>JAWWEU010000081.1:76796234-76869549 GCA_035583155.1 Acropternis orthonyx | reverse complement strand
AACTGTAATTCTGACTTGTAATCTGTTTGTGAGTTAGATTCATTCCTCCTGCTGGTTTACCTTTAAACCAGCACAATTTTCAAAGTAGCTTATTTTATCACCATAGGCAAAACAGAATTCATGTTATTCAGGACAGCAATAAGTCTGCTGATATGTGAACACTCCACCAGACCATTCATTGGAGAAGAAAACTTTAATTTAAAAAGGGAATAATTGTTTCCAAGAGGCAAGATTTTATCTTTCCTGTAAAAGTAATCAGCTCTACAAAGTTACAAATCACTGGAGAAAAATCCCACAGTGAGTGCTCAGTAGAGTGTCAGACATTTAGCAGCCAAACACCTTGGGAAAGCCTGCCTGCTGCCCTTGGCGCACTCCAGCTGAGCAAGACCTCTGGAGCTTCCTTTGGCAGCTCCAACATGCCGCTGTTTACGCTAACCCTGACCAAAGTGTGTGTAAGGAGAACAAGAAGATCACTCAACCCTTGTGCTCCTCGTGAGCTGAAGGAGACTTGTTGAGGTTTTGTGCTCCATTGAGGTTTTCTGGGTTTGCAGTGAGGTGCTTGATGCCAGGGCTAGTGCTGTCCGTGGTCCCCCTGCTGCCCTGCCCCTGACTGCCAGGCACTGCCATCACCCATCTGGAGAGCTCCCATGCTCCCAGCGCCCCGGGAGCAACAAGCTCCCTTCGTGCCCTGACATGCCCGTGTGTGTGCATGTGTACTCCTGGGTCAGAGAGAAAAGCAGATGCAAATGGGAACCAGGATGCAAGGACAAATGAGCATGGACATATTATGCGAAGCAAAGCTGAAGCAGAAGCTCGGAGAGATCGAAGAAGTAAAAGCACAGGAGCCCATGCACAGGAGACATGACAAAGGAGGCATTAAAATAAAAAAAAAAAAACACAAAAAAAACCCAATAAAAAAACAGAAAAGGAAGACTGCTGGGTTGCTTTGAAGAAGCACTCATTACTTCCACCCTCGTGTACACACATTCCTGTATCCCTACAACACCCAGAAGCTGCTCAAAGCTGATTGATGCTGCTTCCCTAGGTATAAGTCCCTCTTCTCTCCTGGGTGTGCCACAACCACCCAACTGCAGAGGAGCAGTGCATTGCTTTCCCTACAGTGCAAAAAGAGGCCCTGCAGCATTTCTGAACTCTTTAGGGTTTGACTTTGCAACACACAGGGGTTTTCTCCATGTACATTTTGTGATTGTCCCTGGTTAAGTCAGCTTGGGTAGATAAATCTCCATAAATTGTCTCTCAGCTCCATCATGTGTATGCTGAACAGGACCTGGCTTGTTTTACAAAATAAAGAGCACTGAATGAGGAGAAGGCACATGACCTACACTAACATTTTCTTCCCGTGGTTTAGCATAAATAAAAGCACCACTATGAAAGAGCACTTACAAGTTCTTTTTGCAGCTAACATTGAAAGAGTTTATTATCACACTGCAGAAATGCTTTAGGGGAAATTTTGCTCTAATAGTGTTCTCATGAGAAAACTTGATGCTTTCAAACAAGTCACTTCGAAATGTTCAAGAATACAAATGCCATGAGGCTCCCAAAGGTGCAATGGCACATCTTATTCCACTGGGAAGCTCCTGTGTTGCCTGCTAAAAGAACCTGAAGTTCTGAAAGAAGTATTGCATCTTTCAAATGGAGTATTTCAGGCACCAAGCCTTGAAAGTGATCTGGCATCAAAATGCCAGTCTGACTGCTCAGATTTAGTGTTTTTAAAGTTAACTTGTGAAGTGAAGGGTACCTGGAGCTGCAGAAGATACCTTTGTTTTTGTTTCTTGTGTACATAGAAGTAACTTAGACTTCAGGAACTACTTGAGTGACCACAAGACAGCGGAAAGACCAAACTTTCTATCTACAGAACCAGGACTATGCAGCCAGAGGCACTGCAGCCTTCCCCAGAGGACCTGCCAGTGGACACGGTCTCCTTCACTACACATTCATCACCACACCTCACCATAACTGCAAGCCAGCATGTAGGCTGAAACCACAGCACGCCTAAGGCAGTACTCTACACACCTGCCCAATGGCTACACTTTTTAAACTAGTCAAATTACTTGAAATAGTAATGGCAACAGGGATTTTTTACAGCTCATGCCTCCAAGTGTGGCCCTCAGTCCCTGATGGAGAAGTGGGGTGGGAGTAGGACATGGCTCTGGTGAACCCAGGTGGCTGACCACAGCTGAGAGAGACGGTGGCCTTTGCTCACCGCTATCAATACATCTTCAAACGGTGTTTGCACATGTGCTAGCATTTTCTCAGAAGCTCTCAGGTAAAATTCTGTTCAGAATTAGCCAGTCATTTGATTCTTTTATTAAAAAATAAATAAGAAAGTATATTAAAATGAAAAAACGTCTATATAGAAAAAATAGGGCACTGTACACCACTTGGGTTTTGCTCAACTCTTGTCTTCTCCAGGTAAAAACCTCAGTGTTCATCCACCATTTATCTGCACTGTAAGGCGCAAAACCTCACCGGAGTAAAACTGAGCAGTGCCCTGTTGCAGAGCAAAGTATCCCAGCACATAATTGTGCTTAACCTAAACCATATGTTCCTAAAAACACCAACAACGCTGAACAATGAGACTAGCCTCACATCCAGGGGAATTTAGGAATGAGGGAACAACTGAAGTGACAAGCTTGTTCATCACAAAGCTACAGATTCATTGCTCTCGTTTTTTGGCACAGTGCAGCCTGAATTCCTTCCCATGTTTTGTGAACAGCTGAACTGTGTTCCCTTACAAAAGAAATTAATATGGCAGGCTGTGTACATCTGCTTTAATCTTAAAACAAAAGCAGTTTTGCTATCTTTAGTAAAAGCATAATAAAGGCACCAAAAAAGACAGATGGTTTGGATTTTCTTTGCAGAAAGCAAGGGAGAAGACTGACATCTCAACTGTTTACGTAGCCATAACCCATTACGTGGCCACAGCAAACCAAGGGGGACACAGAAAGTACCCCTTTGTCAGCGTCTCAGATGACGATTGCTTCCAGTCAGGTCTTACAAAAAGCATAAAACAACTCTGCTTACAGATAAATTATTTCGTTCATACAGATTTAATTTATATTGTTAGGAAAACACTTAACAGGGGCCACACTAATGCCAAACAAATTAACTTCAGCAAAGCTAAAGCAAACACTACCATTATGTTTAGGCAGCACAGAACAAAACCCGTGAAAACCCAGCATTAAAGGAGTTATTTATGGTCATTGCTCGGGCCTCCTGCCCCTCGTCATTTCTGCATTAGCAATCTCCAAGCTGTTCACTTGCAAATGCCCTGACTTCTGACAAAAACTGGCTACACACCGATAGCCAGAAAGTTCATTTTGCAGAAATAACGCAGTCACCTTGGTCTGGCAGTTGGGGTGGGTTTTAAGTTTTTGGTTTTGGGGTTTTGTTTTGTTTTGCTTTGGTTATTTTTTTACAATTCAACCTTTCTTTTAAAATCTCACTTCAGGATTAAAACTTTCCCCTTCCTGAAATCAATCAAACTGATAGTGGTTTTGGCAAAAGGCAATTAACCGGGAAAAAAAGTAAGGACAGCACATGTGCAACATATCTAACAAGTACTTAATAACTTGCTCTGTATTTTTTACATAATGAATACATAGTTAAATGTATATACACACAACACACCAAAAGAGGCTTTTCTCTATTACCTTTTAACAAATATTCAGAGAATGGCAGCCCTGTAAAAATATCACTCTTGATAGATAAAAAGACGAAGTGAATTAGCTCCAGAAATAGGGGAGGGGGGGAAAGGAAATTCTCTGCTAGCTATTGCTTCCTTTAGCAAAATGAAATGCCTTTTTAACATTCCTATGCTTTAACGGCCAGTGTGTTGGCGAACTGAAGAGACCCAAACTAATGATTTTTCCAAGTAGCAAGTACTTAAGGAGTAAAAGAAGATGGTACAAATGGAAAAAACCCAAAACACTTGTTCAGTTTATGAGTGGTTCCACTTGAACCAGTGCTCGAACACTGTACTGACAAGTGACATTTGGGGTTTTGAAGCAGCATTTCCATTAAAGAAAATGTTTCCTGCAAGGCCCTACAGTTACATTAAATCCTTACGAGGCAGGGGGGGCCTTTTGTGCAGCGCAGTTATGCTCCATTAAATAATGCTCCACAGGAGGGACGGAGTGACACAGCTCAGTGCGCCTGTGGGACACGTGGCCTCGCAGCACACGCGTGGCCTCTGCAGCCTTGCTTGCTTCACCGGTATCTCTCTCCAAAGGGCATGGGAAAGACCCAGCATGGGCGAGCTGGGCACAGCCACCCCTCGTGGCAGTTCCTTCCAGGTGATGGCCCCAGGCTGGGGTACCAAAGGCCGCCTGGGACAGTGCAAGCACAGGCTGGGCAGGGCAGGGGGACCAGCCTTTCTGCAGATGCTCCCCACGGAAGCTGCCGGCGCCCGGCTCACATCTGTCACCAGCTCTGTTTACAGGCACATCAACAGATGCTTGCAGCGAGAGTCGCTGAACTTTGACATCCCACATAAAGATGTAAACACTTCTACACAGAAGATAAATCCTGGGTACTAAAAGGCGCTCTGGCTGACTTCTGGCCCTCTCCAACTCCACACCATCCCCCAAACTCAAAACTCTCATACACATCCCCTAAAAACAACAGCAATAAAAAAGACCCAAAGCACAAAAAAATCCCCAAGAAACCAACGCAGCCACAGCACCAAACTTTTGTAAGTATGCTAGAAATAATCAGTAGAATTATTACAAGTAAGCCAAATATAACTAGCTGCAGAATAAAATTAACTTTACAGTGTTTAAACAGATGGAATCTCATTTCCTGATGTAAAGCTGCTGAATTTGGCATTGACTCTGAGCCCCAAAGGCAGAGGATCTGCTGCCTGAAACATACATGAGCTACCCAATGTCCGGTGTCAGTAGTCACTACTCTTCATATGCACCATCGAATTAAGAAGCATGGAAGTCTTCATAAATAAAGTCTGCAGAAAGAGATGGATTCATTTAATGCTAAGAGCAGCCAAGACCAAAGCCCACTGCATATATTTGTGTATTTTCTTAAGAGGCTGTATATACAAGGGAGCACACAAAGGGCTTCTTTAAAATGCTCCCATGTAAGAGTTTATTTCAAGGGTAATAGACACTGAATTCAGGAAAATGTCCAAAAATACACTGTTTGGAAATATTTTCGGGTCTTCATGTGGAAGAGCTAGAAGCAAGCATGACACTTTTCAATGCTAACTAAGAAAATCCTTGTCCAGAAGGATTTACTTCTCCAATGCCTGATCCTATGAACTATGGATGCAGCCAAACACAGCATTTACTGATAAACAGTCCTACTGACTTCAGTAACTTAAGCCAAGTAACTTCAGTGGTGTTATTCATGCTGTGTGAATATGAACGGAAGACTCTTGTTTAAAAGGGCTCCTCACAGCAGCAAAGGCTAGCACAAGAGAGTCCCAAGTGAGGGTGAGAAAGGACACAAGGCAAAGAAAAGAGTCCTTATGAGAAGTGCTTAGCCATTATCTGCAGGTTTGGGATTTTTTTAAAATTTTAAACCAAAAATGAGGAAAACATGAACTCTCCTGGTATAATCACATGATGACTTCAATGTAATCCAATTGCTAACTCTAAAATCAAACAAAAGAAAACCTCCCAAACTAAGTAAAGCAGAAAAAACAAACCCCAAACCTCAAACAAAGCCCAGGTCTAACTTTTCTGAATGAGGTCATGATGAGAAACTCTCCCTGCTTTCAAACCAGAAATTAAAAAAAGTGAAAACCTCCATGGAAAACATACTTGAGCTGTGTTTAACAAGGAACATCTGTAGCCTTCCAATTCCTGAGATGCAGAAATGCTGCAGATGAGCCACAATAAGTTAAACACACAGGAAAAAATACTTTTGTTGCTGACCAAACCATTTACAGGTGCCTCTGATTTGAAGCTAAGGATACAGAGCTCCACTCTGCTGACCTAACACCCATGCCGTGAAGGACTTCTTTGTAAAGAAAGCTCACAGAAAGCTGGTTTAACTGACAAGGTCTTTACTGGTGAAATATGACATCTGTTTTTAAAGAGCCTACATTTTTTGGATATTATCACTCAACTTCTTATAACATTTGATGTAAAAGTTCCCCTCAGTCAGATAAACAGGTATGCCATTAAGTATCCTGAAATTTCAGTGTCAGACTGAGGACAGTTTGGATTCAACTTTTAATTCTCCCTGGATCAGTTTCTTCAGAGCAGATTTCCCCTACACACACATACACGGTATGTCTTACATACATATATAAATTTTCCCTTGCAAGGGAATGGGCATTATTAAAAATGTGTGCTCTTAGGTGCTTTTCTGAAAGTCCCCAATTCTCAAAGGCTTAAACACCAACCACCATGATTACATTTAAAGAAAAATAAACAGGGAGACAGACAAGCTGACTATATTTACTGGCATTGCTTTTATACATATTTGAATGTACAAATGGCAGAAAAAGTAGAGTCCTAATTAGGAGACAAGAAAAATGTTCTTGAAATCAATGCCATGCAACTTGACACAGCTCTTCTGAGATTTCACTCCCTCAAGCTTTTTGTATTTGCTATCTACGCTTTCACTGGAGATAGTTTCGCATGTGTCTGTACAATTCAAGAGCACAATGCAGTCTTCTTTTTATCTGAAATAAAGTTCATATCACTAAAAAAAAAAAAAAAGAGAGAGAGAAACTGAAAAGAGAATTTTTCTCAATGGAACCACTGATTACTGAACATACACAAGTAAGTGGTTTCAAACAAAGCATACAGTGACAGCAGGGCTTTTAGGATTTTATTTAAACATTCACTTGAGTACTTTATAAGCTCACACAACTTCATTAAAAATACAGTAATACAGTGAGCATAAGTAATACATATGCTTTACTGCCAATAAAACCCTTAAGAAAGAAATCACTTCAACCCTAAAAACAGATGTAGCAAAAAATACAGTAACTGTAATGTCATCTTATATACAAACATGTTTATACACACAAGGAAAGATTAGGACTCACTCACTAAGTCCAAGTGTTCATAGACTTCACCGACATACTTTTTACACGTACTCATAGACATGGTGTTTCCAAAATATCAGCGACAGAGTCCTTCACCAAATCTCTGCACACTAATGAAACAAAAAACCAAACAACACAATCCACCCATCCAGCAACCAGCAAATGAGTACAGCACCTTCTCTTCTGGAAAGCATGTGGCAATGTGAATTGTCTGCACACAGTAACTTTCCAATCTATGGCAGACTCTTTGTTTTGAAGGCCAGCCTGCCAAAGGCTTTTGAGAGGTACTCCAGAGCCAGCTGCAGCCTCATGCCATTAACGTGTGCTAAGAGGGAAGTTAAATCTTTCATCCTCCACTTCTTAATTGTAGACCTGAATGCTGAAACACACACCTGATGTATTCTTCTCCTCCCTGTATTTCATGAGGCTTTCATCTACCTCCATACAGTGACACATTTTTCTTGTTTTCATAAAGAGCTAAGACTTTTTCATAGCTATTTGCTCAGGGAAATCCAAACTGACAACCTGACATTCCCCCTTTTAGTACACCATATCCTAATCAGATATTCCGCACAGCCTATTAAATCCTCCAGTTTTACAACCATCCCACACAGAGGGTGAGAACAACAGAAGACAGTATCACAGTTGTCTTTAACGACAATTAGCAAATGGATTGTTTAATTTAAATATTCAGGCAACACAAGAACACTCAAGGAGGAATTATATCACCATGTGATTATCAAGAAATTGCTATGCAACTTGCTAAAATATTGTTATATAATTCTACTCTCAAATTGGGTAGAATTGCCTACAACCACTCCTTCAGCATACAACAGTATGCTGCTACAAGTTTTTTTGGCAAATTATTTTCCACCACTCACAACAGAACAGAAAGAAAAAATTAGGAAGTAATGTACTGTTCTACAAAATTTCCATTATTCTGCAAACTGAAGTTGTCAAAGACTTGAAGTCCAAACTAATAAAAATAAAATCTGAGCCCAACTCCAGCAACACACGACCCACTGCCTTGTCAATCATGTCTTCAGAAGTCAAGCAAAATGCTCAGTGGAAAGATGAGAAGTGCAAAGTCTAGTAGAAGCTACTCAGTCACAGAAGATGAATAACAATGCTGTGCTTTGATAAGGTCCCAACGCTTTCATCAGTTTGTCATTAGACTTGAACATGAGCTCCAGATGTCAAAATGATCTGGGAATCAATACACTAACCACGCTTCAAAAATCATCATCACCCCATATTTTTGCAACCTCACCCCTTGCTTCCCTTGTCTTGTTCTTCTAAGTGATATACAGCAATACAGGGACTGTCAAACAGTCACAGCTAATAATCAGACATTATCTCAGTTTCATTTCACCTGCTTGCAACCTCCTGCAGCCTGTAGGTAATCAAACAGCACAGGTAAGATGGTCTAAAAGCACATCAGGAAAAGGCATGGGAGAAAAGCTATTAACTGACCAGTGTCAGGTCACACAGTCCTTTGACACACAAAGTGTGCTCCTGAAAACATAAGCCTTGAAAATTATTCAGGTTATTAATTGCAGTGAATTGCTACTATGCCTTTGACTGGGCAGCTGCCAGCTCAGACCCGCTGAGGAGATGGAATGCCACATCACAGGCCTGCAGGTTGATCCCTATGTCCTTCCCATTTTGCACCACCTGGTTTTAACATATGCAGGCCAAACCAAAGGAGGTGATTTTTTCCCAGTGATGTTTATAGCACCAAAGTTTTCTAAGCAAATATAGTAAGTCAGATGATATCATGGTAAAGACTTGAGGCTTTTTCCACATTACCTGAAGTTCCAGCTCTCATTATGTCCACCACAGATAGGTAGTAACATCACACATAACACACACACAGAATGACCATTAACAAGCAACTTTTCTGCTGGTGAATGCCAACACTAGTTCTGCCATGCTTTCCTAGAGTACCAAAACAAGCTGTTTGTTCTACAGCAGCATCTCTGGTTCCCTTAAGCATAAGGATTTTGCAGCTCAAAGCACTACTAAAAGACAGGTTCTTTATGGTTACACATTCAATTACAAAATCCTGTGAAAATTACAGGTAGCCTCTCCTATAAGCATGTGGGTTACTCCTACTAGCAACTGGAGAGGGCTTGTGTTTAAAATGAAAAGACCCAGTGCTGGACATTTCTTGGAGGACACGTTAGTGTAACAACACAAACAGCAAGCCTTTCTACTCTGCAGCCCAAATGTAATGGTGATGCTTTAATGTTACAGATCCTCTTTTTTTCAGCTTGAAAAAGCCAACAGAGGAAACACTCTCAGTCTCTGCACTTCACTGAACTTCAAATTTCAGTAAGAAAAGTAAAAATGTGCAACACTCCAAATCTAAGAACTCTAAAAGCACAATTTAACATGCAACGCACAGAAAACACACCAGCACATAGGTGGTCTTGTTTCTCTGAGAAGAGGCTTTGCATTCAGTGGTAGTTGTTCTCAATCTAGTTTTGTGGATGTCTTCCCCCATACCATGTGTATCTGGGTCACCAATCCAATACATCTGGCAACTTGGTGCAGGTGAAAACTATGACAGAATCGTAGAATGCCTTAGGTTGGAAGAGACCTGTAAAGGTCATCTAGTCCAGCAGTGAGGGAAACACCTTCCACTAGACCAGGTTGCTCAAAACCCCATTCAATCTGTCCTTGAACACCTCCAGGGATGGAGTATCCACAAGTTCTCCGGGCAACCTCTTCCAGTGTCTCATGACCATCACAGTAAAGAATTTCTTCCTTAACCTCGTTTAAATCTACCCTCTTTCAGTTTAAAACCACTACCCCTTGTCCTATCGCAACAGCCTGTGCTAGAAAGTTTGTCCCCACAATTCTTATATGCCCCCTTTTGGTAACAGAAGGAGATATACAATCTCCCTGAAGACTTCTCTACTCCAGGCTGAAGAACCTCAACTCTCTCAGCCTATCCTCATTAAAGGTGTTCCATCCCTTTGATCATTTCCATGGCATTTCTCCATGGCTCCAAGAGGTGCACATCCTTCCTTTGCTGAGGACCCCAGAGCTGGATGCAGTACTCCAAGAGGGCTCTTATAAAAGTGGAGTAGAGGGCCAGAATCACCTCCCTCAACCAGCTGGCCACACTGCTTTTTGATGCAGAATGGTTCCCTGGCCTGTCAACTCATGTCCACACGTTGTCAGCTTATGTTCAGCTTCTCATTCACCAGCACTCTGAAGTCCTTCTCAGCAGGGCTGCTCTCAATCTGTTCATCCCCCAACCCAAATGCAGGACATTGTACTTGACCTTGTTGAACCTCATTAAGTACACATGTGCCCATTTCTTGAGCTTGTCCAGGTCCCTCTGTATGGCATCCTGTCCTTCAGGCTTATCAACTGCTCTACTCATCTTGGTGTCATCTGCAAACTTACTGAGGCTACACTCAATCCCACTTCCTGTATCTTTGATGAAGATAATATGCAGCCCTGGTCCCAGTACGGACCCCTGATGGACACCACTTTTCACTGATCTCCATCTAGACATTGAGCTGTTGACTACTACCATCTGGATGCAACCATCTGACCAATCCTCATCCACCAAACAGTTCATCCATCAAATCCATATCTCTCCAATTTACAGAGAAGGATGTTGTGGGGGACGATGTCAAAGGCTTTAATGAAGTCCAGATAGATGACAACCATAACCCTCCCTTTGTTCACTGAAGTCACCCCATCATTTTCATCCCTCACTGCTAGGAGAGCACCAATTTAACCATGAGTACATTATATCTTGCTCATCAAAAGCTACTCTGCAACTCTGTCTGGTTCTTTTCCTGCCTGAAGAAAGGCATGTAAAGAAAGTAAGGGTCCCTGACTCTGAAAGACATGCTTTTATTTTTTTGGCCATGTGCCAGATTCCACTTTCTTTTACTGTAAGGGAAAACAACCATGGAGAAGCCATCTCCCTTCAGTAAACTACATAATCACTGACCTATGTGGAACAAGGCTCTCACACCTGGCAGCACTGCTTTGGTTTTGTCAGATACAATTACAGCAACTGACCGGACAGGCAGCAGAAAGAACTATTAAAATCAAGTTGCATGTTCGGGTCATACAAAATGAATATTTTATTCACAAACCTTTTAGTTTCCACTATGCCCTCCCTATAAGGGGAAAATACAGGGCTCCACAGCTGGTGTCACCACCATAATTTTGGGATTTTTGACAATAGTATGGCCTGTGCAACCCCAGACATGCTGGCATCAGATGGGACTCACCTTTCTCAGTGAGGGAGGAGAGTCTTTTCCCAGGAACTAGTGAAACTCATTGCCAGGGCTTTAATCCAGATATGATGGGGGAAGGGGACAGTGTCATGATCATCTCTGAGAGGTCATGGAGATCAGAAGAGGTGACTGAGGACTGGGAGAAAGCAAATGTCACTCCAGTCTTCAAAAAGGGGGAGAAGAAGGGCCCAGGGGACTACTGTCCAGTCAGCCTCACCTCAATCCTTGGAACAGTGATGAAGTGCCTCATCTGGCCATCTCTAACCACATGGAGGACAAAAAGGTGATCAGGAGTAGCTAGCATGGGTTCACTAAAGTCATTTTTGAGCACGCTGATTGCCTTCTATGATGCCACAGCTACCTGAATGGATGAGGGGAGAACAGTGGATATTACCTACCTCTACTTCAGCAAGGCTTTCAACACTGTCTCTCATGAAATCTGCATAGGCAAACTCAAGAACTGTGGATTGGATGAGCAGACAGTGGGATGGATTGAGAACTGACTGAGTGGCAGATCGCAGAGAGTCATGATCAGTGGTACAGTGTCTAGTTGGAGTCCTGTCACTAGTGGTGTTCCCCAGGGTTCTGTACTGGGCCCAGTGTTGTTTAACTTGTTCCCCAATTACTTGGATTAGGGAGTAGAGTGCCTCCTCAGCAAGTTCACAGGTGATACAGTACTGGGAGGAGTGGCTGATACCTCAAAGGGTGGTGTGACCCTTCAGAGGTACCTCGATAGGTGGGAGACATGAGCAGAGAACATTCTGAAATTCAGCAAGGGTAAGTGCAGCACTCTGCACCTGGGGAAAAGTAACTCCATGCACCAGGACAGGCTGGAGGTTGACCTGCTGGAAAGCTGTACTGTGGAGAAGGACCTGGGTGTCTTGGTGGACAAAGAGCTGTCCATGAGCCAGCAGTGTGCCCCGGTGGCCAGGACGGCCAACAGTATCCTAGGATGCTTTAGGAAGAGCACTGCCAGCAGGTCATGGAAGGTGATCCTATCCATGTCCTCAGCTCTGGTGAGGTCACATTTGGAGTACTGTGTTCACTTCTGGACTCCACAGTACAAGAGAGATATTGAGCAGTTTGAGCAGGTCCAGTGGAGAGCTACTAAGTTCATCAGCGGTCTAGAGAACCTCTCTTATGATGAAAGGCTAAGGGAGCTGAGTCTGTTCAGCCTTGAAAAGAGGTAAGTGAGAGGGGACCTCATTAATGTCTATAAACATCCAAAGGAAGGGGTGCCAAGAGGATAGAGCCAGGCTCTTCTCAGTGGTGCCAAACAACAGAACGAGAGGAAACAGAGGCACAGAAGTTCCCCCAAATATAAGGAAAAACTTCTGTACTGTGTAGGTGACTGAGTGCTGAAACAGGTTGCCCAGAGAGGTTGTGGAGTCTCCCTCACTCTGCCATGCGCTCTATGATGACCATGCTTGAGCAGGAAGGTTGGACCAGATGATCCACTGTGGCCCCTTCCAACCTGATTGGTTCTGTGATTCCGTGGAAAGCTTATTTTTTACAGAGTGGAAAAAAAAGACAAAACACTGAGGAGAAATACCCATACCTGACCGTAATCTGTCCTGAATACGACAACTCCTTCCGCACAGGAATGAACAGTACTGGGATAATGCTGATTATTTTCTCGCAGCCAGACCCGAGACCCCTGTAATAAACAAAAGAGAATTATAGATGATATAACAGAAAACTGAAAAAAATTACTTCCCTCAATATTTTTCTCTGGAAATACTTATCAAGTAATAGGAGAGAAACAGAGACCAAAATACAAATAAGCAAGCCAAAGACATAAAATAATCTCTTAGCAGGTATTTGTTGGCTTCTGCTTGATCAGTAAACATGGAAGAACTACATTGAAGTGCCTTTTTTTCCCCCCACAAGTTTCTAAATGCCAGCAAAAGCAGCTGGAGCCAATCTCTGAGTCATGTGCCTCATGTTAGCACATGTAAAATTACAGAGCGGTGTTTGAATTTAGACATAGCTTAAAAGATCCTCCCCAAAGCCAGCTGGCTCCCTACCTGTTGATTTTTGGCCTCTGTCAGGCACTCACTGCCATCTTTCACCTCTTTTCTAAACTATTTTGCCCTTTATAGGGTTCTCCGCTCTTGTGCACAGCAACACAGAGTATTAAAAAAACCCAACTAGTACCAAGCAAGGTTACAAAGAACTGATATTTGCTTTTTGGAGGTGAGGAAGCACTGAAAACACTATCTTTGAGACAACTAAGTCACTTTAGTACAGCAAGTAGAGCTTAATGCTGCATCTACCACCTGGTTGGTAGATGCAGCATTAAGAAAACAGAAATATTCAGCACAGAGAACAAGGGAATGAGGACCAGAGCTCATGCTGCAGCTGCAGCAAAAGCCATTTCATGACAGCCACTCGAGTTGCTCCTGTGTAGGAGAAGGCTTTAGCTGGCATGAAAACACTGAGCAGCAGAGACCCACAGTCTGACCTCCAAGCCAGACTATACTCCTGTTCTCTAGAGACAGATGGTTCCATATAAGAATGACAATACTTTAGTGGCATTCAGCAAACAGATTTTTTTTCACCAGAACAGTCGAATTATCTCCTAAAGAAAAAGTAAAGGGGCAGTAGGAAAATGCTGGAATATAGCCTGATAATCGTAAGGTCGCAACTTTGGGTGTACAATCACTGGAAAAAAACTAAGTAAAATAATTTTGCCTGCTAGCATCCAAAGATTGTCCTTGCCTGAATTTCTACACACAGAAACTAGACCTACAGTCTTGTTAAGGCTGGGGGGTATCGGGGATGGGGGTGGGTGCAGAGTCCTGAATAACGATCAAGACAAATACAGGTTTTTATTTCTATTGCATATTTAAGGCAAGTGGCCCATGAATCTACCATGGACTTCAGCCACATTACAAGTTGCTTTACTTTACATATGCTTTAGATAATGTTAAACATTATTCTTCTTTCTATGATGGGACAACAGCAGGACTGAAACCCAAAATAATGTTCATGGAGAATGTAAAAACTCTTGCTGTTTGGTTTCTCTCAATGGCAAGAGCTCAGCTGGACACAGAGGACCAGGTAGGAGCATCCCTTGTTATTTTTTCCCACTCCATCTTTTGACAAACTGCTTTCTGTTTTAAATGCTGCAAATGCCTATGGAGCAGTCTGCCCTTTTATCTACAAAACCTCGAGTCAGATGGTTTCCAGGTTTACAGCAACTCTGAGGCAGTTCAAACACAAGGCTGCTCAACATAGAAGTGCAGAGTTAGGACAGAGGGGAGTGGAAAGGGGAGTGCTAGCACTCAAGGTGGGCAGGGGGAAGCAGGGGACTGGGAAACAGTGGGGAGAGGGCTCCCCAGAAGTGGCAAAAGCAATAGAGAGGATTTGAATATTAATTTCAAACCCAGTGACAGCAGTGGGAAGACTTCCACCCACTCTCCTAGAGCTACATTGGACTTTGGTAATCAGAAAACCCAGGGTGCTGCTCTGTTTTTAATCCTTTTGAATAGCACAAACACTCCTACGCTGACTGGTTCAAGGGCATTTCTCACCCTGCATTTCCCAGAGGAAGTAAGGCTGATGTGAGGGCATTGCTCTTGGACTTCCTCTGCTACCTTCCTGCTAGAGCCAGCAAGCAGAAACGTCCTGTGTTTCTCAGGTACAGGTGGGGGAGCAATGACAACTTTGAAGAGTACATACTTGGTACTAAGGAGTATCTACCACAACTGCCATGGCAGAGACAGAGGGCTCTTTCACACTAATGCATTGCTGCCATCCAGCCCACTGTCCCCAAAAGCACCCAAGAGTGAAAACCTGAGGCTTGCAGCTGCCCATCAGCTCCAGTGGGGTTGGATGATGCAGTGCCCCTCTCAATTCAGTGTGGCATGGGTTTAAAGTCCCTAAGCATGACTGCACAGCACTATGTAAGAGAGATGATATACCCATGCCATACCATGCCATTACCACAGTGAGGTGAGCTGAGTCTTTGCCCTGGATTCCTGTATATCCTCAGCCACCTCACTTTACCTGGGCATCGCAGAAGGCTCAGGTTGGCAGTGACCTCTGGAGGGCATCTAGTCCAGGGGCTCAAGCAGGGTCACACAGAACGGGCTGCCCAGGACCACGGCCAGACACCTGTTGAGTATCCCCAGAGATGGAAGACTCCATAAACTCACTGGGCATCCTCCGTTAGTACTCAGTCACCTTCAGAGTAAAAGAAGTGCTCCCTCATGTTCAGTGGGAACCTCCTGTGTTTCAGTTTGTGCCCACTATCTCTGAGCCTGTCACTGGGCACCACTGGGAAGAGCCTGGCTCCCTGCTCCAAGTATTTACATATCTTGATGCGATCTCCCCTGAGCCTTAACTAGGCTGAACAGTTCTAGTTCTCTCAGCTTTTACTCATAGGAGAGATGCTCCAGTTCCTTCATCATCTTTCTGGTCCTCTGTTGGACTCTATTCAGTATGTCCATGTCTCTCCTACACTGGGGAGCCCACAAGTGGACACAGCACTCTAGGTGTGGCCTCACGAGAGCTGAGCAGAGAGGTAGGATCACCTCCCTCAACTGCTGGCAACCCTTTACTAACATGTCCAACAGTAATCCCTATAGAAACCTCATGAGACACAATACTCCTGAGTTAACATAGGACACCAGAAGAAGGAATCCTCAGCCCATCAAACAATCCCATTCTATCTGACAACCTCTGTTTCATGTTTGAATATTTTGCTGTTATTAGTGGGATTATTATGGCACAAAATGGAAGGACTACAAGGTTGGTCAGCTCACAGAAAATTTTTACTTCATTGGTCTTTTTTGCCTCCACCTAATAAACCCACAGGAGTGAGGAACAGCAAAGTAAACAGTAAACACAGTAAACAGCCAGCTTTGTTCTCAAACAGTAATGAGTTTAATGAGAGTGGCTACTATCACCATCAAGCTGTGGAGACCTGATGGCTTGAAAGGTGGATGCATGTACTGCTGCCACCCCAAGCAGAAAAGAGAATTCAGCCCCCAGTCTTCCCACCACACAGAGAAATGCTTTTGCCAGCCCACTGCTGGGCACTAAGTGTCTGTACCAGCTAGTCTCCATCTTCTCCTCCTAGATGAGCTCAATTTATCTAAATGGATAAACAGCAAAAAAGTCTATTTGTCAAAACGCAGTCAAAGTTCTTCAAGTGCTTTAGGACAACCAAACCCACTATTCCACTGGTTTATTATTTGCCAGCATCTCAGAGCTTGAGTAGCATGAACTTTATGCTTTCAAGGGCAATGAAAAGCTTATAAACATTGTCACAACAAAATTTGTCAAAAACTCAGCATTCAAAATAGGCTTTCACAAGGAGGAGAATGTTTTCCAAGTTGAAATTAAATAATTAATGTTGCAAATTTTTTTTTCTGGCCATGAAGAGGAAAAGAAGGGACCTGCACAGAAGACTTCACTTGGCTGGGTAATAAGTTTTTTAATGCAGAGAAAGGGGTTGATTTAAACAAATGTACATTGTTCGGGGTCAATAGCTGCTATTCAGGGGAAGCTGCAACAATGCAGTTCACAAAGCCGGAGGCATCTGGAATGCAAATACAACATGTTCCCTGGCAAGGTAGCTCTACAATGGGGTGTCTATCCATGGGCCTTCCCCTCTGGGGAGGAACAAAACAAAAAGGTCTTGGCAGGAGATACCCTGACAGCTATGCAAGTTACAGCCACTGATCCAGCAGCCACCCCTCTGTGATGCATTACCCACACACTGGTAACAAAACCTTCACCAGTAATTAATTTATGGACAAGACTTGGCTTACAGGACCCACCTAAAGAAGGACTCTCCTCAACACACATGGCGGCACGTTACATTGACCTCAGCCCCTTTTGCAGGGAGAAGCCTGGTGACTTGGGTTACTCCAGAGCTCCCCAACAAGCCTCCTTCTGTGGCAAGTGGGCAAAGAAAACCATGGAGCACTAACTATAGCCCAGTGTTTTTTATTTCCATGAAGGGAGGTTGTAAAAATACTTGGAATAGTGTTTGTAGAAGAAGGGCCGTATGCCATCATTTCTGTAGCAAATAAATTTCTCCTGACTGCAAAAGGGAAAAGAAATAGCTTTACAAATCTCACAGCTGTAAGACCACCTGGAGAAGTCCTGAGTCCTTCTACCTTGTAGATTTTGCTGCTGAAAACGGAAACACTACTTCTTACCTTCCTTGGTATTCTGTTCTTGGAAATTACAAAAATCCACTCCTTTTTCACTTTCTATTGGATATATACACTGAAAATCACAAAACTAACAAAGAACTTTATATCCACTAAGTAAAATGGTTAAGCATTCATTGCAAAACTAGTTAACAAGTTAGATTTTGTATGCATACAGGATATATGCTGAATAGACTAATTACATTTTATATCTATCTATATCATATATATCTCTACATATGAAAAAGCAGGTATTGTATAACAACTGCATTCTCATCCAAGTGAAAACACTACTCATTCACACCTTATAATGTGAAATCCAGTTGACACCTCAATGCAGCTTTTTTTAAAACAGTTAAAACTGCTTTAAACTGCAAGCAATTAATGTAGGTTATGCTGCATCTGCATTCAGAAAGCACATCACTGTTAGGGCTTGGCAAAGTAAAAGGAACAATAGTCAATATGTCTTTCAAGAACCTTTTGTTTATGGACCTCAATAACTTGGCTCTGAATACAAAGTTTGAGAGACAGGAAGAGATGCTATTAGCTAGGTCAGGCTGGACATAGCTTTTTAATGCAAAAGATAACCAAAACCACACTTATTTTTTTTTCTTCCTCCCTCCTAATTCACAAATTGATGACAACCAAGGAGGGGCCTGAGAAAGAAAGAAGTCATCCAGAAAAAAACCACAACTTGGCTAATTTCATATTAATAAAGAGCTTTTGTTCTGAAAACTCACCCTTCGCTGTTGGCTTAGAACTACTGAAACGCTTAAGTTTAGGTACCCAAAAAACTTAACTTGCAAGTGCCTGGCCAGACTACTGAGCAGAAACTCAGTGGAAAGTTCACTGGAAGCTCGATATTCCTCTCTGACTTCAACCCAAGTATGAAGCATTCATCCTCTTGAGCAGAAGACCAGACATGTTCTTCCATATATAAGTCCAGGGAAAAAGCAGTAATGGCCATTTGTCTGATGCATTGCTCTTTAATTCAGAATATTGGTCTAGATGCCCTGCTTTGCACTGCACAGCTTCCCTGGTGCAGCTTTCCTGCACTCACTGACAAAAGACTTTCACAGCAGTTGGACATTAGCAGTGGCTGAATAGGGAAACTTACTATAAAAGCCTGTGCTTACTAGTGTCACATGACATACAAAAGGGAAATAAATGAATACTCCAGAAATTGCTCCAATACAGTGCCACCAACAGGCTCCATTTTCTCGCCAGACAGGCTGCCTCCCCTAAGCCAACAGCCAGGAATTGGCAGTTTTAACTTGGGATGGGTTGGGAAGGGATGGACAGAGTTAGAGAGAAGGACTAGTTGAACCCTGCAGATAGTGACAGAAAGCACAATTTTGGAAGGTATTTGAGAATGCAATCTAAATGTCAGTACTTTAAACTCAACTTCATGAAATTACCTACATAAATTTAGGCACATACTTAATCCAGTTGAATGGGGTAAAATTAATTTTCAAACCATTACAGCACTATTCACAATTTCCTCAGAAAACACAGGGGTAAAACACTAACACCTTTCTCTCAGCAAGTTTAGTTCTGCCTCTTGAACAGCACTACTTTGTTTTCCTGTTTTAAAGCAGAACAAAGCCAAGAAGATATTTCCAGGGGATATAAGGTCAGTTTAGGGGGGCTGGTTTCCTGCAGAACAAAATCTCCTTGAAAATGAGATGTTTCTGTTGTCTGTCAGTCCCCCACATCAGATCAAAGCACCAGCTCTCCTGCTCCTGAGGTCTGGGCAACAGCTGCCGATTAACCTTGAACAGGCTCCATCTCCTTCTGTTTCAGTAACTGGAGATAGCACAGCGCCAGTGATGGTATATGACTTTAAAAACAAGGAACTGGATTAAAACATATATTACTACTGACTTGAAAGGGAACCAGAATAAATTTGTACCTTCTTCAGCCCTTTGAAGGCACCAGCATTTCATATAAGACAGTATTTTTTAATATAAATTTAAAACAAACCCCAAATAGCAAAAAAAAATTATCTTCCAGCTATGCCCAGCACAAACAGCACACAGACATTACCCTCAATATATGCTGGGGGACAAGCATGCTCCTCCTCATCTTCTACTGTTCAGTGTGAAGACAACCATCACTAATAGACCTCACTCAAAAGATAAAGCAATTCCATCAAAAAGCAATTGCACTTCTCTGCTAGAGCTCTGAAGATGTGGTTGCCAGCTCCTGAGGACAATAGATTTCCACACAGCTAGGAAACAGCAGCTTATCATGCACTCGAAAGCAAATCCAGCAAGAAGACACCATCAATTTTTTTTATTATTTTTTTGGGGGTGGAGTTACTGGTCTTGTTACAGTCTGACTTATGACTTTCACAAGAGATTCAGCAGAATTTTTCAACAGGTCTTCACTTTCAAGATTGCCTAACCTACACCATGGCATCATGACTGCAAAAACATGACAATGCAGAAGTTTGGAAAGTCTACTGTCATTATTCGTTGTGGTCAAGTTAGACAGGCTTCTGGAAGACAACAGCTCTTTCTCATGCCTGCAAATTTAGGTGAATAAATAACAGTTTCTGTGCAGCTGAGTCAATGATAATTCTGATTAATTACAAAATTAAAAATCATTGTTCCAAGTACTACTTGGCAACCAACCATGAATAAAACTGCAAAAATGAGAAATCAGGGAAGTAGGGAACACATACAGCAACTTTATCTACTGGATCCACAGTTTCAAGTCCTGCTGTACATCATCATCATCATCACCATCAGGTATCACAGACGTGCCTGGCATATGGCACTGCCTCCACCACTCTCCTCCCTTCACCTTAGCTTGGAAGGAAGAGGCAGGATTTTAATCTGTTAAAACTCAGTAAGGAAGATAAGTAATTCAAAAAGACAACACGTGGGTGAGGAGAAGGAAGAGGGGACAGCTGCTGATGATAGCAGGGAGATGTAGGGAACATATGGGAAAAGAGCTCAGCGACACTGTACATCCTTCTCTCATTGCCTCTATTGGGGTAGGGCATCGCAGCGGCCAGGCAAATGAGGGACCACCTGGTATATTCATGGTCATCTTAAAAGTAGCATGTAATTCTCTCCCCTTATTTGAGTTCCTAAAGAGGAATATACAATATTCAAAAAAACCCCTTAAAATTTACCCTAAGAACCAAACAAGTACTAACTCTGCCTCCACAGAGTTCAATAGGAGTTGCAGTTCTGTCTTTGATGATAGCTCAATTTTGCCATGCACTCATACTTTTTTCAAAAACACATTTTTAATTAATTGCAGTCATGACTATAAATGTGAAAAACACAAACAAAAAAATCAATAAAACAAAAAACATAAAACCCCCACAAAACTTCCTTTCCTTAAAATCAAGTGAACTTAAGCACTAATCTGTATTGATACATTTTAATGTCAACAGGTATCTTTAACAAAGACAGAACCAAGGAAGGACTGCGCAAAAAAGCAACAGGGCAAGAGAGGCAAGAACCGCTCACTGAAGCCTACAGCAATACAGCAAGAGCAGTTATCCCAGCACAACTGCCCAAACAAGCCAATTTAAATCACCACGAGCTTCTGCTGACATACTCTTTTCCATGTCATCTAGTCAGCTGTTACGCTGCTGTGCAGCTCCATCACTTACTCAGGGAAAAAGAGGAAATCCTGCCAAAACGCCTGTAGCTCATCCACCATGCTTGGTTACGCCTGGCAGTCTCCAGTCCAAAAGCTGCCAGCTTGGCAATGTTTTTCTCATGCTACATGACATGCTTATAAACTCACACCAAGGGGAAGAAGGATTTCTAAACCCACATGTGTGAAGTCCTGTTTGCACTCTCTTCTCATTCCCTCCTTAGGCTGCCCTCTTGCAATTGGGGACTCAAAGACCGATGAGGTGAAGCAATGATAGAAATACCTTCTTCACTACCCTCTTCATTGGGGTTCAGCTACACAACTTCACTCTTCTTCACAAGCTTTACCGTTAAAAACTCCCAGGTACCAAACTAAGTCATCTGCACAGGTTGCTAATGGTCTCAAAACAGCTTTTCAGAAGTTTTGTACAATACCCAAGTATTTTCTTCCACCGTCCTCTTGCCTCACCTGCCTGAGCAGGAGAAAGAGCAAAGGCTATGAGAGCTGAATCACAAGCATCAGCCACAGGGCATGGGAGAGACCCCAACCACTCTGAAACTAGATTTAGTATGAGACTGAACTTGAGAGATGTTTCTCGTTGACTGTCTGCAAAGTCCATGGAGAGTCTTCCTTGCAAAATGCAAATTTCTGCTTGCAAATATACCTGTCCAGTCTCATTTCAAAACATTTTATTTAGGAGGAAAGCTCTGAGTACTTTAAAGCTGAGTAAGTGTAAAAAGAAAAACCATCCCTTCTGACACATGGGTCCCAAAGAAAGGCATTTACCATTTACTTTCATGAGGCAGTAAGCTTTTCATTAGGTTCATTAGTTAAGGACTGTTCAGTACTTAACACTGTTTTCAACATTGTTCTCTATGTACCTGGCTATGGAAATTTTAGAAGAAAATCCAGTACAGAACAACTATATAGTACTAGCTTTCCCACAGATACTAGTCGTGCTACACAAGCATGGATATGCCTGGTCTAGAGGGACATTACAGTGGTTCAGTCTGATTTGAATGATGAAATTTCTGATCAATACACATTTTCTACCATTGACCACTCTTTGTCAGCCATCTGATTTTATTCTAGTAGTATTTATCAAAGCCTTCTTGTATCAAGAAGCATCATCAATAAAATGTCAGTGTTGCACCGGAAAGCAAGCAGAAGAAACTATTTAGCTATGCAAGGACTCTTCCTGGTTTATAGGAAGCTCAGTGTTATCTTTATTCTTTTTTTCTATTCTCATGGCAAAAAAGCAAGCAATTTGAGAGAAAGGTACCTTTAGTCAACTGGGATTCTTGTGTGAAAGAGATAATCCATATTAAACAGCAGACTGTGCAAGGTAACAAGCATACTTTACAATAATTCCCAAGAATAATACCACAGCTTTCACTTTGCAAGTTACTGGCATCAAAGTACAAAAGGTTCCACTTCAGCTCTTACTTCCATATTGTCAATTTTCATGATCCTTTTACAGGTCTGAAAATATTAGATGGACTTTTATGTTTTGTTTATGTCTCCCTGCAACTCAAAAATACCAGTACACGTGAGTAATTTTTGCGGGTTGAAGTAGGGATGGGCAAGGAGGGAAAATATTTCCAGGCTTAACTGTTGCAAAAAACAGCTATAAGATCAGAGCCTTAAGACAAAAACAAAGTGACCCACCCAGCCCACATTCCTTATAAGAGGTTTGGTTGAGGTTTCTACCCCCACTCTTCTTTCAATATTTTTCCATATTTACTTGAAATTAAAACTTATGATTTTGGAGAGACACAGTTCACGCTTTGCTGCAGTAAAATGCAGCATGACTTTATCCCATGGCTAAGAAAGTAAGTGTAAAAAGGAGTGGGAAAAGAGAATAATGGACCAGTTACTCACAATTCTTTCACTCATTTTATTAATAGAAACAATGATTATTGAAAATATGAGAATTTTAAATGTCAAGTCATAACTTCTCCAATGCTGTATTGATCCCCTCACACTGAATTTACAGTAGATAATTCAGGGGGCTTCATTTCATTTTGCAGCTTTGGTTTCACAATATGATCACTACAAATCTCTCACCATAGGGACACAAATATTAAAAATATGTAATTGCACTGAGTTATTTCTTTTCATTGCTAGTTCATGCTTCAATTTGGCTTTGGGGTTTTTTTGTTGTTCTTTGTTCATTTCTTTAATCAATGTAGTTTTGGTAAACTAAATGGGTTTTGCCCTACAAATACCAGAATCCTATCCTAACTTTGAGCAACTGCCATGTCCTACAGATAGAACCCTCCATATGGGTAAACATGTGTAGGATAAGGACCTGCTATGGTTAATATCTAATGGAATAAAGAAACACAGAGGAACAGATGAAAAACACCAGACACTTGGTAAATTAGGATGTGCTATTGGATTTGTTCAGCAGCATTTTCAACAACCATTTCAGCCATGCCTTTCCGAAGGCCCATCTGGCCAGTCTGACCCCACGCTGAAGAACAAATCCCAGTCACACTTCGACCACAAGGAGTTAGGAGTTGAGAGGTTTGGGTTGCACTGAGCTTAGCAGTTGGAGCTTAAGTTCGCTGTTCCCACGAGCCACTGAGATTCACCTAGCAGCTTTCACCAGCAGCCCTGCTTGACCCTGTTGATAAGCCCCGCTGTAAATCAGGAGCAATATCCTGGATTTGGGACAAGCACCTCTTCACAACACCAGCTCCAGCTGCTAAGACAGCTGGGCAGCCCAGCAGCCTGCCCCACACATGTGTGGTCTCTCAGGGCAGGCACAAGGCAGCACACCACAGCTCAAAGGCAGGAACAGGAGACCAGAGAAGCTCCTTGAAGAATAAACATGTCATGTCTACACAGGCAGACAAGAAAACGTGGTTTTCTGGCCTGCAGAAAGTGACTGCAGCAACTGGGTAGCAGCAGCACCGAGCTCATTTGGGAAGCTTCAGCAGTTATCAGACTTGTCATACAGGACAAGTCCAACACAGGTTATGAAGCACCTTGAGGTGGTGGAGAACCAGTACTACTTTCCCAAGACCTAATCATCCTTAAAAATTAAATAAATAAAAACTAATTAATACTAAAAATCCAGGAGGCAAGTAAATTGCTTTGGGGAATCATACCCCTCTATGTCTGAAGCTCACTGGCATCACTTGGCTTCTGGAAAGAGGTCTGGAAAATTGGATGATCCTTTGCCAGAGCACAGATGCCCCAATGAGTGGCCAGCAACACAGTACCCTTCTGTGCTCTCCCTCCTTACCTTCGTGCTTCGGGTGAACACAGAAAAAGCCGATGCTGCCACTGAAGTCCTAAGTTGGAAGGCTAATGTTAGCAACTTCCCACACTAATTTGTTCACTGCAAACCACAATAATCACTGAGCAACTCCAAATTGCCTGTCTGGAGAACACCTGATGAAAACACAACCAATTAAGCAAAACCTAATGGCACACTTTATCATTACAAGGTAGAGCACTGGCTTATTCCCATGCACCTGAGGCAGTAAGGCTGGCAAGCACAGCTCACATATACAGGGAGCATGGGGGGTTCAGAGGTACACTGCTGTGCATGGTGAGTGTTGTCTGAGCTCAGTCTTAGCATCTCATACAGTACACCATGGGAAAGATTTTGTAACTCAGAAGGACACTGGCACCTTTTATGGTGTGTAACTTCTAATGCCTTTTGCCCTCTGCCTTTCTGCAGCTTGCACAGAGCAATGAAATGCACATCTTAAAAACAAAAGCAAGCAGGCAACAGTGTTTTAATTAAATCCCAACAGTATATGAATGCACTTAAAACCCACTAAGTAACAGGCATTGTAGTTCTACACAGCAAAGGGCAAGCACCTTTGCTGGAGAGTTATGGGAGCTTCAACTAACTGGACAGAAGCAAGCACCTAGGGAAAAGAGTAATCTGGCTATATGCTGTTTGAAAATATATTCTCAATTTTCAGAAGGGATGAAGTGGCCAGAAAAGAGCTCAAAGGCGACTCTAAGTTTGATTTCCCAGCAGACCGATAAACAGATACACAAGTCTACACACTTGGAGGGGAGGGGGGGGAGGGGGGCGCGGGGCAGAGAAGAATTTATTCCACTTTCGATTTATTTTGGGATTAATCTGCATTCACACCAGTTGAAAAAGAGGATACTAACAAGACTCTGTGAAATTATTGCACCTGTTTACAATGCTGAAGAGTATCCTTTCTTCCACTTTCCTAAATCCGCTTTTTGTTTTTTTTCAGTATTTTGGGATGCGTGAGACTTTGGTGGATGACACTTGTCTTGGGTCTGGAGCAGGCAGGAGGACTGGCTGTTAGGTCTTCCCATCTCCTCCTTCTCCAGTGATTACCACCTTCTCCTTCCCAGGTCAGAAACTCAAGAAAGACTCCCAAAAAATTCTAGCACTCAGCCATGCACAGAGATGTAAAACACAGAAGATTTGATAATTCTTGTCTTTCAATGTATTTTCTCTTGAAATATAAACAGAATGTGTCAAACTGCAAGGGATAAAAACCTATAACCTTAAAAAAGTTTCTTATTCAATAAAAAATTCATTGTTTGTAAATGGCTCACAAATAGGATCTAATCTAACACTCAAACAAACATGAAGGTGTCAATAAATATAAAATATCTGCTCATAAGCTACTTCTCAAACCTGTGATCAAATGTTTTTAAACAAAAATAAATTGCAACATGCAGTTGAAAACACTTAATTCACTTCAAAAGATCACATGGGACAAGGAAGATTGGGTGGCAGTAGTGGAAGAGAAATTTAATCCCAGCCCAGTCTCTTTCTCAGCTGTTGCATGGTGTGAGAAGAAGACTGTCAATCAGGGCTAATCTCTGCTTTCTAAGAGGCAACATGATACCAAGTCTGCACCGGTGTCATTTTACACCACTGTAATGAAGACAGAAGGTGCAACATCATAGAAAATAGAGTTTGGGACCTATATTGAAGGAATATTTAGCAATAAAGTTTATATATTGGGTAAAGCTAGAAATCCATGAAGTTCAGATAAAAGGCAGCGTTTCCTGAATGCGCTTTTAATACTTTTCATTTTATCAACTTTAAAGTTCTCTCAGATACAAGGTGATGCTTTGCAAGGCTTCCCACTACAGAGCCTGTCCCTGCTGATGAATACAATGGTATGCAGCAGTTGCAAGGTAAATAGGCAGCTTGAAACACTGCATTCATTATATTCAGCCGCTCAAGGTCACAACCCCCTGAAAAGCAATCTCCTGCTTTTTTGCTTACTTCACTTCTCCCTGACCAGATACATTTCCTTCCAGTAATGCTACTCGTATTAGCATATCTGTTTTGATTTTTCTGCACTTGTTAAACTATAAAATGAAGCATCTACAGGGCAAGTCTTTATGGCAAGTCATTATTTCTTTTATTGGCATTTTTCCTATATACCACATGTAAAAAATGTACTTCTTTGAAGTTCATTCACCACTGAACTTTCAGAAGTGATCACCTTTAGTAGGAAACACATAAACAGAGCATGTATTACGTATCAGCAAACCCTCTCTCCTGCCACAGATTTGGACACCATATGTGGGACTGAACAGTTGTTTCATATTGTTCCATCTCACAATTATAGACAAGTGGCAGGTCTATAGACTGAGGTAGGTCATACAAAGCAGCTCACAGGTTCCTTGGATGTGCAGTGACACACCTTTGCTCATGGCTTGCAGCACCTTTCCAAGGAAGCTTAAAACTGCACTCCTCTTTTCAACGGAAAGGTGTGTCATGTTTCCTCATTTTCAGGCACACCTAGAGATTTGACACATTCCCATTCTGCATCCTTGTTTTCATGACAGGGATGGACATTTAGTGCATGACTCTGGCATTGATTTTTTTTTCCATTAATGCATGTTTACAAGAGCTAGTAATTGTCAAAAGGAAAAAATGACCACCTCAGCCTAGTACTTGTAGCAGCAGAAGAAACAGAAACACAGAGAAGTTGCTTCTGTAATTTATTTGTTTCTTTGCACACATGTATATTTTACTGTGCAGCTGGTTGTGAAAGATTTAATCCAAAACTTAAACACAAAGCCATTGGAAGAGCTTAACGAAATATAAGTGATTTAAAGCATTATGACCCGACAAAACAGGCATTTATCCCAGAGATAAATGTCCAAGGAGTACAAGGAAATGCATCTGGTTTGAGGCTCTCTTCTAGTTTACTACGTCCAGTGTGCAAAAGCATAATAAAGCCAGGGTTGAACAGCTGAATGCCTCTCAGAAGGCAAAGGACCTCCTCAGCCAAGTGACTTTGACTGAACACTGTAATCTCCCACAGGTGTACGATTCATTTATCAAGGTGGGAACCCCCTGCACCCAAGCTCTTCCCATTAGCCAAGGGCATTAGCCCAGGCAAGCAGTGAAGCACCACTGCAGCAGAGATCAGGTCTGAAATCAGACTCTTCACTAATCTATGTGACCTACTCGGGTTGAGATGCCGAACTGAACCAGGAAGGAGATCCTGCTTCCTTCACACAAAGACCTGCCAGCTGTCACCAACAGTCACATCTCTCCCAGCATGGAAAAGCCTGCAAGTGCCAGCTGTGGAAAGCTGTGCTTCCCCAGATTAGAAAAACAGATGCGAGACCAGAGGAAGACCTGCCAGGAACACAGCTGCTTTGAGACAGATATACGAGACAGAAGAGAGCCACAAAGATAATCACGGGGATGGAACAACTTTCCTATGAAGACAGACAGAGGCTTGGGGTTGTTTAGGATGGAGAAGAGAAGGCTCTGAGGAGACCTTTTCGTGGTCTTCCCATACCTAAAGGGGGCCTAAAAGACAGGTGGAGAGGGACGTTTTACAAGGGCATGTAATGAAGGAACAAGCAGGAATGGCTTTAAACTGAGAGAGGGCAGGTTTAGATTAGATATAGGAAAGAAATTCTTCACTGTGAGGAAGGTGAGACACTAGAACAGGTTGTCCAGAAAAGCTGTGTATGCCCCATGCCTGGAGGTGTTCGAGGCCGGACTGGATGGGGCTTTAAGAAACCTGGTCTAGTGGAAGATGTTCCTGCCCAGGGGACAGGGGGTGAAGCGGGATGCGCACGGAGGGGGGGATTGGAACTAAATAATCTTTAAGGTCTGGTCCAACCCACACTGCTCTATCACTCTATGACATTCAAAAGTGAAACTCCACAGACTTTAAGGCTGGTTAAAGTAATGAAATGATGGCAGAGACCTAGGGAGTACGAAATGTATTTGCATGTGAAGCAGAAGTATCTCTGCGGAGAGCTCAGCATGTATCAACAGGCAGGGGATCATGATGATAGCAAAAGCATAGCCAATAGCAAGCTTCTCTTTCCACTCTGGGCATCTTGTCTTCAAGAGATAGACGTATTTCAATATACATCATCTAGTGCCTCAGACTACCTGCAGGGTAACATAGAATCATAGAATCGTTTAGGTCAGAAAAGACTTCTAAGACCATTGAGCACTAAACCATGTCCATAAGCAGCATGTCTATATGTATTTTAAATACCTCCAGGGATGGTGACTCAATGCCTCCCTGGGCATCCTGATCCAATGCTTGACAACCCTCTTGGTGAGGGAATTTTTCATAATATTCAATCTAAACGCCCCTGGTGCAACCTGAGGCTGCTTACTCTTGTCCTACTGCTTGTTACTTGTGAGAAGACACCAACCCCACCTGGCTACAACCTCCTTACAGACAGTTGTAGAGAGATACCTCTATCAGCAACAGACAGACAACACACACAGATTATACAGCAACTTTATGACTGGCAAAAGCGAGCTTTTCTCCCGTAAGGGAACTATTTCAGTAGGTTTATACACCCCTGCTCTGCATTTCCCAGCTTCCGTCCCTCGCCCTGCCACCTAAAAGGTATGCTGGAAGCTATGAATAAACACAGTGGACAGCAGGCTTTCACAAGCAATCCTCATTGACCTTAAATCCCAGGGAACCATGACTTCTCTCTTAGTTACCTCTGAAAGTATGTCTACTTGGCAGCACAAACCTCTGAATGGCAATTCATTTTACTTAGCAATGAATAACATTAACCAACTCTTCTGTAAACTTTTGAATTAAACAAACCAACTCTTCTGGAAACGTCAGCCCAGACAATTCCATAAACATCTGCTTCCCACAGTGTGGTGCAGTTCCCCAGTCTGTGAGTCCTGGGAGGATTTTACAGGCTTTCCATCACAAGGATGATGCTTTAAATTATCTATAAATAAGGTGACTGCACTCTAATTTCAAGACAAATTATAAGGGTGTTTAAATTAAAAAACAAGTGTAGCACTCAAAATGCAGTATTGCTGATTCTTCCACACCCAGAGGTGCTTTTTCTTAAATAATAAAAAAAAAACACCCAAGCCCTAAGAGCAAAAGAAAAAACCCAAACAAAACTCACAGTATATGGACTTCACAGTATGCCTGCACAAGCTCAAACTGGGAATTTTCCATGACTGCTTCACACAGTCCTATTAAAACATATTTAATCGTACTTACTCATAATCAGATTTTTATAGCACTAAAGAATGAAAGTCTAAAACAAATATAAATGTCTTCCTCTGCCTAAACACAGCCGGTATCTTACTACTTTTTATACTAAAGTCACTTCTCATATTGCCATGCAGTGAGTCAACAAAACAGCTATTTGTTTGGTTTGGGTGGTGGTTTTTTATTTCTTTTTTCAATAATGCTTAGGTAAAATAAAATTACCTAAACACTGCTGAAAAAACAATTTTCTGCAAATGCTGAAGCATGGAATTGTACAAAGGGAAGCATTTTTAGCAGATTTCTGTAGAACAGAAGAGGATTCAGGAAAACCTCTGCAGAAAGAGCACATGTTTCATTTCAGCTGATGTGAATGTGACCCACACCCAAGAATGAATGACTGCTTCTTTAGTCCAGGTCTCCTCTGGTAAAAATGCTCCAACTTGGTCACTTGGAGGGGTACTTATCATTATTGACTTACTCTCAGAAGTGCCATTTCAAAAAAAAGTGAATGTTTTTAAGCCTGTTACTAATTATTCAGACTGCTTTAGCCGAAATTGTATTTTTACTCTTCAAAAAAATAAAAAACCCAGTCTGTTAATCTCAGACTGGTAAAACATCTCAGAAGTATCTTGCTCATTATTACTAGAAAACTCAACCTCACAAGACAGTTCTGCTGCAGCTGGTGCCTCTGCAGCACTCCTGAACTCTAGGACAGTAGGAAACTTGAAAAGCCACTTACAGTTTACTCCAAAAAATGTTGCAGTAGCAATGCATTTTTCCATTGCCAGCTCCATATTAACATTCTCCAAGCTTTTACTTGGCTGGTCAAAAAGACTTGGCCTTAAACAGAACCAATTTTCTTTTCAAAGAAGTCATAAATCATCACCTCAAAAGAGAGCAATAACTTTCTACTTACTGCACATACTATCTTTAACCCCCGACACGGCATATAAAATACTTCATTCTGCAGGGAGGAACAGAGATTTCCTCACCTGTAAGGAAAGTAATTTTTACTCCTCTGTCACACCATTTTCATGTGTGCACTGGAAAATATTGCAAGCCACAGGAACTATGTGCCTACTCCTCCTCCAAGCAAGCCACACAGAACTTGGCCCCTTCCTTAGCACAGGCAGCAGATCTGGTTTTATTTGCATTAGTGCAAGCTCTTAGGGAGGGCAAGAGCTTTATGCATTACACCTCTCTACCCAGGAAAAGGGAAAATTATACTGGAAATGGAAAACCATTTTGCAACTGGACAACCACAGTGAAAGCAGAATGAATTATTTGTCAAAGGCTGCAAGTCTTTGGCAGATGCAGTAATGCAGTTTAAATCATTCAAATCCCAAGACAGCATTCACGTGACATCACCTTTCCCCTTGTTCACAAGCCAGTCTTCCTACAAGTTCCCTGCTGTTTCAAGTATCAGCTTGTCTTTATTTTGAAGAAGTGACTGTACTTTCATCAGAATTCTAGCTGCTCACTCATGAGATGAGCACAGCTCAATCCTGGCAGTATGTTTATCACAGAACATAGATCTCTTGAAGAGTGTGCCGACACAACATTCTTTTGGTCATGTTTTTAGCTCCCTTTCATCTTCAGACAGACCGGAGCACGTTTGTTTATGCACAAGTGTGACCGCCAGAACTTCTGTGTGTATTTTCAGATATACACATGCTTTCATGTTTCCTTCTCCTAGGAGTTAAATGCACACCTCATATTCACATAAGCAGGATCCCATTTGTACAGGAGAACTATAGAATCTAGATCAGTAACTAGAAGTATGAAGAGCCACATGCTCCATTTTCATCCCCCAGATCACATTAAGACCTATCTCAAACATATCTCAACTTCCAGAAGTAATACACAACTTCAACTTGCAAGAAGCTTGTTTGGGTTCTTTTTCACTCTAATATGCTGTACAAGTCTTTCTCTCAGATAAAATCGTATCCATTTATTTTTTGTCTAAAAATAATTTATGGACACGTTTGCAGAAATAAAAGATGTGATTCATTCATGGTTCTTCTCTTGCGCAAGAAAGCTTCCAGCAGAAATTTTCCGCAGCAAGTTGATTCTCGAATACTCAAGACTGAGCATGGGCTGGTGATGGATCACCCTGAGTGCACACACATCCACACATGATGTTCCTTAGGCAGCTGTTTGAGTAACACGGACCATGCTGCACCACAGGTGTGGAACACTGCTTGCCTTGTAAAACACAGTTACTACTTTACACAATAATGTATAGTCATATGCTGCTTCTTCCTGGTTTTTTTGGGGAAAGAGAAACATCCAATTCTTAAGTCTATTTTCTGCACCATGTCTCCAACTTGGGACTACATTTTTTGTCCTAACAGCAGCTCTCATGATACCACCCAGAGCCTGAAGGACAAAGGTTGGCATGTAATTACCCCTATCCAGTCGTAAGGCAATTTAATTTTATCAGCAGAGGTAGGAACTACACAGCACCCTTTACTGCCAGCTTCATACACTGTTCTGTTTCCTTTCTCATAAATTAAAGAAGCATCACTGAGCTCAGCATTCTGTGTGCCAACATGGTAGCCATATTTGCACTCTTAATATGCACCTTAATGGATAGTTCCCTAAAAAGCCAAAGAATCTCCTAGGGTACTTGAAGGACAGTTTTCAACATCTTCACTACAAAAGCCACCAGGGATAAATGTTCTTCCCTCAACACATGCCATGCCCTATGTTGGTAAGGAGATGGCTTGGTGGTTTCACTAAAAGGAAATAAGTAGAAATAAGAAACTGATTTCTGACTTTCTAGGAAAATGAGTGCAATAAAAGCAGCTCTACAGTCAATGTACAAAACAATGTAATACTGATCCTGAGATGGTTTAAAAGACAGTGGTAGGTTAGACAAGTCATTCATTAACAAAGCCATGTCTGTGCAAAGAGCACAGAGACTCAATTGTGGCAGAGGCTTCCTGCCCTTGTCCTCGACAGGATGGACATGGATGTGGAGGCCACACCAGCACTGCCTGGTAAAGGGTCATATGGCAGGAAGTCTTGTGCTGGGCTGTGCCACCCACTGTTACCCACCTGGCAGCCACGGCAGCAATGCAGAGCAGCACTGCAGTGTGCCTTTCAGTAAGCGTGAGGGCAGATTTGCAGAAGCTATGCTTGGACCAGGGTCACTACTACTTAAATATAATTTGTATCAAGATCCTGGATTTAGTAATTTTTTTCCTGGTTACTCTTAAGTGGATTTTTGGGGGTTTTCTGCATTCCAACAGGGGTAGTATTCAGAGAGTCATAGACTGCATAAATTGGAAGGAACCTTTAAAGACCTAGTTCAACCTTCCCTGTCATGGTTAGGGACTTCTTTCCCTAGATGTTCATTAACTCTCCCATACCAAGCTTGGACTGTGATGTGTAAGAAGCCAAGTGACTTGCACTCAGCTAGAAGCCAAAACTAGAAGGTATTTTAGAAAAGTCTTAATTTTAAACACATTATGACTCTTCTCTAATTCAGATGAAACTGTACCCATATTCATCCCAGGATTACCAACCTTGCTGAATCAAGATGTTTTTACTTATTCTAAGTAGATCAACATCAGAAGCTAAATCTCCATGGGAAAAAATCACACAACCTGTTACTGTGCAGGCACCAAATTTTAGAAACCCAAGCCTCAACACTAACTCCCAGTGCTTGTCTTGGATTTCTTTATCTTTAGCCATGATCACATAGCTTAACTATAGATTACCAAAACCCTAAAAGTCTCCTGTGCTTTTAAACCTACCCACCCACAAGCCTTTGCTTTCCCAGCAACTTCCCACTCCTGCCCAGTCAGAAACTGCTATTGCAGCCACTTGTTTGGAAACTGCCAACATCTGCTGATAAGAGAAGAAAAACTCATAGACTGGGAACATTCTGCTCACTTGCATTCCCCATGGCTCATCAGAGACCTTTATAACAGCCCCTGCAGCCTTGGAAGAACTGCTGGGCAAAATGCGCACAGAGACTCGGAAACTGATGAGTAGGACACTCAGTGCTAAGCTTCGGACTCAGGATAAGCCAAGAGCATTGCATCATTATTAGTACACTCCAAAGAGGCCTGAGAAGTGTAACATGTCCACAAATGCACTTAGCATTAAAAGGGAAAGAGAACGTGATGTGTCAATGCTCAGACAGCCAACATCAAAGCAGAAGAAACCTAGGTCTAAAGATGAACATCCCGGTTCTACATCAGTGCAGTCAAGAGAAGTTAATTATTATTCAGATATTCACGCAAACTCCCAAGCTCTTCACTTAATTAGGCCAAAACACAGCTAAGCATAGAAGATAGCTACTTCTTAAACAAAGACTTTTAAACTAAAAATGTAATTTGTGGGATCAGCACTGTATGCTGTGCAGTAAAGACACCAAGTGATCCAGACTGCACATGGTGCTCTTCTGAATGAGGTTAATCCCAACACTTGGAGAGTAGGAAGAAAAGCCTTGTGCCCAAAGTTGATCCCAAACCCAAGAGGGAGCCACAGGGGTCTTCAGGACTTGGCCAGGGTCCAAAGGGGAATCTCAGTGCATCACTGCTTCAGGCTGGTTTATTGCACACTCCTCACTTCCATGGCTGTTGTCCCTAAGGAAGAAAATCATCCTGCTCCTACATGAGGTTGCAAACCAGGTTTTATTTTTCAAAAGACAAGACCAACTGACCCACCAGGTACACATTAGCTACTCCCTACACCATTTCCATATTGTTCACATGATCACAGATATGGGTTAAAACAAAATCCAGTGTTTTATTGGAATTGTAAATGTACTGACAGAAAAGAGACACTTCCTTGCAGGGAACACATATCATTATAAGTGAAATGATTCATAAACTCATGTATTTATTTCAGACTGGGACAAACAGCTTTTGCCATTTATGCAAGTGTGCTTAAAACCTTTCCTTTAAGCAGAACACAGCACAAAAAAGCTGTTTTTAAAGCCACCTAAAATATTGTAAGGTATGACATACCTTAATATTTACCACATGGTAGAGATGAAAAACTAGAACAACCTTTCTCTTTTATTTGTCTGAGAGCCTAAATGAATAATTTTATTTATAGCCAACAATGGTAACCACTTCTGAACTTATTTTTTCCCCTCAACAAACTACCTTTCCAGCAGGGAATTTAAGCTTTCAGCTACTCAGATATTTCTGTCATTCTTGCTCAGTATAGCTTTTGAGCTGTCACCAAACTTCCCAGGTCACTGAAAAATAAACAAACAAACAGCCTTTTTTCTTTTTTTACTGCCTCAGTTAATTCCAACTGCAAAGGTCAGAAAGACAAAGAAGATACACAAACCATTGTTTTGGTTTTTTTTTAAATAATCTTGAAGCAACACATTGTCATATATTTCCTCCTATGCAGATGTAAGAGCTGCACCAGATCATTTACTTAAATTTAAGAAATGGAAAAAAACCCCAGATGCAATGTAGAAGAATGCTAGTTAACATCAGCATTAGCAAGGAACAACAGGTTAAGAGAACGCACAAATATCACGTTTAGATCTATACCAGCAAACAATACAAGGTATTATTTTCCCCCACTCCTTTCCTCTTCATTGGTACACAGGGAAAGGAAGCAAGAGCACAGAGCACTGCGGCAGGAGGACAATAAAGTATCAGCAAGCTAAATATACACACCCACAAAGGAAGCAGCAGCTTATACAGCCATACCTTTGAGCTTACTGGCACCACCTTTTCAAGCACATACAAGGAGAATCCTAACTTCCAGGTGGTCTCAGACCCTTCCAGAAGTGAACTTGTTAAGAGCAAACTTCTCAATGGTCCCAAGCACAGACCACCTGCAGCAGCCTCAGCAGCAAAGCACTTGCCATGTGACAGAGACCTCTCAAATTTTTCCCTCTTCTAACAGTTACAAAGATCTGATAAAAATCCAGCTGCTTCCTGATGAACAAGTGGTAATACCATGACTGGACTTCGAGAAAGAAAGAGCCACTTTCTGACTATTAATTACTCTGGTACAGTGTCTGGAAAAAAACTAGCAGAAAAGATGGTCACATGGTAAGACAAAGTAGGAACTTCAGTGTCAATAAAACAGCATGAAGCTGTGTCAGGGGAGGTTTAGGTTGGATATTTGGAAGAGGTTCTTCACTCAGAGAGTGGTTGGGCACTGGAATAGGCTCCCTAGGGAAGTGGTCACAGCACCAAGACTGACAGAGTTCAAGCATTTCAACAATGCTCTGACACATGGTGTGATTCTTGGGGTGGTCCTGTGCAGGGCCAGGAGCTGGACTTTGATGATTCTTGCAGGTCCCTTTCAACTTAGGATATTCTATGATTCAATAGCATCAGACACCCAAACAGCAAATACACACTCAAAACCTACAGCTAGGAAAACTCCAGCTGGCCAGATGACAGCAACTGAAGATTATTCTCAAACTTTGACAAGAATTGCAAAGCTAAAAAAAAACTTAATTCATGCATTTTAAAGCAGTAGCTTTCAGACATTGTTGTCCCATCCGACAAGGAGATCTCTTTGAGAAGCTATCCTGCTAAAGCATCTGCTCCTGCGCAGAGCCTCCTCTCCTCGGCCTCTCCAGGAGTGCCTGGGGCCATACCTGCAGCAGCATGACCCATGACCTGTTGCTGCAGGTGTCTGCACCTCTGCTGTCTAAAGCCCTTCTTGTCCCTTCAATTTAGCCATTGATTTATGGACACACAGTCTTCTTGCCTAACAAGAGACAACTCCTGTCTACGTGCAAAGTGAGGGGCACAACCCTGTGCTTCCGGACAGCTACAGCTCACACTGTCTACCAAAACCTCTGATACCTTACAGCAGGAAAAAAAGTAAAAAAAATCCCAAGAAAACAGCAAAGCTTTTGTGGACTCTCTGACTGCATAAAGTAACTGTGTACTTTTCAAATCAAATGTTTCCAAGCAATATAAAAGAGTGTTTCTTCTGTAAGCAGCACACAAGTTCATGAAACCAAAATTCAGACTTACAGTCTGTATTTGCCTGACTCCAGAAGCACCTGGAATACAGTAGCTGCTGAATCACCATCTCAAGGAATAGGATCCCACAACTCAATGTTTTCCCTTTGCACTCAGTAGGACTGCTAAGAAAAAGCCCCCAACAAAGAATCACTGGATGCCCATAAGAAAATGCACAGAACTGGGTACCACTTTCTGTCCTCCAGCAGTACTAATGGTGCCTCCACTTTAACTGCATGGTACAAAGACATCCTACTGACAAAGGTATAACTATACAGTAAACGTTTAATACAACTATTTCATCACATTCCAATTCAGTTTTTTCATGGGCTTCTGTAAAAAAAACCTCCAAGGAGTTTACTATTGCACCAGAGTCCTAGTCATTTAAGGTAGTGGATCACCAAAGCAAAATTATAGCAGAAATGGTGTGACAGAAACAGACGTTAGGAGTAGAGACTATCAAAACTAACACAAATGGAGAATCAGCCATTTGCTTTAAGTGCTGTGCAACTTTATGGCAAAATCACACCTATCAGATGTTAAAACATCTCAGATTTGGTACACAAAATATTAGAAATGTTATTTCAAGGAGGAAAAAAGAGGGGCTGCTGCACAAATTACATTTTCTAGCACAGAGTTGCTGCATATGTTTATTCCTTGAAATAGCTTATCAAGTATCACATGGCAGAGTCTAACTGGAGTTTCAAGAACAAAGAGCTCACTTCATCAGACACTCCTCCTGGTACGTGGTCTGAAAAGCAGCAGGAAATGCCACCCTTCAAAGCCCTGCTGTAAACGCTGCTCTTATTTTCTTCTAGGGAATATACTAACTGATTGGACACACCAAACAAACCTATTCATTGTACCCATCACCAGAAAGCTGTAATGAGCAGATAAATCCTAATCACAAAACCAGAATCTATATTTAATAAGGGGAAGAGATCCAAGGAGATGACCAATAAAGAAGTCTGACCTACAGAACAAGCATCTACTCCTTGTCCTGATGTGAACTCTAGTGTCCTGCCAACTTGGCTCCTTCCTGAAGCAAATAAAAATAACCACTAACCAAGATACCTAGTTGGGTTTTGACCCACTAAAATGGTCAAATAGAAATGTACTCCACTGGTTCTGTAAACCAGGCGGGTACACTAAACAAAAGGATTTGACTTTTCCTCAAGATAAACAACTTCATAAGAAAAACAATCCCATTATCTTAACAAATATATTTAACTTCATCTGAGAAAACATTTTAATGACAAGCTAAACAACAGCAACTAAAATAGGACCAAATAGTCCATTTCCGATAATGCTATAAACATCAATACTTTTTCAAAACAAGGAATAAACTTCTCTTATCTCCTGTTCCCAAAATCAGGGCCAGTTTAGCTGAGCGCAAAAGAGAAGGCACGATAATATTTCCAGATAAATCCTGCACTTCTGTCATCAAGATCAGGAAGAGGGACAATGGACACATGCAGTGAACAACACCAAAACCACACAAGGCTTTGCCAGTAGCACCACTTTCACAGTTCAAAATCCTCTCGAGAATCACAGAAGTGTTTTCTCCAGATGCTGCAAAGTTTTCTAAAGCCTTTTGAAAGTCTGTAAGAGAAAGAGGGCCAAGGGATTTGGAGTGTTAACTTTGATAACAACTTTCAGAAATACTCTGCTTGGTAATTCCAGCTGGAGTTATTGAGGCTGGTGCTCAGCAACCATTTTAGCCTCAGGTCTCCCCCTGAGTTTATGCTACAGGCACCAAAATGAATCCTGACTCTGAGACCATGATATCAGGCTTGGGTGGCAGGGTGCCACTCTACCAGCATTGCCATTTCAAGAAGTTAAGGACAGAGAACACAACCCAGAAGACCCTCAGTACCCTGAATGACAACCCCAGTATAGAGGCGGATATGCCATGATAAAATGCCCTTAGGTAAACCTGTTCAGGGTGAGAATATTGTTTTGCCCCCAGGGGAAAAAGCAACAACCATTTTCCTTTCAGCAACTTCCTTAAGGGCATTCTCCAAAACAAAACAGATTTGTATTTAGACTGTATCACTGACCTATAATAAAGGATCATGAATAGTTTCCCAAGAATATATAAGAAAAAGCAACACTAACACATCAAAGGGCACTTAGTCTTTTATTTCCTGAGTCCTCCAACACAGTCCTTCACCCTTTGCATGCCGTCAGCAAGGATCAGGTGTGGAGACACTGCTTGGCCTCTGAAGTCTGTTGCTGAGCTCCCCTCTTCCTTCCTGTTTCCCTCATTTAGAACACACCAGAACCAAAACACAAAAAAATTCATGGAAACATTTAATCCATTTAAGAGATGGGTTTAAAAGAATATTGATTTCTTGAACATTCACCTTAGCTTAATACTTAGACAAAAGTCTCTCAGCGAGGCTTGCAACAAGACGAAGACAACATACTTTCAAAGAAAAGAAAGTCTGATACCACAAACCAGGCAAAATGGCCCACTGAAGCAATTTATGTACTTGCTATAATGTCTGGCAGGCCACTGGATGGTACGGGAGTACAGTCTATCCTCCAGAATGTTTTCCTTCAGCATGCCATTAATCCTAGAAGGAGTAAAAAGTATTACACTGACTCCCACATTTCAGCTCTGCTCCAACATGCTCATATTTACACACTGGGGACAGGGTCATTGAGACATATAAGAAATCCAGCTTAAAGTGTGTTACATCTGAATTTTCAGTTTAGAAAATTTAGAAAACCATACCAGTGACCAGTGCCTTCACTTTTGAAGTCTTCCTTCCATACACAAAGGTAGACTGCACTTTTCCTCAGACTTAGAAGGGCTGAAGTGTTCCTTGGCTGTTTTTTTTTTTCCCCAGCTACTGACTGTGGCTATTGCTTAGTGAAAAATACCTAAGCACAATTGCACACTAGGAAAAACTAAAAGATCTCACATAGAAATTGCATGTTAAACCCCTCCACAAAAGAGTTTACAGAAAATGGAAATAACTTCATCCAGTAAGACTGAACACAATCCAGTTTCTGCCATGCTTTCAATGTGAACCAAAATTATATGTTTCCTAGTAACTTATTCAACAGGGGAAAACATATATTATCAAGTTACTCCAACATCACTCATGTTTAGGATTTTGATGAAAAAAAAAAACAAAACAACCCCTAAACTTTCTACCACATAAGAAGGCTTTCAGGTTAGACCAAGTCACTTGGGCACAAAGGAAAACAACACCTAAATAAAGAACAAGTATTTATATTTATGAGTAAAACAAGCATGGGTATCACAAGATTATAGCTGAACCAACTCAGCAGCTTTCCGCAGTCAGTCACTGGTTTGCAGTCGCAAAGTGTCTGGCCAGTCACAGTGTCCATGGAACAACATCCTGCAGAAAAGTTTCCAGACACCCCTTTGCTGGTTGCCCTGGCTGAGGATATCGGGAACAAGCATAAATGACATTTGGACCTAAGAAGACAGTATTGATCACTGACTTGGCAGAAATGAGTCTAGGAGTGGACATATATTAACCTTCAACATCCTCCTACTTTTTACAGAAACATTCAGAAAAACAAGTAATCTTTACTTGTTTTTCTCTCCTAATGAAGCTTTCACAGTGTATTTTTTCAATTTAACACTGCTGTTTCCCATGTAATAAAGCTGTAGTTTCTTCTTCAGCATGGATATAGTTTACTTCGCAAGACAGATCTAGAGCATAGTTAATATCAGTTCCCATTCTAAATCTAAACTTTGAAAAGTTCTGTCTTTAAAAGAACGGAGCATTTGAGCTACTTAGCAGGCTCCTTAAGAAAGGGATAATCCACTTCACCTCTCTGAATCAGGGCGTTGTCCAAAATGAAGCTACCTTACAGTAAATACGGCCAATGGATAATGCTCAGATTTCAGACACAGGACACCTTAGTTAAAAACCTAAATAATTTTTAAAAAGTCACCATGCAACATTTGAACCAATAATACCTAAAACACAGTTATCCCCAAACCAAACCATCCTCCTTTATGTCTCAGTAATGGTTTAAAATGCCGCATAATGATAAATATCAGTAAAATCATGAGAAATGAGAACACCTAAGCCATGCCCCTCTGATACAAGCCTGAAGTCATAATCTATCAAATTTTGAGGTCACATCCCAAAACTTGTAAAGTTGTCACAATTAGTGACTTAAGGATGGTAATTTTTTTTTTTTGCCCCCCTCAGCAGAGTCTTAATTCACAGTGACTTTTTACCTCCTGACCTTCCACCGGTGCTCCACCCGAAACTCTGTTCCTGGCTCTGACCACAGCTGTGGACAGTGATTCACTAAGGAAATGTACTGGCCCCACAGCCAAAAAGGTTGATGAGATCAAACTACCCAAAGGACACACTTCCCTCCAGAACTGCAAGGGGTACACAGTCAACACACTGGACATTCAAGAGGTGGAGCTGCTGCTCCTGCCCCTTACTGGAGAGGTTGCTGCAGCTTCCACTGGGTCTGCACCTACCCAAGAGACACAAAAAGACATTTGTCTTGCTAGAAATTTTTTTTGAAGTTACATCAATATTCACTATTCATATTGAATTTTTTTTAAAAAAATAGGCACATTATTCACTTTTTCTGTGCAAACACAGTCACACTGTATACAAATATTCATGTATATGCATCTGCACACAGAACCAGGGACCTACCAGTTTTCCTTCAGCTATGTTCTAAAGCCAAAAAACAGATTACTGGGACTATGTTGGTCTTACTAGGCCAAAACCCAAGATTCAGCTAAAATCACCACAGCAGAAGCATAACATGGTACGACCATACATTACTGATAAGGCGCCCCAAACTTCCTTCTATCTTTTGAGGTGCCCTGGGGCACAAGAGCACTAGAAAGTTGCAGGGTTTCTCAAGTTACTCATTGGAGACCAGTGCACTAAACTCTCCACATGACACAGAAGGCTCAAGCTACCTTTCCTTTTCGCTTCCCCCTCTCCTGCCATCACAGAGCCATAGAAAAAAGTGTGGAGCCTTTCTGATAAAGCCCGTGTGACTCTACTTCAAAAGTAAGTTGGGACTGGCCATGCTTTCAAACACAATTCCCTTTTGCCAGGCAGCAGGCTGTGCAACAGCTCTGAAACCAAGAAAGAGCCAAAGAGTTTCAAAACCTTCAGGATCACCCATACACAGTGCTCACCAAATGAAAACACATATAAAGAAGAAAATCTTGTTAGAGCAAAATAGCTTATACACAAAGTGCTAACACAAACATACAATTAGGGAAAAGACGGAAAAATAGTAACATTTCAGTGAGGTGTCACCCGAAGGTAAAAAAACCCAAGACTCAGAAGCAGCCAAGTGTTCTGTAATGGTGGGTTTCACAATTCTTCTTTGGTTGGAGTCTGACTGAACATACCAAAAAAACCACGAGCAGACCCTGCACAATGTAGAGCCTCTACTGCCAACTTCAATACTTATGTATTTTGCAGCTTTAAGAGAATTCTTGTGTCATTTTACAATATGTGCCGTGCCAGCAGGGTTGCTAGGCTCCAGCCCCGCAACAACGACTATGCTTCAGTTGCACAAATGTGTCTTATGAAAGGCACATGTGAAGTACATGTAGTGGGCAGTTACAATGATGTGATACTGATGAGCTGAATGTAATTTTCAACTTGGAGAAATAAACCTGAAAAAACTTTCTTTTCTTTCTGACTTTGTAAGGCAGTCCTGAGCCCCCTTGAAACATTTTCTATTCAAAGCGTAAGGCTCTCTAATTAAACTAAAAATTGCTGTCGACAAAACAACCATCAGCTTTTAAAAAACCTAAATCTGAGAAGTCACAGCTCAGAAATTTTACAGAATGCAGCCGATGTCAACAGCCAAAAGAGTCACTGTTTCTGCTTGGCATGGCTTTGGCACTCAGAAGCTCTCCAGAAACATAATTTTTTATACCATCACTCATGGGATGATGTCTTTGCCCCACCAGTCTGAAAGGCAAATTTGCTGGTGTAAGATACACAGGTTTCATCAACACCAAAAGCTGAAACATCAGACCCATGCTTGTGCCATCATTAAAAAGGGGAGACTTCCAAGGCTGTCCTAAACATGTACACTGTGCTGACAGCACAGCCAGAATCCATGTATATCAATGCAGGTATTTATTAGCCTCACCAGATTTTCTTTTTAAGAGAATAACCTTGGTAGTGCCAAGGTGTATTGGGTTTTGGTAGTGGGGTGGTTTCTGTGAGAAGCTGCTCGAAGTTTCCTCCATATCTGGCAGAGCCAATGCCAGGCAGCTCCAAGATGGATGTGCCACTGGGCAAGGCTGGGCCCATCAGAAATGGTGGTAACACCTCTGGGATAACACATTTAAGACGGCGAAAAAAAAGTTATGGGGCAGATGTAATAGCAGCCAAAGAAAAGCAGAGGGAGAACACAGAGGAGACCCACACCAGAGCAGGTGGATGCCTGAGAGGAGGCTGTAAACCCGTGGGAGGCCCGTGTTGGAGCAGGAGAAGGACTCCCCTCCTTGAGCAGTGGCAGAACAACCTGTGATTAACTGACTGTAACCCCCACTCGCCATCGCCCTGTGTTGCTGAGGGGGGAGGAGGTAGAGCTAGGAAGGAAGGAAGGGTGGGGGGGCATGTTTTTAAGATTTACTTTACTTCTCATCATCCTGCTCTGATTTTCTTAGTAATGAATTCAATTAATATCCTGAATTCGAGTATATGTTTTGCCTGTGACGGCATTTGGTGAGCAATCTCTCTCCAGGCCCTTATCTCAACCCACAAACACTTTGTTGTACTTTCTCTCCCCTGTCCAGTTGCAGAGGGGAGTGACAGAGTGGCTTTGGTGGGTGCCTGGCATCCAGCCAGGGTCAACCGACTACACAAAGCCACTTGGTTGCAGAAGAAGGTGAATTCCTCAAAGAACTCAGTCCTGAGAGGCTGAGATCTTCCAAATGTTGCAAGGGAGCATCAGGAAAAAGTTTGCCGCCACCTGTGTAACTGAAGTAAGAGCTTCCAGGTTCAAGCACATACCTCCCCTGACAGCTTCCCCAAGCTAAGTTCAAACTTCTGGACCATATCCTTCCCACAGAGGATATTTCAACACCTGCTCCTTCAGGACACATGCTGGGAGCCCTTTCCTTCAAACAGGGTACACAAGCAAACATGTGCAAATGTGGAAAGCAGAAATAAAGGAAACCATTCTGAACTCAAGGTACCAGTGGGTACGGCTAAAAATAAGAGCATTCTACACAGAGTATCTGCTGTGCCTCGAAGGAGGCTACTCTGCAGTTCCAAATAGACTCCTGTGCAGCATTGGAGAAACATTAGCAGGACTTCTATGATGGTGATGCATTTATAACAATCTCCTTCAACATCATCTACTCAGACATACTGAACAGAAGGCAGGAGACAGTTGTTCTACTCCAGTTGTGGAAATTAAGGGTCAGGGGGAATCCTTTGTCTTTTAAGTTTGGCTGCAGCTAAACCCAAACAATCCCTGGAGCCATGGCTATTGCACACTGCGCTGCAAGCTCCCTAGAAGCTAAGCACCAGCTCAGAGGGCAGGTTTGGACAAGATGACCTACAGAAGTTCCTCCCAACCTCAAGACCTTTCTGACCTCAGCTAGGTCAGCAAATGCCACAGTCCTCCTGTGACAAGGACAGCAACTATGGTTCAGTGCGACACACCATTATGTATTGGGTAAAATGACTCACGGCATAAGAGAAGGAAGATTAACTTAGCTTCTGCATCCCCTTACCCTGCTGCCCTGATAAGCACTGCTTGGGAACTTCAGATGCTAAAAAAGCAGTTTGAGCTTCCCTTTCCTGACATTTTTGTGCAAAATTTCCTTGTCTTCCTTCTCATCTGGAAATGACTCTCCTTCCCTCATGGATACATCCCCTTTTAGCAAGGATCCATTCTCACTGGGAAAAAGTCTGACCTCAGCTACCAGAGGAGACTGCTTCCCTGCAAGCACCCTAGCTGTTGGTAAAACATATGGTAACAATTTTTACTGGCTGTTTTGAGCAGCACAACCAAAAGGCTCTATTGCACATATCTATACTTCTAATTTTGAGCATGGATCTCCAGGATTTTTGCAGTTTTTCGTATTTTAGATATGCAAATATGACTATGTAAATATACTGAAAAGGTTAAAATTCTACCACCAACCTTCCTTCAAAGACTGTAATGTAGCACAGACCAACCAATAGCCTTTTTTAAAAGCCTCAGAAAACACTTTTCCTCTGTATTCAAAATGCAATTTTGCTATTACTTTAATATCCTTCAGCATTTTGGGGAGTAAGTTCCAGGGCAAACTCTTTACTTAGAGCCTAATTCTTTACTTAGAGCCACATTTTTTTTTATAATTGACTGAGTTAGAAAATCGGGACAGGGATGGAAATTGAGGCTCCCTGGAGACAAGTACAACTTGTTGTCCTGGAAGAATAAAAGCTAAGAGTATTAAGAAACAGTAAAGAAAGGAGACTGGGCAGGAAGACAGAAAAGTCAAAAAGGTGCTAAGTCACAGATGATAGCAGCGCCAGGTGACTGGCGGGAGCTTGGCCTTATCCCACACCTCGCTTAGGGCAGCAAGTCCCAACAGGAGTAACTCCCCTGAGATGCACACATTCCTGCACCCCAGAGGTGTCTTACTCAGTTGCCTCATTTTATTCCAGTGAGCATCATCCTATACTGAGAGCAGGTTACAATTACCATCTGGCTATGTAAAAATATGGGAGAAATAATAATGCCGGGTTTTTTTCCCCTGTAACACCTTTAAGTTGTTCAACATTTTTCTGCAACAGCCAGACTGAAGACACTCCTATCTCCAGTGCAGTAAACAGGGACTTCTTGGTAACACTGAGGAATGATCCCTGTGAGGGGCCAGTATATACCCTTCTCAATACCAGCTTTTCTCCCAAAACAGATCAGCAGACTTACATCACTGACAAACAAGATCAGAGCAGACTGCACTTTTTACCTGTGCCTTTCATCCAGCTTCCTCTTTAGTCCACACAGTGTAACTTATTTTAACAAGAACAGTAATTCCCTCAGATAAGTCAGCAAATATTTTTGTAAAGAGCAGCTGCAGGATGTCTGCCTCGCACAAATTAAATTACCTAGTGGCTCAATCCAGTGCCTTCAACAGACATTTCTTATGTGGTAGTTGGGTCAAGCCCAGTGCATTTCTGCTATTGTGCCTCACACTCTCTACATGCCATCTACATATGCTCCACTCTGGTGAGAGGAAAGGAAAATGTTTATACTTATGGGTGGGACTTTGGATGCAGATTAAAGTCAAGGTGCTATATTTACTGATCTTTTAAAGTAATATCAACATGTTGAAAGGGAGTCAAAGTTCTTAAGCAAGATCAAAGTCCACATGGAGCAACCACAAATTAACATAAATACATGCTGAAATGCTAACACAGACTGGCAAAATTTACTTCCATTTTCCCTGGAGCAAGTAATTTTGGCTAAGAGAGGAGTCAAAACCATGAACACTCTTCTTCACCTTTATGTAGGGCACACTACAGTCCTTTGTGTTGGAGCAAATGACTCTTCAAACTAATTTTGCAAGGCTAGGCTAATACTACCATATTGCTCATGGCTTGCTAGCTTTTGAAAGGTGAAGCTACATACTCTACAGGGAAGGAAAAAAAAGTAATATTACTACTTAAGTCAGACTTTTTCAAAGCTAATCCTGAATTTCTTCCTTCTTATTGCACTTGACAGAACTTTTGTTGTCTGACAAATGAAAAGCCAACAAGCAGTAAAATGTGTGACCTTCTTTTATTTGACTAATTATTATTTCGGTAAACAGATCACCTCTTTTTCTTGTGGAAACATCAACAGCAGGACAGAGAACATGACGGATGTTATTTCACGAGGGCAAATGACAGTTTTGCAGGTTAATCACAGCCCTATAAAACAGATGCCCGGCCTGTATTTACAGCCCTTACAGGGCAAGTGCCTCGGCAAGAGGTGCAATTAAAGAAAGCGTGCATGCAGTCACCACAAGTCACAACCCAGATGGAAGGTTTGCCAGCAAGCTACAGGCACACAGAAGCCATTGATCCCAGACACCTTATGTTCATAAGGTTGTGTCGACACCAGGCGGGCTGAACTGACCCGGTAGAACTGCGCTGTGTAAAATTCAGCTAAGTTGGACCAGAAGAAGACCCAAGTTCAGACTTAGCAAATACCTTGAGTCAGTAGCAAAGCGCCTTTGGTTCTGTTTCCTCACCCGATACGCTCAAGTGACCAAGACCCGCAAGACCATGGCAAAGCTGAAAAGGACTTTCAAGACTTCAGCCTTCTTAACTTTGCATTTTGTATTGTAAGATTCCGTCTGTACTTATTAGCCATACACTCAACAAACAGACCTTCAAAAAAGGTCAGCCAGCGGCAGCCCCGCTCGGCCCGGAGGCCGCGAGTTCGGCCGCGGAGAGGCCGGGAATTTGGGGGGCTCCCCCATCCCTGCCCGCCCCCCGAGGGGCCGCTCCTGCAGACGAGGCACTCGAGGGAACACACTTTCCGTGAGCCCCCGGCCGCCCTGCTGCCGGCATCCTGCCCCACAGCAGCGACCCCGCGCTGGAGGACGAGAAGGAGGAGGAGGAGGAGGAAGATCCCAGCTGCCCGCGCTCACCTCCGCCAAGAAGTTGTCCATGGTGGCCCCTCGGCCCGCCCGCGGGTGCGACCCCAGCCGCGCACCATGTGCCGCTGCCCGGCCGGCCCCTCCGAGCCGCCTCAGCCGCCGCGCCGCTCCATCGCGCCCAGCGCCGCCACCAGCCCGCAGCCTTTGTCCGTCCGTCCGTCAGCCCGTGCCCTCAGCGCCGCTCGGCCGGGCGGTCCCGGCAGCGCATAGCCGCCGCGGGAGCCGGGGGCGGCGAGCAGGAGCAGGCGAGCGAGGCGGACAAGGCAGGCTGCCGGCGCCGCACGCTCCTGCCCGGGGCCGCCCCGTCCCGTCCAGGCGGGGCAGGAGCAGAGGCGGGGCCGGGGCCGCGCCGCTCCCCGCGCCGCGCTCGGCCGCGCCCCCGACCCGCCCCGGCCCGCGTGTCCGGCTGCTCGGGGCGCGGAGAGCCGCGTCCGAGTGCGGAGTGGAGGGTGCGGTGCGTGGGGAGCGGGGGCTCGCCCCGGTGTGCAGGCGGCTCCGCCACCCGGCGGGACGCGCTGCCCAGGGCAGGGGTCCCTAAAGAAGAGGTACCTGCGGGGCTCCGCCGCGGGCAGGCGGCCCTTGAGACAGTGGGTGGCAAACTCGGGTACGGTCTCTTCTCAGTGTTCCTTTGCTAAACACGTCCTGGAACAGCCACTCGCTGAGACAGGAGTGCGAGTGAAAATAGCCCTGCTCTACATGGTTTTCCAGTCCTTTACATTTCTGCAAAACAGGTATAAAGTGTTCAGTTTTTGAAGTCATTTGTTTGCAATTCTGCGTGGACTCTACAGTAAATAAGAGCACAAGGAATGCAGCAAAAGAGAGAATCAAATCTTGCAGATGCCCGCCTATTTGTCTCACACTGCAGAAAGAAATGTACCAAAAGTAAGTCACAGCCATGAAGAAAGCAAATGCAGTATTCTGTGTTTCAATTGCAGGCACAATCCTAGCACTGTTTTGAGAGCGTGAGCATGTGATCAGTGATATGGGAGACCAACCCTTGATAGCAGAAGCAATCATAAGTGTGTAACTCGTTTTTTAAGGTGCCATGGCTAACACACCGAGTACAAGCACCACTAAAAAAAAAGCAACCTTAAGAATGCATGCCCTACACAAAAAAAAAAGCCACTTTTTTCTATCACTTTTGTCTCCAAAAAAATTTTATCTGAATAAGAAGGAGAGCAGGTAAAAGAGGTCTGGCTTTGAGATATATCATGTCCAAAATGGGGTTGTGCAGATCTTGGAGGTTCACACAGCGACATCCAGGCAAACTGCTGTGCCATCAGGGTTAGCACTGTGATAAACCAGCACAAGAGGGACTTTCTGCCAAACAGGTACCTGTTAGAGCCTACACGAGAGCTGTGGCTGCCTTCCCCGTTACACAGAAATGGGGGGGCGGGGGGGAACAGGACACTTTCAGGCAGATAGCAACTATCTGAGACATGGCCATCTGCTACAGACAAGCAGCTCTCCCCAGCTCACCTTCTCAGGGCCAGCCACAGTTGCTCCTGGCAGGAAAAGTGGCCAACACTGCCCAGCTTGTGTGATGCCCAGTACAGAGTCCTTTGGGCAGCACAGCAGCTCTGTTGCAGTTTGCCAAACCCAGCTGGGAGATACCCCACTGGACACGCTTGCAGCATCCTGAGGGCTGCCAGGGGATCACTTTTCTGGTCAGCCCTGCTAATATCAAACAGGTTGTACCTTCCTACAGTTGCTCTGAAACTCAAGGTTTGCAGAGGATTTCATCTGAATTTGCCTGTCTACATAGTACCAACTCAGATGGGAGTTAGCCTAAACTGTTATTCTGTTGTAGATTATAAGGTGTAAATTCTGATGTGGAAGCTCTGCAGCTCTTGCAAACTGCTGCACTTCCAAAGTTACTCCAGGGTAACAGGTTTTTTTCCACACTCACTGTGCCAGAAAGCTTCCCCTTTCAGATAAGCCCTGATTTGGGGAGGTTTGAGTCAGATCAGAGGTATTTATTAAGTTATTTTGACTTCTGATTGAACGCTTTCTTTGACACCATATTATTGGAATGTAGCATACGTGTCTGGCTACTGCATTGTACGTACTCAGGTCTATGAAGCACAACTGACGTAGGAATTCACGAAAACTTTGAATCCATTGTCCAATAAAAGCAGCCTGTGGTTTGTTTTTTTTAATGAGAATTTCAGTAAATTGCAAGAAACCATTACCAATAGAATAGAACCAGATTTATGCAGCCTATAAATACGTTGCAGAAAGAATGATCATTCTCTTGTGGCGTGGATGCATTGCGAAAGAATGTAAAACTCTTGAGACTTTTCTTAAGACTTAGAACAACCACAAAGTTGCAGGAAGGCTCTAGGAAAGGGGGATTTGTGGAGCAGGGGCAAGGAAAGAGCAGTTTGTATGGTCACTCCAACAAGCGTCTTCCTTCTCTCCTTCTTTGTCTTCCTGTGTCAGTTCCACTCACCATTTGTAAGCACTAGCATCTGTCTTTCATAGGAAAAGGGTTTTGAAACATGGCATTTCCTTTTCCCACTCTGAAAATGACCCCAAACTAGTGTCTTACTCATTTTATGCAATTGGTTTGGAATTTGGAAAACCCCACAGATACACTGTACAAAGCTCCATGAACATCTGGAGACTTGGCCAGTTCTGCACAGTTCCAATTTTCTTTTAATCGGTAGAAATTCCTTCACTGATTGTGTGCCTAAGGTAAATTACTTCCTTTTGAAGTTGCTCACATGCATGCCGGCTCAACTTTCAGCCCGGATGAGGACCAGGAATGGACCAAAAGCTTAGTTCCACCTCCCTGATGAGACATCTCACTGGCTGTAAAGATCTTACCCCCTAGTGCAGGTGGTCAGTGATGAGGTGGCTGGTCCTTGGGCCCCTTTCCTCCAGCCTCTCTCTTGCTCTGTGCAGTACAGCTTTGGTACTGGCTTTGCTCTCAGCTGGTCTGTCAGACCGTTTTAGTATTCCTCAGTTACATTTACTGCATTACATGGGCCAAGTTTCACCTTCACCCAGTTTTTCTGACCTTTCTTTCCTCCACCAGTAGCTGCTAAAGTCCATATTTCATCCAGTAGTATCTGACAAAAACAGACATCTCTTCCTTCCTTAGGTTCCAAAGTAATCCTAGCAGCTGGAACTTTTGTAAGACCCTGGACTTTTAAAACATATTTAAACTATTCCTGTCTCTATCAACAACTCTATCCCATTGCATACAGCTTTCCATTTCTGCTCTGGAGGCAAAACCAACTTACTGACTGAAGCTCAGTTACCTGTAAATCATACACTTCACCTGAGTTGTGTTTCTTCACAGGAAATTTCCACAGACCAAATTTGTAGGGACTCTTTTAAAAGATTTATTGCACCTGCATTTGTTACAAAGTTTGTAGACATGACTGCATCCCAACAAACCATTCACTCATTCAGTACTTTGAGCATACTTGGTGAAATTCTAGATGCCCGTTTTTTCAAAGTAACTTTTTTCCCAATTCTCATCTACCAAAACTGTCAGGGCACCATGGGGGCTGGTGGCTACTGGGACTGGAAATGTTGGGGGTACTCCAGGTGGGTGATGGCAGTGCTTGGGCCTTCCCACCATGCCAGCCAAGGGCACTGGGCCATGAGGAGGTGGGGGAAGCCCTTGGGGGTGGGCAGGGATGGTCAGGACTGGCAGTGTCCTCAGGGACAGTAACTGTGTTTGAAACCAAACAGGTTGTGCACTTGCAAGTCCCTATCTTCACTGCGTCTGATTGTCCACGATAATGGTTTCTGTGCATTTCACAAATTCTGATCTCTGTTCAATTAGTAAAGACTCATTCTGCAGCTCCAGCATTAATGCAAGATCTGTGGAGGCACCTTTATACTAAAGAGCTTTATATTTGACTTTTTTTAAAAGGCTGGTGAATTTTTATTACATACATGTGATGCTTTGCTCTTTTTTGGCTTATTCTATTTTTCAGTTGCTGTTTTTCCACAGTGCTACCATTGAACTCAGTGATTTTAGCTTTTGCATGCCTGACAGGTTTATTGCACAGAAGCTTTTCCCACCCTCTGGAGAAGTTTTCCTTTCCCCACTGAAGGCACTAAGAAGTAGGTTATCTGCCTTACCCACAGGACTCTTATCCCTTCTGTCAGGAACACGGATTGATTTCAGTCAAAGAATTAAATTATATATTCAGTTAATTCTATATTATTGATGAAAAGAAGCCTAAAATTAAATTCTCTTCTCAATAAAATTAGGCAGTGTGCTTCCTTGTTCACAGGTCAAGGCCTCATTTCATCCAGTAGTATATCTAAAAAGTGCTTTCCGATTTTTCCCCTTGGTGTCTTTGTCCATGGCAAACACAATTTTTAGAGTGTCTTTGCTTATGGTCTGTTTCTGGTAAGAATTCCTGTTTCTTTAAACTTACTCCAAAAGAGGAGCTTTACTCCCACTCTGGGGCTGTTACTGCATGTGAGCTCATGTCAGGTTTTAGCTATCTAACTTTTGGTAGACAAGATGCTGGGCAATGACAAATGTTTTTGTAGTAGGTGACAGTATACAAGAAGACTGCTTGCACAGAGCACAACTTTGCACCATGCCAGTTTTCAGGGATGCAATGGAACAAAAGACTGCTCCAACCAAAACTGACATGATTTGTGCAGAGCAAAAGGCCCAGAGTCGTAAGGTTCTTGTCCATTGTAACTGCTTCACAAGCATGTGCTCAGGTTTCAAAGCCAGTTCCAGGTCATGGGCATAGCTTTCAAAATAATTAATGGGTTCCCTTCAGGTGAACACATAACAACAGGGCTGGAGAACCTTCCACTTTTTCTGAATCCTGCTTGAAGGAAGCCATCTGTCCCTGTGTGCTGTATGAGGAGCTGAGTGTCTGACAAGCAGTTGTGAGATGCAAGGTGCATCTAGGTCCTGTTATGCTGAACTACTTGCCAGGATGAGCCGAGCTCTTAAGCATGACAAGCTATGGATCAATTATTCATACTCACAGATGAACTTTATTTATCAACTTTTAGGAATACTAAATAAATAAAAAGTGAGGAGCTGGCAGATTTTTCTAACAACTTTATTTATAGCTACTGTGACATAAAGCAATTTCAACATTTTCTTTTCATGTAAACAACCTCCCAACAGGAATGAGGAAAAAAAGCTGGGAGACATTTTCTTGGCTTCTTAGCCTCTCTCAGTCCTTTGGATCCCAGCAGCTTCTTCCGTTGCTTTGTCCTTATTACACCCTAATTCACTTGACTATAGTTTCAATGAAAGTACTTTTGTGGGGTCCTGGAAGAGAAAAGAATTGCAGAAGTCCCACCCAGTAATCACAGGCACCACAAATGTACTACTTTTCTGTACTGCTGGGCTGACTGCGTATCCAAAACAGTAGGCCCATTCCCTGTTGGGAATGTACACATCCAAAACTGTTACCATGGACTTGGATTGCCATATACAGCACATTTAGCAGTATTAGCTTGGAGTCTTATAAAGGCCATTAAGTATGTGTTGTTGTATTCAATTTCTGACCAGAACCTCTACCTGAGAGATTCAAAGTTTTATTTTCCACATAAGAAAACAGTCTCTATTACAAGATTTCAATACACAATTTCACAGACTCCAGACTTTTTTTCCCCAATGACACAGAGCGATCTCCTCATTCAACAGCTGGCAGGACACATATGAAAATGGACATCTGTCTAACTCTCCATGTTTTAACCCATGTCTTGAATTCTACTCAGACCCCAGGCATTGCCTTTGCAGAGCTGTTCTCTTCACTGCTTATGATCCTTCATCTGCCTCTTCCCTCCATCCCTCATATGAGGTGACCTGCTTCATTCTGGGCCCTTCAGGCAGCATCAGTGCCTAAGATGGCAGTCTATTCTCATTGTTCAACTTCTGTCACTTCTGGATGTCTGAGCTTCATTGACCCTTCATCTCATTTAAGATTGCTGCTGCACTTAGTCTTCACCAGCGTCTTTTAATCCATCTGGTCTTCTCATACAACCTTCCTTGCAACCTATTCATTTAAATTCTGTTTATCAACTTGGAATATAGTTTTTAGAGATGCCAACAAATAGCTGTATTCTACAAGGGCATTGGTTTGTGTAGATACCTGCTGGAAGAAAAACAGCGAAGTGACAGACAAGCGTTATCAAAAAGCTTGCAATCAGTTTAGGACAAAGACAGTGGGAAAACATAAGAAAAAGCATAAAAAGAAATGAAAACTTCTCTCACCTTCTTCTGAATCAAACTGTGAATACATTTTCTTTGCCTTCATCCAGGTAGCTTGTTTAAAGACAAGTGTGTGAAGGCAACTTGTAGTTGCAAACCCTGCAGTCACAGTTTGTGTACGTGTTCATTTATCAGGTAGTCAGACCTGTGCAAAACATTTCAGCACATCTCTGAAGGTCACGGCCTGCAGAGCAGAGCCCAGAGGGGAGCCCATGAGGGCAGCTTTTGCTGCCTCAGTGCCACGTAAGCCAGGTTAGTTCAAAACACTTCCCCTAGCAGTTTAAACTAGGTCATCCCTGTTCTTCTGAGGCAAACAAGGAACACCTACACTTTCCTTGCCCATGGCTGTGCTGTGCAAGGAAAAATCTTCAGTAAAAGGGCATCAAAGCCCAGCAAGGGCCAGTCATACCTTGAGCCACTGCCACTGTTCAGCAAACATAAATCAAAGGCTGTCTTCTCACTTGTTGTGTCAGACCAGTTTAAACTATGACCATGCTCTCCCCCAACTGTTTATTGCTCCCTCATCTGTGATATGTGTGAAGAGTAAGCCTAGCATAGTGCTGTAGCTTGGCATGTTAAAAGTGTGTTTCCAGGTCTCTCCCACTTCTCCTGCTTTGGTTTATGTTGGGGGGCAGTCCCATAGCATGCAAACTTTGTGCCCTTCAAGGGAAATTGAACTTAAAGGTACGCTCCAGAAACAGTTTTGGTAACTGAAAAGCTGTTGGGACATAGGACCAGATTAGTGCTTGTCTGAAATACAGCCTCTGAAGTGCACTTAGGATGGACAACGGGCCCCCAGCCTGAAGTATCTATGGATACGCTCATTTTCCTTCACTCTTTGCTTCTGTATCATAGCCATTATGTTTCTGTGGGGTGTTGCAGCAAGTGAGAGATAGGGGAACTGATCCAAACTTTTTTGTTTGTTTGTTTGAATTCTGGTTTTGTGTTTCTTAAAAGAAAAACTTGTCCGAAAATAGTTTTGTTTCGACCAGTTACCCAGCAGGTTCAAATAAATACCTTGCAAACAAATATATTTGCAACACAGAGAGGTACAAGAAGAAGGTTGCTCTGCATTGCTGCTGGCATTTGTTCCTTGTGCCAGGTTGCAGCTTCAAAGAGCCAGGAGGAACAACCCTCAGAGTCTCTTGTGCTTTGGAGAAATTTTATGCCTTTCATACATTTAAAAGTTTATCAGCCTGAGGGATAATTGATGCTTTCCATCAGTGCTCTTCTGTTAGAAGTTTCTTTCCATGCATCTGCCATGGTAAGAAATTTTCTTCCCCTTTGCCCCTAGACTCCTTCTTGTGTTTGAAAACGAGAAATCTCATCATAGCACAGGAGAGCTAAATGTTGATTTCAAAGCAAGACAGTTTCCCACAAACTCTGGAAGGGTTTAAATGACAACCATGCAGTCTTAGTGGGAATACTGTGAATACCCAGAATACTGTGAACCTACACATTACAGAGAAGGGACGTTCTTCAGAAGTTTGTTAAAAACTGCATTTAGTAATAAAAAAGTGAAATTTGATGATTGTGTCCATTCATAATCACATTTGCAACTTAACCAATCTTACCTGAAATCCTGTCAAAATCTTCCCTGGTATTGCATTGTTGTGGTAAGCTCAATTTTAGTAGCTTAAATATTTGCCCAAATACACTTGTTTTGCTTTGATATGTTATTTGCTCATAATTTTAGTATGTGTTTAGGTCTCAGTCAAACTATAACTTTGTAGATTTGCTTATGTACTGAATGCATTCAAGTGAATAAACATGTCATTTCTTTGTTACAAACAAAAGCAAAGTTCCTGGCTTACATCAGTTTGTTGTCCCAGAATAGAATCAAAGGCTGCTGAGGTAGTTTAGGTCCCTATTTAGAAATAGGAAAACCTTTGTTTTGTGTACACAGATACTAAGCACTCCAGCGTGAGATGTCAGAGGAAGCTAGGGAAGTTAGCAAGCCTAGTGCTAGCTGCATTCTTGGCATGCAGTCTGCCTGTAGCAACATTTGGTGTTTGTGTTTACTTGCCACATACTTGCCACTGGAAAGACATGGTAGTGATGTTTAGTACCAGGCTTGTTAAAGGGTATATGAGAGTTCATCTTCTGTTTCCCTTGATTCTTGTCCCAGCTGTTTTACTGTATACCATTCCCTGAACAACCATAAAACTGGAGCAATGCTCATTCTTTTCTTAGTCAGTGAATTACAGGATTTGCACAGGATGCAGCAGCAAGATGTAAACAGAAAATAAAGTAGAAAACAATTCCATAAATATGGTTGTAAACATTTGAGTAACCAACATGATAGCAAAACAGGTATTTTTCAACAATGTGACAGTAGCAAGCCCCTAATTCCTATGGGCCTTCAGCTGGAAACTGGGAAATAGCTTGCATTTGGATCTTTTCAAATTCTTCCTTGAAACATCAAATACATGTGGCTGTGCACTACAAAAACCTCAAGTCTTTTTGCCTTTTATGCCCAGTTGCTGCAAACAGGTAGAATTCCAGATACAGTGGAATATATTGACTAATAAACCTTATTTTGAATTTTTTCCCCATAACTAGTTCAGAATTCCACAACTGGAAAGATTTCTCTTTTTTTGGGGTTTGTGGGCAGAAGTTTGAGTACAACAGTGCAGCATATGTGGGATTTGCCCTTCAGTTATTATGCCAGTAATTTTTTCCATTAGAAAACTACTGAATCTTTCCTAGAGATTTTTTACTCAAAAGCATTCCAAACCCTTCTAGAAAGCCTGCAACACAGCTAATCCCTTCTGCATCTAGCACAAATTCTCCTTCAAGTTTAAAGGCTTCAAAAGGTAGTGTAAACCTCTTCAGAGAGAAAGCCAAGAACACTGTATTTTTGAGACAATCCCAGCAAAATCAAGTCACATGGAGGGAAATCATCAGAAGTGAAATCTGACAGATATTCAACTGGCATCTGGAGTGTGAGCAGAATAGTGTCATTCCTCCTAGTCACAGTTATCAGTGTAAAAACTGCAGGAAGTCAAGCCCTTGCTCTATGCAAAGGTAAAGTTCTGCAGCCGCTGTTCATCTACTGAAGGCTAATCTAGCAGCAGAACTCTGTCTGGGCTGGGAGAAGCAATCTTTAAAGTCTGATCTAGACTAAATTTCTTGGTGGCAGTAATCTGAAGGATATTTTGTCCTGACTAAAAATAAAAATGCCTGGTTGAATTCAGGGCAGCCTTTGCTACTGACTGACCTAAATAAACTTTACTAGTTGAAAGAGACAACTAGTCCAGCTTTGTATGTACTTTTAGTGAATTAACTTTTATATAGAAGCATTGGGAAAAGGTTTCTTCTTATCTTCCGAAAAATAGGTGAATCTCTTCTCAGAGAAAATGTCAATATAAAATAAAATAGACATCAAAAGATGACGCTGAGTGTTGCTAAGAACAAAATATGTGGTAAATTAGAGTTGTATGTTTTGCCTTTTATTAATGGCATCCTCAGAGGATACTGACTCACTCGATGACTGAAGTGCTTGTGGCTTGGGACCCTTCCTGAGCCAATAATCCTAGAACCAGAGTAACTCTTCCCTTTCCATAAAGTAGCTTCCAGATCCAGTTGTCATTTGCTTCAATACGAAGAAATATGGGCAGGAGGCGCTCAAATTAGTGCTCTCTAAAAGTGAACAAGTTGATGTCTTGTGAGGTTACCCAGCTACTAGTGAGGTTTTCTAAAAAGGAACAATCAGGATTTTTTCAGCCTGTCAGTACTGTTCCCTTCCCAATCAACCAGACCAAGGATTAGTTTTTCAAGTCAGCGCCTCACCATGTCCCTGCAAGGAGGGCTTATCCAGGCATGGGCACAGACATATCTCAACTGTGGGCTGAGGAAGAGAGAGAAAGAGCCAGCCAGGGTGATTTGTCCTCATCCATCTAGCCTGCCTTCAGATTCTCTCTCTGATGAAAATTTCTGTCCCTTCTCTTTGCACAGCTGTAACACACTTGCAGTTGTTTTTCTCAGTTGCTCCCAGGAAGTGATAGATTAAAGGGCTACACATCTCTGACTCAGCACTATGTTTACACTTGGGCTTTTTATCTTGATTAGAAATTCAACTCTTCCTATTACTCAGGTGTCAGGATTGCTGCTGTGGAAAGCATCTGCCTTTAGGGAAAGGAGATAAATAATTCAAACATTATACTGAAAGTCACCTTCTACCACAGTGCTTGATGTTTACATGGACCTTGTAGCAGTCATAATCATTGCAATGTCTCTACTGTGTGACACTGGCACTGTGGAAGGGAGGTAATAATTGTAAGGCCTCTTTTGCCTTCATGCTGCACTAAACACATGACTTGTAGAAAATTGACCTTCCCAATGGTAAGATGATAAAGGATTCTCATTGTCAATGTACTTCAATCAGAATTGCAGAATTCTCGTTTTATGTTTTCTCAACATTTGGCCTCAGCAAGATAGCAATCCAGCTTTAAAGCTTGTTCTAACAAAAGGAGTACCTATTTTTGAGTTAATCATTGCTAATAGTCTAAGTGTTTTATAAAAGGCCCTGAGATGAAGAAACTTTTAAACCAAAAACATTTCCATATTTATATGTAAAATGCTACTATACTTTGAAAAGTCTGAGCACGATTCTGTTGAGCAGGTTAGTCATGCATGCAGTGAAATGATGCCCTCAAGATGCTTGCAAACTAGGAACCTACTGTAACACTCCTAGGGTTTTTGTCTCATTCCTCACATAATCATCTCTGCCTCTTTGTTTCTGTTGCTACTAGGTACCTTTTGTTTCCAAATTATTGCCATATGAGTGGGCTTTTGGAACTGCCTGGAGCCCTTGCTAAGGCAGGGAGTCCTGTGCATAAGTGGCAGCAGTCAATGGTTCAGAGACTCACTTCACACCACACATTGGGCTTGGCATAATTTCTCAGCTGCATGAAGATGAGCTTAAGATTAAGTCTTCGCTGAACTGGATTGATGGACAGTACTCTTCATAAGGTGGCCCTTAAAACACCTAACTACTGTTCAGCAGTAAAACCCAGGAACATGAAGTGATGTGTGAGCTGTTTTAAATGTTATTTTTCAAATCTTTCCTGGTTTAAACATTTACAGTAGATAACAATGTTTATGAAATACACCCAATGCTATTTTTTTCTAATTGGAAGTTACTTCCATGGTCTCATTGGAAACATGCTGGGATTTACAGCTGTGTAACTGGCAGACAAATTACTTTCAAGCAGTTAGACTGCACTCTGAACAGTGATGCAGTGGGAAAGTAGCTCCAGCTTCAGCCAAATAACTGCTCCTCAAGCCTCAGTGTGCAACAGTTCGTTAGTACACGCTGCTTCATGGACAGAGCAAATCCATAAATCTTCCACTTCTGGCTAAGCCATGCCTGTCCTCTGTGCTGCAGACTGTAACCCCTGAAGAGGAAGGCTTTGTGCTACACTCTGGAGTCCTGCGGGTATTCTGGTGTTCTGCACTTGTCTGAGCTCTCAGAGCTGCCCCTAACCTGTGCAATGAGACAGGCCAGTGCCACTGCAAAGCGCAATGCAATGCTGACACAGCAAGGGAGTGGATTGGTCTGTAAGAACACCACTTTGATCTAAGGCTTCCCAGTTCATACAGATTAAGTGTGTTTTCTAATTAAGAGGGCTCTACTGCTTTAAAACTGTCAGTCAAAATGGGCTTCTTTTTGGTTTTGGGGGAGATTCTTTTTCTGAGTGACCTTAAATTACCCAGACTATACAATGGGTGGCATGATCAGGACACTCACAGTGGCCACTTCTTCCTCTGTAGTCCTCCCCCAGCATATCTTTGTCCAAAATACATCAGATCCATTCATGAGGTTTTCTTCTTCCAGCCTTACACTATTCCTAAAAAATTCACAAAGGAAGAATTGAGATTCCAAAAAATAATGCCAGCAGGAAACAGAATGGAGACTGAAGCATTCTCATCTTGAAAAACAGGCCAACAAAGAGAATATTGTCTTCATTTTGTAAAAGTTTATTGTCAGAGTATTTTGACCTCAGCTTTAGACTTATCTATATGTTTCTCTGTAGCAAAATTTGAAATGCTGACAGAATGGCATCAGTGCTCCCAGTACAGTCATCTCATGACATCTTTTGTGGTTGGTCTTTTTGCTCACCATGATAAAACGGCAGCCAAAAAAGGGCATATTATGTGTAATTACCCTCACTCAAACTTGGATGCTATGCAATGGACAAATAAAAATCAGCAAATGTTTTCTTGACTCAACTGTTGGCAGTATTCAGGTTTTGAAATATTTCAAAATAAAAGTATTTATGAGGTTTTTTCACTTAACCAGGTGCAATCCAGTTTCTAAATATAATCCTGCTTTTGCCTGGAAGCCTGCCACAAAGGGTCAGTACTGAATATTCCTGAGAGCAGCACATAAACACACATCTAGCTTGTGAAGCAGCTGGTGTTTCTTTAGCTGTGCTAAGGCTGTGCTTGGTCAGGAACATCACAGTCTGCAGGGATGGCAATTAGAGTGAGCTCTGCAGACATGAATAGGTCATCCGATTAGTGACAGTCAAACAACATCAGATTTTTAAAATCTGCAAGTAAAGATTTTATATAAAACCAGCAAACAGTCTCTGGTTTTACTAAACTAGAGTGAAATGAAGAAAATACTGCCAATACAGAATTTCTGAGACATCCTGGAAACATTCACATTTCAAATTTCCCTAATCATTTGGAGTCCAAATAATTCTGAAGGTACACTGTGTTTTAAAGATCTCTCAAAATCAATAGCTTTAAGAACTTTAGTTATGCAGTGATGGAAAACATGCACTTCAGAGCTGCTTCCTGGGCTAAAAGTTATGCAGTGAGAATGGGGGTTTTGGTCTCTGAATACAAATTTTTATAATAATTTAATTTTGTTTTAACAGAACAGTGATGATGCACAATGTGGAGCTAGGTGTATTTCTCTTACCCTCTTTTCCCTGATGATAAGTCCCTTCAGTTAAAGAAATCATAAAAATAAAAGGCAGAAGGAAACAGGACTCAATTTATTGAAGATAAAACTGAGATTGGGAGAAATACCACTGTATAGAGATTTACAAGATGAACCTTGCATAAAATTCCATGGTAGTTCATAATCTTGTGACATATCTAATGGCATTGTCCTGGGGGAAGGGGCAGAATGAACATAGCTCTTTACATAGGACAGCATGACAGATAAGTGATCAGATTTTCATTACAGAGCAGAGGTTTTTTCATTTCTACAGGATTTATTATAGTAGTTATTAAGGTCAATAAAGCATACCATTGACTCCAGGGAAGATGACAAGAAATACAGCAAACAAGCTGTTATTGATTTGTCTCAGGGACAATGAAATACCCACTGACCCATTCCCAGATCAGTTATTTACTGCTTTTCCTTACTTCTACATGACAGCTATCATGACAGATGTCCTTTATGTTTGTTGTATATAAATATTCTAGTTTGTTGGAATACATGTGATGGTTCAGAATGTCATGATGCATAGAAGAAGAGCAACAATCTGTGCAATGAGATGAACAGACACAGATCTGAAAAAAAATGTTAGAGTGTCTTTTCTAGGCCAAATGATCTTAATGAAAGAAACTTGCCATCAAAGGAATACACTGGACATGGATGTTTACATATGCATCTAGCACCTAAATACAAGTTTTCATCTTCCTCATATATTATTAAAACTAATGGATGGCAGTACGTTGTACACTTATAAGCAATGTCAAGATTTTTATTTCAAATTTTGAACTGTGCTCTTATAGTTTATGGTATCATTGAAAGTCCTTGACAGATGTATATTATGCATGAATTAAAACCAGCTATGAATTACTGGATTGCAGTTCTATCAAAAGCTTCAGGTAATGTCATAAACCACAAAAGAGAAGCCTAATTCACTAAACTCCCAATGGAATTACAGATCTGTATCTTTCACCTTATTTGCAATTTTATATACAAGCTCTGGGTGAGGAAATATCTTTTCTAGATTCCCTTCTCTTAACTCCTCCTGCTTCATTGTTCCCTCCTTTTTGTGACTCCCCACATCCCAATATACTGGGCATTTTGCTTTGAGTGGTAGCTGCAGTTTTAAGGCTCATGAGTCCTAATGTCAGTCTATTCTATTTTACATTAACACTGAACTACCCTCTGCAGAGAAGTCAGCAAAAGCAAATGTAGGAAATTCATGATACACACAAGTCTAGAGACCAGCGAAATGGGCTTAATCCATCAATGAAGGTGTCTGTGCTAACCTTGTGGGTGAAGAAATGGTGTATATGGGGTAGTATAGCCCCTGCTCTGATACTTACTTATATTGATGCAGATTCCCAGGATGCACTGTCAGTCTGTCCCCTCTTGGTCACCACAACCCAGGGAGAAACAATTTCCACCTTCTTTAAAGGAGGAGGCAAGCCAAATTGTTCATAGATCTAGCCCTCTTGATAGTCCCCTTTGCATTTTCCTGCTGTTTGTACAGCATGGCACAGTATACAAGGCAGTTTTTCTTCTCTGGGAGGATATATCAGAGAAAGTCTGGCAGGTCACCTGCGTTATGGCTGTGACATTCACCTCCAGCCTGTCCACAGCTCAATAACTTGTGTTTGAGAACCACAGACATGTGGTTCCTTCAATTTCTAACACTGAAAGAAAAGATATTTAATATGCTGCACATTTTTTTCTTTTTCCCCCAGTGAAGTAAGGGGACCTGGAAACCAAGAGGAAGGACCACTTCCATGTCACCATCCAATGTGCTCATAGGTGCAGCCCAGTGCCAGTGAGTCACCAGGGCTCCAGGACTCCCACTGCTTGCCAGCCAAATGGTTTCAAAGCACAATGCCATATCAAACCCTTGTCACTGGGGTTCAGTCTTGTTACCTGATGCCTGCCCATACTTTAATGAAATGATAACAAATGAAAAGATTAGGTTTACATAATCTACACCTGGATAAACTTCACCTCACCTTGCCTTTCTCCATGCTCACCATTTAAGGTTTTTGTAGCTTTCTGAAAATGTTGCAGATCAAGTAATATTGAAAAGGTTAAGTAAATCGAATAGCTAGCAAGGGTTAAATAAACCTAATAGCCATCAAAGAAAACCTGGAATTCAGAGCTGCAAAAAGCCAGGACTTGCAGGATTTGGCACTAGAAAACAGATTGTACAGGTGCAGAAGTATGACAGCTGTGTATGATCATAGCCAAGGAGCGAATTAAAGTTGTTCTTGAAATTCCCTTGCAATTAGTGCAGGGACGCTGCACATCATCAAAGTCTGTGCTCGCAAGTCCAGGATTTCACAAAGTGAAGTAATGCTCATGACACTTGCTATGTTTCAGTGTGATTAGCAGTAATTAGGCAGTGGGGAAAGTCTCTGCAAGAAGATCTGGGACCCTATTTTGAAGTCTGAGGGGGAGAATATTTAAAAAAGCCTGCAGGCTCCCATTTTAAAATGGAAGCCACATCTACCTGATTTTAACCTTTCATAGTAAGCACTTTTTGAGACTGTAAACATCCATAAAACAAACATCTTCTTGGATATATCACCTTGGTCAAAGTGGATTTACACAGCTCAGATAATTTCCCCATAGTGATAGTGTACCTTTTTCACTACCGGCTTATCTGCAGATGATTTTTTAGGAGAAAGAACACAAACTGACAGAAGGGTATGACCTAATTTCAGTGAATTAGTTCCTCTGGAGTGTAATTGGTCAGGGGAAAATAAATCAATAGAAAAATGCCATATTAATTTTTAATCTTTGATTTTTCAAAGTAAACATACATTCAGTGTTAAAGACATGAACAGTTCCATTTATGTCAATAGAAAAAAACAAACAAAAAAAAAATCATGGTCCAATTTTTGTTGAGAAAAGTGGGTTTTTTTAAGATTCAAAAGTTTTGAAGATTCAGGTGTTTTGAAAGGATGTCCTTGATGTCTCATATACATAAAACTAGACTAACTCGCTATTAAAGCAACCACCTTAACTCAAATCAGAAAATGCAATAATAAAGCTCATACCAAATGATTGTGGGTTATATTGACCTTATTTTTTCTTTAATATAATACTGATCCTATTACCTCAAGAGAAAGAAAGTGGGGGGAAAAAAGGTGGAAAGTGCGCATATCAAAAAGGATTGTATGCTGGCATAGACAAAGGAAAACCCCTCTGAGTGACCCATGTGCCAGAACACTGTGTTAAATGCAAATTGTGATAATTTGTACATGTTGGGGAAAAAAAAAATCTATTTGCTGTCTTCTCACTTATTGACGTCAAACATTGCAAAGATGTGCAAAATATATATGAATAACAACCACGACCTTCAGGTCATAAAAATTTGTATTGATAAATAAGTTGTTATAATTTTAAATTTTCTATGACATTGTAGGGATTGATGCCCATGCTGAAAGATATACATTGTTCTAATATAATTTACAACATCTAATTGAGCATAATGCATGCATTTTTATCAAGATCGGAGACCTACTGTGCCTTTTGAACTGCCTAACCCTAACAGTATGTCCACATCACTAAAATGAAGTATGCCTATGTGATGTGGGATGTGTAGAGCTGAATTCTGCACGTGAGTTTTTCAATGATTTTCCTCTTGACCTTGGGAACTCACTAAAAACGTCTCCTGGCACACTGCCAGACACACTTGACTCCCACGGGACATAGTAAACTGTGTGGAAGGATTAAGCCTTAAATGCCATGTGCCTGAATTAATTTACATAGTTGGATTTTCAAAGGAAAGATTTCCTTACTTGCAAAGGTGTCCCTGACAAAAATTTAAGACCTAAAATTTCCTTCAACTCATCCTAAGCAATGAAAGACAGAGAAAAACAACTTTGTTCACCAGCAGGCCCTAATCCTTTATTGAATCCTTTCGACAGACAAGCTTCCCCAGGCAGCTGGTTTCTGAAGCACTGGTGCCTCATCCGTGGTGAGAACATCTGGGGAACTGCTGCATGAAAACTGGGTGGGAGAATTATCTTTGGGACCTTTCACTTTAGGACATAGTTCTGTTTGCAATTTTAAAGTCCTGGAGCTTACGTACATACAGATGACATATCAAAATGAGCAAACAACAGTCCTGCAGAGCAAAGCACAGAGCAGACAGGAAATGCCTTAAGGTAACCCTGGCAACCTTAATTTTCTCCATTTGTGCAGTCTTTAATTTTGTCATCACACAGTAACGGCTCTCCTTCAGCAGACTTCTCTGCCAGATGTTTAGAGCAGCACCAGCAACCACCAAGTTTAAAGTATGTAGGCAGTCTGTGCTGGAAAAGTAACAAAAAACAGTGGTAAAGCCCACATGGAAATTTGCAGACCTTTCAGCTCTGACTAAAAACCACATAGTTCCTATGCATTCAGTTTTCACTTGTAAGACAGAAGGAAAACTGAGGTAAAGGAAGCACAAAATACTCCATGAAAAGCTCATCTTAGGTAGAAGTGATACTTCTAGGACATTGATGTGAGTTGATCCAACTCCTCAATACATCTAAACCCAGATATTTTGCAAGAAGTTTAATCCTGATCACTACTAAGCTCTGTTTCTCAAGGTTTCCTAGCCATCAAATTTATTTTTCAAACAAAGGCTTGTTGAAATAAATGGGGAAAAAAAAATCATTATATTAAAAATTTACTTTCAATAAACCAAAAATGTTTTTCCATTTTCAAAGATAAATCAAATTTCTTATGAAGTCCATTTTGGTAGAAACTTTCCCTGAAACTCTCACAAATGTGAAGGCAAAAGAGGAACAGTAACTGTTATACTGTTTTTATAGTCGTCATTTATAGCAAACACAGTTGCTGATTTTGTAATTTTATAGAGAGAAAACAGCTGGAAATGCAGTAGGATTGTTCTCCCCACCCCCAGTGGATTAGCTATGCTAGGATTTTGTGTTGAGGAGACTGGCAACGGGAGTTTCCCCCAATACTAAAGCCATAAATAATAATCCCCTCCTCTTCTCTCTAGCTAGTGAAGCTAGTAATCAGACTAAGCAGAGCTTCTGGTGCAATTGAGGGATATCTGCATTAAGATTTATGAAATATTAAATAGGAAAGACCCAATTGGCTACTAATTTATCCACAATAAATACTTCCACATGAAATTACAGAAGTAAAGCTGGTACAGGGGAAAAAAAGATTACCCATGCTGTCCAAATTGCAACATTTACAACATGATGGCTGAGCAATCAACTGCCCTTCTATTTATTTGTGAATATAAGGGTTCTACATGTGTCAGAGTCACTGTTTTTCACTTATAGGTGGACCAAAGTTGTAAAGCAGAAATCAATGTTTAACTCAAAAGGCAGGTAGAGGGTGTGATCTATTACTGCCGAAGCAAGGAAAAGGGTCATGGGTGAAAAATGAGTATGGGTTATCTCCTGTAGAAAGAAAATATAAAACTACACAAGCAACAGTAATAAGCAAAAGAGAAAAGATGAAATAATAATAAATCAACCACAAAAAGCTGATGTGCAGCTACTCCAACATCTGGAAAATTCCTCTGAATTTCAGTCTGTGGGCTTGAAGGCTCTGAAGAACAAGGCAAGCAGATCATGGGTATCCGTTAATAATCCCTCATGTCTCTTCTGGAGTCAGCTATCCCTTGAAACATAGCTCATTAAAATTTACCATCTTGGCCTCAAAACTAAAATCAGGTTAATAATCAGAGTTTGAGAAGTATTTATGACAATCTCTTTCCTGTTTTATATCCCATTTCAACAAGATTCAAAGGCTTTTGTGCCCAAGCGCACATACAATCTTGTTGCTTTGAAATAAGAATTTCAGCGTGGAGTTTAAAATCTGATAAAAACATCAGTCCAGTCCAAAGATATTCCATCCATTTCATTTAAACAAAAAGACAGGGGCTACTCACAATCCGATACTGAAAATTTGGGTTGTTTACATGTTTACAGTGTTGATTTCTAATCTTTCCTGTGAGACAGAGAGGACAAAGGTTTCTCTCAACTCTCTGCTTCTGCCATTTCTCCTTTGGTGTTATGCTGTGGGCCAGTGTGAGGTGCTCATAGCTGGGAAGGGAGTAGAAAAATCATGTTCTCTTGTCAAGTTTCCCCAGAGCGTGTTGGGCACTGTTCAGAAGCAGTGTCTCCCCTGCCCTATGGTGTCAGGATGGGGCTGTTGCAGATGTCCACTGATCACCCTTTCTCCTGAGGCTTGGCCCCTTTGCCAGTGCTTCTGGTGTTTCTGTTATGTGCAAGGAAGTGTCAGGGGATCTTCATTAAACACAAACAATCAAACAACAAAAAAATTTCCCCAAAGTCACCTAAAAGCACAACTACTCTACTTCTGAAGTCTGTTCAGGAAGGTGCAGAGTGTTGGATCCAGATGACTCAATCCATGTCTAGGTGCAGAATGAGATGGGGGAAGGCTGTGCGTCTTCTATCCCCTGAGCTGTTCTCCCTGGCACTGGTGAGAGGCAGGAGACTTCCTATGCAATGGGAAAAATACCATGCATTTGGGGCAAAGGCAAAACCCAGGCGTGTTGTAACCTAAAGGTTTAAAATAGAGATTCACCTCAATAGTTTTATTCAGTACATTAGAAACTTGCAAGAAGCTTTAAAGAATTTTTTTTCTAAAATATTCACTAAAGAAAAAGGTGTAATATATTTAATTATATTTTCTGTCCAGAATAAAGCATCATTAGAAATGAGGAAGACATGCCAAAAAAACCAACAGTTTAGTGGTTAAGGCAGCTCATCTGCTGTGTGGAATAATAAAGTCCAGATCCTGCTTTAAATTAGGGAATGTGATTTTCTTGCTATTAATTTAATTGTTTTCTTATTCATGCCAGGAGCAAATTTAAATTCACTCTTGGGAGGTCAAAATTGACTTCATGTTCTTGCAAATGGGCTGAATTATTTATTGTGCAAAATGTTAGCAAAAAAGAATAGTAAAAAATCTTTTTTTGGGAGATAATCTACATTTGTATTTGCCAAACAACTTTGGATTTTACCTGCTTAGAAATAAATCAACTCAAAACCACAAGAAATTATTTCCTGACAATTAATATTTCTGCCCACATTTTTCTCCGGCTATAAGGACTTGAATATTATTCACAAGATACCAAATGGCAAAAAAGAACATGGGAAAGTGAATTACACTCACCATCAAATTTGCATCCATATACATAACCAGAATTTGTGTTTCTGCATTATTCTCATTTCCCCATGAGAATCCAGTAATCCTACTATTCCCATTCAGGTGAACACGTTCTTTTCTTTCTTTGTGAAAATAGCAACAGGATTTTGCCCACAGGGAAACAAAACTGTAGCAATATTTTAGATATTTTATGCATTGTATCATTAATGTATTTTGATAAATTGTTTTGATAGAACTTTTGATAGAGCTTCCATCTCCACTGGTCTTTCAGATTCTTGATCTGACCTTGTTCTGTGGGTCAGCAGTTCAGGTTGTCGACCCTTTGCAGTCTTCATTCGCCTTGGTGTTACAGTCATTTCTTGGGAATTTTATACCTTTTTTTTTGCTAAAGACTTGCCCAAACTTAAATTAAAACTTAATAGTACTATAAGGCACTTACATTGGTTTACAACTAACATACTGGAGTAGTAACAATAACATACTAACATACTAACAACTAACATACTCCAAGTACTCGAGTACTGTTTGATTTTCAGTGGTATGACATACAAATCAAGCTTACATTCCCAGTTAACACAGACTAAACAGCACATCTCAGCATTTTACAGAACAGCTTTGATACAAATCCTCCCTAAAACCATCTAGGATTTTAAATTAAATGTAACCCAATTATTTGGAAGCAGGGGCTGAAAGGGCTGTCACACATACCCATTTCTGCAGGCCCCACTGGCAGTAACAGGACTTAAACAGCAGTGGGGACCCAGCGAGGAGACCTCTGTGAGCAGCTCACTGAATACCTGCCCAGGCACACTCGAGAATGCATTCGGAGCTGTGGGAAACTGTATAAACACATCCCTGGGGCTCTCTGTCTGGACTAATTTACATGGGCTTCTCAGTGGGAGCATCAGTTCACTTATCGCTAGATCTCTAGCCATATCTCTGTAAAAGAACCCTTTTAATTCAAAAACCTTTTAATTCAAAACCATGTTTAGCATAAGCTTGACTAGAGTTGATGTAGTCAAGGAAATTTAGGGTTGTTATTTATTTTCAGTTTGCAAAACATACTGAAATGGATTCACATACACAGGTAACTGGAACTTTGTAGTATTTTTAGAAATAAATCTTTCATGGATAAGAACCTATGGAGTATAATGTTTATAATTTTCTATGGCACCTTCTATGCAAGGATCTCAGAGCCTTTTGCTAATATTAAATGCACTTAAACACTTCACATGTTATTTTCATTTTAAGGAAGTAGTGACACACAAAGAGGTTGAGTAATTTGGCAAAAAGGAACACATAACCCAGACATCCTGGACTCATGCCTTAGCCAGAGAACAATTCTATTGGGATTATGTATTTAGCTTGCCCTGCTAAAATTATCTAATTCATAGGGTTATAAAATGAGAGACTTAATATTCCTGTAAAACCTGTAAAATGACTATAGTTCCTAATACTTGAAAAAGTGTCTGGAATGTGATGCCATATGAAGGAGAATACACTCACCACTCACCAATACTTTGCCATTCACCAAAAAGAAAAAGTGGCTTGTTTTTTTAAATAGTGGACACATAACAACAAATAAAAAGAAAAATCATAAAGGTTAATCACCAGGGAACCAGAAGACTTCACTGAACCCGTCTCCCAAAATTTAAATTTTCATAACAGCATATTTTTTTGAAAGATAAGTCAAATTTTAAAATGTGCATATGTCAGGTAAATAATAATGCAAAATGATGCATCATGAGATATTTGTAATAATAGAGACAGCAGTGCTGTAAGTTTATTAATTGAGCGAACAGAAAGTGTTCACATCTAAAAGCTAGAATGTTATTTAAAAATAAACAGATTTAAAAATATTTAAAGTTAGAATGTTCTTTAAAAAAGCAACAGGTAGCTAACCCATTCTATAAATTAGAAAATATTTTCTTATGTAAATTCAGAGTCTATTTTTCAAAGAAGATTTGAAGGTAGTAGCAGGTCAAAATAGAGCTTAGCACTGTCTAGAAAGGTATTTCTTCTTTTACAGTGTTATAAAAAATGTAACACAGTCCTGACCTACACAAAATATTGTTATTCTGATAAGGTAAATAAACTTTGCTAATAATATTGATTATTCTGTCTTGTATAAAGTGATTTATTAATGGATTAACAATCAAACTGGCTCTGACTTCTGCCTCTGGAAAACCCCTCTCTATTTCTCACTCCATCTTTGGCAGTGACTTTCCAGACATTTTATTATCTTTTGGCATAAGTGAAATTATACTGAACACAGCCTTCTTACAATTACTTTTCATATGTACTAAGTTGTTATCATACTGCCACTTTCTGCTCTCCATACTACCATAGTCTTCTCTTAAGCTTATGTTATGCTGTTTCCTGTATTTCCTCATGCTGGGTACAGCTAAGCAAAAGGGACAGAAGAGTAAACAGGTCACAAGGCCAAGTGCAAGGTCCTGCACCAGGGCCACAACAATCCCAAGCACAAATACAGGTTGGCAGAACACAGGTTGAGAGCAACCCTGCCGAGAAGGACTTACGGGTGGGGGTGGATGAGAGCCTGGACATGACCTGGCAATGTACGCTTCCAGCCCAGAGAGCCAATTGTATCCTGGGCTGCATCAAAAGCAGCGTGGCCAGGAGGGCAAGGGAAGTGATTCTGCCCCTCTACTTTGCTCTAGTGAGACCCCACTGGGAGTGCTGCATCCAGCTCGGATCCTCAGCACTGGAAGGATGTGGACCTGTTGAAATGGGTCCAGAGGAGGGCCACAAAGATGATCAGGGTGCTGGAGGACCTCTCCTGTGGGGACAGGCTGACAGAATTGGGATTGTTCAGCATGGAGAAGAGAAGGCTCTTGGGAGACTTATAGCACTTTTCAAAACCTAAAGGGAACCTACAAGAAAACTGAACAGGAACATTTTACAAGGGCATATAAGTGATAACACAAGTGGTCATGGCTTTAAACTGAAAGAGAGTAGATTTAGTTTAGACATACGGAGGAAATTCTTTACTGTGAGGGTGGTGAGACACTTGAACCAGGTTACCAGAGAATCTGTGGATGCCCAAACCCTGAAAGTGTTCAAGGTTAGGTTGGATATGTGTTCCGGTCTGGTAGAAGGTGTCTTAGTCCATGACAGTCAGGATTGGAACTAGATGATGTTTAATGTTTCTTCCAACCCCAAACATTCTATCAGTCTAAGATTTTATGAAGGTCTAAAGCAATAAAAGGATTCAAGTTATCCTGAATTCAACAAAATTAAAGCATGATGATATATTTGCATGTCCTGAAATGTTCTGTTTGCCCAACAGCATGCTTCCAACATAGGTGACTGCACAGCCAAACTTGAATACTGTCTACTACAAGCCTTAAATTGTTCATCAGGAACCTCATGGCAGTTTTCCTTTGTCAAGATTTGACTAAAATGAGTCTGCTGGACTAAGAATGATTCCCCTAGGTCACCACCAGTCAAAGGAGAGTATATTTTATTTCTGTACCCTGCCCAAACTTCGGTTAAAGTTATGAGTAGCATTCAATTAATCTCAGGTTTGTATTTTGGGGAAATTTAGTCTGCTGTTAATTCTAAGGGTTCCTTTTACATAACCAAAACAGAGTAAGCAGGCAGTGGCATGAGGCAGGAAGATACAGGTCTGCTAGGGAATACTTTACAAGAAAGTGATTCTGTAAAAGGTGGAAAGCCACCAGTAAGGTTCTGTAGTTCTCCTTGTCAGCAGGTCCATGACTAGGACACCTCGTTTTCTCAAGCTCTTATTAATCTCAGCTGGTCCCACAAGTCTTTGGTGGCTTTTATACCACACCATAATTAACATCCAGTAGAGACCATGGGTAATTCTCCAACCAAACTGACAGAAGATACCAATGAATGAGAACAGGTTGTGGGAATGTGTTAATATTGATGGAATTTTCATTTGGGGAGACTTCTGATCCAAATTATATACATCACAATAGCCAGTAAGCCAGGCTCGTATTTAATTTACTCTTTGGTCTGACTCAGCTCCATAACACAGACACCAGGCTGCAGGTGAATACTGAGCAGATTTCCCAGTCTCTGCTGTTGGAATGGCCCACTCCTCGTGGTTTTCATCAAGTTCTGTGGAGCAAGGACCTGAATGTTAGATTCCACTGTCCCAGGTTGCAGTCCTCATGGCTCAGCTTGCCAAAATATTTAATGATTAACACAGAAAACTTCAAAGGGAGAAATTGAAATATCCTGTCCATTTCTACTCTTTCCAAGAATAGTCACCCTGAAGGGGGTAACATATTCCTGTATAAATGAAGACAAAAGGACTTAACCCAAGTGGCCTAGAGGATTACCCAGACACATTAGCTATTCTGGAGCAATTTCCTTCATCATCTTGGTGGATTTGAAATAGTTTTTAACACAGAAATTAGTGTGGTATAGAAAAAAACCTTCCCACCCAGCTCTAGCCCTGTGGCTATATGGAATTTCACCAAAAACTCATCTGGCTCCCAGGCCTCTGAACCTAGGCAAAAACAAAGTTAGCTTAAAATTGTTTCCTGAACCGATATTACCTTAAGTTGGTTCCAACCCTTTATAAATTCCCTTCTGCATCTGCAGAATAAACAGTTCAGTGAATATTTAAACTCCACAGGTAACTTGATACCGGTTCTTTTTGCCAACTCCTGTGTGATCCTCAAGTATAAACTTTCATATACAGCTCTGACTCTGCCTGTGGGTGCAAGATGAACCTTTGTATAGCAGTAATGCCAAGGAATGCTGATGTCAGGTATAGTCCTACTGTCCTAACCAATGGTATCATGAAAAGACAGTCCCAGTATAAAGAACTTCCTCCCTCACGTACATCTTCCAATACTTATTACATCATTTAAGGGTTGGGTTTTGTTTTTGCTTTGTTTGTTTGGGTTTTTTTTTTTAAAAGTGAATAAGATGGGAGACAGTGGAAAACCAGCAACTGGTCAAAAGCACATTATCTCTGCAGGTTTGGAGGACTTCTGTGTGGAAATACGGGCAGGAAGTAACTTATTTGGAAACTGTAAGAGCTCTGCAGGTTTCCTATTCAGCTGTTACACAGGTGGACCTTGAAGGAATTTCCTTTTAGAAATGAAATAGAACCATATGGTAGTATCTACACATACTATTAAAGAACTTGAATATAAACACAACATCCCGAACTTATTTTTTCTTAAGAACAGATGGTATTTAAAAAGGGAATGCAAAGGAAATACTTAAGATGAGAGATACAAAGAACAAAACAGGTGAGTCAGAAGAAAGGTTCCAGTCTTGTTTTGCAAATTAAATGTCTTGCTGGAAAAACAAGGCTACTCATGTTATCAACAGCAGTAGCAAAAATAAAATTAGAGTCCTCATTTTCAGCCCTTTGTGCACGTGTCAAACAATGACACTGTTTTTATTCATCAAACATGAAAGACAGGACTTGTAAAGATGATGCAAATCATGGCAGAATTGTACTGGCAAAGAACTGCAGGAGTTGAAAGAAATATGCGTCATGTCCATTGAGTCCAAATCTGCTCTGTACTGTTAGTAACCCAATTCTGCAAAAACTACAGCTGTAAACCACCAAAGGATGAGGATTGTTCACCCTCTGCAAGACTGGCTGGAGATGGGAGGATGGTTAAGTCTATCATTCTCATTCACTGACACTTCATAAATTCATTGCTTCACAGAACTGTGGCAACAAGTCCCTGATAGCTTTTTTCAGGTCATTAACTCTTCTAACATTGTTATTGTTTTGGTTTGACTCTTGGCAAAATGCCAACCACTTCCCAATGTGACAGAGTTTCAGTTAAAAGAAGTG
>JAWWEU010000081.1:76730451-76796134 GCA_035583155.1 Acropternis orthonyx | reverse complement strand
TGACCCACAGAAGTGGGGCCTAGCTAAAACTAAAACCTTAATCTGAGTTTTTTGGGATTTATCAAACCCATCACAAACATCATCAACTTTCTATATGTCAAAGCACTCTCTTACTTTGTTTTTTTAAGCTACTCAGAAGGGATTACTATATTTACAATGCTGAACTGGGGGTCCAGTGGTCTATCTTCTACTTCCTGCAGTACTGTTGAATTCGTGTCTGACCTTGCCTTGGGACACAGTGCCGTAAGTCAGTTATCTTGTATTTAAAAGGAACTAAAGCTTCCATGCATCCCACAAGACTTGTCAGTTCTATTTCATTATGAGGAAAGAAATTATGCTTTTTGTTGCAATACGTGCAGATATTTTATACTTCATTATGTTAAAGTCATAACCACAAACATGATGTTGCCCAATATCAAAAGGAAATCAGAAAGCGTTTCAACAGATCAGTTCCTAATTGTGCTTTAGCAAAGGTACTTCTACTTTGTAATTTTCTTTTTGCAGCAGATGTCACAACAACTAATGAGAGCTTGTCCATTGATTTAATCCAGCTTTGTATTAGGCAATTCAAACTATTAATAAAATATTTTCGTTTGATCCTCAAAATCCTGATGATGAGCTTATCTTTCAAGGCTTGAATAATAATTTGCACTCTTTTTACTCTTAGCCTACTACCGTCCAGATTTTTTCTATTGTTTTCAGGTTTTTTTTCTGTAGCTACAAAGACACACAGTGCTTAATTTGAAAATATATTATATTCTTTAATTTCTATTGTTATCTTTAAAAAACACCTACCACTACACCTATCCTTGATAATACCAAAATATTAACGAAATGTTAGTTCTAATACCTGCTTGACCTTAAGAATTGAAGTTCCAGAGAGGAATGTGTCATGTGATAAAAACATGTGTGCATATCGTAGCAAGCAAACATACAGGTATGCAGTCCTAAAGGATGTCTTCATCTGTGTATCAAGAATATGTACTATGGAGAGTTAATGGGTTAAGATTTGTTTTTATCTCCTTGCCAGTTCAAGCTGAGTTTTGGCTTTCTTAACCCTGTCTCTTCATGAGGGAATACTGCCTCACTTGGGCAATATTTCTCAAGCCTTTGTAGCCTGACTCTGTTTCTACCTCCTGTACATGGTTGTTTTGCAGTGGAGCTCTGTCATGAATCATAGAATCATTTAGGTTGGAAAGGACCTCTAAGGCCATCGAGTCCAAATGTTAACCCAGCACTGCAAAGTCCACCACTAAACCATGTCCTTCAGTGCTACATCTACATGTTTTTTTAAATACTTTCAGGGATGGTGGTTCCACCACTTTCCTGAGCAGTCTGTTCCAATGCTTGACAATCCATTTTTAAAGAATTTTTTCCTAATATGCAGTCTTAACCTCATCTGGTGCAACTTGAGGTCATTTCCTCGTCATACTGATTGTTACCTGGGAGCAGAGATGGAACCCCACTTGGCTACAACCTCCTTTCAGACAGTTGTAGAGAGTGATAAGGTCTTCCCTTAGCTTTTTTTTTCTCTAGGCTAAACAATCCCAACTCCCTCAGTTGATCCTTATGAGGCTTGTGCTCCAGACCCTTCACTGCCCTTCTCTGAACATGCTTGAGCACCTCAATAGCCTTCCTAAACTGAGGGGCCCAGAACTGAACACAGTACTTGAGGTAGGGCCACACCAATGCCAAGTACAGGAGGATGATCACTGCCCTAGTCCTGCTGGCCACACTATTGCTGACACAAGCCAGGATGTCATTGGCCTTCTTGGCCACCTGGGCACATGGCTAGCTCATGTTCAGCTGGCTGCTGGCTAGCACCCCCAGGTCCTTTTCTTCTGGGACACTTTCTGGACACCTTCTCACAGCCTGTAGTGCTTCATGGCATTGTTGTGACCCAAGTGCAGGACCTGGCACTTTGCCTTGTGGAACCTCATACCAGTGGCCTTGGCCCATTAATCCAAACTGTTCAGATCCCTCTGTAGAGCCTTCCTTCCTCCAGCAGATCAACACCTGATGTCATCTGCAAATTTGCAGAGAGTGCCCTCAATCCCCTCATCCAAATAACTGATAAAGATATTAAATAGGGTACTTGGCTTAGCTGAGATGTGGTGCTGGTGCATCTGCTTGTTTTTATGGGTACTAATCTAGACCATTCTCACACCCTGTTCTTGAAGCTAACCTAATATCCTTACTCCTTCAGAGCTGCTCCCATATGATTCCAGATGCCCCTTCTCCAGACAAGCTGCTAGCTGCTCCCCTCATGACCCACTTCTGGGCTATGTGACTCTGATTCCTCCCTCCCCTTGTGATCTTCATCTCCATGATTTCATGGTCACTATAGCCAAGGCTGCCTGGATCACCACCTGCCCTGCCAGTGACTCCTTGGTAGTGACAGGAGATCCATCAGTGTGACCCCGTGGGATTGTCAAACCAGGCCCTGTATCAAGAAGTTGTCCTTGACACCCTCCAGAAATCTCTAGGAATGTGTGTCCTGCCGTGCATGTGACAAGGAGGTTGACAGACCCCAACAATGTCAGCCTTTGCCTTCTCCGGACTCCCCTGAGGGATTTAAGGAAAGATTCATCCACTCCCTCACCCTGAGGCCACAGTCAGTAATGCACTCCCCCTCTGCTGCCTACTTTCTAATGCTTCCCTACCTGGTCTTCCCTCTGTTCTGACCCATGAGCTCTTACACACAAAAATACTCAGATAAGAGATTAAATGGTTATATATTTCGATAAGCAGACTTCTCAGTAATTAAATTCCTTGTTCCATGACTTAAAAGAGATAAGAAATGTTCAGACACAATAATTTTTGAACTGCGTGCCTCATCTTCCACAACAGGACTTTTTACTCTCTCAAAATTACTCTCTCAGTTTTGGGCTCTTTTGGAAGGCATCTTTTTCTACTGTGGCAACACACTTAGAAATGAGAAATGAGGGATGCACTGTCTACACAAGCGCTACAGCTTTTAATTTATCAGTATAATACTATGAAAGGGGAGTGAAAAGTTGAGTAACATGAGGGCAAAAGTACTGCTTTTGATCAAAACTACCTAGGAGAGAAGTGAAATGATAGGTCATGGTAAATTTCCATCATGACAAAGAGAAGGTAAATAGAGGGGTCTCAGGTACCACACTTTGTCTCCCAATAGTATTACTGTGTGAGCGGAGAGGAGAAATCAGCTAAATGATAGCAGCATTTTTCAAGTGGTATGAAACCTGCCTCATGATTTCTGTAAGAGCAAGATATACTGGCATAGTCATTCAAGCACTTCACAGGGCATACCTTGCTCCCTGACGCTACCACAGCCCCCCTTCCTCCAGAAACCACTACCTGTGCTAGTACGGGGAAACAAGAGCTTTCCCCTTCTAATATTCAAGCTGAAACCCAGCAATCTCTGCCCTGCAGGGAGAGAGGCCATCCTGGCCCCTTTCTCATGCAGTTTTCACAGCCACATTTCTGACTTCATCTTCATAAATCACTGCAGGAAAGTGAGCCAGCTGCCACTTACAGGACAGCATGGTGACAGTCTTTGCATCAGTGATGCAAAGTAATTGGCAAAGCAGTCAGATGGACAAGGGACAGGGCAAATAGTGCTAGAGACACAGCTTCCCATAAACTGGGAGGGCAACCTCACTTCATCATCCTCTCTCAAAAAGAATGCTACACAACTGGAAGGCTGAAAAACATTTCAAGAAGTGAATTTTAAGACTGTTTAAGACTCTTGGGGCAACATGACATAAAGTATTTATAAGAAAGTTTTTCAGAAGGTAGATGAGGAGTTCATAGTGTATCTGATTCTCTTTGCTGTGGTAAGTGGGAAATGTCTGTCAGGATATTCTACTGTAGTTGACAAAGGTCTGCAGGAAATTTGTAATTTTTATGCCTTTTTAAGCTAATGGAAGGCAAGGACTGAAGGGACTGAAATTTTGTACAAAAGCGCTCTTAGGGCATGCAAGTGCATGATAGAGTAGGGCCTATGTATCCTAGAGGCAGTCTCTATGTTGGAGCATTTCTGTGCTTAAGGTCCAAGACACTTCATGTCCAAGAAACAAGTTTGCTTTGCCCCTAGTCAATGCAACTCCAGAGCAGTTACATTGCTCCCAGAGCTGCTCCACAGTGTTGTGTGTGATACATCAGTCTGCTCAGATTATTCAGGGCTCCTTACACCATGCAGGATAAAGTCACGGATCCTGTGTTCAGTACTAGTGGACTTCTATCTCACACACAACAGTTTTAGAATTGGGAGTGCTCAACTTAAAAATCAAAGAGGAGACCTTCACTGTGAATACTACCTCAACCTTCTATGCCAGCCTGGTCAACAGGAACTGCAAGATTTTATCTGGGTTGGAACACTCACTTTGAAAGCTATTTAAGTAGTGGAACAACTAATGAGTTTTATGTCTAGTGCAGTCCTAAGCTGCTGTGGCACTCACAGGCCATACCAACTAATTTATAGATAGTTTGGTTAGGTTTGCATTATATTGTCTCCCCAAAAGTGGCTGCAACATAGACTGCCTGTCACAAAGGAGTCCTGAGAAGGCATTAATTATTTGTGCTTTTCCTTCTATCATTCAAATTTTGAATCAGAACCCTACATGAAAAGGACTGGAAGAACAAAACACCCATAAACTACAACAGACTCAGATGTAGGCACGTGCTCAGCACCTGGAATTAGTGGCCTATGGCCTTCACAATTATTCTCTGATATAATGACATTTCAGTACACTTTCCTATCAAAAAGACAACTCACCTATGCTGTCAGCAGTTGGTAAATGATGTATAGAGCTCTATCCAATAACTAGGTGAGAAAAATTGCTGGAGTGCATTCTGCTGTTAATGCTATCACAAGCAATGGCATATCTAAAATAGATCTTGTCAGTTTTAGTTAAACAAGTGCTTTAGTGAGTAATTTTAACCTTAACTTCCTAATGCAAGCACAAATTAAAGTTTATAGGAACTCTACAGGATTTTACGATTTTACAAAATACATGGTTAAGAACACACTGCCCTCACCCTCAGCTGATGATGCACATTAACCTCTAAAAGGCTTCACTGGAAAGACTCAACAGTTTGCCGTGACTAATATTTCCAATATAAACCTTGAGCAAATATGATTTATGAGTGTTGAAAAGGACCAACTCATACAGAGACATACCTATAGAAAAGTATTGGTTCTTCTTTTATTTCCTGGGTATAATGTAACTAAATGTCTTCCTTAATCTCACTAATTTCAGATTTGGAGGGAAAGTTCTTATACATATTTAGTTTAGCCTTATGAAAGTTCATAGAAGAGACCTGTACTTTGAGACTAAAAATCAGATAAGACCACTGCTAGACAAAGAGCCTAAATTGTTGTGGAAAACTTGGAAAAGCCACTTAGAATATTTATTTAGGCTACTAAAAGATTAGAATTATGATTAGGGTATGCAACACAATGTACTCTGATAGTGAAAATTTGACTCTAGATAGCAGTGTTAATACACAAGGTCAGGTAAAATTAGTTCCTGATTGGACTTTATGAGCTGAATTAAGACCGGTAACTTACAAGTCATGAGCACTGACAGAAGCTGCTAAGGGTAAAAAAAGAGGGGTCTAACGAAAAAGTAGAGGCCAGAGGGATAGAAAAAGTTGTGTTCTGTGTCTGTTTGCAAGAAGGTTAGGAGTCACAAATGCTGTGATGAAGAGAAGATTTGATAGACAGCTCATTATGAAAGATGTACTTCCAAGATCCAGTGGCCAGAGATCAAGTTCAGAGGTGAAGTTCACCCCACAAATTAGATGCAAACTTTAAAGTAGGTTTAGCTGTTCATACTGTTTATACAGAGGCATAGTGTTTTCTTTTCAGAATGCTTTTACAGTATGTAACAGTTTACATAAATTACGATGATGGATGGAAATTGCTTGGTGAAGAAGTGGCATGGCCTCTGTGAAGTAAGTAACATTGAAAACCATAAAACCTGACTGGGCAAAGTCCAGTCTTGATTACCAGGTTTAGGGTTTTGGGGTTTTTTTAGTATTTAATTTCAAAACTTTTTTTTGCAACTTTTAGGAGCTCAAGGCTGGAAGTCCTCCTCTTGCAATCTCCACCAGTGATGAACAGTTGTTTCATCCATACAGGCCTGTTTGAATCCCTTCCCACTCCTTACATTCCCCTCTTTAAAATTACATATGGCAAATGAAAATTTTCAGATACCAACTCAAGAGGCTTCACAGACTCTTTGAAGGAGAGATAACATCCCTAATTTCATTTTGCTCCTATCAGTTCTGAAAAGGGGCTCTGTGCAAACATGTCTGATACAGTGGCAACGCCTCTGTAAACCGTGTCATTAACACTATTCCTATGATGTGAAAAATCAACCACCCTTTTTAGAAAGAACACAAAAATCTTTAATTTCTTCTAGAATTATACAGGTAATAAATCCCAAGACAGAAACATGATTCCCTTTCTCATGGCAAAATAAAACCAAAATGCATTTTTTTCAGTAAGCAATTTTGCTTTTGTGTGAGTTTTACATGGGAAAACGTACTACTGATTGAGTTTAAAAAATAGTATCTGTGATCAGATGACTATTAACGTTTTCTTTCCCCAAGCTTTGCAACTGATTGAAAATAGAGTTCTCAAGGAGAGGAGCCTAGGCTGAGTCTCCTGCCAGCCAGCCGGCTGCAAGCAGGAGGGCAGCCTTGTAGCTCCAGGCTGGCCACAGCACATCCTGCCTGTAGGGATCTCTGACCAGAAAAACCAGGTATATTCTTATCAGTGAGGTATGGGGAACATGAGACTCCTTTAGAAATGAGTCTTCATTAACTCTGTTCTTTATGGAAAACTTATTTTAGACAGGTCAGTGAAGAACAGCTTGCCTCAGATATGTTTTGTTCATCAGCAAGTACATTCCAACACTTAACAAATGTGTTCAACATGGGAACTTCATCCTGTGTGTCACCGTGTGGTGGGCAGTCCTAAGGGAGCTGTGCTGAAGCCAAGTTGGGAGGCTGTGCTGTTTGTGGAATGAAGGGCATGATGACAAGAGACAAGGAACAGGAGCTATTTTTCAAAGCAAGAAGTGCAAAAGACTAACCTAAAGGAGAGGGAAAACAGAGCAACAAGTGAAAAGAGTGAGAGTAAAGAAGCAGATGAGACTGCAAGTAGCCAGATTGAATGGGGCTTTGAGCAACAGCATCCCTGCCCATGGCAGAAGGTTGGAACTAGATGATCTTTAAGGTCCCTTTCAGCCGAAACCTTTCTATGGCTGTGATTCTATGACTGTCCCACCATCATGTATAACTTCTCTATAAAGTGAGCCAGTCATCCAATGTAGTACCAAAAAACTTTGGCAGGTAAGCAGAAGAAAAGCAGAAATCCCAATTCCTTCACTGATTGTGAAACTATACTTTATTTAGTTTTTCCTTTTGATGTCAGGTCTATAATTATTTTTACAATGATTACATTTATCTTCAATGGATTGACAAAAACAGTCTGTCTTTACTATGCTTGCTATCAGAACTTCTCACAGTGCAGTGCTAATGCACAAATCTTTTCCTGGGTTACTTAAATACCAATGACATAACAGTTAAACAGTCAGCTTTAATAAAAGACTACAGTATGGCAGTTTCACAGTGCCTATGATCTCAGGATTTAAGGCTGGGCAGTAGGTACAGAGGAGCAAAATTCTACAGCTCTGTAAAAAATAGGCTAAACAGTATGACCGTATCATGAATCATCTAAATTAATTTCTGCCCATGCTTTTTGCAGTTATTTATGACAAATTCAACAAGTTAAACAACAGAAAGAATGAAACAAACTGATGGCATTGTGTTTTAGCTCTGGCTACAGTCAAACGGTTTTTTTCTTTCTTACAGATCATCACTGTTCTGAGAATGTGCAGTATTTACAAGTGAAATTGCTCTCCCTTTACTTACAAGTGATATCTTTGTAATGCAGAACCATCAAAATGGGAGTGCTGGGCCACTGGTAACTATTCTTGTTTAAAATGCATATTATATATTGATTACAAAAAATGAGTAGCAAAAAGGAAAATACATCAAGGCTAATGAAGTCCTTTAACTTTTACAGGTAGAAAAGTGCAGTATTTGCCCTTTATTTATGTGCAAATTTGAGAAACTGCTTGCCAGAAAAGTGATTTTAGTAGACTTAGTGCTGTTATCTATGCACAAAGAAATGCTGGTTTCAAATTAATTGCAGAAGGAAGAGAAGTACCAAAGTAAAACCACTTCTGCAATCATGCAGTATGTGTCAAGAATATGTTGAGATGTTGTCAACTCTGTGGGTGTCACCTTATTGTCCGACCACGTGTTCCCAGTTCCTTTCTTGCTCAAATTTATGCCCGTTTGGTCTGGCAGTAAAGCAGTCCACTGTAAAAAGAGAATCAACCTTTTAACATTTTTATCAGGTTGGTCTTTGATGGATTTCACACCCTAGAACTGTTTTACCAAAAAGTCACCTAGTTGATATTGTTGATGCAAATGAAGGATTGTATCAGTGCTTCTTTAGTTAAATTTGGGCCGTCTTGAAGCTGCAGCCAATGTCAGCCATATGGAGCAGTATTTCAATTGTATGCAATCTTAGCTTCTGATCTCCATTTGATTCTATATTTGATTTTGTTTTGCACCAGCATTTATTTATCTATCATAGGAGTTCTTGGACGTTAGTAACAAACATGTTAAATACTAGGTTTTTTCTCATAGTTCATTACAATGGCATGTTATCATGCAGTGAGAAACACAGTATCGAGCAGCAGACAGTTTGTTTTGATTGTATTGTGAACCTGAAGGGATCTGTCCAACAATGTTATTATAAAATGTATTTAATTTTTGTAAAAAAACTGCCACAGACTTCCATTGAAGACTTTCTTTCCTTAATACAGCAGTCACAATCTTAATAACTCTAAGTAGCATAGCCCTGGAGTTCCCACAAAGAAAGTATTTCAGAGTATTTGCTAATCTGCTGTAGAAAAACATAGCATGAAACTAATGATAAATGTTATTATTTTACATTATATTTGTGCTTATGGTTTCATAGCATAATGTCAAATGAGGAAATATCCCTGACAGAGTGCACTATGAAAGCATGGGATCAGCAGCAGAATCAGAACTAAGTTAAATAAAGCAGGACTCTAGACATGTATTCTCGCTTTGGAGACGTCTTTCATTGCAGGTCACTATGAAGGGACACACAAAGGATAAGACAAGAAAATTGTATTAGAAGGCAATTTGTTGAGAACAATAAAGAGAAATGTCTAGCTGAAAGATGCTATGAGGTTTAGTGGGTGATAAAATAACAGACAAAATTCAGATAAATTTAGAGCAATCCTAACTTTATATACCTATTAGTGTAGGACCTGAAATTAATGTTTCCACCCAGTAACAAGATGTAGGCATTATACTTCCCTGAAAACTTTGACTCTGTGTCCAGTAGTGAACACAAAAACAATCACATACTAGGAAATTCTAAGTAAGGAATAGAGAACAAGGCAGATGATACCATGTCACTGTGTAAAACTCTGCATTTAAATACTCTCGATAAATGTACCCCTACATTTTAAATACTCCATATAGCTCCATTACCATTCAAAACATATGCAGGAGAACTGGAAAAGGTGTAGACAAAGGAAAACATATGGAGCAGTTTCTGTGTGGGAAGTTGCCTGAGGGCAGACCTGGATATTTTAGAAAGGTATCCCTTATGCCTTATTATATTCTTTCCTAAGCATCCACTGTTGGCCTCTGTCATAGGCAACATACTAGATGGACTTTTTTGTGGATCAGCATATTTGGCCTTACGCTCTTAATCAAATCCTAAATCAAATAAAGCTGTCTGTCACCATGTAGTTGATCCAATTTCACCTGTGACTGAAGAATGATGATTGTTTTGGCAACAATATTCATTGTGCAAGGGTTAAGTAATGGTATAATTTCTATTTTGGAGTACTAGGCACATCCAACTCTTTCAAGCCCTAGGCAGCCTTTACCACAATAAAGCACCTTGTCTGAATGATTCTCCGATTTTAAGACTGTCCTTCATAAAGCACAGATTAAATTTGATTCAGTGCAGATAATTCATTCAAGCCTCCCAACAAGTGAGGTTGACCACAATGATATATTTTATCCTCCTAGAATAGTCACAGTGAAGTGTGCTTATTGAGAATCCAATACAGACCAAATGTCCTTTTATTCATAACCTCTTTTCAACAATGACAATAAACAGATGTGAATGAAGAGTAAGTATAGGGCACAATACTTATCTCAAATGTTCTCCTAGCCACCCCATATTTTCAGATTGGCATAGTCTAGGTGCAACATGATTTGTCTGCTTAGCATTCCTGAATGGTTCTTTCTTCCAAGTAACTATCCTCTTTAACTCATGCAAAATTTATGTATCTATGATACCCCTTGGAAAGGAGTTCTACAAGTCTGCCACCCACTATACCAAACCCCACCTTCTTTCATTTGCTTTGCATTCAGTTCCTACTAGAAGCCTGTCTTACACTGCAAGAGATGGTGAGCTGTCAATCTTTATCCCTACACAGTGTGTGATTCTGAAGACCTCTATCATTGTCTTGTAAGCCCTTTCTTTTCCAAGCTGGAAAATCCTACACTAGCTATGGTTCTGGCATATACTTGATCATCCCTGCTTATCTTCTTTGGGCCTTCTTCAGTTTTAGTCAACCTTGTTTTTTGTGACCTCACCTGTAGTACTTGTGCAGCTTTGGTCACCACAATATAGCAAAGACATTAAGCTATTAGAGAGCATCCGAAGGAGGACAATGAAGATGATGAAGGGTCTGGAGGGAAAGCCATATGAGGAATGGCTGAGTCACTTCATTTGCTGAGCCTGGAGAAGAGAAGATTGAAGGGAGACCTCATTGCAGTCTACAACTTCCTTGTGAGGGGCAGTGAAGGGGCAGGTCACTCTCGTGACCAGTGACAAGGCTCAAGAAAATGGCAGGAATCTGAGTAAGGGGAGGTTTAGGTTAGATATCAAGAAAAGTTTTTTCATCCAGAGGGCAGCTGAGCAATGGAATAGACTCCCCAGGGAGCCTATGTGACAAGGAAAGTGGTCACAGCACCAGGCCTGACAGAGTTCAAGAAGCGTTTGGACAATGTTCTCAGGCACGTGATGTGATTTCTGTAGAGTCCTGCACAGGGCCAGGAGTTGGACTTGATGATCCTGATCTACCTCTCACAACTCAGCTTATTCTATGATTCTATTTTTTTTTTTTTTATGGTAAGGAAGGTAGAACTGCACACAGTATTAGTGCTGAGGGTCAACAGTGCATTTATGCATGCAAAATAATGCTATTGTTTCACCCTTAATTCTCTTCTATATCATGCTTTCCTTTTTTTTTCCTTTTTTTTTGAAGTCTATTGAATAGACATTGAATTGATATTTTCCATTGGTTTGGTGTTCAGGAGTGACTTCACTTTTGAATGTCATTGGTCAGCACAGACTCCATTATCTTGTACAAAATGTGCATTGCATTTAATCTAAGATTTTGTCACCCAGTCACTAGTCCCAAAAACTTCTCCAATACTTCTTCACCACTAGTTTTCATCCTTACTATCAGAACAACTGCAAATCCTCTGTAAATAATTTCACTTATCACTCACTGTCTTCCTTGTCCTCTCCTTCCTTACTCATTTCAGCAGCACAGGTTTGGGCATGGACACCCACAGACTCTGGTGACTTTCCTGAAATGCTGTAATTGACATTTTCCTTCACCCCTTGCTTCATCTCATAGCCAATCCATGTCTTAGCTCTTTGGATTCATAAGAGCTTTAAAGGAAACTAACTTGACCAGTTCTGAATCAACCATCTTCCCACACAGATCCCATATATTCACATGTCCACTAAGTCAATTATTTCTCAGAATTCTGCTGCCTTGGTGGGTTTAAATGTTGTGCTACACATGTGTAGTTTCCCTCATTCTCCCTGGAACCTGTTTTAAAGAATGGCATAACATACAGTTTTAAATGAAGAAGTTATGCATTGCCATGGTCAATTCAGCAATTTCATCCTTGATTTCTCTTAAAGCATATGGATTAACAGTGTCCATCAATCCAGTTAGTGTTTCCATTTTTAGTGTCTCCACAGCCTCTTTAGCCACTTCAGTGTCAGATGTACTTTCTGAGGAACATCTCTTTCCTCAGGGATCTAACATCCCTCTCCAATTTAGTCCGCAGTGAAAGATTAAGTAAGGAACTCATTGGGCTTCTCAGCAGTGTTCTTACCCTCTCAGTGCTCCTTCAATGTCATGAGCACCATTTGGTTCTACAGCCTCTCTGGTATGCTTCCTGTTTTTCATCTGTCTGAGAGAATATTTAATATTCATTTGGTCCTTTTAGCTCATTGTTCCTTGAACTCTGTTTTGACATGCACTATTGCATTTACACAATTAATCTGCCAGAGTTTAAAATCCTTTGTATTTCCCTCATTTGGATACAATTCCATCTTTTGAAAGATTTCTTATTCTAATAACCTACGTATTGTGCTGATTAGACATACTTGGTTCCTTTTTACCCTAATTCAAGCCTTCTTAACAGGTGGTACAGAGTGCTGTACTTCCACTATGCAGTCCTGCAGTAACCTCTTTATATCCTGCAAAGATTTACTGACTTTAGTTTCAACATACAGAATTCCTTATTTTCACATATTTCCCCCTTTTTGAAGTTTTGTACCACCGGGGTAGTGATGCTGGGGGGTGAAACTGTCCTTTTTGCCTCTGCAGGGATGCTGAATTTAAATTTAGAATTTACTTGCACATACATTAAAATAAACAGTGGATGTGTCTAAGGAGGGACAGGTTAAGAACTACAGGTCAGGACTTATTGAGTTTAAAAGGAGTAATTTCTATTGGTGTCGCAAAGCTGCTTAAAAACTGCAGCAAGATTAAGAACCACTCAAGGATTTTGGACTAATGAAAGTCAGAGGTATTAAAAACTTTATAGCAGGCATTCAACAATGGGCTACATTAGCAACATTAGCAGCTTGAAGCTAAAGAATAATTTATATAACTAAGAGCAGTGTCCTTTTGACATTTATTTGTTGGTGCCATTTGTAAACTATTAATCAACAATTCCCTCTTTATTAACTTTAATATATTACATATGTTGAGTATGTCAACCATACATTGTTTAATACATAGTTTTAATTAGTTAAAGACAGGGAGCCACTAAAAATACACATTAATCAGTGAGAAAGCTGAGACATTAAGCATTCTTTAGCTCATTTTTAAGCTGGTACTTTACTAAATCCCTACAAGCTCTCTAGATCTTTTGATATGCCTACAGAACATGGTGGTGCAAAAACATCAAGTTAACTTTTGAAAGAGTAATTTTATGAGATACATTTACTTTTTTATGAATGATTTTCCTTTTTTTTTTTTTTTTTTAAGTTGAATCCTGTCAGGAAAACATAGCAAAATTCCAATTTATTTCAAACAGATAATATCCTCTTGTGCTTCAATTCAAGATATTCAGTAAAGAAATTAGTCTCAGATTTGTGTTACAGTATACGAAATCAATAGTTAGTCCTCTAAAAATACCTGCAGTGCCTCCAAAAGATATAACTAATAGTTCTCAATATATTAAAAAAACCTGGAGAGTCATGAAAGGTGACATAATTCATGTTAGGCAAACTCATGAAGCTGTTGAAGGGAGTCATGCTATGCCATACTGTGCTCTGTTTAGAAAGTATGATGATGCATGTTTACAGATGATCAGCTTTAAAACAGTACAGGTAACTATATTTCTGGCATGGTTGACAGAAGCTTGATTTTACAGGCTTAATATTTTTCCCATGCAGTAATTTCCATCGCCTTTTCCAGATCATATAAAAGGCAATTCTAGCAACTCATCTCAACAGAGCTGGATTTTTAATGTCATGACACAGACCTCTATCATTTCAGGCAGCAGTAATATTCACAGCAGATTGCTCCTCCCTGTTTAGGTAGCTCATTGGAAGAGACACGTGACTTTTACTGAGCCTTTTCAGGTAGCTGAGTACAATTGCTAGTTCCTCACAGCCCCTACTGCCTATATACTTTTATACTACTTCTGTAGACCTTTTCTGTTTCTGTCTGTTCACTTCGACACTGCTCCTTGTCCCTTTCTTTGCTGCCATCCCACCCCACTCTGATCCCTGTTGATACCCCATACTATCCTCTTTATTCTTGTCTCCTTAATCTTTAATTTACTTAATTTCTACCAACAAAACTCTGTCTTTTTCTCTGGTATTGGTCATAGAAACAACTGAAATATTTAAGTTGATGCTCAAAGGCCATTTCTTCTTAGACAAATACCCAAAGGAAGTTCAATTTCAATTGCATTGGACAAATATAAGTATTTGGCAAACAGGAGCTCATTTAAAGCCCTAGCTACCAAGCTGTCTGTAGCAGTTAACTGACCCTTTGACAGTGTCAGAAGAGCCTGTAATAAAGAAGGACCTCTAAATTTAGCTTAGAATCCAATCATTAAAAATGAAATCTAAGAGCTAACCCTCCCCTTCATTGCTATATCTGCAGCCTGGCTCTGCCTTCATCCAGTGATATCTGCACAAAGCATCAGCTTCTGTGAAAAAAGTAGTATTTTCATACTTTTTTTCCTGTGTATTTCAAAAGAAAAGGACAAACTATGGCACCCTGCAGGCACACATTCTCTTGTATGTGCTTATAGTTTCATATAAAGACCCTTCTCAAACCCAAAGTTAATGAATGGTAATTGCATACATGGATAAGAAAAACCATAATTTGTGATTATTGCCCTGAATTGAGCACTCCATGATACTGAACATGGACACCCTCCAGTGTGTGCAGTGTGAATGACCCAGGCTAATGCTGTCTTGGGAAAAAATACTTTGAGAATAAACATGTGACCAATCACATTATCACCCCTTGTTAATTTCTTTCACAACCTCTGGCAACCTGAACATTTCAGATTCTTTCCTAGTGACATCTGTATTCATGCGTCTAACTCAGATTAAAACCCACAGCAACAACACTACCCTTGTGCGAGTAAGCGTCACTGTCAGCCCTGTTCCTGCAGTCACCGAAACCCATTGCCCTTTGGAGCCCTGCTATCAGCTCTTTCCTATTGATCCGCTTTGCATGACCAGATAACGAAGAATATCCCACAGCCACCTGTAAACCCTGCACCTTCTACGTTCCAACTGAAAACAGGATGCTCACTCATTATTTCTCTGCTCTTTCTGTACAAATCCTAATGGCTGTCCAGTGTCCCATTTATGTCATGTGGGAGTTGTCTTAAAACTGCAGGGCAAGTAACAACACAAATAGATGGGAAAGGTTTCCTGGAAGTCATGCATACTCCATCGAAACTCTACCTAGTCTGAACAGCACAGTCTCTTTAAAGACTCTTACACAACATGGCAGGGAAAATAAATATCAGCATCTCAGATTGTTCTCATCATGCTGATCAACACATGGATATATTTTTTGTCTGATCTGACAAGTTTTTGCTGCAAAGTAAAAATCTTTTTCATATTATGCTGACCAACATGCTTAATTTAAAAGTTTTAATTGGGTCAGGATTTTAAAATATCAGCTTTTTTAAACTTGAAACATATTCTTTGGACTCTCTCCAGTTAATATTTAAGTAAAGTCTATTCATCAGCACTTAATATGAATATCAGCTGCAAACTAAGACAATCTGTCAGGAACAAAAATGCAGTCTGTGCAAGCAAATCCACAAATTTCGCCAATATTTGCTAGATCAAAATAACTATACTGAAGACCATTGAAACTATGCAGAGAAAAAGGAGGTATTTATATAATGGTTTAAATTCACCCCTAACTTTAGAGGTTGAACTTCCCTGGGTAGACTTTGCATTTTGAAAGTGCTGTAGATAAGAACATCAAAGCTAGCAAACCTGAACAGGAAAAGAGATTTCACAGACTGGTCTGATGTACTTGTGAGCAAACCTAATTTAGCATAATATTCAACTGTGCTCCAGATAGAAGTACTTGACTTATGGCACAGCTCCATTCCCCAAATCTTACAGGCATGCCTACATGCCTACTTCGTCAGTCATACATCAGAGACTATAGCTCTTTTCTCTTCTATGTGGCAGTTTTCAGAAGCTGCCAAAGGTCATAAAAGTAGCAAGGATAGACAAACAAAGAGGAAACATGTTTTTCCTTTAGGGAAAGACAGATTCAGGGCTCTAGTTCTGAGCTGAGAAACTGGTTGGAAAAAGGAAAAGAAATGTGGGAGCAAGACTTACTACAATACAGTCAGTTTGACTTAGCAAATTTAACAATATTTCCCATTTTCCTCAGTGGCATTGCCACATGCAATCCTAAGTAAATATTTCAAACTCTAACTGCTATGAATTATGGTTTTTCGCTATGAGTTCAAAGCTCTTCATGAAAATCTACATCCTGACTCATTATATTTGGAGTAATAGTTATTCTGTATTAAATACAACAGATTTCTCCTTGGGAGATACATTGGAAAACTTTCTTAAACACCTAAACCTAGCACACTTGTCACTTAAGGATTCACAGAAGTGGTTAATGGGGCTTTTTGAAAGTACCCAAATTCTTATCTATGACTGTAATGAAAGCTCCCTTCAATATTGACATGTAGATGCTGTTTAAACATTTAAATACAAATATTTAGTACTTTTCCCCTTTGATTTGTGCACTCAAAGAAGGGTATTCAAGCAACATGCCAAGCCATACACTCAAAACATAAAATGTGTTCTTCTGTCTCAGCAGCTGACTACCTTCTTCTGCTATCTCTGACCCCAGTTCCTCTCAGTCTTCCTCTACTCCTTCCATGAAGCCCATTTCCATATGGGTTCATGATTCTTCAGACCTAGTCACCATTATCTCCATTAGGCTTCCCTGTCTTTGGGCTATGTTAGCATTGGAAAGGCCAGAGGCTCTTTTATAGTAATGAGACACAGATGTGCCTATGCTTTTCTGTCTGTCCTGTGTTCCTTCCCTGCCCTGAGCTAATAAGAGAAATTTATGCTTTTTACATGACATGGTATGAAATACACTCTAGGACTATGGCCCTATCTCCCTGCCAAATCTGGATTTGTAAAACTTTTCTGGGGATGGGAAGATTTGAAGAATACAACCATCTACCAGCAAACTTCAGATAGACTTATTTTTCTATATAGATGATTAAATTTCACTTTTTGGATGTAGATTACTTGCAGAAATGTCATAGTCTAAACAAGATAGACTATATCTGGCAAAGCAGAACACACATTGCTGAAGCAGCTTTATCTCAGTGAAACAGGGGCAGCTTTGTATTCATGAAAGTGACCATCAGAAAGGGTGCAGGCCTCTTATTATTTAGTCTAACAACTGAAGGAAGCAAAAGACCAAGCTATTTTAATTTTTATTTTTTAAAGCAGCTCTTACACAGATTGTGATGGGAGTATTTTGTGAAAGACACTCTCACATCTCTGTTAAAATCAGGTCTAGTCAGGGAAGGAAGCTTTTGCTTCCTTTAGCTGCTGATTAAGAGTCTAGGGCTTAAAGGGCAAATCCAGATGAGGAATGAGATCTTTATCACTGCCCTTGGAACAGTTCCCACTGTTGTGCTCATTTTCCCCCCCTTTTTTAATCACAACTTACAGCTGTAAAACATATCTCAGAGAACAGTACCAGCATATCAGCTGTTCCATGAAGATGCTAGATCATTCAGCATTGTTATGTTTTCAATACTTATAAATGTTTCTAATAATATTACATGGTTTCAATCGGTAAACAATTCTTAAGAACCTACCACAGCTGTTTTGTGAGTAGCTAAAGTAGATCAGCTTGTAAGAAAGCAGCACAGGATAGTCCTCCTCTTAAAAACACAGTGTGGGCTGAAGCCATCTGGTGAGTATTACATGTCACCTTCTTCTCTCAGCAATATTCACCTAGGGTCCAGTCCATACAGGAGAGATGTCTTACAATGCAAACCAGGAGAAGAGCTGGGATCAACTCTCAGCATTCAGATATAACACATCTCTTTAATCAATCAGGACAGTTGTGTGGACATGGTTCCATGCCAAATTAAATGGCATCAGACCCAGTAAAAGGGATCCAGGCATTACAGTGAATGCTGGGCCATGCATCAGCCATGTGCTCCCATCATGATCAAAGTAAACCACTAAGGGTTTAGTGGAACATTAGGGGGAACATAGCAGATGAAGGAAGGTGATTCCACACTGAACGTGCTAATGGAGGAGTGGGGCATATCTGGTTTACTGTGTTCACTTGTGGGAACCCACATACACTTCAAGAGAGATGTTAAAACTTGGAAATGGTCTATAAGGTGTCTATCAGGATGGCCAGGAGCACAGAGCACATGAGCTATGGGGAAAACCTGGGGGAGTTGTATTTCTTTGTCTGGAAAAGGAAGTACTAAAGGATGATCAAGTAGCAGCCTATGACTACACAAACAGATCACAAAATCACACAGTCAGTTAGGCTGGAAAAGAACTCTGAGATCATGGAGTCTGACCTATGACCAAACACCACCATGTCAACTAGACCATGGCACTAAGTGCCATGTCCAGTCTTTCCTTAAACACCTCCAGGGATGATGACTCCAACACCTCCCTGGGCAGCCCATTCCAATATCTAATCACCCCTTCTGTGAAGAATGTCTTCCTAATGTCCAACCTAAACATTGCCTGGTACAGCTTAAGACTATGTCCTCTTGTCCTATTGCTCATTTCCTGGGAGAAGAGGCTAAACCCCACCTGGCTACAGCCTCCTTCAGGTAGTTGTAAAGAGTGATAAGGTTTTCCCTGTCTCCTTTTCTCCAGGCTAAACAACCCCAGCTCCCTCAGCCACTCCTCATAGGACATGCACTCCAGACCCTTCATCAGCTTGGTTACCCTCCTCTGAACACACTCCAGCACCTCAATGTCCTTCTCGAATTGAGGGCCCCCAAACTGGACACAATACTCAAGGTGTGGCCTCACCAGTGCTGAGTACAGGGGAAGAATCATTTCCCTAGTCCTGCTGGCCATGCTATTGCTGATACAGGCCAGGATGCCATTGACTTTCTTGGCCACATGGGCAAGCTGCTGGTTCATGTTTGGTCACTTTCCACCAGCACACCCAGGTTCTTTTCTGCTGGGTCACTTTCTGACCACTCTGTGCCCAGCCTGTAGCACTTAATGGGGTTGTTGTGGTCTAAGTGCAGGACCCATTGCTTGATCTTTTGAAGCTCATGCTGTTGGCCTCAGCCCACTGATCCAGCCTGCCCAAGTCCCTCTGCAGAGCCCTCCTGCCCTCCAGCAGACTGACACTCCCAACCAGCTTGGTGTCATCTTCAAATTTGATATTACAGATGTTATAGAGATAACATAGACTTCTCTTGGCAATAGCAGAGAACATAACAAGGAACAAAGGACGTGTTGTGACTTTGAATTTTCAGATGGGACATTAGAATCAGTTTCTTCATCAGCAGGGCAGTGCAGAACTCAAAGCAGCTAAGTATACAGTGGGTGGGCTTTTCTTCTTTTCAATGTCCAACTAAGCAAACCCTTTGCTCTGACTTTTACTGACAGTCAATGATAGCTGGTGATAGCTGTAATGATCTAACAATGACAATAATTCTTGCTTTAAACAGAAGGATGGACTGACTGACATCCAGATGTCAATCTCAACCTATGCTTCTATGATTCTGTGAGTATTTCTACAATAAGAACTGACAAATAATGCAACTGAGGCTCCATGAGCTTCCACAGTCCAGATCTGCTTGAATACTTTCTGTATTTGCTGAAAGAGAAAACAAGTGGTTGAACTGTCTTTGTTGATGGGCAGATAACCAAAATTATCTGGACTCTGACGCTGAGGCTGGTTTCTAGTCCACAATGTTGAACTTATGTGAACTCCTTGGAGTGCAGCATGCTTGACTTTATAGTGCAAACAAATGTTCATCCAAGGTTAAAATACAGACATCTTTAACAAAAATGTTCCAAATATAATTGAGCATCAGTGAAAATGAAGCCTGCCTCAGCTTGTGTAACTTGGTAACTTGCAGTTACTTTCCTTTATTCTCCAAAGCTGCCAACAAGTCACTCTTTCAACCATAAGATTGGGACTTGTGTTAATATTAGACTCTTGTTAGCTGGAGTTTTTGCAGAAGGACAATGTTTGTCTCTGCTGGCCATCATTTGTCAATACTGTGTTCATCAGGTTTGCACAAAGGCCAATTTTAGGTTAGTCAAAAAATAGCTTCTCTCAGATATCACCACTGTCCCCTATTGTATATTGGGAAAAAAAATACTGGAATTTTTTTTTTGTTTGATTTTTTGTTTGTTTTTGCATATGGTGTTTGTAAGCTTTATGCTATAGAAGAACTAGAAGTCACTGATAGCAGAACTGGCTAGCTGGGAATGATATGGCAGTTAAAAAGACCAAAGTCTGTCCTTATTATTTCAGCAAGTGAAACACTCATTGTTAAATTGGGCACAGATTCTGGAGCTTAAACATACCTTATAGCAACCTAATATCAAGTACGGTAATGGGAGATGGGTAGCAGCTTGCTGTCTCAGCCACTAGTCCAATTGTTGCTCTGGAGGTGATTGTTTTCCCCAACATAATTCCATGTAAATGAGTTTTCCAAATCCTCTTTGTTCTCCCCTCCCCAGCGCTAACACCAAATGTGATATGAAATATTTTGCTAATAAGCTATCAGACCTCTGGTCTAAAGTGTGATCAGCATTTCTTGACATAGAGCCCAAGAGAAGCTTTGTGTTAAAAGCCCATCTTCTTCTTCCAAATTACAACTAATTTCCCGATTTGATATCAACATTTTTACCTGTGATGACTTTCCTCCCGGTTTTGTGTTAGAACATAATTTATCTCCAAGGACAGTAACAACGCCAATATCTTTGCCCAAGTCTTGCAATATGACTATATGAAATAATAACATTTAGCACTCAGTTTTTATAGGGAAGGAATAATGGACAAGCAGTATTGGGCATGCCTAGTTGTTTGTTTTTTTCTCTTCAGCAAAAGACATAATATGTGTGGGTGTGTTACAGCTCTTTTTCTCAATGATCTAAGTTCAGCATTTCATTTTATTATGTGCTTATTTTATCTTTTTATATAGTCTTTGTACAAAAAGAATGCTAAATTACAGAAAACTTAAATCACAAGTTCTACCTTGAATTATAAAAAAAAGAAAGGCAATTAATTAGTTCATGACTGCAAAAGTAAATTCAATTTAGGGGCTATAAAATTTGCTTCAGATTCTCTCAGCAATATTTATTTCCCTTTTATTAACTGCCATTAGGGTTACTACACTCTGCGAAAACCATCAGGAGAAAGGAAATAGATGGAAAAAATTAAAGTCTTACTATTTATAATGTAACAAATGCAAGGCTTTTACAAAGTAGTCTAATGATCTGTGAGCTTGATGCCTAGCCAATTTTAACTTTATTCCCGAGAACTGGGTTGTCATCTAAGATTTTGGTTTGGTTCAGAACCAAAACTTGGATATGAATTCCCACCCAGTTCGAGAATGCTTCAATCTATGCTTAATCTGGGACTACAGTACCAGTGAAAGCTATGTTAATTTAAGAATGGTAAAAGGAAAAGAAAAATCTAGGATACCCTGGGTAAAAATTGCATAGCACTGAACGAACAGAGGGGAGTAGAAAACATGCTTGCTTAAGTGATGTTTAGACCACTAACCTCATTTGGCAGCAGGAATAATAGAGCTTGCAGAGATGAAGGTACGGTTGTAAAAATCAAACAAGTAAGTGATAAATTCATAGGTTCTCTGCATCCTTACTGCAGCCAAACAATTATCCAAAGATGATATCAAGTGACTGCTGAAAGTCTGGAAGGTGTTTTCTAAGGCTGTTTATACTGGACTGCACAGTGATGACAGCTATTTTTGTGTTAGGATTGTGTCAAATCCATTACAGTAAGCTATCCCACTAAACCCAGAATTAGAAATATTGCATACTTTGGGGAAAAAAACCTGAAGAAAAAGATTAAGACCTTGAGTCCTCTATCCTGAGAATTCTGCTATGTGAATTCACATATCAAGTAACCTCTAAGAAAATGAAGGAAAATAGTTTTCGTGAGAGGAAAAACATCTTTAGTCTTGAATGGTGCACAGTTCATTTCTTTGCCCGCTTTATTTTCAAAGTAAATGGTAAATTCCTGAAAATCCAGATCTTTTTACACATTTTGTATAGATTTAACAGGGCACAGGATGATGACTATAGTTCTCCTTGACAGGACAAGAAACTCCCCCCAGCGATTTTGCTGTTCATTGCTAGCTCTGATCTTACTGAAGAAGTGAAAAGTATTTCCCCCTGGCTTCATTGCTCTTTTCTTTGTTTCCTTGCATTACAGGAATAATGAAATATATATGTCTGGGAAAAGGAGGAGGACACGATCTGCTGCATCTACTGCTGACTATTGCAGAGTGCCTTAGGGAGCAGTGGTGTTGTGAGGATGAGTACTGATGGAGCCTGATTTCCTCCAGGTGAGCTCCTACTCCTCTCAGCTCTGAGCATTACTTCTGGATGGGGCTCATGATATCTTGTAAGGAAATGAGAAAAGAAATTGTAGCAGTTATCAAAGTAGAAACTTTTGAGTCACTCTTTTTTATGAAGCTTAAAGTAATCATTGTAGACTTTTTCATCTGTGGTAAATTTGATTGGAATCTTTCAAAGAATCAGAGGGAGAATAGGGACAAAATTGGCTGGGGAAAGTATAAACACCTATGGTTTAGTCTGTCACGGAATTGAACAAGAAACACTTTCAGAAGGTGCGAAATTAAAGTACAAATTATCACTGTCCAGTTGAACAGTCATGAGCTGATAGCATGACAGAAAGCACAGGATGCTACCTTGTGACTTATCATGTTGGCTATCTTTTGGTTTCATCAACCTACCTTTATCTAAATGTCAGTAATGACAGAAAGACTCCTGAAGACTAGTCAAATAAAATAAAAGCCCTCCCTCCCCCAAGCCCTCCAAAATACAAAGTATTTTCATAAAATAAGCCAAAACCCCAAATTATCTGTTGTCAGTAGATAACAGGAGAGGAAGACTACTTGGCCTTATAAAAGCATCCCATCTACCCAGTGCTATAAACAACTGATCATAATTGGTATTTTGTAACACCATTCTAAACCAGGAAAATTTTTACCACTGATTCAGTTTTGATGTAATCGACATTTTATGCTTTTTATTCTATACTGAATAGTTTGGATAGAAATCCCTCTCATCTTGTCGTTAGAAGTACTGTCTTTTCTTTAGTGGATAGGCAAATCTAGAAGAGCATAGCTTAGTGTGGGTGTGTATATAATAGAAGCAAACGGCAATCCTTAGTTTAACATCTTGGTTCAAATACAAAATTAATTGATATAGCTTATACTTACATTATTTTCAGCCTAGATATTTATTCCAAGATAAATTTCAAACTGCACTGAATGCCAATTATCCTCATTTGGCCAAAACAATTAATGGCATTTTTCACAAATTTTCATGCTGTTGCACACATGTATGACAGAGACAAGAAGTGCTTGCCTGCAAATAACTTTATTTGTAAAGTAATTTGCGATCAAATCTAAAGTACTATTGTTTTGCATTCTCACATCTCTCAACCAAGTGGACTGCTATCTAAAAGACTGAAAATCCATGCACCATTATTTCTACAGACCTAGTTTAGTCACTTTGTATTGTTGATCTGCAGTAAGCTTTGTGAAGGAATACTTTTTTTTCCCCAATCACATACTGTATAATGCAGCAAACTTCTAATATCCAAGAATAGTATTATAAAGGTAGTCCACCTGAGACATTGTTACAAGCTCAAGGAAACTTCACTGTGACATGACATGAATAGGTCCCCATCCTGCACAGAAATACTGGTTCACTTCAGAAACTGCCACTATAAGCAAAGATGGAGAGCCATGGTATTTTCTGGCAGAGTGGTGCAGCTAAGCCCAAAGAAAGCCTGGTAAGGATATGGCTGTGCTCATGAGTAAGTGATCAGATGCTCAAGACTCCTCTAGAGAAAGCAAGAGTGAGGAGGAGGTGAAGATGTATTTGTGTTAGGGAAGAAAAGCAGGGGCTGAATATATTTGTCTTCAAAATTTTCACTGAAAGTATTCACAATAAAAAACTGTACTGCAATTATGCTAAGGCTTACAGATACAATTAAAAGCACAATAAAGACAATAGGAACATTGCCATCACCTTAGGAGGAAAGGAAACTTACTTAGATAATATAGGAACCAGACTGAATTTTCCCTGAGGCTTAAATCTCATGATTATTTTTCAGCCTCAAAATGTTTGAAGTTTCTAATTTTTTCCAATTCCCTTTTGGCAAACACCTCATCATGTTCTGTGTGGTTGGCTCCAACCGAAGTTTACTCCTTAAATGTCCATGGAAAGTCTGTTCTCATGATATTTCTTCCCAAGCCAAAAATCACATATTGCTGAAAATCTTGCAAGAAACCCACATCTTACAAGATTTCTAGCCTAATTAGACTTGTATAAAGACAACAGACCAACTTCTAATGACCTTGACTGCAGCAGTTTGTCAGTTAAGGTGCATCCACAGCTACACCAGCCCTACAGTTTGGATTCACTCTCTTCACTGTCTCTGATATGCAGAGGACTTGTTGAGGTATTTTTATACCCAGCTGCAACCACAGCTGCAGAAATTTTGTGTTCTCTGCCACATCATTATCCAAAATTCATGGCTATGAGCAGGGTCTACATGCTTAGGTGCATGAGCTATCATGGTCATGCCACTTTAAAGATTATCTTTAAACCACTTAAGGTTTAGTTTATCTTTTCTAAACTGAGCATGCTTAATTTGCAGTAAGTCAGCACTATGCAAAAATGTTAGCTCCAGGTTGAAAGAAATAATTCAAATTTTTTTTCTTTTTTTTTTAACTAATCTCCTGCACCTCCATAAAATAATCAATTTTTAGCTAATTGGCTGTCTTTTGGAGGGTTGCTAGAGGTAGATAAACTTGTAGGACACAAAGCAGCAGACCAAACAACAATAGACTGGTTCTTCTTCATTCCCATCCTACAAGAAAAACCCATCCACATATCCTTAGGGCTACTCTGAAAATGTACTAGAATACTTTTTTTTATTGTAGCAGAAGTCCTTGGAAAACAGTACTAAAGGTCAACCTGAGGCTGCTCTTCTCCCTGAGCTGTTCCACAGTTCAGAGAAAAAGTTCCCTTGGCCACAGGGGTAGTAGATACAGTTGAACTCATAATCTCCAGGAGAACCAGGCAAGTTGAATCAAACTTTCTAAATATGCATTGACTGTCAGGTTTTTTATTACTCACTTGCTGTAAAGTGCAGTCACAACACCCAAATATGAAATCTTTCACTGACAGTAACTACATGCCTTTGACTTTTAAGAAAATACCAGACAACACATCTGGCTTCTGAAACTCTGAAAACAGCAAAATCTTTGAATTATTAATGCCTCCCTCACCCTTGCCTGAAAACTTGATAGAAACAATTTATTCTGTTAAGAAGCTGCACCTTAGAATTGTAATGCCGAGTTTCAAGAAACAGGAAAAAATGGAAGAAAACAACTGAACTGCACCCCTCAACACTTCAGCTACTTTCTTGGCCCAGTGCCAATAGGAAGTGTGGGTTGAAAAGAGACAGCTTAATCCAACATGATTTTGTTTGTGACAGGGTGTATACAAACTAAAGGACATTACTATTGCATGTTCATAAACTTACTGGGAAAACCCTACAGTCAGGAATAAATAACTAAGAATAAAAGACAGAAGAAAAAATCTTCAAATGAGGAATTTGTTTATGAAAGTACTTTTAAAAAGGAGGTATTTTTCTCTTAAGCAAAAAAGGTGTTAGTGCTGTGAGGCTCACTTGTCTGTCTTACTGTTATTTTACATTGCTGAGAGACTGTTCTATACCAGCCCGGAGCTGTTTAACATCGAAACGTGATCCAAGAATGTCAGGAAGCAGTGAGAGTGGGGCTGCTCCATGAGGGAGGAGAAACTGGAGTCCTCCTTGGTGCCTTTACTGATCAGTGCTGTCTCAAGTGTCTGAGCAGACGAGGCTGGTGTCAGGGTCCATTGGCAGTCCCCAGCAAAGCAACTGATGAACCAAGCTCAGGGTCCAGCCAGGGCGTGCAGTCTGGAGCAAAAAAGGGCAAAGACAGAGACAAGGGTGGAGATGAGGCTGCAGTGTAGGTGTGAGGTCCATCCATAAAGCAGGGTTGGAGAGCAGGACTCATCGAGCACAGCTCAAGCCAGGTCTAGGTGCCTCAGGCAAGGTTGAAATGGGATTCTGAGTTGCCAGAAATGTGGTGGTAGCCACAGGAGAGGCTGGGCACGGACATTTGGGATTGGCAGTGTCTTTGGGGCCATAGCACTGGAGATGACTGTGCCTAAGGATATCTTCCTGAAGTCTGAGGGTTTGATACCTACTAACCAAAGAGTAAAGCATTTTCATCCCTTTCATTAAAGGTTTTGGAACCTGTTCATGTTTCTATACAATAATCTTTTTTAATGAATCTACATTAGTAGCTTGGCTTTCCCAGTGTAGTCTTAAAGCTTTTCAGTTCTGGACTGTATGTCTCCAAATATTTCCCAACATTTCCCAGTGCAAATTTTATGCTAACAGGCGCTTCAGGGGCATTAGGTATTCCTTGCCCATCCCAATTACCCAAAAACACTGAGAGACAAAACAGCATCCACTAGGATTTATTCAACACAAAATGGTAGTGAGAAATAGATCGCTGTTTTCCCCCTTGCCAAAGCTACACGTTCAGTTTATGGTTTGCTTGAACTTCCCAATTTCCATGTATAATGAGGTCAAATTCTGTCTCAAACCCAGTTTATTTTTATGACAAACTAGAGGAATTCTGCTTGTCTAAAACTTCTATGACTTTCTTTCCACACAAGCATGATTAAGAAGTATTCCTTCCCTCATTTGGCTCCATTCATATGAAACCTGTATTATTCTCTTGGAGGAATGGTATGACTGGATCACATATTCCCAACATGTTAATAGAGGTATCAGACATTGTGGCATGATTTCACTACCACCCAGATAAGCGCATGAAAATCAGATGTCTCCCATTCCACTGAACAAGAACAGGTGAAAGAACAAACATGAAGTAGAAATGCTCAGTGAAGATAAAACTCACTTTTCTACTCCTCTTTCTAACCATCAAGTGTGGGCTGAAAAACAGAATTATTATACTACTCCCTGAACTTCAGGTCCAACACTTGAGTTACCTGGAATATGAGAACCAACACAATATTTCACAACCTTTTTTTTTTTTTTTTTTTTTGGTTTGGTTGGTTTTTTGTTTTGGTTTTTTATTTGTTTGAGGTTTTTTATTTTTATTTGTTTGTTTTGAACTTGATTTCAACATCACCTTTTCACTCCATACTCCATGTAAGCAGGTCCATCAGCAGTGCAGGTGCTGTGTTCAACGCATCTCCCAGGGATGTACCAAGGGAGGCAGCCCTGTCTCCCTTGGGGCTCAGTAAGGAGTCATCCTGATAACCAGAAATTACTGTACCTTTGAAGTCAAATTGTTTGGCAATTTTTTCCCTAACAGTTGCATCCTCAGAGACCTTGGAAATCCCCAGCTCACGCATTTTCTCAGACTAAACAGTTTATCCATTCTTTTATCTCCATTATTGCATTTATTGTTAGTAGCAATTTTCACAGTGTGTATTAAGGTAAACTAAATCCCGCCTACTTTGATGTCACAGAATCACAGAATATTCTGAGTTGGAAGGGACCCACAAAGATCATCAAGTCCAACTCTTAAGTGAACCCACAACCTTAGTATTATTAGCACTGTGCTATAACCAACTGTGCTAATCTCAGGGTTATCAGTGAAGCCTCCTTACCTCCCTTAAAACCAGTCTTGTTCATCATGAAAAATATGACACATACCTTGTGCTGTGGATGAGGAATAGTATAAAGGAACTAAAATTGCTGGGCTTGATAAGGTATGGATTACTTGGAGAACCTATGCCATAGTAGCTGTTGTGGGCTTCCTGCTCATGCCCTTGCATGATCTGGAGCAGCATACAGAAGAGACAGGTTACAGGACAACCCTGGGGGCTTCCCTTCAGCAGCTGAATTAGAAGAGAAAGGGTAAGGGATCTCTCCTGACCTGGAAGGAGCAAAACATACGGGGAACTTGCTAACAAAAAGAGAAGAGATACATTTCTCAATCTTACTTTGTTCATTCTGGTGCATCCAAAATTTGTTTTCTTATAGCCATAATGTCATGCAGAGTCTTAACATCTGGAAGAACAGGATCATCTGTAACCATGCTGTTATTCATTATGCGACAAGTGAAGCTCTGCTTTGGGGATTTGCTCTGTTTTATTACTTTATTTTATTCCCTAGGAAAATATTTATCTCCTCTCTGGGTGGATGAGCAGTGATGAAAACAGATATTTAGTATTCCACTTAGAATCCATTAGAGTGGCTAGTAAAATATTTAATGTGCATGCTGGTCTGCAGTCAGACCAAAATATCAGTACATAGAAACAAAGTAAGAAAAAATAAACCAGAACCATCTATAGCTGTTGTATTGGCTTTCTGTGGTGAAGTTTTGGTAGCAGGGGACCTACAGGGGCGGTTTCTGTTAGAAGCTGCCAGAAGATTCCCCCATGTCCAGCAGAGCCAATGCCAGGGTGGACCCGCTGCTGGCCAAGGCCAAGCCCAGCATGAATGATGGTAATGCCACCGTGATAACATATTAAAGAAGGGAAAAAAAGTTATTGGTCAGATGAAAATTGCAGCCAGAGAAGAGCAGAGTGAGAACATGTGAACGATTGGACCCCAGAAACTACAGGCCTGTCAGTGTCATTTCAGTGCCTAGTAAAATAATTGAAAAGATTATTCTGGGTGGTATTGAAAAATACCTGGAGGAAAATCCAGTCATTGGTCACAGCCAGCACAGCTTCATGAGAGGAAAGCCCTGCTTATTGAACCTAATTTCCTTCTACAGCAGGGTAAACCACCTTGGTGACCTAGGAAAGCCCATTGAAATAATCTTTTTGGACTTCAAGAAAGCCTTCCTTACTGTCTCACACAGTATCCTTCTGGACAAAATGTCCAGCACACAGGTAGGTCACTGTGTTATGTGACGGGTGAGCAACTGCTTCCCAGCTGGTTGAGGGAGAGGATTGTCCCACTCTGCTCTGCACTAGGATGACCTAACGTTGGATATTGTGTACAGTTTTGGGCACCACAATACAAAAAAGACATTTTTGCCACTCATAAAACAGGCATGCTGCATTGCTAGTTTAGACAATAAGTCTGAGATTTACAAATCCAAATTTCCTTAGCAATATTTTTGTAACCTCACACAGATATTGTGATATTAAGTTCACTGGCTATATCAACTTAAAAAGTTAAAAAGACACCATATGTGTTACTAAGTTTATTATTAAAAAAATGTAAAAGGAACTGGTTGCAGCAGCTTGCTGAGATGTGGCAATTACAACTCCTTAAGAAAAATAAAGGAAGACGCCCTTAGGAAGAGTAATGATGCAGTATCCTGTTGACTCCAAACCAATATACAAAGAGATATAGATTCAAATCAAAGAGGAAAGGATGGGGAACATGGTACCACTATAAACCTTCTGGACAATGGTCATCCATTTTGTTAAAATGATGTACTTAGTAATTATACTAGAACTGTATATAGAAGAAGGCATGTTATGATAGGCAAGGACAGGTCTTCTGAAAACCAAGCTTGTTTTCATTTCTGTGCATCAGTAGTTAATATTCCCAACTAAAGACAAAGATAGAAAGAAAAACAAATAATGTAAGCACTAATGCCTGATATGTCCTTAAACTTCAGTTGCATGTTAAAGCCTTCATCAAAAGGAAAACCGTTTATTTAATTTCTTCAGTGCCTTCTTATACTGAAAACTTGCTGTCAGCTGTCCCTCCCTGTTCATTCACTTTTAATGAAATAATCCAGAGGAAAAACTGAAATATTATTTGCAATAAAAAATATCAAGATGTTTGCTAAAAAGGAACAAAACATATGTGTAAAGGATTCTTTAATCCCTCTCAAGGTTTATAAACTTTGAATTTTCCTGCTTAAGATAGTCCATGCAAGCTCTGTGCAACAAAAGTTTTCTATAAATTTCTCAGTTAAAGACCAGTAACAGGTACTTCTTCTCAGAGCAGCCAAATCTGGGTGCAATCATTGTGTTGTCATGTGGCAATCAGCAGCAACATGCAACTGCACTTGGAGCTGTGGAGTGGGAAATAAATTAGGGGTTCAGATTAGGATATCTAACCTGCTCTCAAAACTAATGTGTACCCTGCCTTTAATTTCTGAAGTGAAAAGTAACTGACAGACTCTCCATCTTCAGAAAGCCAGTCTCTAAATCCTCTATTAAAGGATTGCTATAAAAATTTGGTCAGCTTAAAAAACCCCTCGTGCTCCTGCCTTAAATTAAGGGTCCATGATTTCAGACTGTACAGTTTTGTCCTACCGCATGTAGCTGCTCATATCAAATACTTTGCAATGTTTTTGTGTTTAGAGGTGATTGGTAACAGTCCCTACTCCAGGTTACAGTCACATACTTCTGTAATATGTTTTCTTTTAACAGAATCTGCTACTTACTAACACACAAGTACTTATTGGGAAGAGAAGTGCTCCCTCCTCCTTGGCATGTGACAACTCCTCGTCTTTCAGCACACACAGTTGTCAATGCTCACTCCTGTCAGCACAGGCAGCTCTTGCCATCCAGCGTGGAAACTCTTCAAGACCTGAAAATAATGATTTTTAGCACATCCCCCTTCCCCCTCCCCTCCTCCATCTAAGTTTTACTGCAAAGTGCAAACTTTACAGTTTGCTATAACTCTCGGAAAAGCAGACTGTGCTGTTTGTAAAATCAATTAAGCGCTGTGTTTGCACAGGGCAAAGGAGCAGTGTTTGAAAAGGGCTGCTCTCCCTTGGCAACAGCAGCACGTGTCAGACACCGGCCAGAAAAGGAGATTTTAATTCCCTGCTCTTAGCAAATAAAAATGGAGGTGAGCCCAGGAGACAAAAGCTAGACATGAAGGCTGGGCAAAGCAGCAGGCAGAGGAGAGCAACAGGGTGGCAGACACTGGGGGAGGAAGGCTGGCTGTTTTGGGACATTGGGCCCCTTTCCAGTTGTGGTTTTTGTTTTTGTTTTTCCCTCCTGTGTAGGTCCCCACAGAGCAGACAGGTAAATCTGGGCTCCTTTCTATGTTCTTCTGCTTTGAAAGAAAAATCTCACTAGTCTTCCTGGTCTGCAATAGTAGATGGGATGCAGACCAGTGCACAGGCTGCTTGGAGCCACATGGCATATTTAGTGCTGACTTATCCTCCTGCCAAGTTTCTGCAGTCTCACTATACCATGGGAACTGCCTGCATGTAGTCTTTGATTCTGCAGTGCAAACAAAGCACTCCTTATTCATGTGGAGAAGGAAAGTGAGCTCATATGAGCCATTGGCTATGATGATATGGTCCAATGCCTGTAGCAGCTCCCATCTCACACATCTGCTTCTCTGCATCTTGGATATAAAGACTGCAGGGGACAGGCTTCCAAGTGAGAGACACACCACAGCTGTGGTAACACGCATATTAGGATTCAAGTGTGAAGGCAGAGGGAATGGGCACTAGGTCTTGATTGAGCCAGAAGAGAAATATGAGAGCTGATCTCCAAACTGATGTGGTTCTCAGATGCATGCATTTAGTCCGACTCATACATTCAGGGTCAAGCATAAAAGATGACGCCAAATCTGAACTCCCAACACTTGCGATGTTTGCAGCTACTCAGACTCAATTTTAATTTAAATTCATCTCCACTTTATGTCATTTCCTGAAAATGACTGCTTTGATATTGTTGGGGAGGCAATATTATTTTACCTGTTCTTTCCAGCCTATCAGAAAGGTGATGTTAAATTAAAATGTAGTGACCTAAATTAAGATTGAGCTTCAACCAACCAACTCAAAGCATTTCTCACCAATATGCTGAAGAAGCAAGTAGTTCTATCATTTATATGTAAAGGCACAGCTAAAATGTTATCCATATATGGCAGAGTTCCCAAGCTGCAACTTTTTATTGCTTCCAATGGTGTTGCCCTGTAAATGAATAGATATACTTGCCAGAAAGGGGATGAATTTCAGAGACAATGCTGTCAGAATGAACGCAGCTAAACAGACAAAAGTAAAAGGAATGAAGTCTTATTTCTAAAAATAAATTATGGTAGTATTGTCACTTTCAAATAAGGAAGAGAAAGCTCTACAGTATAGTAAAAAGTATTTAGATTTTGTGGTGTTATAGTCACAGTCAATAGCAAAGAATTGGGACAAAATAGTACCTACCATTTCAATTTCTTTTGGTCATGATATCCAGATGCTCTACAAATACTAATGAAAAAACTGTTACAATTCCTGAGAGACACACAAGTACCATTACAGGAGGAATTTTAGTTTAAATAATTTTAACTGGATGCTTGACCACAGAAACCTTAAGATAGCTTCACAGCTAACACAAATATCCCAAATGTCACATTTTATGCACCAGGAATATAGTCTTTGCATTTCTTAATTCACTATAGCCAAGCTTTCAGAACAGCTGTCTCTTGCGACTGAAAAACCCACTATGATACAGAACATTATCTTGGACAATTTTTTCAAGGTTATAAACCAAAAATTTCTCATTATTGGATTTGTGATTTGGGGTGTTAGACTATGATCTCAGTTTGATGTGTGTTGTTCTACAGATCAGAGGACTTGAAAACTCAGCTGTGCTGTCCAATTCATGACAAAGATGGGTATGAGTACCTCAGATTATAGCCTTTCCTTTTAATACAACCCTGTTTTTGAGGTTCTGGTTGCATTTGTCTCCCTTGTTTTTTCATACCTGGCATCCTCATTCATGCTCTCATTGTCCAGACCAAACTGACCACCCACTGCAGTGGAAAAAAGCAGCATAAAAAGGGGAGACCTCAGCAACTGTGGATCCTATTTCTGCCAGATGTCCAAATAGATTATCCTGGCAGTATCCACTGCTTCCTCATACATTTTGTGGAGCAATGGGCACTGTTGGAAACCTCAGCTAAGCACTTCCTCTGGCTATTTTGCATTTTTGAGTCTTTAATCCTTCACCCCATTCTTTTTACATTTATCTTCTGTGGGATCACTTGTGCTTTCTCCTGAGCTTGCTGGCTCTACTTCTCCTTTTTGGTGTGTCTCTACCCCTATTTGGTGTTCTGTAGGGACTGGTTCTCATGCTTAAGGGAAAATCAATAACCCACAACTGACACAGGAGGAATGCAAGCCTGGGGCCATTATCTATGAAATATCTTCTAAGTGCTCTCCCAGCCTGCAGCATTCTGTGTCCCAGAGACTCACTGAGCAGGTAGATGTGTCTTTTTACTTAATAGAATTTCATGGGTTCATTTTCCATTTGCTTGTCCAAAGAGATGTTTTTTCAGCATTAGCCAATCTGTGGGCACACACAAAGTAAGAGAAGTTTTTGCATACATGCAGCTTAAACCCTGACTGTGTAGCATCTGGCTCTCTTTGACAATAACTCCATAGATGTTCTCAGATCTTTCAGAAAGATTTTAAACAATGATTTAGAAAATCACCACTATTAAAGAAATATTTTTCTTCTTATTTCTGACAATTTTTTTCACTGTAGTTTGCAAGATGAGTATGCACAAGGTTGTTTTAGTTAGGAGCTTAAGTTGCCAGTGGGTAATGGTAATGGTGAAGTAGTATATTTAGATTGCCTGGAAATTTTTTTTTTTTGCATTTGGCAGTTTGTCCCTGACCATATTCATTCCCAGAACAACAATGGCAGATATTTATTTTTCCAGCATATTAGAGGAAAACTGCAAGACCTTGCCAATATTAAAGCTTCCATTGCCCACTGCAATCCTTACTGTAAGGTTACTTATTTGTGTATTAGTTACACACCACAGTTTATGTAGTAATGTCCCATTGATAAACTGCCCCTGAAGCATTAAAGTCACTTGACATTCATTTTTTGCAGCAGTATTCCAATGAATGCTAATTTCAAAACATATGGTTCTCTTTTCAAATTGTAATCACACTTTATGGGTTTGCACTGATGAGAATGAGATAACATAAGGTGTCATTTTATGTTGCAGCATTTCCAGTTGTTGTCAATGACAGCAACTAATATTCTAATTGAAATATTTAGGTAACGAGGATAATCTCCAAGTCATTGTGCTTTAAGAAAAGTTTAGAAACATAATAATTCTGTTTTCAAAACAAGGTCCCCAGAAATGGTCAGCATTTTTGCAAATGTTCACAAAATACTGAAGCATCTGAAATACCACCCGATCAGGTGTGGTGGGATCTTTTGACCTCTGACATTATGTCCTCAATACTTTATTTATTTAGTATTATATTTTTATTATGGGATAAAACATATCTGATTTATGAATAAATTACTGCTTTATGGTGCCCCGTATCCCCTCTTGGAGCATCACAGGATAACCACATGCCTCAAGCATTAAAGAATTCTTTTTATCACAGCGACAAAATGAGATAACACAGGAGTTATCATTTACAGCTGATGTATCCTTTTAGAAAATACTGATTCTGGAAGAATATACATATCTAATATATCTGTAATCTTTATTATAGACAGACTCTCTTGAACCTGAGATTGGCCTCTGAGAGTCTTTTATCCCTTTTCTATCAGGTTTTTCTTAATTGTCCCCTTCTGCTTATATTACTACTGTGAGCTAGTGAAGGACAATGCAGAAGACTTTGCATGCTAGTATATTATTTTCCTGATACAATCTGTATAGGATTTCAGCAAGAAACCTATAAATATCTTGATTTGTTTGGATTAGCATGTGGATTTTTCCTAACACGTTAAAATTATCTGCTTAAACTTCCTTGATGCTTTTGCTGAAAGGAATTCCAGGGGAGATTCAGGAAACTTGATCAGTGAGTCGGCTGTTGCTGTAGAGCTACATTATAGAACCAGTAGAAGGATTCATGCACATGTAGAGAAATTACACACTTCAGAGGATAAACATTTTTTTGTAAAGGAAGTCACATCTCATAAATCTCTTGGAACTTTTGAAGGTGCAGTCTGATTTAGTCTTCCTGGATTTCCAGAAAGCTCTCAAGGAAACGAGGCAGTCTTTGTATTCAAGAGATGATAATTCCATAGATAATTAAAGAGTTAATAATCGAGAATAGGAAAAAAAGGCTATTTTTAGCTGTGGAGAGGAACATCAGCGGTACATTATAGTGAAATGCAGTAAGGCTGGTATAATGAGATTTGCTGTTCAGCACAGTTATAAAAAAATTGTAAGCGCACAGAGCAGCAAGGTGAGAAAGTTCTCCAATTATGTCAGTTTATAGAGGATAGGAAGAATGAATTGAATATAGCCCTTACTGGACTGAGTGACTGGAATTTCAAATCAAGGTTTAAATTCAATTTTAACTGGTGTTCATGAAGATATGTACTCCCAATTTAAATATTAACTGATGGATTTTGAACAAACTATTATAACTCACAAATGAGAGTTCACTTACTAATGCATGGATGTATCAGCTCACTGGGAATCAGCATGCAAGGATAGTGCTAAGAGTTTCTAGCAAAGATGTAGAAGACAGACTGTATCAATATGTCACTGAATACTTCCATGGCATACCTCCATTACAAACATGCTGTGCAGTTCTATTCCTTCAACTCAAAAAGGATGGAACAAAACTAGAAGGGGTCTAGTGAATGCCAGAAAGGTGTGGAAGATCTTCCCCACTGAGACCGGGACTCTTCACTCTGGAAAAGGGTAACTGGAGAGTGACTGAGTCCTACAAAATCATGAGTGGCCTGGACATGGTGAGAAGGTATTGACTGTTTGTCTGTTCTCCCAAGACAAGGAGAATTGTTCATCATGGAAGATTAGAAGTAGGGAGGTTTCAAATAAAAGAAAAGGAAGTATCTCTTCATCCAATGTAATGTTTAACAGTTGCAAGAAGTCCCTTGCCAAGGGGTGGTGTGGGTATTGCTAGTGCACATACATTCAAAAAGCAACCAAACATTAATGGCAGAGTATCCATCAAAGATCATCATATACAAAGCCTGTGACATCTGCCTCTGAAAGTCAACAAACTGCAAATTGCTAAAGGATGGAAAAGTATTCTGGGAATGTATCACAACACAAGTACTCTGATGCACCCTTTTCCAGGTATTAGCTGTTAGGCTGGCCATAACTTTAGTATTGTTACATTGTTTTCTGCCCTGGCTGCCATGAGGATGGCCCCTTACAAATATTTCTCTAAGGATATCACAAAGGATATCCCTCTTATTCCTTTGTCTCAGTTTTGCATCACAATGCAGAGCAACACTTATTAAAAACAAAGCTGCTGTCTTGCTTTTAGTGTAAGACAGAAAATTTCAAAACTGTTAATCTCTGCTTTCCTCAGTATATGTGAAATGCCAAAATCTTGTTGTTCTGCAAATGCAGTCATTCATTAGCCACGTGTTGACTTTCTCCACTGTGTAATTCTGCACTGTTTGTGTATGCAGCACACAAACTACACACAGCAGGTGTTGTGTTCAGCTCTTTTCTAATATGTTTGGATGAGCTGCTTCTAATTAGTTATCCTTGCAAATAGAGCAAGAAAATGTTGTAAATATGGCCATGTGAGCCGTCTATCTAATAGCCAAATTAAGTAATTGTTCTGTGGGATCTGGCTGGAAGTTTCTGCCATGTGTGAAATAGATAATAAATAGTCTATGTATACTTTTTTTTGAGGGCAGTCCATCATGGCTTCCGCAAAGAGATATAATGATAGTTCAAGTGTTAATGTGCTGACTACTGTGTATTTTGCAGATACATTTAAGCTTTAATTGTTGCATAAAATATTTGGTATCACCAATTAATGTCAGAGCTGCAGCTGGATGTGTTCAATAGTGGTCTAAAGACTACACTAAAAGGTGAAGGTCTGAGTATTTTAAGTATCAACACCTCATCTAAAAGGTTCACTCAATATACTCTGCATCAATCTGAGAGAGCAACAGTGAACACAATCAATACTGATTAAGTTGCTCACCACGAAATATTTTCTTCTACATGAAGCTTATTCTCCTTATTTGGATTCTTGCAATGTAGTTCTTGTACACACCAGACAGCCTCTAGAGATCTGACAGGCAAGACCTCACTCGAGTAAGCTGACTCACATTCTGAATGTTAGAAAACAGGCCCAGCAGTCTCATTTAACTAAGATAATAGCCCATTTAAAGCTTTTCAGTCCATAATTTAGATAAACGCAGATGAATAGAGAACAAGTATCTCATCTCCATCTGATGCTAAGCTCATTGTCGCACATTAGGTACTGGCAACATGTTATCTGCTCTAGTACTAGTCCTGCAGTGACTGAGCTGCAGCTCCAGTTCAATTTGCACCTGCTTGGAACTGTTCTAAGCTCTACTGCTGCCACAGGGAGCCTTGGGGGGTTGTGCTGGTGCAGTTGTGCCAGATGGTGGCTATGTATAGCATGGAGAAAGTTTGACGTGGCATCTGGCTTGAGCTACTGAAACCCTAAATGTGCTTCACCAAAAAAAAACCCCATCTGATATGAATAACATCTAAATTGAGGGTCTTATCCAAACACAGTATCAAATGATGGTCTAATCCTATGGCTATTCTCAATTACTGAAAATTCAGGATACATCCTTGTCTGGGATGCTATATTGGAAAGTCCAGGATTCCTTTTGTAACCCCTGAGACTAGATAGCTCCAGGCAAAGGAGTTTTAAAATAGCAACTCTAAAATTGCCAAGAGCATACTATTGCTAGATAGCTTTACTTGAGTCTATAAAAGCAGTGATGACCTAACCTGTGGCTTGGCATAATTTTAGAGAACATGGCAGACAATAGGGGAAACTCTGCCAACACTAATATCACATTTCTAAGAACTATCCAAGCAATATTAGTTCAGATTAATTATATGGGATAAAAGAAATTTACTTTATAAGTACCATTTTCATGAAAGAAGCAGCAAATTAAAAATGAATACTAGGAACTATGTTGAATTTTAAAAGTTCAAGCTTCTAAATTCTCCCCCTCCCTTCAACTGAAGTTGATGAGGTCTCCCCAGAGTAAAACAAAATACATGTGACTTGGTAGAGAGGGTACAAGTCTCATTCATGTGTGCAGAACTTTCATTCAGACTAAATGGGTGCAGAAATTCCTATTCCCTTCAGTCAAGCTGTCCTAGATGTCACTCAGAAGTGCCTACATGAAGAAATGTATTTGCTAACGAAGACTGGTTCATGTATCCTATGTGTGGACTTTTAGGCACACTCCTTCTCCTCCCCTGGACTCATTTGATCTACACTGGATCTTAAAAGGCTTAGCTTTATTTCCTTTTTAATTCTAAATTGTTTGTGTAAAGGTATCTTATGTGGCATATTCGATTTCAGAGGCTTAGTTACTGCATTGTGTGATACAATCACTAAAGGTTTCAAGATTGTCTTTAACAATTGGACAAAATTGAAGAAGTGTCTTTGTGCTCAGGGTTTATGTACATGTTTGTTCTCAGAAGCATGAAGCCAGTAGGAGCTCTGTTTCTCTTGATTATGAATTCTCTTGCACAAGCAGCTATTTAAGATACACCAGGTAGTGGAATATTCTGATGAAAATATGAAACTTTGAGGAGCTGAATTGCTCTCTAAAGACTCTTTCTTTGCAGGGGTTTAATGTAATACATGGATTTTTCACTATAAATCTGAGAAGACAAATTTTGCTTCCTTGTCTGCAGCTAATGGCTTCCTGCCAGTGCTCATGGTATTTCTGACATATTTAAAATACCAGTTATCTGAAGTAATGGTGACCCTCTGCCCTTCTAAAATTTTTAGCTTTGTACATAGGGAGTGAAGTTAAAAAGCAGATGGTGAAACTAGGAAACTGAATGCTGCTACTTGCCTGACTGTAGTGCTGGTTAACTCTAGAGTTATGAATTTTGTGGAGGTTATTTTTTTTGTGTGTTTCTTTTGTTGTTTTGGTTTTGTCTTTTTTTTCTTTCTTTCCCTCTATGGACGCATCAGGAGTCTGTAGTTTTGCTTAAAAAAGAAATAGAGAGAGCTGTAAATCATCACAGTCCATGTTTTCTTAAAACATAAACAGTATACGGTGTGCTCCAGTTCCTGCTAGAAGTCTCTTATTAGTCAATCATTATAATAGCTTAAGGGAAGTGCCTGGCCTGCACAGTTCTTCCGCTTTCCTGGGGAGTCATTTGTCTTTTAAAAATGGGGTTTTGACACCCAGGACACTTCTAGACAAGTAAACATATTTTCTAGGAAAATGCTTATTCAGTATTCAATTACCCTTTCATTTGATGGCCTTCAAAATTATGTATGTCCTTGCTGTCAACTTTACACTGTTTTTGTCTTTACTTAATGAAACTGCTCAAAATAATTCAACATGTGAATAAGGATGTAGATATGCACTTGGTGACATCTAAAATGGCTTCAGCCCTGAGATCACTCCACAATTACCTGGCTTAACATTCCTGTGTTTCTATCTCTGCATCTGGAAACAGATTGGTACAGGAGGATTGGAGAAGCACAGGAGTAAGATGAGCACAATCCTAATGACCTTGCTAATGTGCTCTCACTCAGTGTGGGTCTCAACAGATCACTTCGCTGAAGAACCTACAGGAAACCAAAAGCTCAAATCCCTACCTGAAACGATTTTCTGCACCGAGTGTACTGTTGGCCACCCAGTACCCATCTCAGTCAGAATTGTGTAGTACTTTTCCTTCCTGGAAAGTCTTAAGGCTTTATGCTGAGAGATAACATTATAGTTTTAATATCACATTTACACAAGTGATAAGTAAATTCTTTAAATCAAGCTAAGTAATAAAGGACAGGAGCTCTGCAACATTCATTCCCTCTTTGTTCCCTCTTGGGGTACCTGAAGCCATACAAGTTGACAAGTTCAGTGACGATTTTAGCTGAAACTGATTTTTTTTGCTGAACTCTGCCTAGCTCAGCCTCATTCCAGTAATATAAACCTGAAGAAAACATAACAAAACCAGGGTTGAGACCAACATCAGAAAATGATCAGTATGTATCCTGACACTAAACAAAATATATCCAGTTACTCTTCTTATAATTTTGTTTTCAAGTCCTGTTACACTGGAGTTCATTTATATGTCACAAGATAGTGATTAAGTTCTGTAGACTTAAATTCACTAAACATATTGAATTTACTCTTCTTATTCCTAGCCATGGTTTTCAGACTTCAAATCATGCATGTAGATTCCACTTTCCAAGTCAAAATTCCTTTTTCAAAAGTGTTCAAACAGGTCTGGCAAGAACACACTCCAAAGCAATATAATCTTACTTGTTAGGGTTTTGTTCTCTTGGTTGTAGTATCTTGTAGCATCTTTGTGTTCATTGTTAAAACACTAAGACTCTACTGATATTGAGAAGGACCTACACGCCAAAGTAAGTTCATTTAAGAAAAATGAATAGACCTCTTAATATTCAGATTCAAAAATCGAGCATATTTTTCACTTGCTAATATATTCAGATGATTTCTTTTTTTTTCACTTTTCTTGTTTTTATAATAAAAAAGTCTTATGTTTAAATACAGGAGAACTTAGAAAGAACTAAGAGAAAACATGTTATCCCAGCTGCAGGTATTTTGTCACTCTATTAATTGTCCTGTGATGTTCTTCGTTTATGGAAAATAGGTAAGATTAATACCACCTTATCATTACATCACATACCACTGTTATAACTCAATAATGTTTTGAACTGTATGTGAGTAGTAAAACTTCCTACACTCTGTAGATGACTTTCTGCTAAGTCTGTTACATCAAAAGATCTATTACTTCTATTTGCAAATATACTTCTTAATGAAATAAATTTTTATAAACCTCATTTGGAAAATGAAAACATTGATCCAACACTATTCCTAAGTACCTAAGTGCTTAATCTTCCTGGTTAGCCATTTAATTCCTTACTTAATCTCCAGTTTTATACTCAAGCTGTTGGAAAATATTTTGTTCTATTACTTTGTGATCTTAGCTTTTCCATCTTCCATTGCTGTTTCCAGACATGTTCTGATATGACATTCACTCACTCATCCAGCAATTTTAGTTTCCTTTTGCTCTCACACAACCCTTCATTATTACAGTCTTTCATTATCCATTTCAGCTTCATATGCCTGGAAATTAATCTTCTTTACAACCATATCCACTGCTTCTTTAATACAGGCTGATCTATTGTCGTGACTGAAATATGACTCAAACCTACCAGTCTTACTTCCACTACTGCACATTAGGTCTGAACCAGTGCCAGCTGGCAGTGGATGGGAAAACCCAATTACTTAACTGAGCTTCTGAATGAGCCTGGAAAATGATGATTTGCTCATATATTAAAATTTGCTGTATTCAAATAAAAATAACAGTGGCCCTTATGTTCTATGATATTTAATATTTCATACCCTAGAATTCCCAATTTCTTTCTTAGACTAATATGGCTATTGCTGACTTTAGAGAAAAAAGGAGATCCATATCACTGAATTTGATTGAATCTGCTTTGGGACAAAACAGACTGTCACCTTCTGGTCACAGGGTGGAAGATGTCCAAGAAACAGTAGTTCTGGCTTAAATTCCTCTTCTTGAAACAAATATCAACAAGTATACCCCAAGTTCCAAGTAGCTGGATCTTACTCTTACACTTATGGAATTAGCAAGGCTTGTTAGTGGATTACAGAATAATTAAAGAATTTTCTTTAAAGATTTTGATACATAGGATACAAAAATAGTCCAAATCCTGCATGTAGAATTGTAGGAGGGACTAAAGGGAAAGGCAAGCAGACAGATGGGGAGCACATGCTGCTCTGCAGACAGAGTTTTCTCACAGTTTCTTCATCTGCCTCCTGACACGACATGGACTACAGTATGGGTACCCTCAGGCTACAGTACAGATTAGCACCAGCAGAGCTAGGAGGACAGGCTATGTTCACTTTTTAATACAACACAGGATCATAGGACCTCAGGAGATTTATATTCTAAACTTTTGTTACAGGCAGGTTCAGCTGTGAGATCAGACCAAATTGTGTAAGGCTTCATCCAGCGTGGTCGTGAAACTCTTCAAGGATGGAGAGAGACAGTACAACCTCTCTTGGCAACCTGTCCCAGTGCTTGACAGTCCGGACATGGAAAAAAAAAATATTTTCCTTGTTCCAGCCCTTTTTCTGTTTTCCATGCTGAACATCTCTTGTTTCAGGTTATGCCCCTTGTGTGTGCTCTCACACTCTGCTGTGAAGAGACTGGATCCATTTGCTTGATGCCCTGTTGGCAGGTACGGGCAGGTTACTTCTAGGTCCCTCTGAAGCCAACTCAGAAGCCAGGCAGAACAAGCCTTGGACTCTCAGTTTCCCCAATGGGCAGGTGCTCCAGACCCTGAGCAGCTTGGTGTCCTCCACTGAACTTACTCCAGTTTGTTGATATTGTTCTTGTACTGGGAAGCCACAAGTGGGTGCAATATTTGAGATGCAGTCTAGGACCTGCTGAGAAGAGAAGGAAAAATGGTCCCCTCAATGTCCTGGCTGTGCCTCTGTTGACACAGTTTGGGGTGCAGCCAGGGCACCCTGCTGGCTTGTGCCCAGCTCGTCAAGGCCCCCAGTCCCTTCCTGCAGAGCTGCTCCCAGTCAGGTAGGCATCAACCTGTGCCCTTGCACCAGGCTCTCCTTCCTGCCCAGGGACAGGACTCGGCAAATTTCAACTGGTGTCTCCTATCCCATTCCTCCAACCTCTCTAGGCCCCTAGAGATGACAGTCTTAAATTCTGCACCATGATTGTATCAACAATTGCTTCCCAAATTGGTACATTTACAAACTGGATAAAAGTGCAGTCAGGCCATTGAAAAAGGTGTTAAGAAGGACAGGTTTCAGGAAAAGACCCAGAATATTCCACTTATTACTGGTTTACAGATAAAGTATGACCTATTAACCCCTATCCTTATGGGCCTCATGAATGAATATTTAGATGGATGGTTGCCCATTCATCCAAACTGTGACATTCTAACTTGGATATAAGAATATTATGCAACAGTGGGCTGAAAGCCTTGGTCAAGATAAATGACATGCAGTGCTCTGCCTTTGTCCTGAAACTGAGATCCCGATCATAGGAGGCAATCAGGTAGGTCAGGCCTAATTCATCCTTGGTAAATCTTATTATCTCCCCACGGATCATTAAAGTTCTTTGGGTTGACCTTTTGGCTTTCTTTTTTTTTTTTTTTTTTTTTTTTTTTTTAGATCCGTATGACTTCTGCCTGTCTTTAGTCATCAAACATCTCCTGTGGATCTCTGGAGGTACAGCTCTAGGTAGTCCTTGAGAGGAAGGCCTTGTCAGGTGGTGTTCTTGCTCTGTCTTCCCTTCAGACACTTTGTTTGGATGAACAAAGTTCAGTTGGAACAGAAAGCAGGATGTTGCTTTAGGTTTTCCTCTTTAGCACAGTGGTAAACTTCCATCAAGCATAGAGGAAACCCAAATTATGCTGCTGTCAGCACTGACAGCACAGATGGAACGATGCCCTTTACTCGTGTGCCTACATGCACTTAGGGATACAACTTTGGAGTGAGGCTGCAGAACTAGGGAAAAGTAAAAGATATGAGACTGGGCTGGGGAGTTGCGGCTGTACACAGGGTAACAAAATTTCCCCTTCTAAACTTCCCCCTTGGAAAAGACTTGAGAAACTTTCTTCAGTGACTTCTACAGAAAAATACATAATAAAACAAAAAAAAAACCCAACAAAATCCCCCACACCAAAAAATCCCACTCTAACCAAAACCAAACCAAACAACCAACAAAACAAAAAAACATCCTCTCCCAACAAAAACAAAGAAAAAAAGAAAGGCTTTAAATATTCCATCAGTTTATTTATATTTGGTCAGAGCATTTGGCAGTATTTTTTTTACACTTTAATAATTCAAAAATAGCTCAACAGATTTTACTCAGACGTCCAACATAATCACTTTTGTGTTGAAGTTGAGTGTGAAAAATTGAAGCCAAAAGGAATTTGAATTATGAGCAATGGGAAAAGGGTTAGGGACTCAGGAGAGCAGCTGGATTTCTATCTACATCACAAAGAGCCTCACAGCTACAACTACTTTCCTATTCTTATTCCAGACAAACAAACACCACATAGGTAACATAGGAAGGAGTCTTCAAAGTTGCAAAGGGAAGAAGTCTGCAAACATCAAAACATCAGACAGTGTTTTGCTTGTATGTAACCAATCACTTAAGGGAAGGGAACAGGAAAATTAAATCTTTTGATGTGGCTGACTTAAAGAGGGGATACAGAAAGTTTATATGATCTATGAGCTGTAGCAAATGGTATCCTCTAGATAACTGTATTTACCAAGGTCTGCCGAGAAACAAGAGTTGAGGATGTGGCATGGCATGGGTTAGCTCAGTAACAGTCCACAGAATAGTGACACAGATGATGCCATACTGAAGTGGAAATTCACCCTACAAAATACCAGATTGATTTTTGAGAAGGAAGTGGGAGGGAAAGCCAACTTGTCTTTGAGTATTTCAGTGTAGGCTGAAACATGATATTTCACAAATATTCTGGTTTCCCTGTGTGAAGAAAGATGTCATGAACACACATAAATGTTTCTAGTGTCACCAAAGCAAGCACTAATGTATCTCTGTAAAAGCTGCTGCTCCCTGCTCCTGTGGTGGTCAGTTTCTTTATACCTAGTGGGCAATACCTGATCCTATTCAAATTGTCTCTCATAACTAAAAACAGCTGCCTCCCCCTTCTGTCTTAGCAAATCTCAGACTTGCCATTGCTTTAAAAAACTTCTTGTCAGCTGTCTGGATGAATTTGAAGGACAGCTTGGAAAGCTGAATTTGACCATTTTCTGGAACAGCACTGGCAGGCAGCCTCAGCTAAGTGTGATATGATTAGTTTTGTGTTTGGGTCCCAGAGACAGGCTAGACTTGATTTCCCATTGAACAAAGCACGAGTCTTACCACTTCCACAGGAGCATTTGGAAAGTTCATCTTTTCTCCTAATACAAACAAAACATCTCAGCACTTTTTATGTAGAGACACAAATGAAAATGATGTTATAAATAAAGCACAAGAATCTACTAACTTAATCCAGTGAGACTGCTGTAAAAATGGACCATGTATTAGTGTTCAGCTAAACCCAGAGGGCTGCTTTTAGCAACAGGAAGGCAGGAACTCTAGCTTACCCAAGTACTGCCTCTGGGGAAAGCAGTACAAATGCCCAGGTCAGGGAAAAAGGGATGAAATAAAAGATGGCATGTCTGTCCAAGTTCAGTGCAGTGGTTCAGTCTTCAAGTGTCCTTATTCAAAAATATAGATGGCTAATTTAAAATGTGATCCATGGGAAATTCAAGTTTCCTGTAGACTAGACATTTAAATATATTTTTGAAACATTGCAGTGGATTTTAATTAGTGAAATTTTATATAAAATTTTCTATATAAATACATATTAATGAAACACATACTCACATAAACATAACAAAATGCAAAGAACATCCTCTCTTCCAACAAAATATTGCTTTGAAGCTCAAACAAAATTGAAACTTCTACTTTTTTTGAAAAGAGTTTTTATATTAAAAAAAAGTTACAAAGAAGAAGAATATCAAATGAATCAACTTCTTCCAGAGAAAATGGAATATTTTCAAATGTGAAGACAGAAATCAATATATATAAATGTCACAACACATTTCTACTTCTGTGCACTTTAGGCATTATTAAGAAAACAATATGCCAAATACAGAGATTGTCTCAATTTAAAAGAAAATTAAGAAGTCTATCTAGAGTAGGAAGGGGGCCTCTTCCCAAAAACCACCACAACTTTTGAAATTAAGACACTTTAATCAGAAAATGTATAGAAAAGGATAATAGTTCTTTACTACAAACATATATATATGTATACAGGTAGCACCGACTGCTCTCTCTCTCTCTCTATGAAGAACAGTACAGGGCATGTGGAGTCAGAGGGTCGAGCCCCTCCAAGTGCTTCCACCAGCCCAGCAAACAGTGGCTGGCACCCACATAGCAGCTGGAGGAAAGAAGTGTGGTCAAAAACCCCAGAAAAGCCTCTCTCCCTCCAGCCCGCCTCCCCCAGTCCTCCCCAGCCAATAAGGTGGAATGCAAAGCTATCAGCCATCCCTTTGTTAGCTGGTTCTGTGAGCAGGTAGTGGGGGGATGGGCTTCAGCTCCCAAGCCTCTGTGTTAATAAGGGAGAGCAAAAAATTCCATTAAAGATTTTGAAACTATAACAGAGATTAAAAGTATAATTTGTCATGTTGAAACCACGATCATCCTGAAAAATTGTTTATTCCCTTTTTGCAGTGTAATTTCCAACATCAGTTACAGCTGCACCTTCTGAGGCTGCATTAGTGATAGGGAAATCAGAGACAATGGTTAGACCTACTGGATCTGTTCTGGTCCAAGGTGTCTATATACTCAAATGTGTGTCAATTTGGAATGGCCCAGAAGCAGCTTGAACGCAGCATGGTTAGAGCACCTGTGTGATCCTCTGCTCCGTCATTCCGTAACACTTGAGAAAATTCTTGGCTTATCAATTATAGTATTTGTGCAAACAAATAGTGCTGCACTTTGTACTTATTCTGTCTTGCCTAGGCTGCCAGACTCCATTGTCATATTACCAAACTTTAACAGAATATAAATGTTATAACTTCTTTTCTTATATGTTGAAACTAACTGAAGAGCAGCTTGATTGAAGGCCTATCATGTCTTCTGTCACTGGGTTTGTGAAAGGTTTGAAGCTATTATGTCTATCTCCCTGCAATGAGCATGACTTACTACCTTTTGCATTAAGATTTCAAGAATGCCAAACTCCTTACAGCTTGGTTTTTTCCATTGGAAGGAATTCAGGGCTCTAAAATTTCACCACCCTTCTAGAAATAGATAATACACAACCTGTGGTAACTTGTTCAATTTAATTTTAATTTTTATTACTATTATTATTATTATTATTTCACATGAAATCATAATATCTAAAGTTAACTCCATCACTTCTTTGCTAACAAGAACAGTCCTTGAACATGTTTTATATACCAAAATCCAACACCCCTTTCCCAAGAACAAATATTTGCAAAGAAACATGAAATTTTCCCAGAGTTAACAGTGACTCACCAGCTCCAAATCTTTGGCTGATGTAAATTAGTATAGCACTAATAAATATGGTTATGTCATCTATGTCAGCTGAAGATGTATCTCACTGAGAAATTTACTGAAGACATAACCATTTTATGACCTTACTAATGGATCATGCAGTCTACTACTGACTTGTCTTTGCTATTCTTTCCTTTGTGGATTTACTTGAAAGCTTTAGCATTTGTGAGCCACAAACAGAAGACCAAAAGACTGAAGCAGTTCTGTTAGCTGCTTTGTAGATGATTATAAGCCAGAGCAGAAGACTTTTCAAGAAATGTGCATAAAAATCATGGAGGTTTCCAATATGAAAACAATGACAAGTTCTGGACCAAGCCTCTTTCCAGAAATTAAACAGTAAGTTACAAAATAGGCTGGTTTTCAAGTATTTTGGAATGACAACAGTTCAAGATTTTTGTGGTGAAAGCATAACCTTTGAAACTGTTATTTCACAAGCAAATGACAAGCTCTGTCCTTCTTCACACAAACACAAAATTTGATTGCCTCTGTAAAAACTGTTCCCAAAGCATTTCCTTTGGCTGATGTGGAATGCTGAGTATTCATTAAATCAGACACAGAAAGACTTTTTTTTTTTCCAGCCTTTATGAACTTTTGAAGCTTTGGTGGCTAGCAGCTGCTTATCTTGTGAACTGAATTTCCTGTTAGCATCCTTCCAGACTATTTGTTCACTAGTAGTGCAACAAATGTCAACAAAAACAACACACTATGTTCCCATTTTTAAATACAATTGAGGAATCTCAGAATGTTTTACACTTCCCAAATAGACTCCTGTTCTATTAATGAATGTACTGCTATGACCTTGCTCAGATCTCATTTAGTTCTGGTGACTGTTAGTTGGATTGCAACTATAAAGATGTTAAGGGACTGACTATAACCACTACTTTCCTGTAACATAAAATGCACTTCCAATAACAGGGCTAGCAATCATTTTAGGAAGGACTGAATAATCTGAATTGTTAAAAAATGGTTCTTTTCTTTTTCTGATTGTCAGATTCTGAGTTATCTGTCGTTGTGACTCCCTTCAGCTTAGCTAATAAGCAATGATTTGGACTGACAAAATGAGACACCTCACAGTCTCTCTCTCCCAGGGAAAGCTGCACTGCCTCAGCTAATTCCAGTTATAATATCAGTGAAGGATCTGTGAACTAACCTGTTCAGGACATCAGACTTTTAGAGTGTGTTCACAGGAAGGCAACTAAGGTGGTGAAAGATCCTGAGATTTATGAGGAGCAGCTGAGGTGACCTGGCTTGTTCAGTGTGCAAAAGAGAAGGCTGAGGGTGCTCTCACCACACTCTATAAAAGTTCCTCAAGGGGCAGTGGAGGGAGAGGTGGTGAACCCCTCTCTCTGGTGGCCAGTGATAGGACACAAGGAAAGGGAATGAAGCTGCGTCAGGGAAAGTGCAGACTGGACAACAGGAAAAGGTTCTTCACTGAGATGGTAATTCATCACTGGAACAGGCACCCCAGGGCAGGGATCATGGCACCAAGCCTAGAGAGCTTAAGGAGTGGTTGGACAATGCTGTTAGTCATACAGTTTAGCAGGGACTTGGACTCCATGATCCTTTGGGGAATTTCTAACTCAAGATATTCCATGATTCTGTGATTTTGGGGAGAAAAGATACTGAATCTTCAGTGGCCAATACCCCTACTCTTAGAAACTATGCCGTACAGCTTTTATTTGACCAAGAAATAGAAGATGGGAACATTTGCTTACTTCCTGTGTGCAGAAGATTGAATGCACAGTACAATGATTTTTCCAGGATTCCCACCCCAAGATAAGGCTGGGTAAGCCTGAGCATAGCAAGAACCCAGGTCAGACAGACAATGTTCACCTGTGCATCTTGAATTAGTTGAGAGCTGGTTTTGGCCCTACCTGCACAAACTTAAGATAGAAAGCAAAAGCTGTAAGATTCAGAAGGAAATTTGAAATTGGTAATGGCTATTTTTGTAGAACCTAAGGATAAATTAAACATTCTACTCCTTCAAAGGTTCATTCAAATTGTAAATAGTTGAAATGAGTATTTTGCCTCTTATCAAAACTGGTCCTAATGTGATGCTGCTTGATTTTTAGACTGGTAAAAATACAGAAGCATGCAGCTTTCTGGTAATGCCATTTCTAGAATTGTCTGCTGCATAGAACGGTGCTGATCTACTCTTTCCAAGGGTACTTGTCACCAAGATTAAATCAGCTGAGTGGCTCCCCAGTTTCCTTTGGAGTGGGATGCATTAGTGCAGCAAACAGTGTTGTTCTGCTTGTTTCCAAGGAGGCAACCTGAAAGCTATGCATGATTATTCAAAGCGAGGACCAAACACATGACAAATCATTTATTTTGCTTAAGACACTACTGGAGACTGTTCACACAGTGCAGAAATCCAAGAGACCACCCACCATCCTGGACTTAGAACTACATTGCCTTGAACTCCTTTGACAGCAGTGGGGGATATTTGTAGCACTCAAGTTTGTGGTGCTCTGTGATTCCATCTAAAAAGCAGGAGCCAATGGGGAAGCTACGAGAATTATGCACTACAGAGCTTCACGGTGTTTGAAGGAAGCAATCCTCCTGCTGGGCCTGCTAGATTCAAAGTATCAAGAGAAACAGCTTTGTGCAAGGAAACAAGGAACTCTGTGGGCATTTGAAGTTACTGTAACAAGTGGCAGTTTGTTTTCCAGATTGCTGTAGCTGATGTTCAGTGTGTACCACACACATGTTGTGCTGCATGTGCACACAGCAACTGCAAAGCACATGTGCAGTGAAATCAGACCATCCAACATCTGTGCAGCACATCTGGTCTTGTTTATGTGAAGTGTTGACTTGCTATGTACATATGCCATAAGAGAAACATTCTTAGCGTGCCCTTAATAACTTTTTGCCTCCTGACTGAACTCTGTATCTATAGAAGTTTTTCCTAAACCCAAGGCATTCAGAATGCCCATATGAGCACTGTCTTATGTCCTTGAGGTGCAAGCTCACATTATAACTTTCCCCTAAAGTGGAACTAAACTGGAGTCCCTCTAGAAATGAACACATGCAAGCTTTTCATGTGACATCTCTATTGTCACTGTAGGATAAAACTGGCCAATAGGTCCAAAGTTGTGGAGGGAAGGTGGGAAAGGAGTTTATATTTTGCATTTCTGCTTGCAAACATTTTATTTTCCATACAAACCTTGATTCATATAGAAAATCAACAGTGGCTCTGTCAACACCATCCTGTAACCTGGAGTCCAGAAGGCTCTTTGTCTTTTCAGCAAATAACAAACACAGAAAACATGAATTCTCCACAACTGTCGTTCTCCCTAAGGGTGAGACAAAAAATCCGAAGTAATTTTAAATGCCTTTTCATTAACATTAGTGATTCTTAGTGTTTCAGGGGATATCTGTTTATTCACACATATATTTGTACCTTTTCCATCAGAATGTTACATTACTCTGTGCATTGGGAAGGACATTTGTTTGGCATCACAAATTCAAGAGGGATATGCATGCCACATACAGTCTCACTTACAGTTTGTTGCATGGACTGCAAGTATAATTTTCCTTATTTGTAGCTGAAATACATTTTAAATTAGCTGCTTTATAAATAATCAAGCATATAACAAAATCTACATGAATAGTAACTTGAAGGTGGCTCTGGATTCCCACTCACAAGTTCTAAAAGACTAAATGTGTACAGTGTTTCCCATGTGAAGGGGGATAACCAGCCTTTCCTTAGAATGGTTTCCTTTTATTGAGTGCATGGCAGTGTTTTGGGTTATGAAGAATTGTTTCATTGTGTTCATTAGCATTTCAAAAGCATTTAACTTGGCTGGAGCTCTATAAAAGATTGCTGTGAATGGTATTGCTGTATGTATATAGGCACTACTGAATACAATAGGAAATAGGATATATTTACATTTTCATGAGAGTTTCCTGAGTTAAAGGAATGTGCTGACTACTTTGAAGTTGAGACCAAGTTCTCTTTCTTATCTTTCGCAGCCTGAATGTTCATATATGCAGCATAGCTGTAGTGTCACGGTGTAGGCAAAGTCATTGTTGTTTTAAGCATTCCTGTGTTTTCCAGGGTGAAAATGCAGGTGGGGGTAGAAAACTGTATCTGAATGCTGAGACTTGTCTGGTGACTCATTTCATACTTTGTGCTTGAGAGCCATGTCAAAGGGAACAGCTCTGTTGTCCCCTTTCAGTTTACAACTGCATCTATCCCTGATTGCAGAAGCATAAGAGGAACAAGTTCTAGATTTCTTTTCATTACAAAATATGAAACAACATTTAACACATCAGGTTTTGCATAACTTGTGAAAGAGAACAGCGAGGTAGCTACAAACAGGCATCAAGGTTGCACAACTTGAATGTGGATCCTATATTCTCCCCTTGTACAACAAATCCCTGCTGAACAGTATCAGAAGCCCATTATCAGGCATGAGTAAAGACAAGTCTTGTAGGAAGGATGAACAGGGAAGAAAAGAAGGGAGCCTTATTTAAAGTCAGACTGTCCAGTTCTCCAGCATAAAGCTGAAGGACATGCTTATTGAGTTTCTCAATGAACTAAAACACACAAGGAAGGAGTGTAGAAGAAGCAGGAACAAAGAAAAGCAATGAAATTGAGCACTTCTCTGCATCAAGAACAGAGGAAGAGGGTACCCTGAGTCCATAAGAACTGCCTGACCTAAAGGACATAGCAGATGAAGTTTTCTAAAATGACTAGTAAAGGTCTCTTCATTTTATACTCTCATCTGTATGCATTTTTCAACCCTCTAGACATCAACAAAATAGCAACATTCCAGGAAAAAACCTAGATTGGGTTGGTGATAATTTCATGACACAGAAATGTTAGAGGCTCGACCAGTAATGCTCTACCAGACCTATTGCTCATAAACTGTGAAGAGCTGGTGGACAAGGTTGCCATAGCTGTCAGCTTGGGTGGCAGTAGCCATATGATGAATGAACTCAGGATCTGAAGGAAGGCTGGAAAGGAAAGCAGCAGGATTAGGATTTTTGCATTTCAGGAGAGCAGATTTTCACTTTTTTTTAGAGAATTGCTGGGCAGAGTGCCCTGGGAAGCAGCCATGAAGGGGAAAGGTGTCCAGGAAAACTGGATAATTTTTAAAGAAAATTTTGAGAGCTCAGAAACAAACCATCCTGTTGTACAGGAAGACTGGGAATTCTGGCAAAAGGCCTGTTTGGCTGTCAGGAGTTTCTCAATGAGCTAAAACACACAAGGAAGGAGTGTACAAGAAGCAGGAACAAAGAAAGGCAATGAAATAAGAGCATAACAATATTGCTGAGCAATGCGTTGAGACAAATTTTGTAGAGACAAAATCCGGACGGTCAAAACAGAAGGTGGGTCTGGAGCCAAAATTGGCCGGTACAAAAAAGGCAATAAGAAATGGTACAGGAGTGTTAGCTGGAAAAGGAAGCTCAGAGAAAAGATAGGTCAGGAGATGAATGAGTAGATGGTCTAGTAACAAACATGGAAAGGACTAAAGTACTAACGTCCCTGTTTACTTCTGTCTCCACAGACAAAACCTGTTTCCAGAGCCCTGTGTGTACCAACAAATATTTAGAAGGAGGTGGTGAATAGGGAAGCACAACATACTGGAGGAAGTATTCAGTTTGTGGGAGAAGGTTGGGTGCTGACAGAGATGGTTGATGTGATTGTGATGCCTCTGTCCATGGAAAATAATGACAATCAGGAGAATCAGCTGAGGAGCATGTCCTCTGGACATTTCCAGACCCCCAAAGGAAGGTAATTAGGACTAATCAACACAGATTTCCAAAGAGTAAATCATCTTTTGGTAACCAGATTATCTTCTTTGTTAAAATGACCCCCTATGCAGACAAGGGGGGAGTGGTGGGTATAATATATTTGACTTTAGTAAAGCATTTGACATCACCTTCTACTGTGTCCCAAATCTCAGCCAGCAGCTGAGGAAGTTTGGGCTTGAGCAGGGTAAAAATTTGGACTCAAAGGGTAGAAATCAATGGCTTGATGTCTGACTGGTAACTAGTGAAGTTCCTCGGGGGCAACACTTACAACCCATATTATCCAGTGTTTCATTCACAGTCTTAGTGATGAGGCAGCACACCCCCCCACCAATTTGTGGATGATGCCAAATTAGGAGGGAGTTACTGACACCTCAAAGTGCCAGCTCTGTGCTCCCATCATGAATAAACAAATGGCCTAGGATTACCTTAGGGGGAATATGGCTAGCAGATCAAGGTAGGTTATTCCTTGATTTAATCTGCTGCTGAGGAGGCCACAGTTGGACTGTGTCTGGCTCTGGAACACACTTCAAAAGAGAGGTTAAAACTAGGAGATCGTACTGCAAAAGGTTATCAAGGGATACAGAATACATAAGCTATGAAGGTAAAACTGAGGGAGCTGGGCTTGTTAAGTCTCGTAAAGAGACAACAGGGAGATCGAACAGCCTGTGATTACACAAAGTGAAATTATGAAGATGACAAAGCCAGACTTCTCTTTATAGTAGCAAGCACAAATCAGACAAGAGTAAGGGACACATGTTGTGTTCTGGGAGACTCAAATAGGATATTAGGAAAATAGTATTTACCCAGATGGTATTGCAGCACTGGAAGAAGCTATGAGAGATGCTGTGGAATCTCCAGCTTTAGAGGTTTCCAAGACTTATCTAGATGAAGCCATGATAGGGCTAATACAGCATTAATTATTGCTCTGTTTTAAGCAGAAAACTGAACTATAAAACTACCAAAGTTCCCTCAAAACAATTCTTGTAATATGCTATGACATGTCTCCAGTTTATGTTGAAACCTTGCATTTCAAGAAGTCTATTTTGCTCATGTGCTGTATATCAGTGAAGGATATACAATTCAGATTGTCAGAGAAACCTTCTTGGGAAGGAAGTAATTTCCATTTATGGCCTTTCCCGCCACTCTATCTCAAAGCAGATATTTTTTACAGTCGTTTTATTTGGAGAGAGAAGAAATATATTCAAGCACTTTGTCTGGAAAGGTCTCAGTAACCAATAAAATTGGATTGCACATAAATCCAGAAAATTATAATTAAGCAATCAAATGGAAAGCAACTTAAACTGCTGACATGTATTTTTGTTTACAATATAAACTCTAGTATACCCTGGTAAAAATATTCTTGTTTAGCATTTGTACCATAATGGTGCAGGAGCTTGCAGTATATTCTTCCCGTGATTCCATACATCCCAACTACCTTGTGGTGAACTCAACAATTCTGCTACTTACTAACAAAAGTAAATCTTGTTTTAGCTTCAGCAGAAGGCTGAAAGAAGTGGAGGCAAATCTTCAGCATCTTTCATTCATTGCATGGTATTGGGAATGAGCTGTACCAGCTTGAAGCATTTTGCATTCTGAAGCCACTTTTCAAATGTCAGTGGTTACAGGGAACAGGAGAAGACAGCCTTCCTACAGTCTTCCTGTTTCTTTATCTGGTTGGGGCACCTAGTGGCCTTTGTGACTAAATTGCTTCATATCTGTAAAATAAACTGCGGGCTATAGGTCAGTTCCTTCATGAGAAAGGCTTCCAATGTTACTGGTAATTTTTGCAAATATTTTCAGAATCGTGCTATAGAAAAGGCTTGCAAGTATTTCCTTCTATACATGCAAGAAAGCATTTGAGAAAACAACATGGGAAAACTTCTGCTTTTGTGCTCTAATAGTAAATTTCATCCATGCTCAGAGGCTTAATTATTCAGGCCAGAATATGCAGTCACTTTTTCTCAAAATGTCTTTTAAAAATATAACATGTAAAGAAAGAAGACAAGAGTATTTACTGAAAGTTATGTTACTAACTTCTACAAGCAAAAGAAACAGAGATTGAATAGAAGTGTCAGAACAAGAAAATCAGGTGTAGGTTGTAGAGTGGACAAGATCGGAGCTTCAGACCATGCACCTGGCTATGCATCCATTACACACCACTGCAAATTCACCATGAAATCCCCAAAAGGAAGTCTGTTGCACTGGTCACTGAAAAGCAGTATTCACTCAGAATATGACTGGCCCAATATGCTTTGGTTAGCTTTTCTTTCTATATGCGACAATCAGAATTTTTATTTTTAATAGTGATGGCTTTCATGCCAAAAATTGGGTGTAGGTTAACTTCTCTCTAAATTGATCTGATAACACCTCCAACATCCTTCTTCTCTTTTTGCAGCGAGGAAATCTTCTGCTCTAGGTGTAGTTCTGTCATCAGTATATCCTCTCTTAAGCAAAATTTCAGCCATGCTGCAGGAGGTGACTGAGCCAGCTTCACTGTCATTAGCTGCTGATACAACAGGAATACAGCCCCCATTACATCCAGCCTGGTTGCCTCCTGGGCTCTTTTACTCCCACTATAGGGGTATCACTCATGCTTTTGCTTTCTGTGGTTCTTACGATGTAGAGGAGCCTAACCAGCATCATGATCTTACTGCTCTGTTTGACTTGGTTAGGACCTAGAGCACATGGGTGTGTATAATCAGGTAAAGTTTCTGCCTTGTCACAAAGACCTAACACTGCAATTAAGACAGACTGTGCAGAAGGAAGACTGAAAATCAAGATGCTTGTGACTTGATTTTCAATGAATTTTGACTTACTTTTACTTACAGTATGAATTCTTGCAGATCCTTTACATTCCCCTTGCATTGGTGAAAGATGGTATAAATTCCTACCTCTGCCAAGAAACCAAAGTGCTGGTTTGTAAGGGAAGGAAGGGGAGAGGGTGAGTACCAAGAAGAGCTAAAACATCTCTTAAACTCTAAATAATTAATCGTTCAGCTAACTGGCCACTCTTTTGTACTATGCCATTTCCCAGTTCACTTTCTCAGTTCAAACAAGTAGCTGCTTAAAATCCCTTCTGCTAATGCAGTGGCTACCCAATATGAAGCAAAAATTCTTTAAAGATTTGACTAGTAATCTTTGTTTATTAATAGCTCAACCTCAGGGTTATGGAGCTCATTGAACTCAGGATACGTTTACTAAACTGTGACTTACCTCCAGGTATGTTATTAGCCTTGTTTTCCTGACTGATGAATTAAAAGACACAAGTTTGCTCAAGACCACAGAGCAGATGGGGTCAATACAAGGCGGCATCTATGAACTTGACTGGCCAGAATTAAAATCATATGCCTAGTCACAGAAGTCTATGTTGAGGAAGTCTAGACTGTAAGGTCAGACTGTGGACTGCTGGTCACAGCTCTTCCCTAAGGTGCTTGAGACTTTGACGATTTTGGAAATTATAATGTTCCAGAAACACTGGGAAAGTACTCCCTGTAGAAAGTTTAAACTTTCTAGTCAAACAGGTGGCTTGTCCTGTGAGCTTTCTGTCAGACCTATCAACAGTGGTATCAATCACTCTTTTAGTGATTTTGATGAGAAAAGATGATGCTATCCTTGCTCCATTGGAAAGTTATCAGCTTTTTAACTTACTAAATAGAAACTGGAGTTGCTGTTTGCATAGTCTGAATGGTTGTTGCTGAAATTAGCTGATCTGCACTGAAGGACAAGCTGGCAGTGTGGTTACATGAGCAGCCTGTGCCTGTCACCAAGGCTGTTACCAGTCCCTAAACAAATATGAGTTGCTGGCCAAGCAAAGGCAGCATCTGCCTCCATTACATGAAGTCATTCAGTTACACTGGTCAATGAACTGTGGCTGATAAAACAGGGAATGTCTGATAATTTTGTGCTGGAGTACAATCAATTATCAGCTTCTGCATCTTCACAGATCCCTCTGGCTTTTATCTTTTTCTGTCTGAAGTTCTCCAGTAAAACTTGAACCATTTTGTTTGTGTAAGTGTTTGATTTATGCACTGCAACAACCTTGATCCTACCATATGTCAAGATTTTCCATATGTTCTTTCATTTGTAGCATCCACAAAATTCATCCAATAAAGGCAAAAGGTGGCTACAGACCCTCTGTCATTCAGCTACAAACAGCTGGCAGTGCACATTACAAGGCTTATTTAAAGCTCAAGTACTCTCACCCATCCTCTCCGATAACTAAACTTGGCAAGTAAAAACATGAAAATAAAAATATCAGTGTAGTGTAGCATTTCAAAGAAGCATTCAGGAAGCAGACAGCATGTCTTGTTCCAACATGGAGAATGCTGTGGCTGAATGCACAGTCCATGCTCTGAGAATGCATCCATCTCTGGTATGAAAAGACAGGTCCTCTAGGTGTGGTCACATAACTTACTATGTAGCTGCTCACACTTGCTTTTTCTAGTCTGAAACAGTGGGTCCTTTCTGTGGTGATCTACTGCTAGCATGTCAATTTCAGAAAAATCTCTAGAATTTGTTCTTGATTGGAAGCAGAGATGTGTTTTTGTACACAGGAGTGGTCTCAACAACTCTATGGACATGTCTCTTGGTTAGTTGAGGAATAATGGTTTTTAGGTAGAAGTATTATCTGACTCTTTTTCTGGAAGACCCACTTCAATATCAACATTTACAAATATTTTTAGCTTTAACCACCTCAAATGTAGTTGTTTAATTTGACTCTTCACAAGCAGCTTGCTCTTGACACAAAAAGTGCAGTAAAGAGACAGCTTTAAATCCAGGGACTCCAAATTGAAGGAATAAAGGGGCTGTATAGGACTAGAGCTGCTGTCATTTATGCAGGTTTAAACTCTTTTCCATGCCCACTTCGATCACTGTAGATCCTCAGAACACCTTGTTTCAGTCAGTTCCTGATCTAGAGATAGCCTTCATTTTGAGAGGGTGGGAAAGGACAGAGAAGGTATACAAATGAGTATATAAGAAGTAGGAAGGCTGTAAGAAGAAAAGCAAATGATCCTATAAATTTATCCCCTGAAATGAGCCCCCATGTTTTCCCACAGTCAGCTTCCCAGATGGGAGTGGTTTTAACAGATGTCAACAGTGGCAAAAACAGAGAGGTCTCAGGAATATTTGCCCCTATTATACAAACTTGATGGGTTATCCATCTTGTCCTTTCTCTGCTTTGAGGTAACACTTGCACTTTTAGAAGAGTTTTAGTTATAAGACTGTTTGCAAAACTACAGTTGCAGGGGCTCCTCAAGTGGCCGAACTTGACTCAGCTTGAACCTGAAAGCAGAGCTGTGGTGTCAGTGTCACAAGGGCCTTCAAAAGGAGGAATATGCCAGGTCAACCAAATGGCTTAAGCTGGAGTTACCTCAAAGAACTGCATGTAGTGCTGTCTTTATACAGCTAACTGGGCTGCCAGCAGGCTCCTGTGACAAGCACAGGGCTGCCCCACAAGGGAGGAGGAGTCAGGAGCTGAGCGAGGGGCAAGAGAAGGAGGTAAACCAGGTCCAAGGTCCATCCATCAAGTTCAGTCAGCAGCAGCAGAAGACTGGGTCAGAGACAGAGATGGGATCAGGAACAACAATGGTGTAGATGGGACGGGGACTGATGGCTAGGGCTGAGCTGGAACAGGGTCCTGGGCCATGAGCAGGGGTGGGTTGAGGTCCCATAGGAAGTTTGGCAAGGCAGTCAGGGTTAACAGTGCCCTCAGGGCCCCGTTTCTGGGGTTCACAACCAGAAGTTCTCTCTCAAGGTAGGAATCCAACAGCCTGTGTTTCAAACAGAACAATGTTTTAGTACAAAGGAAAGTATATAAGCATCCTTCATTGCAGAAATCAGAACACCAAGTACTGGAGCAGAGAATTATGTTTTTCTTCTGAGTGTATTTAGAACTCTTTTCTGTGCCACTCACTTCTCCCACCTTTTAAGTGATACTTTGTAATGGCTATCACATTAGTTAGATCATCCAGTCAGTTGTGCACTTGATCCTGCATTACTGACATTCTTGTGCTTGAATGAGAAGAGAATAAAATACTACAAGAGAGGCCAATTCTGATCACTATCAAGATATTGATATAGTCACTCCAGCTGTTTAACTGAAAGACATTTTTGTGGTCATAGAAGCCAAACAGTGAATATCTTATTCAGCTGTTGCTTCGGTGAAACTTGCAAGTGAAAATGGAGCAAAGAGTCCGAGATCTAACCTACAGATGGTCATGGAGAAGCCTGGCATGCATAAATCATCAGGTAAGCTTACAGTAGTTGAGCACATTTGCTTCTTTCGTACATAAGTAACTTTAGCTCTTCAGAGTAAGTGGGGTAAGAGACAGAAATAACCCAGATAATTGTATTGTCAGAACGGCAACTATACCCATCTTTGGGAAAACTCACATACAGACTTCAGTAGAGCAGGGAAGCCTTTTAATATCAATGGCTAGTGCAGGACCTCCTGGGAGGCACATATGCTTTGTGTTATAGACTGAGCTGAAGCCAGGAACAATGGGGTAAAGCAGGGTTCACAACCCACATATCCCTAGCTGGCTATAGGCATTAAGTGTCACTTTTTATGGTATAAACAGAAACAGTCTAGTAAAACTAGACTCAGGTATGTCTACTGCCATGTGACTTTGGGTTGTTCAGATTAAAATCTCTATCAGAGGCTTGCATCTGTCTCCATGTCAGGACTTAAATTTGGATCAACATGTTCCAGTACTGAATTATCAAATTTGTTATTTCAGAGTTTAGTCAGAGTCCTGTATTTCATGTGCTTTGCCTGCAAATCTATGAAATAACACTTTGTGTCTTCCTATGCTGTTGCAGTCAGTTTTTGAAATTCATGGAGCTGGTATTTAAATTGGTGAGGAGAATGAAATCCATTAAAAATAGAAGATTTTACATATGCCATACACTGACATCTTGGGTTTTGACCAGAATAAATTACTCTATAACAGAGTGAATCAACAGGGAATTAGACTGTAACTACAATTTAGATATTCACTATAACATTTATTTTAAATGAATAATGATCTTACAAAATGTTTAAAAATTGCATTGGACAGTGAAAGAAAAAAGGCCCCACGTGATTACGAAAATGCTTGTGGGGTAAACGGGTTTGGGAAAATCTCTACATACGGGAAACTGCGGCTATTCTCTTTGCCTGGATGCAAGGGAAACAAGACTTTGCCAACAACTGAACAAAATGCTCCCTCTTGTGGTGTAAACTCGGAAATAGGGGAGCAGTTGGAATAGGGGAACAGCTGGAGGCCGGGGGGCCGGGCTATTTTGGCAGTTGCAGCTGGAGCTGACAGGTTTGTAAAGCACTGAGCTATTAGGGCTCTGGGTTTGCTTCTGTTTGGTTGTGATGGTAAGTGCGAGGAAGGCGGTGTTTCTCTTGCATGTCTGATTCTGAAAGAGTGCCCCTGGTGAGATTTTTAACTTGCATTTTTGTTTGTTTGCTTGTAATTTCCCTCTTCCTATGGAGTAAATTGAAAAATCCCCCACTATCCCAGCATAGGTGCTCCTTACTAATACTATCTTCTCCTGAAAAGAACCCCAAAGAGCTACTAGACACAAAAATGGAGGTGCTGGATGACCGGGATAGAGGGGTATTGGTAGCATGTTGGTGGAAGAAGAGGGGAGGTGGCCTTGTGAGTACTTTGGACTTCTGTTGTGGTAATGCTAGACTAAGAGCCATGGCTTGTGGCTCTTGTCAGACCTAACATAATCATAGAACTGGATTACTTGATTATTAATCAGAAGAACAAAAAATACAAATTAAAGCTAAGAAAAGGGTATATAGGAATGGATTTGTTTCATACTGGAGAAGATGGAAATATGACAGCAGGTCAGACCTGGAAGAGAGACATGGATGAACAAGGTTGGGCCTGAAATGTGGAAGCTGGTGGGAAGGGCACTGAGATACAGTTACTGGCAAGAGGTGACAAGAGGGGCTGGCGAAAAAGTGGGAGATAGCTTGGATGTTAGTCACAGTAGAGTAACAGTATGTATTTCAGAAAAGCAGCTAACTGTTAATTACACCAAAGGGCCTAGACTTACCTATGTTTCCACAACAGACCTGGTTATTCATCTTTTTGCAGGTGTTTCTGTTCCATGATTTTTCTTCTTCCTGATATAATTTTTTTTTCTTTCAAAAGGAAAAGGTGAGGATACCTTACACACCCTTAGTTATAATAAAGATACTAAAAGGCTGCTTAGAATCCCCATTTGGCTAAATGTATTGCATTTATCAAACACAACATGCAGATATGTATAATACCTTGATGCAGCAAAGTAACTGAAGTGAGCATTTGGTGAATTTTGAATTTGGCTGTTCTGAGATACATAATTTAGCATGTAGGTGCATTTAAAAGAATACTAATTGGTAAATTATGGCTACTATCTCAGACCTCTAGCTGCTGAAAACAATAAAAGGATCAAAATGCCTCTCAAACCGATAGCAGCAAAGACTATTTCTGTGCCACTTCCAGTTGTACAGGCTTTCCCAAGCAAATGACTCCGTGGACATTCACAAATTTTATTTCTGTGATATACCAGGAACCCTGTGTAACGTGTGTTTCATCTACCCAGCCAGACAGTGCTCAATTCCATGCATTCACTGCCTAAGCCCACCTTTAAACACAGGCTTAAATACCAGCCTCTTTCTTTCCCTCTAATATCACAGTAATTATGCAATGGTTGGGCAGTTTTACAGGACAATCTCGACACTGTGAGTGTGTCATGGCCTCATGGGCACTGTTAATCTTGACCATCCCTGACTGGCATAACCTGGAGCTTCTCCTGAGCCCTACCCATGGTCCAGGACTTGATTTCAGCCCAGCCCAGGCCCTCAGTCCATGACTGAGCTATCCTGTGGACATCTTGCCCACCTTTGCCTTACTCCATGGCAGGATTTTGGACTCTAGATTTGCCTCTCACTTTCCAGTCCTGCCTCACAAATACTAGTGGTTCAGAAATAAAACTGGGGAGAGGGATTTTCTGCCTTGACCTTGCAGCAGACCACCGCGGGGCAGGCGCCGACGTTACGTCTCCCTCTGCAGGGATGCTCCCGGGAAAGCGAGCGCGCGGACCCCTGTTCCCCACGGGAAGGCAGCGCGGGAGCTGGGCGCGCCTCGCCTCTGAAGGGAGCAGCTACCCCCTTCTCTGACAGCCAAGGACGTGTCAGGGCGTGTCCGGCTCCCTTTGCTCTTTTTCCTCGATTATCCAATTTAACAGGGAATGCTGCATGCCTCACCAGCGCTGTGCAGCCGCCCCACGAGCCCGTTCTCCTGAGACATCACGGGTGGGTGCCGGAGGGAAGGGGTTCCGCCCACTCTCCCTCCCCTGGTTGCGGCAGGGCGCAGCCAGCCCCGCACCGCGCCTCAGGAGGGGTGGGATGCTGCATCGGGGCAGGGGTGGCATGGCGAGCTCGGCGGCCGCAAAGCGAGGGTTAAACCACCGGGAAAAAACAGAGATAAGGAGGAAAACTAGGGAAAAAAAAAAAAAGGCTATAACATAAAGACGAGGAAAAGGCTGGCTTGTGAAGCCTTTCACGAAAATACGGGGAGTTGTCCCTGCAGTCGCCCGGGCAACCCGCCGTGCCCGTCCTCGCTCCTTCCCTTCCTTCATCCCTCCACTCCCGGGGCTTTTGTGTGACCACGGAGGGACAGCGAGGGCTCCCACTGCTCTGCCCGCCCGTCCCTGAGCCCCGCGTCTCCCCCCGCGTCTCGGACCTGCTCCCCGAGCCGGCAGCGGCTAGATGGATGCTCGGCGCGGCTACAGGTTGTAGGGTGCGGGGTGTGAAACAGATAAACCTCAAACGTATTTTATTGCCCTATAGTTTTCCTGCAAGGGAACGTAGGAACACACACACCGCACACCAGGGACCTCAGCAAAACATCCTCGTCGCTGCGTCCGCCCTCTCCACATGCACTGCGCCCTTCTCGCTCCGTCTCCATCGAAAATGCAAACCGGACTTACATCCTTATCAAGAGCCTACTGTGCGTCTCTCACTCGGTCCTTGTCCCCAAGTAAAAGGGAAACTGCTTTCATTGTTCCCGCTGAAAGATGGTGCCGCTGGCTTTGAAGCTCTGGCATAGCCGGATCGAGGAGCCTCTTGAGCCGGAGCGTCCCCTACGAGGTGCCGCCACCGCGGTTAGTTCTCAGCGGGTCCCTTCCACCGGCCTTCCCGGGCAGCGGGACTCCGGGGGGCGGTCACCCGCCCAGGGGCAGCGCCCGGTCCGGCTCTTCCCGACAGCTCCTGCCCTCCTGCCGCTCGGGGAGCAGAGGGCGCCCCAGCCCCGCGCATCGCCTGCCGGCGCCGGGCTCCCGCAGCGCGGAGCGGTCGCGGAGCGACGACCGGGGCGTACCCGGCCACAGCCAGGTTTTAAAAAGACGGCTGTGGGAAGGTGCAGGCAGTGCCCTCAGTTGCACTGTGGCGGCCCTAGGGACGCTTTGGAACAACGGGAAGAGCTGGAGGGATACGAGTCCTGAAGCGCCAGCGACGTTCAGGCCAGCTCTTCAGCTGCAGGAGCGCCCGGGGGAGATCCATTCTCCTGAGAAAGGGGTTGTTTTCCTCTGTTTTGTTGCCTTTTGTGTTTAAGGGGCAGGGTCTCTCCTTAAGCGTGACGAGAGCATCCACTCTCGGGGTTTCTCAGTCTCTTCCGCCCGTGCCGCCCCTCTCCGCCCGGCAGGAGGGCTTCCCGCTCCCCGAGGGGGCTGCAGGTGTAGGCAGGAGGCCCGGCCTCGCCCGCTCCCTCGGCCGCGCAGCATCCCCGCTCCGCCGGGGCCCGACCCGCTGCCCCACCGTGCACAGCCGCCCCCGCCGCGCCCCGGATGCGGAGGGTCTTGGAGCGCCCCGCACCTCGGCGTGCGGCCCCGCGCCGCGCCCGCTCTCCTCGGGGCAGGGAGTTTGGCTGCTCCTTTCCTTTTTTTTTGTTGGGGGATGTAGGGGGGCAACGTCGCAAGGTGCGTTCCCAGACCCGCGATCCAGCCCGCCCCCCCCCACAGCCCGCACGGCTGATATTTAAACCTGGGGTCCGTGCGCCCCCTAAGCGCGAGTGCCGCGCAGCGCATCCCCCGCCCGCGAGCCCGGAAAATAAATAAATAAGTGCGTGTGGCTTTTGAACTGCCCACAGACAGTCACAGGGAAGGGGGAGGGAGAGAAAGAGGGAGGGGGAGAGAGTGAGAAATGCAGAGGCAGCAGCCGCGGTAGCGGCGGCAGTGCTCCAGCAGGCACTAGGCACTCCAGTCCCGGCGAGCGAGCGGGCGAGAGCCACAGCGCTCCGAGCGAGGCGAGGGGGCTTTGGGCTACCTGGGACTCTCTTTGTGACACTCCCAGCACACAAACACACCGAGAGGAACAAAGGAAAAACACATAAAGGTAAGAAACGGTGTGTCTCATTTATGTCATTTACACATCAGACCCCCCGAGCTTTGCCATTTTTATAATTCCCCCCCCCCCCCTCTCCGTTGTGTCGCGGATGTGGGGAGAGGAGATGTGCGTGTGACTTGGGAAGAGCAGGGAGAGCGGAGCAGCCCGGGAGCCGCCTACTCGGGCACACTTTAGGAATATCGCTGCGAGGAGCTCGATTCCTCGAGAGGGAACCACCTGGGAGCGGGTTCGAGGCACACAACGGACCGAAGGCTAATCCGTGAGATTTAAATGCCCGGGAAGGCTTTCTTGGGGAAGGGTGGGGGTAGTGGTGGGTGTGGTGGGAGTAATAGTGGTTTATGCCCAATTTCTTTTCGGTGCCTTTAGCCTTTCTCCAAAGAGAGGTTGCTTAAATAATAATAATATTTAAAATAAAAAGAAATAAAAAAGGGGAAAAAAACCAAAAAAGAAGATGCCCAAAGCTCTCCACGAAAGGAAGCGCTCTGAGAAGAGCACGCACAGCGCCAGGAAGATGGCAGGGCGGCTGGGCTGGGGGCGGCGGTGCTGCAAGGGGGGCGAGGGGGCCAGGATGCTGGCGGGGGGCTCGGCGGGGCGGGGGGCGCGGGGAAGCCACGCGTGCCCATTGTACCGGCGACAGCGGGATTGTCCCCGGCGAGGGGCGCGGGAGCGGCGCTGCCTCAGCGGCCACGCCTGCACCGGGACGGGGCGGCGGGTTTTAAACGCCGCTCCCGACGGGGCGGCACAAGCCGAGGCTTAGAGGGGCTCGGCTGCCCGAGCCCGGCCCGCGCAGGGGCTGCGGACCGGCCGTCAAACACGGCAGGGACCGCCACTGCCGCCCCCCGCCGCTGCGCCCCGATGTGCCTGTGCCATGAATATTCATCGAATGCTGCCCCCCGGGTTTCCACAGGTCCCGCTCTCCCTACCGGTTTCCCCTTCTCCCCGGACCAAAAGCAACCTACACCTCCCCTCGACCTTTTTTCTTCCCCCTCCCGACCCGCGCCGCCTTGTCACCTCTCCCCCACGCACACGCGTGTCTTACAAACGCGGCTCCCGCAGGAACGTTTCCCCGCGCCTCAGCTGGGCGTGGCGGCTCAGGCAGGGGAACCAGGGGGGGCGGGGACACACACACACCCCCCCGGGACGCGCTCACCCTCCCGCCGCGCCGGGTGGGAGCCCGCGGGGGGATGCGGGGCGGAGGTGGATGCGGTGCTTGGAGGGGGATGCGGTGCGGGGGGGGATGCGGTGCCGGGGTGGGGGATGCGGTGTCGGGGTG
>JAWWEU010000081.1:76718944-76730351 GCA_035583155.1 Acropternis orthonyx | reverse complement strand
CGGGGAGGGATGCGGTGCCGGGGTGGGGGATGCGATGCGGGGGGGGGGATGCGGGCAGCCCCCATCGCCCTGCCCGCGCCTTTGTCTGTGCCCGGCGCATGCGCGGAGGCGGCAGCGGCGATGGGGCGGGCGGCCGAACAAAGGCGCCGCGCTGCGCCGCGACCCCCGGGCGCCTCCGCCCCCAGCCCCTCGCCAGCCCCAGGGAGGAGGAAATCGGGGTGACCCAGCGGCACGCCGGCACCCTTCACTCCCCGTGCTTCGCCCGGCTTAGCTTTGGCATGTGGTTCTGCACGCGACGGCAGAGCGGACCCAGCTCCCCCCACCCCTCACCTCGCCGAGACAAAATTTGGCGTTTTGTAATGGGAAAAGGCCGGCGGTGCTGCCCGCCCCGTCTCCCGGCGGCTGGGGGGTGGCTGCGGGTGCCCCCAGAGCTCCCCCGCCCCGGGCTCCGGCACCCACCCCGCTCCTTGGAGCGGGGCTGGGGGGCGGCGCAGGACGGGGAGCAGGGGGTCCCTGTGCAGCCGTCCGGGAACCCCAGGTTCGTTCGTGGGTCCCTTTGGCCTCAGAGGGCAGAGTGGATGCCGCGTACGTGCCGCAGTGGGATGCCCCGCGGAGCAGCCACGCCGCAGGGACGTGCTCTCCGCCGGGTTCCGTCCAGGGGAAACGCGTGCTCTGCGTGCCCGGGCGGCCTCCTGAAGCATCTCCCTCTGCCGAGGGGAAGCGATCTTTCAAGAGGAAGATTTGTGTGCGTGTGTTTGTGCGACATCTTGAAATCTCTTTTGTTCGACTTAGTGCATCTCGGTGCTGGCATCGGTGCTGGTTTCTCCGCCGCCCCTTTTTCTTCCCAGCTCTTGTCCAAAATTAGGATATATATTTCCCCTTAGGGGGAACCTGTTGGTAACGGATAATTTTGTAAGCTAATGACAGTTAGTTTCTGAATAGAGACAACTGGTGTGTTTGTCAAGGTGGAGTTAAAGCTAACAAAAGAATATTGCTAGTGGGCTCCTAAAAAAGGGATGGCAGTGGATTTTATTGCTTCCCCTCGAGGGTGATGAACAATCACTTGAAAACATACACCCCAAAGCCTCTCGTCATGGCGATTACTTGGTATTTCCAGTGTTTCCAATTAAAGTTTCTTCTGAAGAAGCCATTAGAGCCCTGAAATCTGTCGAAATGTCCCGTTTCTGCTTGCCAGATGCTTGCCAGGCACCACCTAGACTAGTGGCCAGGCTTCAAACACGGATGATTTTTTCCCTGTGTAGCTGTTCCCCATTAAGCATGAGACGGGAGAGAGCATGGGGTGGGAGTGCCGTACTGAGGGAAGATGCGGCATCTGCTGCTACTGCTGTCTCCAGGGGAGAGACCATATCCCGCATAATTCTTTTGTATTCAGGGTATTTTGTATTTCTGAGAATTTTGGGCAGACCCTCCAACCTTTAGGGGTCGGAAAAGGAATAAACAGGGAGATTACCAAAGGTTTTTGCACTTGCTGTCTATTCATTGTCTCTCACAACTTCATATGAGGGAGAAGCTTTGTTTTGTGATCTTCCTAGCTACTGGATTGTATGCAGTGAGTATTTTCTTTTTGTCTTGCTTTTTTAATTTCACCAGAGAGCAGACAGAATAAACTCAAAATGTTGGGAAATTCGTGGTGGCTCTGTCTATTCTTGTGTGCTTCATGTATGAAATACCTGATTGTGTAATACAGTCCAACTGTATGTAGCTGCCAAAAAGCAATCATGCAGCAGTTTTTTTCTGTTTATATGAACCTCTGAGTATATCATACCCAGTTAAAATAAAATCAACATTAAAAGGTGAAACTGGTAAAATTACTGTTCAAGTTTTTTTGTGAAGCAAAGATTAGGTGAAATTTTGGTTTCGCCCCTTCTTCCATGCTTTGTTACTTTTGACGTGCTTCACTCACTGAAGCAACCTGGTGATAAGTGATCAATTTATTTCAGGAAGTGTATACCTTTGGAGCATACCCTTTCCTTGAGATTATAGAGTATGCAATCTCCATAGTTTCGGAACCATCTCTAGATTTGCCTCTAGTCCTTAAGTATTTGTGTGTTTTGCTCTTTCAACAGTAAGTCTCTGGAATAGATTTTATTTTCCAAATGAAGCTTCTTCTGTTTGTGCTGTGTTCCATTGTAGCTTTGCCCCATGCAGTGAACCATGAATTCCTTCAGCAGAGCCTCCTGTGTCCAGGACAGCTTCTGTCTGAAAAATGCTAAATTCTTCCCTTGGGCAGGCATCCACCCATGGCCTGATGGGAGGCGCTGAGAAACAGAAGCTGGTTGCAGGGCAGAAACAGGCCTTCCCATGAAATCTTGGGAGAGTTCTGTGAGGCTACGTTTTCAGATATTCAGCTACCATTGAGCTACTAGTTATTTGGAAACCTGCCATGGAAAGGTGGTTTTGCACTAATTTTGAAAAAAAGAATTTCAGATTATTTCTTTCTGTCTTGCTTTTCTTTCCCTCGGCCCCCCCACCCCCCTGCCCCTTTCCTCCATCTTCATGAAGAGGATTCTGCAGTTGTATGTACACATTTATGCAAAAGTCCCAGGTCTTCATTTAGGTACGTAGGTGTAATTGTAGTGTCCGTGAGTACACTGTAAATGTAATAGTTAAAATCTGAATTCTTCGAGTAAGAAAACAGGATGCACTTCAAATATAATGAAGAATTCAATAATCAACCAATATTCAAGGCCTTACCTTCATTCATACAAGAGTAGTAAAGGCAGGTCATTTTGAAGTACCCTACAGATATATGGAGACAGATTTATAAGTAAAGAATGATACTTAAGAGTGACTTGGGTAGCTGCTTCTGTGTCAATCAGGAATGACAAGAATGAGGTAACAACTAGAGAAATCAAAGAAATTCCTGAAAGCATTAGAGACTTGAAAATAGAAACCATATGCAGCATAATAGAGTTTCATGCATTAGTAGGAAATGCGTTCAAGATTAAAAAAAAAAATGCAGGGAGAAGGGGGGAAACACTTTGTGCAGAATAGAAAGGACATTAAAGTCTTCTTTACATCTTGTATCTCACAGCTCTCTTCCTTAAAAACATGATGCCGCCTAAGCTTCTTACTTCAAAATGGAGAAACGTGGTTAATATAAAAACGTAGCTGTTAGTTATTTGATATGAAAATTTGTAAGTTTAAAATAGAAACTGACTGATAGCAATGTGATTCCTCAAACACGAAAGATTCCTGGCCTGCCAGAATCTGAAAATAAAATCCTTTGGCTTTCTTCAGCACACCTATAAATGTAAAGAGATACTGATTTGTAACACATGTGGAATGGTCGGGTTTTGCCTGGGAGCAAGATGTGTAGTAATTCCCTCTTAAGTACAGTTAATGGAATTTAACTCTGAGGAAACAGTTTTATTAATAAAAACCTTCTGTCGTGGGGTACAAGTCAGAGACCAATCTCTTTTGATGTGTTTGGTATTGTCTTCTGCAGAATAAGAATTAAGTAGGCTGCATAGTTGCCTGACTTGTTTGGTATAGACTGCCAAGTACCCCACCAGTTCTGTAGTGTTGGGAAAGCCACATGCTTTTTAGTCACATGTTGCATAGTTTAGATTTTAGCCTGGCAAGTGGTGCCATATATGATTATGATCTGCTGATCCAGGGATTTTATTTTTTAACTTTTAGGAATTTGAATGTCTTTTCGAAAGATTTTATTTTATGTACACTGCCCTAGCAGTTGGTTCAGAGCAGCATGACTTACTGTAAACCATAGGACTGATGGCAGAGGCTTCATTTTGTTGAGAGACTTACTGTCTTTACAAAGGATACAACACTCAGTGTGTAGTAAGACTGGGCCTTAGCCACCTACCTTTTGCTACTTATAAAAGTGTATTGATGGGTGATGTTGTGATGGTGATTGTAGTACTACTGATGCATTGGCATGAAGAGGATGTGAATACAATGTTGAAGAACAACATTTTACTCCAGTCAAAAGCCTAGGAACTATAATGACAGAGTTTCCCAAGGATTAATTTTAATGACAGAAATCTGTGCCATCATGACTTTACATGACAAATGGAAGTCAATGCTGTATGAGTGGTCAAATCACAAGGCTGCTGACTATCTCCTGTTTCAAGTCTTTAAATACTCAGATGCAGAACATAACCCCTGAAGAAGGATAGAACCTGGTTATATGAACTTATTTTCTGCTATTACTGTTTTCCATATGTGATTAGTTAGTGAAGGAGGGGTTCGTATTCAAAATTACATCTTGAAGTTATTAACTATTCTAGGATGAAGTAGAAGATGGTCACATAGCAGGATGCTGTAGGTGTGCATCTGCTAGACAGTTTTAAGATGATTGCTGAACTATGGAGAATAATGGAAGCAAAGTCAGATAAAACAAAGAATGGATCAACAATAATAGAACTGATGCAAGTTTCTCATCTAACTACCTGAGAAAAACACACGCGAAAGAAGTGCAGATCGGGGTGCAGAAAACAGTGAAAACCCAATTGCAAGTACATAATCAACATGGGAGAGTAACAACATGAGAAACCCTTTGGTACTTCTGTTAGAGATAGACCAGAGCCTGAGAATTGTTACATCAGTTTCCTGTAATCATCTTCCCAGTCTTCAAGGCAGTGAAACATGTCATTAGGGGAGAAAGAAAACAAAAGCAAAAACAGGCTAGAAGTGGTATAAAACTAGGAGTCTGGAAAAGGATAGGGAGAAAGCTGTCACCACTAGATAAGGTGTTCAAATTATTTCAATATTTCCCATTCATACACAAAGTTTCCTGTATGCAAAGTTGCTGTATTTTGGCCAGTGCTGGTAAGTGCATGATTGAATTCTGCTGCTAATTCTGCTGAGCTGGTGGGAGGAGGCAAATCCAGTGAGATCTGAGGTGTGAAAACAGCTCTTTTGAGTTTCTTGCTGTCACCAGAAAAACTGAGGCAAATGGGGAAGATATGCTAACTGCTCTAACCAGCAGGTTTCCTAACCAGATGTATTGAGGTTGTGGGGCTCGTTTTCCTTCTGCAGCATCACTCAGCCCTGTATGTAAACAGTGCACCAGTGAATGTACAGTCTGTGCTGGAATAGCTGGTGTCAGTGAAGAGAGGGTGAAAGATGCCTGTTGGCTATTGTTTTCCTTTTCAGATCTACAGGTCCTGTGAAATAAGGGAGACAGGAGCTCTCCAGAGCATAAAATTCAAAATCTGACCAGATTTTCTGAGCTCTTCCATTCCATGCTTTGTTTGAGATATAGGAGAGTGTACTGTTGGTTGTAGCTTTGTTTCGCTTTGAGCTTTCACTAAGAGCATGCGAGGCCTCTGTAGGAGTGCTCAGGATAGCCCCTGAGCCTGTAATTCAAATGCCTAAATTAGTGGACCAAAGCAAATGTGTAAATGTGGAAACCCTTGCCTTGTTTGCAGTCCACACATGCTCTACATAGCCCCAGCAATCATAGCTAAGAGCTTCCTGATAGCTCTAGAAAGGTGCATATAGGATGTGAGAGTTCAAGGAGAGTGATAAGTTGTCCTCAAACACATTTTTTTTCTGAAGGATCTGCTATTACTCACAGGAAAGGATTTTGGTAAGAGAGAATTATCCATTCTCTGTTCCTGCATGCTGTTCTTTTTTCTCATTTCTTAACCTCAGGGATCTTCACCTTGAAGAGAACCATCCTAGAGTGAAGAGGTATAAGCAGAAACCTTTTAAATTGCCTGTAGCCATCTGATGTTCCACCAAAATTGTGCATTTTAATGATTTATTCAGTGCTGGTTTCCTATGTGGTATTTAGAGGAACATTCAGCTTTCTACATAGTGGCCCATGCTTTACATCCAGTTGCCTTGAATTGATGACATTACCTTAATGAATAATACTTTTAGAGCCAAGCTAAGTAAGAGCTGCCATGTGTACTAAAATACGATAGCTCACTGATGTGCACTGTTTTCCTGTACATGTGTGTAAAAACTCCACAGAACTCAAGAAAACTAATAATACAGTATTTTTTTATAAGCACTAGAATAATTATTAGGTCACTGAAAGTTCAACTGTCATCTTCTTCTGTGGATGAGTTAGTGACTGACAGATTCATGAAGAAATTATTGGTGCTGCTAGCAAGAGGAATGTGTCACTCCTTATGGTGTCTCATTCCTGACTGAACAATACAGTGTATTGACAATCTGCTATGGCACAATGTATTGAAAGTGGACTTCAGTGCTGAGGTACCTTCTGTTACCAGGGGTTCAAACTATACTGCAAATCACCTATAGGTGTTTTTGCAAACATCTCTTGAAACAACCCTGTCATCAAGGCATTATGGAGAAGAGCAAACATAGCAGTCAACAAATGACAAACATAATGGATCTGCCTTGCTTGAAGCAGGGTAAATATTGTGTCTTTAAATACTTACCATCTCTATTCTAACTTGGAGTTGTTATATGGAGGATGGTGTTGAGGGAAATGAGCTGGCTTTGCATGCTCTCCCACAGCCATTGACTCTGTCAGGAAAGAGACTGAACATCTGAGTGCCTCACCGTCTAAAACACAGAAATGACAGGGAGTGAAGGAAATTCTGCACTGACAGATTTGTGGTTCAGAAAAAAGTCTGTCCAGGAGTTTGCTGTGAAACAATGACAGTAAATTTAAAAGCTGAGAATAGAAATATTTATCTCAGCAGCTTTTATTTCCTTTCTACTTACAAAACAAGTTCTTTGGCACATTTTCTACCCGTTAAAGAAGACATTTTATATGCTCCTTGTTAGAAACTGGTTTCTAACCTGTTGGGATATACCATATTTTCTCTGTCCATGTTTTTAAATGCATAATACAGTAAAAGAAGTTTTGATGTCTTCAAGCCAGTATTTACTAATTTTTCCTCTAGCTTTGTCTCTGTACCCTTCCTTGCCATATTCCTGTAGATAATTTATCTGTATTTCAATTAAATTATCATAGTGGTTATGTTGCCATTTCCCTTCTTACCCTTTCTTGTAGTCTGTATTTTTAGCTGTGAACTAACTCAACATGCTTCAGAGAACACCTTTATAATCGTTAACAGTAACATGCAATATGTGCATTAGCAGATGTGCAGAACACAGTAAGATCTATGTCCTAAGCTTAAATGTGTGCTGCCACTGATGTATATGCAGAGGTATGAGAACAGAACCACTTATTGTAAAACTTTAACTTTAAACTCCACTACTAATGCTACTATACCCCAACTGTTTGCATGCATATGACTCCCAAATATAGATGTTCACTAAAATGAGGTCCTATCAACATGAGAACTTGGTCTTAAACAAAGTTTCATGCAAATCCTGTAACAGTATGAAAAACCTAGAGCTCAGCCACCTGAAAGCATGCAACACTTTTAAACTTCTTATGACTTGAAGAAATATTAATGTGATTTCTTCTGTTGACTGAAAGGGAAGAGAATCATTTCCTTTTTACATGGTTTTAGTTTTAAGCAAAAGTGGCTTTTGGCTAAATTAAATAAACCCAAAACAACAAACCCAAACCTGACTGTGATAGCTTGCATTGTCAGTCTTACTTTCAAGAAGAATTGTATTTTGAGTCCTGTAGAAAATTTAATTAAGTTGCTGCAAGATCATAATTAAACTGTATCAATGAGTTGAAAACCCTTCCAAAACACAGTTTTAGGGGAAATATTTGCTATTGTAATAGACAAAGCTTGTCTGTCAAGCAGTGGCTGTGCTGGGCTGCTTAAGGACCTGTAGCTGTCACAGGCATACTGGCCTGAGCTTCTTTCATAAAGAAACCCTTCTTTGGATTCACTTCTAATTGCTTGAGATTTTAATTGTGTCTAAATAAAGCATAACATCTATAAATGATGGAGACAACAACATGACTGCTGTGCATATTCAGTATGAATGCTATCAAGACGAGGGCCTTGTTCAGACCAGGTGAGTTTTGATAGCAGATATATGCATCTTTTTTCTGAACTGCAAGTTTGTAGCAACGGAGTGAAGACACAAAATAGGTTTTGGTCGCTGTGGAGGGTCCCCAAGCAGGGGGCCAGAGAACTGAAGGGGGTTGATTTAGATCATGTACTGTATATTGTGGTCCCAAAGATAAAGGACATTGTTTTCATTAGAATTGCATCTAGTCATCTCAGTTAATTAACTCCTTGCATAGAGAAAACTTACAGTGTTGATAGAACCAAAATAATAGATAAATACAAGGTTTATTCACAATCTGATCTCTGCCCATGAGCCCTTTCAGTTTTGAATACTAATTTTTGTTTCAAGTATGCCAAGGTTTTGTGCATCCAGATGAAAAATCACCATGCTCCCTGGTCCTGAACTTCCTTTCCAACACCTCTGGAGTTTGACTGTGGGTCTGCTACCTGCTTCTCAGCATTTTAAAGGGTTTTTTCCTGAGGTGCAGGTTCCCAGCTTGAATCTTTTGCCTGTTTCACCCTGCTGCCTCTGAAAATCTCATCTCTGAGCAGCCTTAGGTATTCCTCCAGGGAAGGAGCTCCTCCAGTCTTCTTCTTAAAATGATCAAATAAGACTGTTTGTGGGATCCTTCTGGGCTGTCTTGCAAAGGCAGCAGCTTTGGTTGGGACTGTATCCATCGACTGACATGCCAGTCATCGGCTGCTGCGCTAATGATGTTTGTTGACTCCCTGCTCTGGAAAAGAGACCAAATAGCTAACTTAATTATTACAAATGCCCTGTTTTATCTTGATTAATCTAACCATATGATGCTGATCTAATTAGCTAGGGATATAGTTAAATATAACTTCATGTATCTAGGCACATTTAGCTATTTGTGGTTAAATCTACTCATGGTTCCTAAGAGACTGTACTACAAAGTTATGGAGTCACAGTTGGGAATACCTTCCAGCTGTCCTTCATCTGAAATAAAAAACATAGAGAGTTCATATTAATTAACACAGTAGAATATGTTTTTATGTTAGTAATACACCTCACAATTTACAATCACATTAAAGCCTTTTGTGGACATAATGAGTCATCTTTCTGTGTTCTGTTACCAAGGACTAATAAGTAACTGTGTTGTACAAAAGAAATGGGATTTCCACTGTTCAGGCAGATAAACATAACTTTAGTCTGTATGAGAAGAATATATACCCATTGCTCTGTAACTGATGAAAGATGGTCAGAAACCAGAGTTATAATATTTTGAATGATTTATAATGAATAAATCATAGTAAAAACTCCTTGTCTGTGGAATAATTTCTAATAAAGACAATATGTAGTAGTCATAGGAAATATGTGATCAGAATTACCATAAAGAAGATTTTGTTGACAAGAAAGGGAAAACAAAGATAACATAGGTCCATTCCCTGGTTAAGTGTTTAGAACCAGAATAGAATAAACTGTCTTTTAAATGTCCTGAAATGGATGTCTAAGAACTTCCTTTCATATTCCTTGCATTGAACACTGAAAGATATTACTTGCATGGGTCATAGGGCACATAAAAGAGAGATACCGTTCAAGTGGATGCACATGTAAACAATCAAACAGACCTGTGAAAAGGGAAAATGAACACATTGATTTTGTGCAGTGTAAAGAAGGGAACAATTGTTTTTAGAATAGGTAAGAAATAACCATTGAGAGATCACTTATATGTAACCCGTTCTGCCTTGGGGCAGGAAGGGGAATTATCTAGACTTCTTTTGAGGTATCTTCCAGCCCTGTGGTTTGTGTGATCAGGCACATGGGGAACCTTTGGAGTGAGCTAGTTCTCAATTGCAGAGAAATAATTTCATGCTTCCCAAATGTACTAATTTATTGACAATGTGTCTGAGCTCTGTTAAAATAGAAATCTAAAGATAAACCCTCTGCTAAGATCTTTAGGAACGTGGTATATGCTAGAAAGAAATTCACAAATAAGCTGTTTCTAGGAGTGGCAAGAAGATATTTGATTTATTGGTGCTGAACAGAATAGCTTGTTAAATGGAGATTTCTTGTAGCACTTTTGACATCAGTCCTGAAGTGGGCTGTAAGTTTGAGGATATACTTCAAACTGGGGCTGATGCGCAAGATGGGAAGTAAAGCTTACAAAAATGATTGAGGCTTTCCGGTTCCCAAGTTTTATTTCAAGACAGCGATAGGAAGTCACGTGTGAATGTTTGAAAATTTTACTCTGTAAGCCCAGGATGAAATTTTGTGACTGCATCTGAGAACAGTTGTGTACTTCTGATTGATAGACACTAAGACATCTTTTGTTACTTAATCTGTAGGCTACAGAAACATTTGCTGAGTTGTTCCACAGATGAGTGGAGAGTCTAACTGTGTAACAAAGGCTATACACGTTTTCAACACATGGTTCCTGAAACTTAATGGCATAATAGCAGTAGCTTTGAAGGTGATATAAATTAGGCTAATTTCTAAAAAAATCCTTGGTGATTCATAAATGGTTTTGAGTAGACTTAGTGTCTAGCTGAACAAATATCCTTGTGCAATCTATCTGTTGGGTGCAGGTGGGCAGCTGCTGTTGAAATTCCTGGTTCAATACCAGGGGCTATCCATGCTTTGGCTACTTTGGACTGCATGACTGAAACCAATCTATCTTTTTCTACCTGAGGGCAACCTGGGATGTATTTAGTTTCCATATGTGTGTACTGGAAATAGTGTTGTGCTTTCAAGAAGCACTTGCAGATTTTGTATGTTTCTGTTTAGTGTATGAGATTCTTGGCTAGTTGCCCATATCTTGGTGTTATTAAAGATGAGGGAACGCTCATCTTCATTTAACTGCTGATAGATTGTTCAGCAACGTATGGGTATCAAGCCATGCACAGCAGCGTGTTGGCACTTTTCAAAGTAAACCATTCAATGATGGAGGCATGTTTAGGAGCTGAACTAGAGTGGTGGGCCTGATTCCAGTTTTATTCATGTTGTTGATCAGCGACTATCTGCTTTGAATCTAATTGAGTTGCACTAATAAAGTCGGAGCTGTCAGCCACTAGAATTTCACTGTAATTTGTATGGTTGGCTGGGCAGCACTGATTGGGATTGAAGTTCACATGTGTATATATATATATATATATATATTTAAAACACTGCTTGTGTTTACATCATAGTACAAAAGCATTCATCAAAACATTAAATCCCAGTGTTCTTCATCCATCTGCTTTTCTTTCTATCTTTCTCTTGGGTTGCTTTGAAAAACCAGTGGTAGGTTAGTTTGGATAATATCAGTGTTGAAGGTGAGTTTTGTACTGCCTGAAGAGAAAGAAGTATTATTTTTTTTAATCTGTAGAAGGTAAGTGTGTGTGCAGCAGTGCAGTTTTCATGTTGAGAAATAGGTTATAAAAAATTATTCGTTAGGTTAGGATTATTTTGGTCAGAGACAAAATCCATGGCATTAGGCCTTATTAATATTAATAAGCTCATAAAAACTGGCACAAAGAACTGTAGAATGAATTCCACACCA
>JAWWEU010000081.1:76693702-76718844 GCA_035583155.1 Acropternis orthonyx | reverse complement strand
GGCCTGTACACAAGAAACAGCAGACCTAGTAATTTTGGCAGGGAGGAAAGCGAGTGTGCCCTGGATATACCAGGTTATGCAAGCATGTACTACTGTGCAGTAGCATATACTATGATAGGGAGTGTGCAATAGTGTACACACAGGCAGTGCCCTCTTCTCTGCAGTCGATCTGTGCGTGGGAGCTATTGAAGGAGGGTGGCGGGTTAGGGTGGTTGTGGGGCTTTCACTGCTCGTCCTGGGTTTGAGTCAACATCCTGCATCAGAACTGCCTTCAGCTGTGTTTTGGTGGTTAATATGGTTTTGGTAAAAACTGCTCACAAGTGATCCAGTCAAGCCTGTGTCATCAGCTGCCTTATGGAGCTCTTCAGTGCAAGCAGCAGGTAAGCAAGATGAAGTGCTAAACATGACCACATTGGAACTTCATTCACAGGTTGATATATCCTAGAAAATAGTTTTTGTTTCTAAGTATTATGTGCATGCTGATGTTTAAACTCAGAGCTGATCTGATTTGTCATAGAGAAATACCCGACAGGTATAAACCAGACATGGCTGGCATAATTAGTCTGCTTCTACAGAAATCTTTTCTACTTAACATACAGGCCAAGGAAAATAAATGTGAACTTTGAAATCAACACTCAAGATCATATTTCAGGAATAGAGTATGCTTTTGAGACTGCTATCTACAACATCCTCTCCTATGAAGACATGCTGAGAGAGTTGGGATTGTTTGAGCTGGAGAAGAGAAGGCTCGAGGGAGATCTTATACCAGCCTTTCAGTACCTGAACAGGCCTACAGGAAAGCAGGAGAGGGGCTTTTTACAAGGACATGTAGGGATAGGACAAGGGGAATGGCTTTAAACTGAAAAAGGGTAGATTTAGATTAGAAATTGGGAAAAGAATTATTTACTGTGAGGGTGATGAGACACTGGAAGAGGTTTCCTGGAGAATTTGTGCATGCCCTGTCCCTGGAAGTGTTCAAGGCCAGGTTGGACGGCACTTCAAGCAAGCTGATGGAGTGGAAAGTGTCCCTGCCCATGACAGAGGGGCTGGAGCTAGATGATCTGTAAGGTCTCTTCCAACTCAAACCATTCTATGATAGTAAAAACATTTCCATTTTCTACTGTAAGGTAACTATCCACTTAATAAAGACTACAATTTATAAGAGTTTTGAGGTTTAAGACCTAAAGTATGCAGTATTTTACAAAGTCTATTGAATAATGAATGTTAATTAAAGAAAGACATATATGACCTGGATGGTCAGGAGGCAGATCATTGCTCCTGCTGATTCCAACTGGGCTATTAGTCTTGTCTCCTATAAAATAAGCAAGCACCATATTCAGCAGACTATTATTTTGTTTTGGTTGAGTCAGACAGCCTCTACTGATGGAGCTGCCTACTCTATGCTATATAAACTACCAACTGGCAAGACAATGCCTCCAGTCCAAGCCCTCATGGAGGTGTTGAAAGCTGAGGTGCAGGTCTGAACTGGGCAGGGAAGAATTGAAACATGCTCTTTTGTAGAAAAAGTGACTCTCAAAGCAAAGGGTGACCATTTTTTTTGCCTGTCTGACTGTGAAAGATTATTTAAAAATGTCATAAAAAAGGTCATAAATACCAATCTTTTGGGAGACTGCACAGGTTTTTACCATGTACCTCTAGTATAAAGCCAATGTCTTTGTTTGGATTCATAAATTAAACGTGTGCTCCTTCTGCCATTTTGCAGTATTTTATTTATAGGAGTTTCTGGGAAGATGTTCGAGTCCTCAATTGCCAGTTAAGTGCCTGGCGTGAATCTTAACCACAGAGCAGGTCCCACTGCTTTACATTAGAGGCAAATTACACAGTGTGAAAATTTAAAATTTGTGTTACAATGTGGGTAATTTCTTCCTTATTTGAGAACTAATCCCATCTATGGTGTTAGATACTTCCACCACAAGGGTTCGGGTGTGACAGCTGAACTGAGTTGGCAGCTCCATAGAGCAGGCTGGCTGCATGCTCGCCCCACTTTGCTTTGCTTGTTTCTGGTTGGGTTCCTTTCCTCCCAGCTCAGAGAGCTGAATTGCCTCACCCAGGGCTCAGCTAACAGCCAGAGCAGCTGCAAGGAAAGAGGAGCCACCGGTAGGCTCATCCCACTTGAAACAGCAAGCCATTTAATTTGGCTGAGCTGTATCATCTAAATACACTTTCATTTCATGATTTTAAAGATTTTTTAATGCTATTCCTCTAAGCAGATTTTTCATCTAAACACACATATTTAAGATGATCCATCTTATGACTAGAACATGGAAACATCACATTATGTAATTAAAAAAGTAATTGCACAAAATTTTGCAGATTAAACCCAACTGTGAAATTTTCCAATAAAATGTTTTTATTGTAAAACATAGTAAGTGAATTATCTCAGACCCAAAGGGTTAAATATGTCCAAGGATCACTGTGTGTCTAGCAAAGGAGTTCCAGCATGGGAAATCAGAACGGAGTTAAACTCAGGCTGTCATCTTTGATGACCATCTGCATCTCTGATAACCACATCTATTTTGTGTAAATGAAGACTGACTCAAATCTTAAGCTTCCTTTATTTCTTGTTTTTGTTTTTTTTTTTTTGGTCTTACAAAGTTTGATCCGTGTATGGGCCATTCGTTTGAAAGTTGAACTTGATGATCTTTGTGGGTCCCTTCCAACTTAGAATATTCTGTGAAATTTCTGTAATGGAGCAGGTCACAGCTGCTGTGTATGAATATGAATTTATGGTTTCCTGTTAAAGCAAGCAATAACCCTCATGGTTTTTCATGCAACCCGTTTGTTTATGTCTGAGTCAAGATTGATGTGTAAAACTGAGGTGTGAGTAAATTGGTATGGTGAGTAAAGGGATAACTCTGACCATCCGACACTTCTGTGCCTTGGCCAGGAGCCAGACCTTTCAAGAGATATTGTGATCCTGGCACTGTAAAAGACTTGCAGAAGGCTCACTAAGTTCTTATTTTATGTTGCCTTTTGATTCGAATGATAACAATAGTGAGTAGGTTGTTATTAGAAAACTATTATGTTGCACTGGAAACTTGGATTCATACTTTCAAGTGTTTCTTAATGTTCATTTAATGGAGTTGGGGGAATTTCCATCAGTTTTAATCAAGGGGCCTACATTTTAATTCCTAATACATATTTATGATCTCTTCAAAGGATTGCTTTTTTTTTTTGTTAATTTAAGAGTCACTCATAGTTTGCTTCAAAGGATAAAGGGTATTTTAGCTTGACTGTTTCATCTGTGGTTCTACAAAACAGATTGTTGAGACTCCAGGTTGTACTCCTTGGTAGAATTAGATCAATAAAGCAGCAATCAAAACATGTTGCACAAACCAAATTGCTACAGCAGTGCTGGTTTAAGAAATCCTTTATATCGTAAACAGGAACTTAGCAGTTTTTCTGAAATGTCTTACTCTGTTGATAGCTGCTCAGCATAATTTATGATTTCCCACTTAGCATACTTATGAAATGGCTGTAAAACTGTGCTTCGTTTTGTACAGGGGCTTTGTATTTATGTCCACTGTGTCAGTCATTTGGCTGCAGGAAAATAGTACCACTAGCTAGAGGGAGGGGAAGTTAGCACTGTTAGCCAAAAATGAGGCAGTTTGTCAGGACAGTAAGGTAAGTGCACTGTTCTTGTGTAAAGCTGTGTTTTATGAGGTGAGGCCAGCCATCATATTGTCTTTTCATACAGTAACTCACTGGATACTTCCTGCCTACCGAAACTCCTGGAGAAGTCTTTTCTGCCATGTCCTGAGGCAATGCAGTAAAAAGAAAGGCCTATTGATGGGATTTTTGAGAAACCAAATGCAAGGAAATGTATTTTCTGATTTTAGCTGGAAGTGGAGAGTAGTTGGACCAGTCCTAATCCATCAGATCTACAGCTTTCTGCTTGTTTATATTGCAGCCATAAAAGTGGGAATCAGTCCATCATGCATTTGGTAGCTTTAGAGGTGCAGGGAGTTAGCTCTTTTTACAGCAGCACCATAGCCACATTCATGAGGAAGCACTGTGGGAGCTAATTTTATTCTTCTGAGAATTTTAACCACTTCATGTAGAATTTGACATGTATTTTACCCTACTTCTTTCACTAGCACCAGTATGTTATACTGTTCTGTGCTGCCTATTTCTGCCTGCCTTTTGAATGTTCCAGTAATAATTTCAGTATTGTTTTGCCTACAGTAAGTATCCTTGTTCCATTCAATTCAATTGAATTAAATTGAACAAAAATAATATTTAAAAAATCAGTGGTAAATATACCAGTTTTCTCTTTCATTATAATTTTTTTTTTCATGTATGCAGCTTTTCAGAAATGCTTTTAAAATCTAACAGTCTCTCTTAACTTCAACTGTAAAAAGTGGAATAATTACAGAATGGCAACATGAGAGATGACAGCAATGATGGAGATTCCACTGCCTTATGTTTGCACAGTTCTGCAAATTAATGACACTATAGAGAATGAATCCATCCTACAAATGCTAATGGGTCCAGTATCCTTCCTTCAGCACAGACAGTCAGGGTAAATGCAGTTTATAGCAAACCAGTGTTCCTTTTGTCAAAGGGAACAGGACACTGACCCATTTTCTAGTGTTTTTGATTCTATAAAGCAAACTCATATTGAATGAAGGAATGAAGCTTGTCAAAAATGTGATGTAACTTATACTCGGGTAACAAGTATATGGCCAGCATATCATCCCTGATAGAAATGCTAAAAACCATCAAGGAGAACAGGCTGAAAAAAGAACTTTGCGATTTAGAGTGAAGTTGTGATCTCATGAAGCTGTCTGGCTTGACTGCTGCTGGGTGATGTCATGTGCCTTTTCAGTGGTGAAGCTTCCCAATGTGGGGGATGTGAGGAGCTGTGCCTGAGAGCTTACCCACTGGTCCTGCTGGGCAAGCTGCAGGACTGTGCTGCTGCATCAAAACCTGTTTTCTTCTGCTTCTCCTTCTCACTTCTCCTTCTGCCTGTGAATTTTATGGCACATCTACACTTCTGGTGCTGCTGGGATGGCTCTGTGTTGCACCACCAGTTTTGAGTTAGCTCTAGGTACATGCTAGAATTGCATGGCAGCACAGAGCTCAGGAGCCTGCAGAAAACATGCAAGCAACACCATGAATGCACAAAAAGTTAGCCCATGCTGTGCTTTGGGGTAGCCACATGACAACCAGCACCTGGTGTAGTTGGTGTTCAAGCCAGACAGCTTGCATCTGTGCTGCAGGTGGTCTTGTATGAACCTGTGCCTGATGAGGTGCTGGAGCACTCCAGCTTCTCACCTGCATTAGCATGTCCGATGGAAAATCTGTCTGTTAAGAATACTCCAGTGGCTGTAAAAGCTGCTGCCTCTGAGAGGAATAAAGGTGACTCCTTGAGAAGAACTTCTTGAGACAAGGAAGAAACTGTATTAATTTTGAGCTGAAATTCAAGTGCTAATAATACCTAATCTCTGCGGAAATCTAATCTGAATATTAACAGCCCCTTCTGCTCTTTACAAGGACAAACATTTCTTTCTAAATCTCAACAAAGCAAGCTTCTGATGCGGGTCAAATGGAAATCCTGTTTATTAAAAAGCTGCTAAAGACAACCAGATTTTTAATTTCAATGGAAGAGGCTTCTCTGTGACCCTTAAAGGCATGCCAGTGGACTCTTCCAGCACATGCCTCAGTAAACAACAAATGAATCACTGAGGTGCTCTAACAAGGATTGATGTGTCCACCCAATTAGAGGGATATAAAGAGTGCTCCCTTGAAATTCTGGGTTCATTTGGGTTGCTCCACTATTTCCGCAGTCTAGCACTGAAGCATTGCTTCAGTGGGTATTGTTGGCCTCAACAACTGGCTTGTGTGGTTGTCCTAGCTAACAAGTACAATTTTTGTACAAACATTTCTCCTGTGAAATATGCAAGCAGTGACATAAAAAAATAATGCTGAATGTTAAAGACAAATCAGTCACTAGCACCTGTTTAAGCTAAGAGCAAGATCTTCTCCAAATTTAGCACTGCTTCAAGCATGGTTGATAAGACTTGTTAAACACCTGTTTTCAGGGTTTGCAGTTTCTGTTTTACATGGGCTTAACTTTCTCATGACTGAAATATGTGCAGTTTTGGGAGGTGAGAAGGTGCAATATGTGTTGTATGATATGAGTAATGCAGCTGGTCAGATGAAGCAATGTATGGAAAATTCATTAATTGTTTTGAGGCTGTTTCCTCTTTCTCTTGGAACAATGTTTCTATTTTCCATTTCAACTGTACATGTAACTTGCACTGCTTCAGAAATAATTTCTTCACATCATCTTAAAAGAAAATTAAAAATTAGACCATTTTTTCACTCTATGGAATATTTTCTATTCCCAGACAAGTAGCTCCATTGTTTGTACAGAACAACACATAAAGTAGACTAAAGAAAAACATAATGCACATCAAGAATAAAGCAGAGATCAGAGTATGTTTTGCTTTTCAAACAGCTGCTGCCTCAACAATTGTAGAGCACTTCAAGATTGCACAGTGTGTCTTGCAGGTACTATTTAAGTATTCCCTCAGATAAAGTATGATGGCAATTTACAATTCTCTGACCATGCTTCTAGGAAAGCTATCATATTATTATATCTTAAGATAGTAAGATATTGGCACCTGAAATTTCATTTCCTAGACTGCAAATGAAACCCTGACTTTTTTGTCTAATTACCTAGGTTAAGAAATAAACCATTACAAAACATCTATGAAGATATTCAACTAAGTGTTATAGAGGATGCTTTAACTCCTCCCTTTTTGTTGCTCATTTTTATCCCGTCAGTGTGACCCGAGTCTTAGTAACATAGCTACAGTTAGCAGATATTTGAATTTAGTTACAGTTATATGCCTGGGTTAGATGGTGTTTTGAAGCCTTAGTTCATCATCTGTGAAAGTCCTTAAACCAAAGGCCTAACAATGCTCTGACACACATCATTATTACATAAAAGAAGATTTTGCTCTGTTCTGTAGGTTTTTTAAAAACTGAAAATCTAGTGTTGAAGTTCTTACCTAGTAGTTTAAGAAGCAAAATTAAATGCCTAAATGAAAAGCCCTGACATCTACCATTGGTGGAGAAAACCAGGTTCCTGAGTGCTCCTAATTATCCACAGAAGATAATTAGCTGACTGTCCTTGGACATGTTTATCATAACTCAGATATGACAGCAATGAAAACAATCTGAGGACTTCTTTGAAGCAAAGTAAAGCTGAGATATGTGAGTTAGAAACAGGTTTTATGAGGTACTGCCTTTCCTCTTTGTATGTCCAGAATCCTAAATACCAGCTGTTCAGTGAAGCTGAGCATGATATTTCAAAATTTGTAGATAATGAAAACTGATTTAAGCCAAGTTTGCTTGAGCCAGTAACTTCAGATTCACGTTCCTGCCGTCTTTTAAGCCAGGAACCTTCCTAGATTGTCTTTTGCCAGTTCCTGATTTTTCATATACAAGACTTCATTTTATTAATAGACTGGCTGTGTTGGGAATTGTTTGATCTATTATTTTCACTATTTATGTTATCAAGTCACTGACCCACTGTGGAAATTCAGTAGCAGGGAGCTGTGATACAGAGTTTATGTGCTTTGTGTCACTGGCCTTCTTGTCCATAACTTAGAACTGCTGCTCAGCCATTCCTCCGCTTGCCAAATCTGCCTGTTTGCCAAGTCCTTGAAGACATAAAAGAATTGACATGTTTTCTTAAAATTGAGGACTTTTTTTTTAATGTGTGTGTGTGTGTGTGTGTGAGAGAGGCTTTCCCATTATAGTGGGGGGGAAAAAAAAAAGAAAAAAGCAGGACAGTGAAAATATTCTGGAATTACTTCAAAAAATATTCCACTACAGTAGTGAGTGAGACCTCTGTATTTAAAAGAAACTTAATAGAGTTAAATACTAGAGTGAGTGGAAAAACAGATGAACCCTTGTACATAATCCATTGCTGTCTGCCAATATGTGTGTTTTTTTGTGGTACTGGAGATTGTTTCACCTCTGTTCCTCTTGGGCAACTGTTTCGGGGCTGGACTAACATAATGAACAATTCTTCATTAACTCAGATAATGGCAAAGGGAAAAATACAGATGAGGACAGCTTGGTGGAAAGAAGTTTGTACAAAAGTTCATGGTTTTAACTCCTGTTCAGTGTCAAATCCAGTTCGGCTGTTTCAAAGACCTCCTGAATCTTTGTCAGCCCTTTGTGAGGCAGCATGCAAGGCACAGGCACTTATTCTTACTTTCTGTGGAATTTGGAACAAAGACCAATATTTTTATGAATCAGGGATTGCTACCTTGAACAGTCTCTTTCCCCTTTTATCTTCTTTCTGAGCCTCTCCAGCTCCCAAACTCTAAACCAAAACAAGGTAACAAAGATGGTTCTCAGCTGGGGCTCTCAGCCCAGCACATCATCTGTTCTAGTCCTTAACAGGGTGATTTTCCCCTGTCTGAGACTTCTGTGTTTCTGCTCTGGGAACATTATCCTTGCAGTTTGGCACAATTGTCCTATTCCTTATCACAGAAGCAGCCTCTTTCAAATATGTTGATTTATTGTGCTGAACCGTCTCTAGTTAACGATTCACACAGGCTTCTCTGCCATTGGGATGCCATTTCTTTGTCCTTCTCCAAAATCTTTCATGTCTTTGGATGTCAGGGCTTTTCTTGCAGTCAGTTCCCATCCTAGTTCTGCTTCTTGTGCTCTCACGTGCTTCAAGGTAGCCCCAGACCACTAGGCTCCCCTTTGCGCTCATCTCTTCTCCTTCATCTCTTTCCCCCTGCGTTCACTCCTGTGTGGATGCAGATTAGGTGAGAGACTGCCTGGTGCTGCCAAGGCTCACGAGAAATATACTTCCAATAGACACTGCAAAGCGTGCCAAAACCTTGCACCAGGGCACAAGATAGTTTATTCTGGCAGGCTGTATGCTCACCAGCCTGCCAGCTAGCAGTGATTCTTTCGCGTACTTGTAGTATCTCAAAAAATACTGGTTCTTCCATACTTTGGGTTGATTTTAAATTGTCACTTACATGTCTTAAATTTTATCACATCAGCTTTTCCATTGTGGGCTGTAGGAATGGATAGAGCCCAGTGGGCATGCACTAAGTGCATGCACAAGTGCAGCACATCCTTGAGCAAGGAGCTCCTTTTGTTACCTGACCATCAGCCGCTTTGGTTGCACTGAGTTGAAATTCTCTCATGGGTTAAGGAATTCTCTGAGATAGGTTACACCCCCACAACCTCCCTTGATAGGTGGGTGTGTTGCAAATGAGTACCTCAAAGCAGAAATCTCTCTCTCTGGATTACCTCCTTTGCTGGAGAAAATAATTAATTTCAGCTGACAAATGCATTCATTTAGATACACAGAAAATTTCCCATGTGCTTGGTATGTTTGAAGTAGTGAATAATTGAGGTATGTAAAATGGAAACAACTTATATAATAGAGTTTCACAGACCCAGGGGGAGACCTGAATTTGCTCAGTCCTGCTCTGCTGCATGAAGCTCTTCAGTTTTTACCTTGCAAATAGAGATGAAAACATAGAAAGTATATCAGACCAACCATCTCTTGGCAGCTTCTAGATCTGTTATGAACTTTTCCCACTGCCATTTCTTAGAATGTTTTTCACTCTTCAGTGAACAATTTCAGCTATCACTTTTGCATCTTACCTTTTGGAATAAATTCTTATACATGGATGACTTCACCCATATCAGGAATTCCTAATTCTTTTCCTTCTCATTACTGGATCTCCTCACAGCTGCAATTGTCAATGCTGAGTAATAATGTTTTTCTGCAGTCACTTCAGACCACTCACTGTAAACAGCTTCTATTTGCATACGTTTGTCTCTTTAAAGACTTTGTATTCTAATCTGCTAGTACCCACAAACAAAATATTATATAAAATGGAGCTGTCTGAATAAAGTTCTTTTTTTGTCATGATGGCATGGCTGATTCATTCAAAATAATACTGATTAAGTATTTTCCAAATCACTGCTGTACTTTTTAAAATTTATTTTTCTTTATTGAAGACACAGTAAAGCTGAATCCTTAAAACAACAAGCTTTTCTAAAAGTATGTCACAACTGCTGAGGTGGTCTCTGGGATGATCTTCCATACTGCCTCTCTTGCAGATTTCTTACCAGAATACTGATTAGGACTTATTCTGTTGCCGAGTTCTAGTTTTACTGGATTGGTGCAGACTACCTGCTGTTTATACTTGAATCTTCATTACCATCTGTGTAAACTTCATTTTTGACACACTCATCAGAGGATGAGAGTTGCTTGCTTGAGACACTATGGAAATATTTATCAAATAGTGTTGTGGCACTGTTCTTGTGTATAAAACACCTTTCTCCTGAAAAGCAAGTGGTCTAGAATAAGTTACTGCATTTGTTAAAGTAAATGCAGGATGAAAGTCATAAGGGTGACTGTGTCTATGAGGTGTTACTTCCTTTTTCATTCAGGTTGTTGTGAGTCTCTGTTACTGCAATAAGAGTCCATTGCATTCCTGTGAGAAAGCACTGCTTATGCCGATTACACCAGAATGTCTATACCTTTGCAGTGGCCAGTGTGTAGGAAGGAAGCTTAGCTTTCTCTGGAACTGTGACTTATTTTCTGTCATATGGGCATTCTCTGTTTCAAAGTCTTCTTAAGGCAATAAAGCAAACCAAATCCAGATAAGGCAGAGCCAGTTTCATATAACTTGTTGTTCTTGGTTTCATAGCATGGACACAGCTTGAAGAGGAGGCATTCATTCTTACAGAATTGGATGTTAAAATTGAGGTGAGAACCAGTTAGTGTTGGGTCTGGAAGCAACACAGTACATACAGACCTTTTGAATCCTCTTTTTAACTTGCTTGGGCTTGTACCAGACATGTTTCACACCACCCTGGTATGCAGTTGGAATCTCCAATGTTGAAAGAAAATTTTTATGATCTCCTACTCTTTTTGCTTTTGGCCTCAGACCTGTTGCTTTCATGGTGGTGGCAAACATTTCTCTGCAGCCTTTAGGAAGCCTTTCCTGGTTCTGACTGAAATTCCAATCATGCCTGAGTGCCTGCTTGTATGGAGGGTTTGTATGGAGCAGCCTATCTCGCCTATCTCCTTTCTGCTGTTAATTAGTTCAGAGCCTACAATCTTCCCAAATTTGTAGATATTGAGGATTCTACTAGTGCAACCTGATAGCTAGCCTTAGATGTTTAAATGAGTTTTGCTTCAGTACTTCAAAGGTATTACAACACCAGGGTTAGTGATGACCTGGTGACCTACTAGGCTCTCATTTTGTTAGATTGCCCAAAGCTCATACAGTTTTTTAGGGGGAAAAAAAAAAGAGATTATTTGTTAATTCAGTTTACAAAACTTAATATACATGAAATATCAACCTGTTTGCCTAACCCATGAAGTGATTTTTAAATTCTTTGCTGTGAGTTTTTCTGTCTCTCATATTGCATGAACCCTATTAATTCTACTTTTCTTCCACTTTTCAGCTAGATTGTATCTATATTTGGCTGTGTATTAGAAAACTTGTGAACTTACAGTAGTTTCACTTCCTGCAGTTTCTGTCGTCCCAGGCTGGTGTGCAGTTTGTGTGCCGGCTTTGCCCACGCTGCATTGTGAAACTTTCCTCTTTCAGAAGCTATGCCCCAGGGTGTGGGAAAGACATGTTGTAATGCTGGGGAAGAAGTGGAGAAAATGCACCAACCTCATCTACAAAATGGTCATTTCTCAGAACTTGAGTGGTCATCTCCTCTAACAAAGCTGAGACTTGTGTGTGTTTGTATTATTTTTGCACTTTTTTCTTTCTTTTTTTTTTTTTTTAAATTGAAAACTGCTGACTTCAGCACTCGCTGAAGGAATAACTTTGCGTATGTGCTACCTGTGTGGTACCTTTTCAGACAGAAAACAAACAAACAAAAAAATTATCCCAGCATTAACTGAATGTCTCTGCAAGCCTTAGCAATTCTGACCTGGCAAAAAGACAGGGTATGGAAAAAAATTCTCTGCAGTATTTACTTGAGCCTTCCTTCTGTCCACCCAAACCAAAATTAGCAATGTCAGTGTAGATGTTGGGTAGTTATGCCATGCATGGATTTATGAGCTTGCTTAAACATCTTGTTATTAAAAGTTTAAATATTTACACTGAGGATCTGCTGCCTTCTGAAGTCTTGTGAGATTATTTCTGAGTACTGAGAATGTGTTTTTTTTTTTTTTTCAATTGAGAATATTCTAATGTTGACTTTTAAACATAAAACTGCTTCAGTGCTTTTCTAATCAACAATTACAGATTAATTTATGCTATATCAAGGCTTAAGTGTTGCTTAATCCATCTAGAGTTCTAGCAAAGACTGACCACTTGACTAAGATTATGTAGCTTTGAAAAAAACAGTTTTCAATAGGACATTGAAGCGAAATTAAGTAGAGGTCAGGGTGCTGGCATTTGCTGGTATTTTCACATTTGGATTTTGCAATGATAGGACATATTTCTATGTGGGACCCTTAGGAAATCAAGGCTTGTGCTGTCTGTTCCTCTTAAAGGCCCACTATACATCCCCCTAAGCAAGAATCCTTGTTTTTGATGTGGCTTGAATTGGGGTGTTAAAGCAGAATCATTACCCTGGGTTAAACTTTAAACTCTTTTCTGTTTAGTTGTACATACATATAACAAAATATGCCCTTGGCTTGCCAAACATTATCCAGTTGGCAATCACATGGCAAACAACATGCTCAAGATTAAAAGACTCTGTGCTTTTAGTGCTTGATGTAATATTTCTCTTTTAATTATGTAGGGAACCAGCACTGTTGAGTAGAGGCAAATAATTGCTATGAAAATGTGCAGATTTTCTCAGTAGAAGTATTTCTTCAGAATCGTAGTGGGTGGTGGGAGATAAGAAACAACTGAGTATACCCGACAGAAGGACTGTGCACTGCACTTGAGTATAGAGGGACCTGGAGGAACTGCAGACTGCCAAGCACCACTCACCGAGTACGGCAGTGGCAGCTCTCTTTTAGCAAAACAGCAATGGTCTCCAGTCAGTGTGGAGAGGGGAATTGTGAGATGAGGCAATTTTTGTCAGGGGAGCTTGTTATAGCTCCAATTGTCTGCAGTGGATCTTTTAATTCTAGTATTTCTAGGAAAAATTTAATTTGTTCGAAGAAGAAGATAACTATTTTTTTTCTCTTTTAGAAGTTTGGAGGGAGGTAAAAGAAGGATTAAGTAATGACTTAGGAATTTTACAGTGAACATGGATGTTGGCTTTCTGTTGCTGTAGCTACATCATCCATCTCAACATACAGTAGCTATGGGAACGGAGCTATTGGACCTTGCAAAAGGAATGCAAACATTTCACTGCTGGTTTGCCATTTGTCTGAGTGCTTTTCTCAGAAGTCTTAACATAATTTTCATTCTGGTCTTAGCTTGTTCAAGCCTAAAACTCTAACCATGGCATCTCCCTCCTACAGAGTGAGTCTCAAGGCAAAGATGTCTCTTTTCTCTGTATTCTTACAGGTCTTTCTATCAAATTTTACTTTGTAGAAAAGAGCAAGGACGCTGAGTAAAATATAGCTGAGTAAAATATAGCTGTAGACAATAGAGGAATCCAAATGGGCATAGAATAGCGTCACAAAGAGCTTCACTGCTCAGGACATGTGCAGCTGCACATGGACGGCTAAGTCACAAAATCCCGTGGGTGCTGCAAGTCCAAATGCTCTGGTTTTGCTGGATTTCAGGGAGCATGGTGGTGATGATGAACAATTTAAAAATACTTGATAGAATAGCTTGTTAAATTAAACAGTAACAATGAACTTGCTGTGTTTCAGAACACGTAGCAATCATCTGCAAGGAGTAATAATAATGTAATTTAAATATAGATTCAAATGAAAGTTGTAACTGTTCAGTGCTCTTTTTCTACACAACATCCTGACATATTCTGAAAAAGTCCTACTCTTTCTTGCTGAAAGGTTGACAGCATTAGATATATGTTTATTAGGCTACTTTACCTGAGCACTATTAAATGTTGGTGGCCTTGGGAAGGAACAGAAGTACCATAAACATTGCTCTTTCAGAAAGCTACAAGAAAAGAAACAGGACAGTTGAAGTAAGATACTTATGTTGATGAAATTAATGTTCACAGCATGACTCTGTCAAAACTTGGCTTACGACATTATAAGCAATTTATCAAAGAGAACTGGTATATTTAAGATAAAGACAGTCACAGTGTCCTGGTTTCTGAGAGCAGAATATAGTTGAGTTTGAGCCTCAAGACCTTGATCCAGGCTTACAATTTTTGGCTTCAAATCAAACCAGTAACATTCTACTTCCTAGGAGATGAACTAAAATAAATCACCCGTGAAGCCTGATTCTGTTTCTTGCTTCTATCTATTCTACTGCAAGTAAGATTTCTTATTAAAATCACCATGGATACATGATCCTTATAATCCTGTGAGTCTTTTTCTGATTGTCTGCTTAGCTGCAGAAAGTTAACTAATGCTGTGCCTAAGAGAAACGAGCTGCTGCCCCTCTCCCAAAATCCCAAATCAAAGCAGCTCATTTTTGAATCAACCACAGGCATATTGACCTGGTTTCACCACGGCAGATGCATCTGACAGTGCTTCACATCCATGTGAGTGGGATCTGGGCTGTGTGCTCTGTGCTGCATGGCCTTTTGCAGTAAGAGAGGAATACAACATACAGCAAGTTGCTTAGGTGTCTTTGGGAAGGGTGGAATAGCGGTTCAGATATTGCCCTGACACAGAGCTGTTTCACAGAGGTACGTGCATACTGTAGGAAAAACTCACAACAAACTACCTTTATTCAACAACGAGTATGATTGCTATCGACCAGTTAGTTGGTTATTACTGGTAAACTGGCAAAATCGATGTTCTGATTTGTATCAGCATGTCCCCAGTGGGAAAATATAAATATGCTTTTCTCTGATCTTCTACCCTATTGCTTACAGGCATTAATTTGAGTCCTTTAAACCTGGTGGCACATAGTGCATTGGGCAACTCAGTGGTTGTTGAGAGCATCTCCTGACTACTGGACAGGCACTGGTCAGAAAGAAAGGGCAAGAACTGGAAATCCTGATTTAAGTAACTGCAGCAATATTTTGTACATCACCCTTCTGCCATCATTACCTTCTACTGGTATGGACTTGCAGTGAAAGGCAGCACAAGTGATTTATGCTGTATGTGTTCTTCTTGGTTTCTTACTTATCACCACTGTTGTGGTGTCATTATGTGCTTCTCAGTGAGAGACTGAATTAAAAATGTCTTCTGTTACTGTTCAATGTATTGCAGAAAATGCTGTGTAGATCTGTGAATCAAGACATTTGTTCTTCATTTTTAGCAATGCCCTTTCCCTGAACTCATTTAATGAGACAGTTGTAAGATGTTTGTATGTTCTCCAGCTGGACTGGGTGCACAATTCTTGAACTCTGTCTCTAGCTACATTCTCATTCTAAATGTCCTGTGTCAATAGATAGTGGCAGCTATATTCTTACGACAGCCTTGTTTCACATAATACTCCTCTAATGTTGTAAGACAGAAAAATGCCTGAGACTGAGAGAATTTGGAATTTCGTTGTTACTGAAGTCCTTGACAGCTGTGTTTCATAAAAGTGAAGGGGCATTGTAAGTAAAGGGTGAGGGCTATTTACAAAAGGTAGTGTATGAACCAAAAGGTAACATACAGCATAAGGTGATGGTGCAGAACAGAAGACTGTTGTTTATTATCCCTGTTTATTACCCCACAGAAAATATGCCCAGAAATCACTTCCAGCTTGGGCTGGAGAGTACTTTGTTTGCAAAGACGCTGTGGAAGGCTGGTCTTATAGTGGCATATTCTTGCTCTTCTTGTACATGTGGAGGATAAATTTCTTATATATATTTTTGTACAGCTTTCTAGGGTGTGCTTTCTTCTAGTGACTTCAGCTTCTCTCATGGGGTCTTTTACTATATGCCAGTGCAAAGGAAGCAGGAAGATGATGCTAACTGGTGCCATGACAAGGACAATGGGACACATCCTATGCTGAACCTGCATGGGACAACCTGGAGCTGAGGTGCTCTCTCATGGTAAAAGAGAGCAGTATGAACCATACTGATCCTGTATAGAAGATTGTTTGGGTTCTTGGTTAGAACAGAAGATGTCTTGTCTTCTCTGTGTGATGGTCCACACTACCTTCCACAGTAGGAGAATTTACTGGATATTCCTACAATGAGGAACATGGAAAAAAACAGAGGAAAGACAGTGGGAGGGAGGTGACCTGCCATTTTCCAATATCCACTCTAGAAGCAGATAAGAGAAATCCTTTCTTCAGAAATGTTCTGTAGGGAAAGGGTCACCCTTTTGTCCTTTCCCCTTCTCTTGCAAACTCTGTTGGTCATAAAAGCACTTTCACTCTGTAACATTTACAAAGATTGACCTCAGAAATAATCAGTGGCATCCTAAAATGACTGCTAATCCTGGGGGCTGCAAACCATTTGTCAAATACTTACACAACATTTGAATAATCAGAGAAGTATAAGGACCAATTTAGTAACCTTTCCTGCATTGTTTGTTAAACATTTCCTATTAGACCACCCTCAGTGTGGACAATGGCAGATTACTTAATTTTCTGAATTACAGTAATAACTCACGCTCCAGTACCTTATGTTCTGACTAGTCTTAGTTTAAATCTGTGGTTTAACTTTCCTCTGTACCTTCAATTTGCAGATTCTACATAAGAATCTTGGCAACTATGAAATGTCCAGACTAGTACCCCAATGCCTTAATCAAAACCACTGCTGTAGGAAAGAATTAAAGCATAGCCTGGAAAGAACTATATAACAGTTTTTGTGTCCCATTTGCATGGAATACATTAGCAAGGTTGTTAAGGCTTCTAGGTCTAGTGTGCACCAAATATCTAGTTCCAGATGAGATGCAAAGTCCTGTAGATTCTAAGGAAAAAAAAAAGTGGTAAGATTGCATGCATATTGTTTTCTTTTTGCATTTAAAATAGAGTGGAAAGTTTACATCTTAGGAGTTTTTAGATGGATAGGAATAATAACTTCCATGACCCTATTGTACCAAATATATGCTAGTATCTGATAGAAATGTGTCTTCTTAGTTCTATAGAAACCTTCCAGCAATATCATGCTCCAAGAATAAAAGTACTACTTGGAAGTGTTCATACAATAATTCTTGGAAATGTCTTCATGTAGATATCATTGTTTCAGGCTGTGATTGGTTGTTCAGCCCACGGTGCCTATAAATCCACAGAGCACCCTTGAGTTTTGGTGGTCTCTCAAATGTAAGTAAGATCAGCAGTGGAGCATAGACCCTTTCAGAGCTGTAAGATTTCTGATCTTTTTAGGTGGGGTGTTAAAGGGAAAATAAACAGCTCTGTGATGCATTCATATTTTCTGTAGATAACTGTTGATTCAAAATGAGGACAGATTGGCAGGCCTAATGAAGTGCCCACATCTGAATGGGAATGTAGAGTGGTGACATTTACTCTTTTTAATTTTTTCTTTCTTTCTTTTTTTTTTTTTTTTTCTGTACCTTTCCAGTACCGAGGGAAAGGGAAAGAACACCGTTTTCTCAGATCTTATTACTTTATTACAAACTCCAGACTTTGTTTATTGGAAAATTTAATTGTAATCCTGCTCTAATGTCTGTCTTTTTTAACACAAAAATATGTGTGTGCACAAATTTGCTCTCCTGTTACTCTCTTCTCCTCTCTATTTGTTAACAGAGTCATCAAGCATTTGATCATCTCACATGAGGGAAGACAGGGCTTTATATTTTCTTAGACATTAGTCCAAGGTAGAGTTACAGACAGCTAATGGAAACTCAGGCTTCTAATTTCATCCTGCTGTAGTTAAATATTTAATTAATTGTTGAATGTTTTTGCAGCTGAGCATTAAGACTTTTGTTCCACATGCTTAATCCCATGCACCAAGTCTTCATAGGCCCAGTGGTGCATTCTGCTCCCCAGCATTGTGCTGAAGTGCTAGTCAAGAGGAGGCTGTAAATCTCAGCAATTTACTGTGGAGTAATGGTGTTGTACCTTGAAAATGTAAAGAATATGCTTTCAATAACTGTCTAAACACTGTTTCAAAGTAATTAAAGCAGTCTGAGGAGGTTGACGCTCAGTTGAGAAGAGAGTTAATTGCTTTCAATCCGTGTATAGGCAGGTGGCCATGTACAACTGTAGCATTTCATTTCTCTGGCTATTAGCTTGCAGATATTGATATCCATCCAGGTTTACCACTGATTTTAATGTTTTCCAGCTGCTGCTTGCTAGTATGGACATATTTCTGGCAACTGGGAATCATATTTGAGTAACTGTAGATGTCATATAGTTGGGCTGCATATGAAACACTTGATTTTCAAAAATAAAAGTTGAATTGCAAAGTTCAACAAAGCCTGGCTTCAGGGCCTCTGGTTCAGTATTCTGCACTCCAGCTTCTAATTTCATTCATAGGACTAGCAAATGGTGCTGGAGTCTTTCTGTCTCCTTGTTTTTTTACTGAAAGAGAATTGTACTGACAAATGCTGGAGATGTGATCGAAGATCCCAGCTAAATTCAGCTCTCCTAAACATAAAACTTAGTATTTTAATACTCATTTGAGTACAGACAGTTATTGCAGATTAACTTTTGTTTAGCATTTCTAAGTATAACTTTGTCGTTCTTTGAGTCAAACTGCGAAATTATTCTTAATAATGATGGCACTTGGTAAAGACTGAGTTCTTGCTTTGTACTGTTCTCTATAGTTATCTTTCAGGGAAAGATCATAAGGAAAAACTCTCAGGAGCACTCAACTGATTTTTGAAAATGTAGCTCCCAAAAATAAAATTGAAACTTGAAAAGAAGTGTGGAAACCCTCATTTCTTCAGCAATACAGAAATTGCACACTGATTTGTATCTGAATTATCATATCATCCTGAAAAAGTTTATGAACTGCTCTTCTTTTAATCTTGTCTGATTGCAAATAGTTATTTGCCAGTTGCTAAAAATAGGAATGAAATATGAAAAGAAGATGGTCAAAAATATCAAGTGAAGTAGTTGAAATGGCACAATAGGCAGACAACTTTAAATTCCCATGTTTTCATTTGTGGATTAATTGTATGCTATAAATAACATAAAGAAACTCCAATGATTGTTTTAGTACTCCAGCTGGAAAACTGCTCAAGAACACTAAAAATGAAAATATCAGTTATGTGCAAATGAGCAAAGGAATTTATGTGAGAACACTCCAGGTGCTCAATAGTTGAAGAGCTAATGACATAGGTTGTCTTGCAGTGATGCACTGTAGCTAGCTTGTAGATGACAACATTGTTCTCAGCTTTTTAATTTGAGTTGATTTTTTTTTTTTAAAGACAATGTTGACTTTTATGTGTAGGTTTGAAATGGACTGTACTGACTTTGACAGACTCCCATCTCTGTACTCATGACATACTAGTTACCAGAGACTCAGTTGTCTTCTTTCCATCCAGAATTCTTCTGTCTTTGCTGTGTCTTTGTTGTACAGCCCTTTATCAGGTTTATTTCAAGTGGTTGCTAGATATCTTGACTCCTGAATGTGTAAGATTAACTTGTCAGAACAAAGCATACTAAGGAGACACAGAAATTCTAAAATAAATATAAAGGGCTTTCGGCTTTCTGGAACTTATCTGAATACCAGGCTAGCAGGTATGAATGACTGAAGTAAATTCACAACAAATTGACAGTAAATTGGCATTAAATGAGTATTTCAGGTAGCTTTGTCTCCTTGCAAGTATACAGTATTCCTAGCCATAAGCATTTAAAATGAATGATGTTGTAAGAAACCAAGAAATGCCTTCTGGGTTGAGGACTCTTTCAGGACTTTTCATGTTATATTGAGGATTAGAAATGAAAAGTAGATGCTTTCAAAAATTACAGATACTCTGAGTTTATGATAAAATTATGAGCTGGCAACTTACAAATACAAGAGTTCATAGGAATTGAGTTAATTTGAAACTAAATGTCATATGGTTGTGACCCTGTATTATTTATTTACTTTAACTTCCTTTCTTTCTCAGGATAGAATCTAAGATTTTTTTTGGTGCACATAAAGCTTTTCCTGACTGATGTCTGAAAAATATGATAATGAAAGTGGTTTTCTTCTAAAAGGAAAAAAAAAAAGCCTCTTAAAGCTTTTTTCCCCTTCCTCTGTAACTTTTGAAGTTTTTACATGGAAATTATGTTTATTTTTTAAACTTGTCCCAAAACCTCTTTTTTTTCCTTTTAAGATAATTTATTTTCCTAGCAGTGATTACAAAACAGGTTTTGAACCTGCTCAACAGACACTGATAGGAGATTTTTTTTTTCAAAAGTCTTGTGTTCATGTAATGTAAATGCTACAAAGTAACCTGCATGGAAGTAGAAGTCTTTGCAACAATATAGAATCATAGAAATATTTAGGTTGGAAAAGACCTCTAAGATCATCAAATCCAACCATAAACCCATCACTGTGAAGCCCAGCAGTAAGGCATGTCTCTCAGTGCTGCCTCATCTACTTACAAAGAGAAAACCCAATTAAATAAAAATGTGAAAAGTTAGCATTCACAAATTCAGTCTGTGACTCTGAGCCTACCGTGCAGTCCTTTGTAGCCACTTGGCCCTTGGTGCAGGTACTAAGAACTGAGGGCTGTGTGGCTGTGTGGCTGGTGTTGACCTGGCCAAATTTGTCCTGCTGCTCTTAATTTACTTGCCAAGGCTTCTGAAATTCCAAAGTAGAAACTTTGGGTTTGAGTAGACAGTGTGAAAATGCAGCTACTGAGGGCAATTTACGTACATTTGTCACCCTTCAAATCCCTAATTCCTGCCATTCCTTGCAGATGATTCTTTTGCATCTAGCTCTGTCAAGCTCATCTCCAGCAGAGCTGTGTTGCTATGTCTGCTTGATACTTAATCGCACTTGAAAGGAAGACACTTCCGATTTCCATTACTTTCTGTTACTGTAATAATGTAATTGCTGCAGCTCAGATCTGGAGGTAGGAAAGGCAGCTTCTGCAGTATGTGACAAATATAACTCAGAGTTTTCAAACTTCTGGAATCTTTAAAAAGGTCTTGGAAAGTTAGTGAGCCAGTTCAGAGCTTCCTCTTGAATCTGTTCAAATTTGAATAAAAACATAGAATAACTACAGCACTGACCATAATGTGTCAGTCCAACATCTGAAAACCTAATGAAAAGAGGTTAAAAAGAGTTTATCATTGCTTTTCAAGCATTCAAAATGTTCTGTTTAAGGAAAATTACTTCATTTTCTTACATCTGTCTTCAATAAAGCACTAAGATGGCTGCCAAGCAGTAGCTTTATCTTCATCCAGCTGGATACACCTGAGCTTTCTTAGCTTGAGAATAAAAATCCTTCTCAGCAAGTGAACCGAAACTGAGCATATTTGGAACTATAAATCAAAATACCCGTGTACAGATGTTCTCAGCCTAGAGGCATAAATGTGAAGGTGCTTGATTCCAGAAGGAGTTTTCAGCAATACCTGAAAATGTTCAGAGATGTTTTGCAACTATTATAGTATCAGCACAGTACTTAAAATTGCCATGAGTGACTTGCTAATTATGCTCTTCTGATAAGTGCTGTACAGTGGTGAGTTTCAGAGGCAGCAATTCAGTACAGTGCCAATACGCAAAAAAACAGCCTTCTCTAATAGAGATTTGGGGTGAAGGAGTCATATGGAACAAGCTTGCTTTTTAAAGCAAGGAGAAATATCACCAAGCCTTTATAGCACCTGTTTGGCATCAGACAGAGCTTTTCTGAGGATGAAAATTGATATTACCCCATTTTGCAAAGGGGGAAGTTGAGCTGCAAATGAGATGGCCTCCAATGCAACAGCAACTGGAAGAGATTGAATAGGTTTTGGACTCTTGCCTCCTCTGACCCCAGGTTGCTGTGGACCCCCGAAAACAGAGAGAGAGAGAGACAGAGAGATAGTCTCATGATTTTGTAATGTGTTACAGTTTTAGTGCAGTGACACATATCTGCATTTGGACTTTGAAAGGGAAGATCTCATCTGTCATTTTTACCGTGGTACACTTTTATACTATGACAGTTCTCAGAAGCTTAAACCAAAGGCTATTGTCTCACTGCTCTAGGATGGCTATTTCACCTTAGGAAGATGACTCCTGCTCCAAAATGAGCATGTTGTGATTTTTAGGAATATGTGGTTGGTTCTTTAGACTTACAGAAAAATGCAGAGCTGTAACAGACAGCATACATGAAGCAAAGTGTGAATGGCAGGGTATGGCAAAATGTGATGGTGCGGTGGTAGTTTTGCATTATTTATCTACGTTATCCTGAATAAGGAGTGCAATTCATTCTGTATTTGATTTCTGTGTTTGAAAGAAGTGGCTCATTTCAGATTCTGTCAGAAGAAGTGTGTGACATGAAAGAAGTTTGCAGTCACTGTCAAAAAGCATCAAAGGACCCCTCTTTTTAGTGTCATATATTCACACAGAATAGAATTTGAAATTTTTTTTTTCAACCTAACAAATACTTAAGTAGATGACTTGGCCATTTATGGTGAAGAATTGCTGAGCTGAAACCAGACAGGGAAATTGGCCATTCATGGAATAAAAAGGATTTTATTTTGGTTCATGTGTAAATCATAGAATAAGCTTAACTGTGGTATTGCTTACCAGTTACCTGTGATTAAAAATAGAAAAAAATACAGAGAGCAAGAGATTGTGGTAGGTAAGAAACTTAAATATTCAGTGTTGCACATATTCTTAAAATAGGTAGGTGTTTCTTGTGACATATTTCTTGATACTGGCTCACTTAGCATTTTCTGAGATATCATTAGACCTTTGCAAGTAGTATTTCCAAATATGGATGTGAGACTTTTATGCACTTGAATCATATTTAGACCCAGTCCCCTTGTTCAGGATGTGTGAATTTAGTGCTCAGCTTGAGCGTATGGGGTGCATTACCCAGAAAACTGCAGTGAACAGAACTGTGAACATGATTTCTGCAGACCTAAATGCCTCTTGTCTTGTGGCATCCAACATCTTATAGTTAATGAAGTGCAGATCCCTCTCTCCACTGCCCAAGCAAATGCATTGCCAAACCCTGGGAGTCAGAGCTGAGGCAGCAGGGCAGAGGGATTTGCTCAGCTCTCATTTCTTGAGATCTTGCAGGAGAATGCAGGGGACCTGCCCCACCAGCTCACCTGCGGGAGCAGGAAGGGAAAAAGAACCCAACCAACTGAAGTGTTGCCTAGTCTGACCATTGCTACCTCACCAGCCAGGAGAATTGATTACAAAAAACCTTCTGGAAAAGCTAGCTATTGTTGGGAGTCTTGGCAGCTGTGTTCTCTTAATGGCAGTAAAATGAATTGATGTCCTCTTCTAAAACATGGACTTCCTGGGCCATGGATGGGTTCCACAGATGTGTTAATATGGGGGACAGCAAAATGGAACACCAGCGCTGGCTTGAAACATGGGCTACTACTGAAATGTATTAGTGCTGGAAGAGCTGCCAGAACCTTTCTAGTGGAACTTTTTATTTATGTTTCTGTCTTGAAAAATGAAACCCAATTTTCCATATTTCTCAAGTCTCCACTGCTTTGATAGACTTCTGTCATTTAAATCCTGAAATAGCTCAGTTATACTTTATATTGAAGTCTGCCTGCCTTCTTTGGTTAGAATAAATAATTTTTCAAATAGCCATGGGCTGAAAGCTTCTTAAACTGAAGGAATGACTGTAAGAGTTCTCTATAAGTAGCTTTCTGTACAGCATGTGGTCATTGGAAAGTGAGTTCTTTTCTGTTATATGGTATGAGTTGACCAAAACTGCAAATTGGCATACATACAGCCTTGATGGAGGTCTGTCTACATCAAGAACTATGTAATTGCAGGCAATTGATATGGATTCTGGACAGCAGAAATTGAATTGTAGCCATATAAGGAATTCATTAAATTCATGACATAAAAATGGAAGTCAGTGTTCAGGTGAGGGGGTGGGAAAGGGACTACATCCAAACCCAGTGCTATCCATGCAAAGTTCTTTTCTTTCATTTAGTGAGGTTAAATTTGATACCCCTTGTAGTCAGATTTCCTACTGATACTTAAATGGAAAAGTAAACCCAGCTATTTTATTGAGAAAAGATATGCATCTGATCATCTTTCCTGATTTCTAGTTTTCATTCCTGCTGCAATGTTTGCTCTTCTCTTTTTTGAGTAGCTGCTATCTTGGACTGCTTCTGGCTGAGTAATTATTAAATTGGATTTCTGCCTTTCCTGGTCTGAACATAAATCTCTTAGTGCAATTCATGGATTGCACTAGCTGCTTACTACATATCTTGCCAAATGGACTTGTTAGCCTCCGGTCTTACGTAACCTTCCCTCTAGCAGAGCTGATCAGACATCCCAATATAACCCAAACCAAAACAAGTGAAAGAAAAGAGAAAGTACAGTCAGTGAAGATGTCAGAAAGAAATTTAGGCAATCAATCTAGGCTTGGGAGTCTTGAAACCAAGGTGACATAGCTTAACACTTGGCATGATACATCTTATTGCCAGGCATAGCTCTTACTTTGGGATGATTAGCTCTTACTTTGGGATGATTAGTAGCACTTGATGTTTTCGAAGTGGATTTTTTAAATTCAACCATTATCCTGTGGGGACACAAGGTGAAACTCTTTAACAGAGACTGGATTTATTCCACAGTTCCCTCTGTCATCTTGCACCACTGAGACCAAAAAGCAAACGCTGCCTCTTTCCTCTCAACCCTCTGTGGCACACTGAGAATACCTGTGAGCTTATTATCGTAATGTGACACTGAAGGAGTGTAAAAGGCTCCACATGACAGTGTTCATTGATGCATACCTGTGGTTCTTCATCTGGATCAGGAAATATACAGTTCTCATTTCTCTAGTTCTGGAGAATATTTCTAGTCTTAATAAAAGGCTGCCTAGGATGTCTTGATATTTTGAACAGCCACTAGAGTCTAAATGAGTAGTGGTGGAAAAGATGGCGAGAGGTAAGACACAAATAAAAATTAACTGTTTAGTGCTCTTTTCTTGTCAGTGATTGCTGAGTACCAGTTTTAGGTTATTTTGATAAATCTCCCCCAGTGACTAAAGTGAGACTGGTAAACCAGTTTGAATGTAATGTTTTGTTTAA
>JAWWEU010000081.1:76616753-76693680 GCA_035583155.1 Acropternis orthonyx | reverse complement strand
GGAAGGAAAAAAGTAAAAATGCAGTATAAATATGCATTCTAAATAAGATCAAAAAAGAAATATGAAATATGAGATTTTCTTTTGTGTTAATGTATGCTGGTTAAAAAAGAACTGCATATTGTGCTAGTGTGAGAACCAGGAAGTGAGAATTACCGAAGTGAAAAACTTAATATAAGAGGCTGAGCTGCAGCCTGGTAGAAAACGTATATGACACAAATGAGCATCCAGGAACAGTTTTTCAAGATGTTGAGAGTTCAAGCTTTCATTTCTCTGATTTCTTTTGAACATGTCTTTACTACAAGACATTATTACAACAGTGCTGTAAGAAGTTAAGAGCTGATAAGCTGCTGACACTGATACTGTGGTCACGAGGAGGAATTTTTTTCTTAACAACATGAAAAATACTTGTAATTCAGCCCAAAGTCTTGCAGGTTTAATTATAGGTAGTTTTGATGTTATACAAGGCATGACTTGACTTGAATATGTTGACTTTAGTACAGAATTTTTTGTTTAAGATGAAACTTTGTACGCAGGACTGAAAGTCAGAAGTTGTTTTTGCAAGGAGAAATGCAGCAGCTCTTCAGGAAGCTGGTGCAAAATACCCTGTAAGTGCTGCTGAAGTGGTAAGTAGGCTTTGTGTTGGTCGTTTCCAGGAGGTTGAATTCCACCAGCAACATGATGTGTAATGCTACCCTAAGGACCTAAGCGTACTCAGCTTTCTAATGCCATATTAGACTCACAGGTATTTTTGGAATAATGTTTCAATTACTAATTTAACTGTCATTAGCAGTTGTATATTAACTGGAGGATGAAATTAGTTTTATCCTGTGATTCTTAATATACCTTAATTTCTGAGGAATGCTGTTGCTGTGTTTAAGGCTGATGTTACTGGGAAGGTAGCACATCACCAATAACTGAAGTAGCTGCACTTTCTGTGTCAGAAAAGAGCTGTCAGTGTTATTTTAAAATCAGCCAACCTCTTCTAATATCTAAACCTGAAACTGTGGTACATCCTGGAGCATCAAATGGATATGTAATCATTTCCTTTTGTGGAAAACAGAGAAAAGCTATTACTGCAGTTTAATATAGAGCTGAAACAGATAAAAGCTGATAGATAATGTGTTAACTAGATCCTAAATCTTAAAATACTTAAATAGTTAGGTAATAGAACAAAGGAGACAACAATAAATACTTCGTTTAAATTGCTAATCTTTTGTTTTGCTTGGTAAACTAAATACTGTGTATTTTGGAAGGAACAGCTTGCAGTGTTCTCATGAACTCCCCAATACACACCCCAGTAGCAAGTTCTGCGTTAAATGAATGGCATCTGCTCTTGCTTCTCTGTTTTCCTTCTTCCTGTGATGAAATTGTGGACCTTTGTGATGGTGTGTTGCAGTCTGTGTGCGCTGTATGTAAAAAAGAAAAACAAAATTGAGAATTGGATTTGGTTCATAATTGTAAATGGGGTTTCATTGCTTGTGCTGAGGGTGCCATGCAAATAGAAGAAGGAAATTACATAGTCTAAGGATTGCTATGATCTATCATAGGTCTGACCTGTCTGTCAAAAATCCCGTTTCCAGCTATAGGATGTTTTCTTACAGCTGGAGAATAAGAATGTTTTCTTACACCCAATGCTTTTTTCAGTGGATAACACCAGGAGATGGAAAGGAAAAATGCAGAAGAATTTAACAATCACTTGGAGAATCCATTTTCAAAGTAAAACTGATAATTTCTAGATTCCAAAGTTAGTGTATCCATTTCTTATAGTGTAATTTGTATTCTAAGGACTCTTTCAAATTTGATTGAAACTAGCTTGACCAGTTAATGGACATTAAAGTAATGGAGGGTTTTTTGAGTGTGGAATGTTAAACAGATAAAATGTAAATGTGGGTCCCCATAAATAACTGTCTCCAGTGAAAATTCCTTAGTTAAATATCCTAAGGCCTTATTCAAGATATGAATGTGGGTCTCCATGTCTATTTTAAGGAAATGGCAGGTAAGCTTACTATTTATACTAATGGTAACTGAGAACTTTTGTTATTGAAGAAAACATTTGAGGATTGTATGATAATTTCTTTTTTTTTTAATAACAAGCATGAGTTTCAAATCTCTTCATGTCCCTCATACTGTTTTTATTTTGTTCAGGAAGAGACTAGAGAAATATAAGCTATAGGTGTTAAGCTTGTTTCCCTTTCCCACTGTGCAGGTCCTCCAGGAATGAGGTCTTCTCACCAGTGCTCTTCACTAGGACTGTAGTGTGGAGAAGGATAATGTTTCCATTGCTTACCAGCATCTGACTGTTACATTTTTAGTGTATCTTTTGGAGGTGCCCAGAACATTTCGTGAGTCTACAAGCCAAACATACTTGTGGTTTTGAGATCCATGATAGGAATTGCACTGGAGAGATAGTGTTCATAAAAAATATGAATTAAAAGGAAATCATCCCATTCTCCAGGCTTTTATCACCTTGCATGTTTTTGTAATCAGACATGGTATTGGTGTTTTAAGTATTTGAGGGAGTAAAAAATTTTCTGGCCGTAACTGGAATAATATGTGTGGAATCTCACCTTTCCCTTGGCAGTGCATGTTTCTGGGACCTAAACAGTTTGAAATATGTGGGTAATAACCACCTCTGAAATTTGCATTATTTCCTATTAGGAACTTAATTCTAGGATACAGGCTAGTGTAAAATATTTATTAAGCTGGTTGTTGGGGACTCATGCACAAACCCCAAAGTGATGTCGCAACTTAGATAGAAAGTAGGAGGAGGCATATGTGTATATGCTTTTGCTTAGTCTTTCAGGTTACTGAGGCCTGCAAACTATTTCTACAAGAGGTGTTCTTGTAAGATTAATCTCAGTCTCTGCAAATCAGGTGTTTACAGCAGAGTTTCCCCTTCCAACAGTGTGCCTAACAATAGTGTGATTAAGATCTCACTCTGGGGCAGGCTGACTTTTGGCTGCATTGTGTGCCTGCATGAGCATGTCTGCAAGCTGCTTTTATTATTTAACAGAAAGAACATATGCAGTTAGTCTGAACATAGGAAAAACGCTTTGAATGTGAGCTGGGTCTGGAGTCTGTAGGAAGACCGGTAGACTGAACTGAGCAGATGAGACAAATAAATAGAGATGGATGGCAGCATTTTTAATTTAAGCAATCAGACTGTCGGATTAACTGAATGCAAAGCCGAGCAATACATAAATACATTGCACAGTAAAAATAATCCATTTTATGCCGCTTTTGTTTTGCTCAGTTTCTAATAAGACTTGTGTTTTTGTTATAAACAATACAAAACAGCTTTGGATTTGCTGCCAGAGATGAAACTGAATGCACTGGCACTTGTATCTGTGCTGCTGGGAATGTAATGCCGTGTTGGATCAGTGAAAAAAACCACTTGTGGCAAAACTGTAATTCTGATTTGAAACCAGCAACAGGAAAGTATCAAAGAAAGCTAACACAAAAACGTATCTGCTGTAGACAGTTGTCAGTGGAGAATAGGTGTGCTGTTATCTCTATCTATTAGGTGGTCTAATAAGAGACGTTATCTCTTCCTACAAAGCACAGCCTTGCTTGAGGTGAGTAGGGAATTTGCACACTGCAGAGTATTTCTTCCATGCTACTTGTTGACTCAGGAAGGCGAGAATGACCTATGTTCAGCTTATGTTTTCTGCGACATGGCCTTGTACCTGGAGAAGCTACTTGTGTATTGTAGCATGAGCTGTGTTATATTTGGGAACAGGGTGACTGCAGCACACAGGTCAGTACTTCACCAAAGTGGTTTTAAGATAGAATGACACACACAGGCAGTGCTTGTGATGTATTTGTTTCCGCAGATCCTCCTACAGCTAAGGTAGTGCCAGTGTCTGACCAGAGTCAAGCTGCGTAGTAGATCTTCAGTCACTGTGGTGTGTCCAGGTTCTTCAGCTGTAGAGTCCTCCAAGACAGAATGCAAGTTCAGTCTCCAGTAGTTGCTTTCAGTGTAACTCATAAAATCTCCTTTGGTCTTTGATCAAATAATGAACAAATTTTACTTTTATTCAGGAATTCTGCCTCGCTAGCTACATTTTTTCCACCTAGGGTTCAAAGATGAATCACATGCGTGAAGTACTTGTGGTTTCAGGTTGACGCTATATGAGTTGATAATTTTGGCAAAACCTTCACATGTAATTAAACTGCTGATCATCGCTCCTCTTCTGTTCTTGGATAATTTGGCTCCTAGTTGATGAATTAATAAATACCTCTGAGTTCAAGTATTTAACATAAATTTTAGTAATATCTCAGGTGCAAGTTTTTAATATATTCTCAAAAAATTGTCACGTAAGTGTTAACTTTTCTGATAACTTGCTATATTACCAGTAGTTATGCTTCTCAAAAGAAGCAGTTATTCACGTACAAGTTCTTAAATAGCCAGAGACAATTTTATATCAGCCTGCAGTGTGCTTAAATTATTATAATTTATAATTGGAAAGTAACATCAATGATAATAATTTAGATATACTAATGACAAATGGCTCATATTAAAAAAAGCCAGTCATCCTTCCCATTTTTGTGCGGTGTATTTGCCCCTGAGAATTTTAAAATAATATAAAAATTGAAGTTCCCTTTTCTTTTTCAAAGAAATTTGCATTAAATGAATTCTACTTTTCACCAGAGAAAAGTGGAACTGAAATCTGGCTGAGAATTAAACACTTAGACTCTGTAATATTACCTCCTGGGGTTCCTTTTTTTTGGCTGCATTTTAAAAGAAATCAGGTTAGTTCTGGAGTTGGAATTGGTGTCTTTTAAAGATCAGGGCTAGGAAATCAAGTGAGCACATTAACCTGGAAAACTGATAGACCTGCTCTGGTGAGATAGGAGTGTCTCAGTGTGTGTATGTGTAATGGGAAGGATGAAATTGTACTGCATATTTTGAGAAATAGTTAGCTTGGGGACCTTTTTGTTTCATAAAAAGTTTAGAAAATCTTTTGAAAGTTGTGCTTGCAGATTTCTTCTTTCCTTAAATTCCCATATATATCCCTTTATAAAAACTTGCTCTATTTTTTTTTAAATTTGTTTTAATGAAGGTGTGGTGTGAATCGGTGACACACAGAGATGTAATTGTTTCTTCAAGGTCTTTCTATTTCTTTTCAGCAGCTGGGGGTGGGGCAGTTTCTGGGATAGTTATTTCCTTAGATTTGGGGTGTCGAAACCCTGCCTTGGAGGGACGTGCATTTTACAGCACTTGTCTGCAGGCAATATGAGATAACTCATTCCTGGGAACAGGCTTGTGCAAGGGCTACTTTGGCCTGACCCACTGCACACACGTGCCTACATTGTGCTGAAGGCAGTGGAATTTCAGAAGATAACTATTGTCTTCCTGAACTGGTTTTTCTGGAGGTGAATTGAATCCTCCCCACTTCACATGAAGGTGAACAGGAACAGGAACTTTGGAAGTTTAGCCTTGGCAATCAGACTGAGATAATATACAGGTGATATCTCTGTGTGTGTCCTTTCCTGGTGCCCTGTTCTCAGTACTGTAAGTGAGGGTGATACCAGGTCCATTCTGGTAATAGTCAGTCTTTATAGAGCAATACAAAGAATACTGAGCAGCCTGAGAAGCAGATAAAGTCTTATAACTTCCAAGTATTGTATTTAACCTCACGCTTCTGCAGTGCTGCTCTGCCAACTGGTTCATCAAAGTTCCCTGAAAATTACTGATATATTGCAACTTCTTATGTAAAATCTGCTTCTAGACTGTCTGTCTCTAGACCTTTTTCTTTCCAGTAGTAGGAAGGCACAGACATCAAATGCCGTGCCATTTTATAGGAAAGGAGCACCAAAATTTTCAAGGATCTCCCTTGGGGACATGCTTGCTACAAAGAGCATTGTGGCAGCTGCTAGAGCCAGTTCAAAACCTGTATCTGTCCATGGCAGTGCAAATAATTGAAGACATACTGGGATTTAGCCTGTGTGGTAATTAGTTTAGGCAAATTTTTGTCCTGTGTCAATCACAAGGTGAATGCAATGATTATGAGATTAGGGAGAGGCAGGGAAAGTGGAAGAGGCTGAGCAATGAAGCCAGGGCCACTAGTCTCACTGGGACAGAGGGTATCTCCTTTTTTCAAGAATTTAGTCCTTTGGTGTGGGGGGAGAAAAAAAGTCTGTACTCATGCAAGTGTTAACATGTAGGTAAAAATACAGAGTTCATTTAATCCTGTATGAATTCATAGCTCAATGACTTTTTGATACTTTGCTTTCTGCTTCACTTGGGAGACATTTCACTGAGATTCACTTTAATTTAGTAAGAGGCAGGATTATCATTGCAAGAATATCCAGCACAGTCACAGAGATGTTTAAGTGGCTTGATCCACATGCTGGTCTTCTTACAGGTATAAGTGGTTGTACTTTTAGAATACTTTTTAAGGTCTTCTTTTTGTCTGCTACACCCTGAGACCCTGTGCTGGATGGTTCAGAGCTGTGCTTCAGGCACAGTTAAGGTGGGACAGGAATGAGATCAGCATCTGTTTGAGGTAGTAGAACATGTGTGGGCTGTTTCTGGAGAAGGTGAGGGGGAGCCTAGATATGCTATCAGAAAAATGGGGAGAGGAGGAATGTTTGTAATTCAGATATAGGGGGAAAGGGACATTGTAGCATGGTTACCTGGACTATGACCCTGGTGATTGCTATGCTTTTGCATGATAACCTGGCATAGCTGCTATCATGATGATCTGGGCAGCTTTTTAATAGGGAAATACGAGATTCAGTGTCACAAAGAGTTAATCTATTCTGTAATAAAGGAGTCAAGCTATGCTGGAAGGTGGCAGTCCATTTGTAAGTGTAAATATTTACTAATAGACCTTAATGGTAGTCTCTGAATCTTGTCCCCATCTTCTGCTCCAGTATCTTGAGCCAGCTGTCTGTGATGCAAATTGAGACACAGAGATTTCACAGTATACCTTCAAGCAAAGACAGTGGATGTTTCTTTTCATAGCTTGAGAGCACATTTCTTGTATGCATGGTTTTCTACTTATTAAGGGTCTTTTGGCATACACATTCTGCATCCAGATGTATCTGAGATTAAAAGATTTTTGTGCAAGGAAATATAAATTGTGGTAAGTTACTACTATCCATGAAATAGCAAAATCTTGAAAAATATAGAAAATGCAGCAAATGAAATTAGGCTCACAGTACCTGGGCTTTTCTGGAAAACAAAGGCAGACTTAACTAGGGATTACAAATTGGGCTACAAACATGGCATGGCTTCAGTATAAATCTCCAATCCTGCTGACTTGCAAAAACCCTTTCAAAGAATTTGATTTTAACTGTACATAAACAATAATCTAGGCAATATTTATGGAGTAATCAAAAAGACTCTAAATTTGTCATATAACAAACTAATGTCCATAGCCCACCCTAAATACCTAAAAACCTGATATCTCTGTCAAGAAGGTAGAGATTAGGTTGCTCAGCTGTGTCTCTATGGATGTTAATCCTTTTGTTGCTGTTCCCTGCAAAATTTCAGACAACACAGTAGTGTTTCAGTAACATTACATTACCATTCCGCAGGGCTGTGTGCTAGTGCTTCAACAGTGTTTGCAAGTTGTTACTCTTTTTGAAAGCTGAAATCATAAGGGTTCTCTGCTCATTTTTGCCCAAGATACATGGATGGTCTGCTGTTGAGCTCTGCCTGGGGCTTGTGTCTGTGATAACAGAAAATCTACTGAGAGGCTGCTAGTTCTTAGTGGTATGTAATATTATTTAATATTCAGCGTTCTATGAGCTCTCCTATGAAGTTTTGCTAATTTGTACTTACAGTTTTAGCAAGTGTGTGAAAAATATACAGCCTATAATTCCACCTACCTGTGCTAAACAGAAAATTAGAATGATTCATCTCCCTTGGAGAAGTTCTTACATTAAACATACAAGCTGTTTAGAAAAGCCACCTTCTTCTATTTTCAAATAGTTCAAAACATGGAAATAGACTTTCCTTAACATTTAATTGAGCATGAATTATATATTTGCTTTAATACTAGAAATGTATTTTTCAGCCATTCATAGAGGTTTTTGTGTTCATTAATGATCCAATGTATCTGTGTTTCCTGTTTTAGTAGACAAAGTTTGCTTTGAAGTACTGTGAAAGATTTCATATATTCTTAGTTGACACTCCCACATAAAGGGTATATAAATACTAATGTGGTTATACATGCACTCAAATTTTTTTAAATAACTGAACAGTGTACCTGATTGCTTGTCATGCTTGAAAACCATGAGCAGAGTCTACAAAGTATGTTCCCCTCTTTTCCTCACATTTTTTAACACATCATGTCACAGGCCATGTGTAAGCTTGTGGTCAGAAGTACCTGTATTTGTTTCTTTTGTCTTATGGAGTGCTTGCAGTCTTGCTGTGATTCAGGCTCCGTGTTTTCCATTTTGCTGCATGTGGGAATGCAGGGCTTTGGGAGGGCAATCCCTGTGGGAGCAGCAGGGCTGGGTGGGACTTTGTGCATGGCATCTGCTCCTGCTTATGGGGCAGCTGCAGGTGGTGCCCACATCCCACTGGGTGAGGGAGGCACATCCTCCTGTCCTCCTGGAGTCAGGCTTCCACACAGGCTGTATCTGCAATAGGAGCTGGCTGTGAGGGTAACAGGCACTGAGATGTAGGGAGTATATGCAGTCTTCTGCATTAGTCTTGACATTGACTCTATGTTTCCTTTGATTTTTCCAAACCTTAATGAAAAGATGGTTCATAGCCTTTACTAAAGTGATAGTGGACTTTGTGTTAACCAGGTGTGAATGCCAAGACTGACAGTCAAATTCAGTTCTTGCCCAACCTGAATATATGTTTTTTTTCTACTTCCACCCTTACTCAAGACACAAAAGATTGTCTTGTGTTAATCCCGCATCATCTTGTTACTCCATGAGTAACAAGAGATGTTCAGAGGACTGTTCATAATGGGATGTGGCAGAAGGGGGTTTGCTGACTGAAGTGCTGCATGGCTGAGCAGGACATGGAGCTCCACAGCACCGGTGTGTTCAGTTAATAACATCTTACCAAACTTCATGTGGTCTCCTGTTTAGAAACTGATGTCAATTTTTCCTTAGCACCTCAGCTGATCTGAATTTGATTCTCTCAGTGATGAATGCTGAGCTTTGAGTAATCACCTCTTTCTCTTTTCTGTTACACAGCACCAACATGGGAGGCAAACTGAGCAAGAAGAAGAAGGGATACAGTGTCAATGATGAAAAAGCTAAAGACAAAGACAAGAAGGCTGAAGGAGCAGCAACTGAAGAAGAGGAGACTCCAAAGGAGGCTGAGGATGCCCAGAAAACCACAGAGACCACAGAAGTGAAAGAGAACAACAAGGAGGAGAAGGGTGAAAAGGATACTCAGGTTGCTGCCAATAAGACAGAAGAAAAAGAAGGGGAGAAGGAGAAAACAGCGACCCAGGAAGAAACCCAGAAGCCAGAACCTGAGAAGTCAGAGTCTGTTGTTGATGCGAAAGTAGAGCCACAGAAGAACACTGAACAGGCACCCAAGCAAGAGGAGCAGACTGCTGCCTCTGCTCCCGCTGCCAGTAGCGAAGCACCCAAAACTTCTGAGCCTAGCAATGATGCAAAAGCTTCCCAGACTTCAGAAGCCACAGCTCCCAGTAAAGCAGATGACAAGAGCAAAGAGGAAGGGGAAGCCAAAAAGACTGAGGCTCCCGCAACGCCTGCAGCCCAAGAAACTAAAAGTGAAGTGGCCCCAGCTTCAGACTCAAAACCTAGCAGCAGCGAGGCTGCGCCTTCTTCCAAGGAGCCCGTGGCAACAGCAGCACCTAGTTCGACTGCTAAGGCCTCAGACCCTGCAGCCCCGCCAGAGGAAGCGAAACCTTCTGAAGTTCCAGCGACTAATTCGGATCAAACCATAGCAGTGCAAGATTAAATTGGACAGCCTGTTGAAACAACCACTTAAAACAACCTGTGTCTTTTTTTTATTTTTTCAGCTATACTAACTTGTTTCAGATCTGAAATAACAAATACGTATTGCCCAGAAAAGAAGGAGGAAAAAAAAAAAGAGATAAAATGAAAAGGATGTCCCATCAAGTTGGGAGGGAGGGAGGGAGGGAGGGGGGAGAATCCAAATAGTATTTTTGTGGGGAAATATCTAATATACTTTCTGCCAACTTGACACAAGTCCTGGATTTAAAAAAAAGTAAAATAAATGGATGTCTGAAAGTACAGCACATCTTTTGTATCTGAACTGCTGTAAATGCACTCCACCAGTGTATCAAAATCTCCTTTTTGTTCTGTAATGGGGTTTGGGAGTGATGCGTTTGATTCTGCCCACTAGGTTTGTGCCAAGGTAATCAGATCTTTATGAAAGCAGTATTTTCTGTGTTTGTTTTTTTTTTTTTTTTAAATTTCATTTACAGCCTTTCTTATTTTGATATTTTTTTTAATGCAGTGGATGAATGCCAACTTTCAGACAAAACCCACTTAGCTGTCCACATATTTCTCAATGCCAATCCTCCAATTCTTCCTCTCCAAATATTTTTTGGGAGTAAAAAGCATTCTCATCCTACTTAGCCTACCTAGATTTCTCATGACGAGTTAATGCATGTCCGTGGTTGGGTGCACCTGTAGTTCTGTTTATTGGTCAGTGGAAATGAAAAAGTCTGCGTTCATTGCAGTTCCAGTTTCTCTTCCATTCTGTGTCACAGACACCAACACACACTCATTGGAAAACAAATGAAAAAACAAAATGTACAATGGATGCATTGAAATTATATGTAATTGTATAAATGGTGCAACAGTAATAAAAGTTAAATAATTTAAAAATATATAAGTGTAAAGACTGATTAAATCTTCACTTTTACTCCTTGAGAACTAGCAAAGGAAGTTCTTACACTTAAGAAGTATTACATCTGGGGCTGTTTACATTTCTATAAATAGTCACACTCCAGTAGCCACAAGTGCTCCCAGGTGAGCTTGAAAGAAGTGGCTGATGAACAGCACATCTCACATATGTTTTATCCCAGGCAAAGTAGGAATGTTTTTTTGCCTGCCTTAACACGTGAAAAAATTGCTCTCTTGCTATTTTGAAGAGCCAGAGGCATGCTGTGTTTTAACTGGGATTAAGACAGTGGATTTGATAAACTGTTCTTTCAAAATGAGGCAATTAAATTTAATCCTAGTCCTATTAAAATATTTCTAATGCTGATACATTTTTTCTTTTCCCTATTGCTATTGTGTAGGAGATGAACCACAGCTGCCACAAAAGGCCAGTTCTGTGTATTTAAAATATGGATAACCTTGTGTAGCTGAGCAGAGTTAAGCCCAGCATGAACAACATTTTCCACTACTTTTGCCTATTTGCCCCATTTTTATTCAACAGAACTGCTGAATAATTTCAGTTTCTGCTGAGTGCTGTCCTTGCTGGATATGGGCAATGATTTCAGTGCAGAGCCCAGAATTCACAAAACTTGTTAAAGCAGCATATTTGGTCTGCCCATTAATAAACTCTTAAGCAGAGCAGAAGTTATGAAAGAAGTGGGCAGTGGTAAATAGAAACACAGCTGGTACACATACCAAAGGGATGAGCACACTTGTATTTAGTAAATAAGGAAAATGGTGTTTTAAAATTACATAAATCATTTCACATACTTTCTCTCCATGCAGTGAGGATGATTCACGCTACAGACTACTACCATAACACTAATCCTAAATTTTTTTTTTTTTTTTCAGAAATACAAGCTTCCTATATAATGCTGGGAATACTGGTGTGCAGTTGTGCGTCTGGGGAAAGCTTACTGGAACAGGCAGGAGTAGTTCTGTTTGGTTTAGATCAGGTCATTTTCTTGCATGAATAGTGCTCCACCATCAAGCTTTCTCATCCTTAACGTGAAGGAGTCAATTTCATGCATAACACATCAAAGTAAATTCTGTCACAATCTACAGCATCTTTGTGCAGCCAAGGTTTTGGCTTTCCTGCAATTCTATAACAGCTCTCTGCCATCGTTTCCCAATGTAGATGTGTTCCGGAAAGGGAGAGTCTATCCACAACTGTCACAGAGATGAGTCCAGGATAGTGCAGGCATCATATGGTACTTTGTGGTGGTGCAACACTGAATCAACCTGAAGCTAGTGGGACTAAATCTGTGTTCTGCCTTTTGGCTGGAAGTGGCTGACAATGGAAAATAGGTATGTAGCGTTTATTGAGATGGTATGGGAATGTGCCTCCTAACAATATCACACCCATTCACTTTCAATATTATGGTCAGAGTAGCACTTAATCTCTATTACTAAAATAGTTTGACAATCAGCACATTCCTTTTATTCCCCCTGAGCTTTCTTCAGTTGGAATACTTAGAGTTGTTGAGATCTTGAATGCAATCTTACTTTAATTCTTTCAGGTAATTAAAAATACCCCTGTGCTCCACAACTGCATCCTAATCCAGCAGCCTTTGTAGTTGTTGACAGCAAACCCTTAACACACATGCTGAAGTTCTCATAACCTTCTTGCTGGTGGTACTTTCTTCCCAGCAGTGTCAAAGGTGTAAAGAAGTGTTATGTCCCATGTTGCTGGAAACCGATAGCATACTGGGAAATAAATATGCACTTGTGTTTGGCAAACTGAAAGGCAGCACAGCAAAGATCAATGCCCTTAAAAATTTTCAGTATTCTCAAAAAATAAAAAAGGAAATTTGCCATATAATGTTTATTAAATTCTTCTATTAATAGAGTGGTCTGTAAAATTAGCCTTGTCATAGTTGCTAAAATGCTTAGCATTTAACTGGTAGCCATTCCAAGGCATAATGTCTGAGGCCATTGCTCCACAATGCTGCTATTCTATAAATGCATATGCAAGGAAAAAAAAAACATCTCAGTTCAAAGAGCTTATGAAATAAGTGTATATGGTTAATAACAATGTGATGCATGTTGCTTGCTTGAAGTGCCATGAGGAGAGGTAAGAGCCTCGAGGCCTGCTTTTCTTCAGTCCAGTACCTCATCTCCAAGATCCCCTTTTTTTTTCTGTTATAATCACTCTTCAATACTGGTAAAAGTATGCTGAGGGTACAGAGCTCAGGCATGTTAATGCTCTGAGTGTAAGCACATTGCAGATAACCTCAAAGGACCCAACCTTTTTGTGAAAGTGTGCCAAAGGAATAGAGAAATTCAACCCTGGGAAAGAACCATTGCTATTGTTTCGAGTCCCTACAGAGAGATGTTTGCATGGTCTCCCTTGTTTTGCCCTGGAGACTGTCAAGAATCTGTTCCCTTGGACAATAGGATTGTCAGTGCCATTGGCTTTGCTCATACTTTGCTTGCACTTGCACAGCAAAGAGAACCGCAGATGCTGTTAAATATACAGCAACTTTACCTTTTTTTTTTGTTTGTTTGTTTGTTTGGGGTGTTTTTTGTTATAATGACTTTTGGAGATGGGAAAAAACCCTAAACCTATGTCAAATTATTTATAATGAAATGTCTTCCTATAAACAATGCTTACCCCTTGCCCTACAGTTGGTTTCTGTAAGCTTACTTCTGTGTGACTATAGGGTAGACACCTCCATGAAGAAACAGTATAATAAAACATTATAGGATGTGTTGGTGTCTTATGTAACAACACTTCTAGGCATGTGTCTGTGTTGCTGCCAGTATTGAAACAGTCTTCTGAATTTCTGCTGGTGCTTCCTTTGTCCCAGCACTGAACTAAGATGTCTTTACAGTCTCTGTCTCCCCTAAACATCGCCTTTTCCAGGTCAGCATGAACTCCAACGTAGTGCAAGTGTACTCAATCAGTGGATGAATCAAGCCCTGTCTTCATTCAGAAGCTTCTTATCACTACAATGCATTTCTGTGAATTTATCTTTATTTAAACAATCAGGGGAGTGCCTCAAACAAATACCTCAGACTTCTTGTCAGTGCTGCAGAAGGCACTTTTCTCTAAATACATTTCTTCAGCACATCCACTGCTGTGCTTTCATTATTGTGTCCTTGCACAGAATTCATAGCCTTTGAGGCTCTTAAAGATTTTTAAGATGATAATTACTTGGTTTGCTGTTTTTATTCAGAGCTACATAATTTTTTCTGCACCAAACTCTTGACATTTATCTCGACTCTGACTTGGTTGACTTTCCACCTTTCATCCATATATAGTGTTTTACATCCTGTTTTATATTTAACTGCCCCACTATATTTCATGCAATATGAATGCATATCAACTGTTAAGCAGTCAGATTTAGAAACCATGACACTCCAGTCATGAGAAAAACACAGAATAAGAAAAGCAATATACTTGTGTTTTTCTTCACTGCTGTTATAAAGAGTCTTCTCCAGCACAGGCAGAGTTTTGCTAGACACATTTATCGTGATGAATTCAAGATCTGGCTACAGAGTTAGGTAAGCAGAAGAAGGTGTGTTTTGTTGTTGTTGTTAGAGAAAAGGAGTGGATGTTTCCAAATAAGGCACAAGAGTTGGGACACAGAACATATGACACAATCCTTTTATTTCCTGGAGACACCACCACTGTATATTAGCTGACCACCACAGGGCTACCAAGTCTTTCCAGCTTGACAGGATATTTGTCTCTCTTTTACCATATTTGCTTGTTTAGGAAACAAATATTAATTCCAATTCTTACTCTCATGGCTGTTTAAATTTATTGCTTCCATCTTTAGCTTGTCTTTCCTCCACAATATGAATCTAACACCCCTGAGAGCCTCCCCATTGCATCAGGAGGTTGACTGCTCTTCTTGATGTCTTGGCTTAATCAAGAAGATTTTTTTGAGATTGTTCAGTCAAGTGAGATGCAGATTTGATTGAGTAATAACTTTTTCCACTTACTAAGGAAAAATGCAAAGGCTTTACGTGATGTTCCTGCTGAGGGTAGAGTGAAAACTTCCTACAAGCCCTATCAGTGTGTTATTTGGAATGTCATCAGGTTGCTGCAAAGTGCATAGCTTGGTAAACATCACTGCTCGTTCAGCCGGCCAGTAATTTTAAATTATGACTTGGTAAAGTTTGACATTCAGTCTCTCTTGAGAATTCAAGAAATTGTACTGGGCTCAATACAAAGACAGAAATAGAGCTGTTCACATTAGGAGATGGAAATGTAATAGGATTAAATTTTTAAACTCCATTCAGTTCCACCCTGTTCAGAAAAACAATGTGAAACAAGAGTCTGCCCCTAGCTGGTCTTTTCACTTTGAGAATCGGGCAAGTCACACAGCAGCCAGACTGTAAATTATCCTAGCCAAAAAATCGTCTTTACAACTTAACAGATAATACGTTAAGCCTTAAACCTGAATAGCAGGTGTTAATCACAGGCTATACAGACCCCTGAGAAGCTGGACTACTAGACATACTCAGTGTGGCAGGAAGCCAGCTGCTGATCTTTTGTTCTATCTATTCCAGTGGATCCAATTTTTAGCAGACATTTTCCTCATTCCTTTTTTTATTAGCTTTCTACTGGTTTGAAGTTTATTATGTGTTAATGAGAATAGTGTACTGTAGTGACAGACCATATTGATGCTCCACTAATATTTTTCTGGCTTTGATTTTCTTCTATAGAGTTCTGGCATTACTTGCAAAATTCTGGACTGGGTCAGAAAAAAACTTGTATGGTTGCCAAGTAGAATATGAACTGATTTGGTAAAAAGGAGAAGCTGAAAAAATAATGATATTATTGGACAATGGTGCATGCCTGAAAGAGCAAACCTTTTATTCTGCAACAGTCCAGGATTCTGCAATGGCTCACTGTAAGCTAAAAGACCCTATGGATATTACAAAAGATATCACATGTCAGTGTGCTGAATACATTGTTGGTTTAAGCTCTGCTGCACTGTCCAATTATCTGAACTTTGTCAGCTGCACTTCATTTTTTTATTTTTAAATAAAAGACTGTATTCCCAAGCTAGCATTTTTTTATTTCAAAAAGCAAACAACGGTAGCTCATAATGAGTACATTGCAAGGGAAAATTTCAGTCCCATTAAACCCTGAATAACCTTTCCCAGTAAATGAAGTTCTAAAACTGCCTGGGAATATTTTCCAGGATTTTATTTAGAATAAATTTTGAATAATTTTCTGATAGCCAGTTTTTCAAGGACATATTCATAAGATCATACATTTATAGTGTAACTGTTGATGTATGCTAAATGGACAATCTAATGGAGTCTGGCCACATATTGCAGGCTAAGTAAAGAAAACCTGAAACATGGCAAGCCAGATCATCAGCTAGCAAAATTATTGATTCAGGTCCACTGAACTGTATAAATATAATTTTATTTGCAGTTATTCCATATAGATCTAAATGCCAAAATATTAGCAGTACAATGTCACATTATATTAGGTAGCATTGAATGGTTGGATATGAGTGAATTAAGCTGTTAACCTTTGTGATAACCTAATAAGAGACAGATTTGGATTTGAATTGAAGCAATGTATGAATAGTAATTAGGAAAGTAATACAAGTCTTGAAATAGCACATTTAAAGGATTTATTTGACACTTTAGGTAGTCAGTTTTTTATGAATGATTCAAGTGTTTCTGGGAGACATGGGGGACAACATAAGGATTAGCATATTTCTACATATGTAAGTGAAAATTAAATGGAGAATAAAAATTAACACTAGCAGGGAGGAGTGATATATACTTTCTAGTAGGTGTTAAATTTAAACTGATGCATCATGCTGCACTTAAATATTTTGGGCCTGAATTTTGCCTTTCACCATGTTTTGGTGTTCTAGATCAGCTGTATCACACACATGTTGGACCAGGATTTTCCCTGTGCTACCACTATTTTTCTAGCTACACCTGATCTACTTTTATATGAGTTTTTCTCTTTTAATCTACCAAGACCAACATGGCTACATCAGTGGAGATCTGAATAGATGACGACACAAACTGCCAGATGGACCTTTAACATCCAGACTGAGATCTGTGCTACCGTGTTCCATCTGAGCTTGTTAACTCTGGCTTTGATGTGTCAATACCCATGGCAGGTACTGCGAAAAGCTGTCAGGGAGTTTTAATGGGTGCCCCACATTTCATTGCTTCCTTCTCTTTCACGTGCTCAAAAGGTAAAGGTGGCTGATACATTCTAGCATGCTGAGCTGGAGGCTGCTTCTCTCAGCTGAAAGGATGAAAACTTGAAAAAAGATATACACTTCCTTGGTCAAGATAATCATAGAATGGAAGAGTTTGAAAGGATGATAGCTGGCATTAGAGTAAAAGATATTAAACTCCACAGTGGAATTAAGATGACAAAGACACATGTCCTGAGTAGAGCAGCACCTTACTGATGAGATCACATACAGTATTGTAGAGGAGGAAGCTGAGTACAAAAATGTATCTAACACAAGAACGAGTATTGCTTTTAGGCAAAAGCAAAACTGGTAATGATTGGAGGAACATCTAGTTTGGAAGAAGACATGTCCACTGCTGTGATCATTTTTAAAGAAGAGATAATATTTAAAACCCATGTAAAGAGATTTTTTTTTTTTTTTTTGCGATGCTTACATTTGTGAGACTGAGTTTAGGTTACAAATGCAAGAAAATACATTTTGATGTCTTATATGAAATTTTATAGCATCATAAGCAGAACCTTTCTATGGCAGAATGTAGGAGTGTAAAAAGAAACAGACTATGATGTCGATGAAGTTCAAGGTCCTAGCTAGCTCACGGAATACATTCAGTGTTTCAAATAAACATGAGAGAATGGGATGGAAACTGTGGCAACAGTTTTACATGGTCATAAGAGCTCATTTTTAATGAATGAAAAGTGCTGTTTTAGTGATGGTGTTATGAGATACTCTCAGATCCAATGATATGATCAATCAGATCCAGTTGCAGTCAATTCTAGTCATAATGCTTCACCCTAGATATGGATTTTGAAGGGAAAATCTTTTATGTGAATGGCTGTTTCCATAGATTTTATACCTTCCTGTCCAGTTTCAAATCCCAGAATTAGTTTGATAGCATTGAAAGTTAGAATCAATCTATCTGTTTCAAGTCAGTAACAAGGTATGGGTAGATAGAGATGATAACTAAAAGGACGTTACAAGGTCAAATAATCATTTGGGAAGGAGTCAGTCACAGGGGGATGTCAGTAGAAGATTGTAGTCAGTGTGCAAGGCAAGGATGACGATTTTCAGAGCACTGCTATAAATGGATATGGAGACAAGACACAGCCTGGGAGTTTAGTCTAGATGGCATGGATTGCAGGGTAGCCACACTAAGCAAAAGAGAAAGCAGAGGGATTTTGCCTGCATGTGATGGCATAGAATCACACACTGCTATTAATTTTCCTTTCCCTCTAGCTCTCCCATGTTGATATTTACTTACTTGTTCAGGCTAACCGTTCCCTCGAGGATCTCTTTCTTGTCCCCAGTACATGCTTTGGTTAATAGTCAAGATTTTCCTAAGCTGGCCAAAGCAACCATTTAAAAGGAACATGATATATACCACGTGTCCTCCAGAGACCTCCTGTGCTTCTGGAAAAGCTTCATGTACACCCTTCTACTTCAAAGCATCTTGTATGAAACAAAGACATACCAGCTTATCTGGTATCTGAAACCACCACAGGCTTTACCCTGTTTCCGCATAGATTTTCTCCATTATTTTATCACTATGCAGACACAGGCAGGTGTGTAGTGTTTCTGTATTTTTCTGAAACAGTAATGGTGGTTTTCACCCAGAGAGACCATTTTATGAGCAGCTTTTCTGGCAGTCCTGTGTGCTGCTGGGCCTGGATTGACCATGCTGCCTACCTTAGCTCATGAGGACTCCGTGCAGTGGTCTGCAGGTGGGCTCTCTCCCTCTGCCCTACAGCTGCTCCTTCTCCCACCTGGGACATACCTGCACCAGTCTTCTGCTGAAGAAACTTGGCTAGGAGTACAGTAAATTATCTGGGGAGACCATGGAACTGCTTTGAGGGAGCTTAACTATGGAAAGCAGAAGTCTTTGACAAAATTTACATGGATATGTTTGCTTCTCCCTTAGGGCAGGGAAATGGAAAGCCCTAAAAGACTTTGAAAGTCAAAGTCTTTCAAGTTTTCTATGGTTCTGTGATTACCAAAGACTGTCCCAGTAAGAACTGTTTTCCTTCATCTGAATAAGAGCTAGACTATATCTGCTTTCATGGAATAATAATTTGCTCTACATTGTCTTCAGTAGGACTAAGGGCAGTACAAGGTACACTTAAATGGATTTTTGAAGTGTTTTCTGAGTGCCTGAAATGAAATGTTTCTCTATTTTACTTCACATTTTTCTTCCACTCTCTTACATTATTTAATTCCAGCCATTCTTTTGTCCACCAGGTCATCAATAGGCAAAATTCTTTACTTTTTTTTTTCTGTGTACATCAATCATTTCACAAATGAGAAATGACCATGTGTGTTGGTCACAAGCTTCCCTTGCAAAGTCTTCAGTTCATGTCTCAGCCCGCTATAGGCAAGGACCATATTGCTATTTCAACTGGGCAAAATCATCAGTTGTTATAAATTGCCTTGGGGATATGAATATGTCCAACAGTGGTGAGAATTTTCTAATCATTGTGTGCTTTATTTAAAAGTGCAATTCACAGTGGATCACTGATGAAAAGTACCACTAACCCTGCAAACTCTTAGAATGCTGTCTGTGCAGAATTGGACAAGGCTTTCTTTTAAGAGGCATTTCTGCTGATTTGGCAGAATTAGACCAGCAAATAGTAGTGATGAACTGGATAAAAATGACCTGGAAAATCCCTGCCTCATGTACAGTGCTGACTGCTGAGCAATCATTGCTGTTCTGTGCTTTTTAATTTGTGCTGGTCTGTGCATAGATATGCTAGTACTGAGTTAATTCAGAGCTGGGATAGGCATAGAGGAAACCACAATATTTTAAATTCCCTCTCTTTGTCCTGAAGAGAAAATTATTTTCCAAGCCTTTCATTTTTGTTGTGGAGAGGGAGCAGCAAGATTAGAAACTGAAGCTAAGTCAAACTTTCTTGAGTGTTCATGCATCTCCACAGAGCCACGTTCGAACAGTAGAAGCTATTCAGAAGTGACTCATCCATATGCATCAGAGTAATTAGGTCCATTTGAAACCCAGGAACTAACAATTTTGAGGATTCTTTCGAACTCTTTCCAGTTGAAAGCTCTGTGGGTTCTTCTCCCTCTGTGCTTTGTCTTGACCTCTGGCATCTATTAACATCTAAGCAAAATACCTGCAGAAACTGCTGGGGTTTATATCAAAAGTCTTGGAAATTAATATAGATTCTGTGTGTCCCCCCACTCCTTCCAAAAGTTCTTCCAAATTTCACTGGACATAAGGATCAATCTACATATTCAGCTTGCCGTGATTTAGTGAGGAAAATTATGCTTTTAAAATAATCATTAAAGCTACAAAAGATTAAAGAAAAAATGAAAATGAAAGTTTGTTCAACTGGAGCAGCTGCATGTAGGCAAGATACTAGAGCATGTTTTCCATAACAAAAACCAGAACTGCTGAATAATCAGCCATGCCCTTCCAGAAAATCTGGACTGTTTATTCATGGGTGGTTCCCCAAGATTCCTCTCACCTGGTATCTGAAAGCAGTGGATGGCTTACTCTGTTACCATGTAGATTTTCTTCAATGTTTTATCACTATGTAGATACAGGCGGGTGTGAAGTGTTTTAGTACTTGCCTGTCTCTATTTATAATACTCCCACGGAGTCCCTAATCTTTATTGAACAGCTTGATCTTTTACAAATAAGAAACATGAGTTACTTACAGAGTGTACAATTGGAATAGTTATAAGAAGTTACTGAATAACTAAAGGGAGAGCATGTTCCTTGAGCCATTGTATCAAACCTAAACACAGTAATGAAAAGAAGAGAGCTCCTTTTTCTCTTCCTAATGTGGTTAACAAAGATCTAAGAGAGATGAAATAGCTGTGTGGTTAAATTTTTTTTTTCCCCCTCTGGGATTGAATTACAATATTTCTAGTTCTCATAATTTTCTTTTAGGGAAATATTCCAAATTTCTCCTATGTGTAAATTCTTTGGCATTACAATGATTGCAACTGCTCATAATACTCATTACCTGCATTACGTGTGCAGAAGTGATGGTGTTTTAAATAATTACATGAATGGAACTGTAGAATACGTACTTTGTCAACTTCCACTCTTGAACTACAAGGTACATTTGATAAGTTGATTTCACTATGGAAGATAAATGGCAGAGTGTATATTCCCATTACACATAGCTATTGCAGTGGGCCCAGTCATTTTGTACAGCTAAGTACAGCCAGACGATAAGAGGTACCGTTCTAGCTATGGCTGATAACCCAGGCAATCACAGATATCACTACTCTATCATGACTTTAAGGAGATATTTTTCCACCTTGGGAAAAAATAAAACAATTTCTCAAAACTTGGTACCCGCAATTTCCCTAGTTTTAAAGCAAGTGCCTTAGAGTATAATCAGAACAGCTCCCAAGAGATGTCGGAGACTTTGACACAGGGAGTGGAAAGGAAGGAAGAGAAAATATTTTTATTTTTATTGATTTCTTATTGCACAACACTTGGCAGTTTCTTTACTAATACACATTATTTTTAGGAGATCAGTTCTTTTTTTAAGATTTTAGAGTCTGAAGTTTTCTGTAGGTATTCTTAAATGCATGCTCTACTCTTAAGGAAGGGAAAAATAACACAGAAGGTTAAAAAAATGGCCTCAGTCTAAAACAATGCTTCAAATCAGTCTGAAGCACTTGCACCTGGTTTGAGCTTCAAGTACCCAGGCAGTAATGCAGCAGGTAAAGGAATAGTGTGCATTAGAGAACGACAGCCTAATTCACTTCAGTTTTGGAAAGCCAAAGTGGAAACAGCACAGCCTTGTCCTGGACAAGATATCTATACTGTTAATTACTAACTGCTATTCTGAAGCCAGGCACGTGCTAGTTACCTATGCAGCCCACTCTTCCTCCCACCTCCCCTGTTTATGAGAGTCTGGGGAGTTCTTGACTTGCAGCCAAACATCCTAGTCTGGCCAGGCAGTGTCAGATGAGTGAGAAAAAAGGTGATGTGGCTGCTCTGGTGTAACCATTACTATAGCTGCTGATAAAACAGGGGAAGAAATAATACTGGTGAGCTGTAAAGCTTAAAAGCTTATGTTTTCATGTATTTGTAATAATACCAACTCTACTAAATTTTCCAAAAGTACAGAGATTTATTAAACCTCTGTGTACAGTGCTGTTCCAATTGGGTGTTTTGGTAAGCTGCCTTTATGTAGAAATCTGTACAACATAAGCTAATGCTCCACTAAGAAAAAATGTTTCAGATTATCCTGGGATGATGAAGAGGCATCATGTGAATTACAGTAGTATAAATTACTGCCTATTAGTTTAACTTGTCTATGGGAGGGGTAGGTTGCCAGAGAAGCACAGAGAAACAGTCAGTGAGAGGATTTAAAAGCACTAGCTAAACATAAGGAGGGTGGAGGCTTCCTCTGCTTTCTCCTATTCATTTTCTCTCCATACTTGTAGACTCTGCAGGTTTTGGCATTTCTCCCTTTGTAATCTTTCTGTGATCCTCTGCAGGTGGACAATGCTGACATATTGTAAGTATAGAGACTCCATTGTGGGACTTTCAGCTTACTCTGTAGCTCTCCTGACCATTACTTCTTTTAAAGAATCTGTCAAGTATACTATAAAAAAAAAAATCTTCTGTTTTTCCTCTTACTTACTAGGGTGTCCCTTCCCCCATTCTGCAGGGTCTACTGTAATGATCTGAGAGAGAGATGTCTCTGAGTTTTTATTTATTTGCTTTTAAGACTTTCATATTTCACTCTTTAAAAAAAAAAAACAACAAAAAACCAAAAAACCAAAACCCACTTTGAAATCTTGATGGAAAGAACATGATGGCTTTCCCTTTGGGGAACAAAGATCCTAATTAATCCGTTACTTTTGTCATGGAGTAAAAGAAGTCACTGAACTTACATGCTCTAATAACCTCTCTACTTTATCTGTGTTTATCCTAGCAAGCACTGTTTCACATGGTTTAAAAAAAAAAAAAAAAGGATCTATATCCAAATCCTTTTCTGAACGAAAGTGAGGGAAGTTTTGCTTTGGCTAGTAACAATTGAAGAAAAAGGTCCTTGGAGAATAAGATCTTTGCAAAACAAGGATCAGGTTGCGCACAACACTGCAAGAACTGCTTACATCACCACCGATTTTAGTGGTGCGAGAGGACAAATTTAAAGTATCAACAGGTGATTTTTCAAACTACAGTTTTCTCAGGTTTTTTCTTCAACATGGAAGAGCCACTGTTGTGAATAAACAGGCAGGCAAGAGATGGAGGAGGAAAAAATGTTTTAAGGAGCTGACTGATAATTATTTTCATTTTCCTCTTTACAGGACAAACACACTTTGAATCCTTGTTATGGTGAAAGGCCAATCGAAAGCCAGTACAGTGACTATGCAGGCACATAAATAGAGACTTAAATATCCTTGAAGGAACTTCAACACCTTCATCTTTCTTTTGGACTTTCTTGGACTCAGACAGGCTTGGTACTGTGACCGCTTCTAGGGGGAGACTGTTCCAGCACCCAACCACCCTCTGAGTGAAGAACCTCTTTCTAATATCCAACCTAAACCTTCCCTGACACAACTTCAGGCCATTCCCTCAGGTCCTGTCACTGGTCACCACAGAGAAGAGACCATTGTCTGCCCCTCCTCTTCCTCTCATGAGGACATTGCAGACTGCAATGAGGTCTTCCCTCAGTCTCCTCTTCTCCAGACTGAACAGACCAAGTGACCTCAACTACTCCAGGTGGCAAATTTAAGCTGTGGTTAAATTTTGTGCTTTAGCATGTATGTCCTACGACTCAAGCTGTTTGAGAAGCTCAGATTTCTTCCAACACCTTCTTGAGGGTTAGCTCCCCACCTCCACCATCTAAACATCAAGCACCGTCCCAATAGCTTCAATAAGACAGCAAAAGTAAAGAGGCTCTTTGAAAATTCAGGGGTGACATAAAGAGAAATTGAATGTATTATCTTAATAAAGCAGGAGCTTTTTTATTTAATTCCTGTTATTCAATTTCATGTTCAGCTGACCGATTCTCTAGCTGCATTGGGCCAATATAGCTCATTAGACTTCAGAGCTTCGTTGGTCTTAACACTTCTTACGATTTTAGCCTCAATTTTTGAATTTAATGAAGCTGCCACAGAACTACCACAGTTTCCAAAAACCAGAGCTCTCCTCTGCTGTATTTAGCTTAGTTAGTCATATTGTATACAAAGTACGTTTATTTATCTCCAAGAACTATTTTAGAAGGAATTTATTAGTGTTACTAGGTTGCTTCAAACAGCGAAGCCAAGGTGAAAGTGCCATGTGTACTTGTACTTACTAATTAACAGAATGGTCACAGTATAAATCTTGAAGTCTGAGCTACACTATGATTAACTGTGATCTCTCATTTAACGTGAATGTCTGATGCACCGTGCACTTGGAAGATTTATTTGTGCAAGTTGAGTTCTGTGTTCTGGTACTGGTTGTATACACAATGAAGAAGTATTTTTAATAAAGGAGGATGCTGAAAAGTAAATTTCCATGTTTGCTAGTAAAAGGCTGGAGGGAGAAGTATAGAAAGCTATATCATTTGAAGTACTCTAGAAGATATCAACAGAAAAAAAGGAATTTTTTGTCTATGGAAAATTGTATATTTAGAAATTTTAATCTGAAGTTTTAATCTGAACTGAAAGTGTTTCTATTTTAAAAATTCCAACTGAATATAAAATTATTAAAGTTGTAATTCTCAAAAAGAAAAACATTTTGTTAAGTATTTAAACTACTAGAATACTGTGATTATGTGTGTTTGCATTCTGTGTTTATACATGTACCTAGCATTTGTAATGAATATCCTGAATACTTGTATAAAAATACTGATGTAACCTCAAAATTATAAAGTTGTAATGGCATTTATCAGACCTAAAATTATATATTAGACCTGAAACTATTTACTTTTATGTTTCTCATAGGAGGAAATGAATGGTTTTGAAATGCTTCAGTTTTGACCAGAGTGCATTTAAAGCAGTAGTGAAAAAACCCTTTTGGCCTTTCAGGGAGGCCTTAAAATTTCTCTGTTTTTCTGTTGAGAGGAGAAAGTGTGAAAAAACCTAAAGAACACAAGTCAGAGCAAGAACTGAAGTTTGGCAGGAGAAGTGCTGAACTTCACACATACAATACCTCCCAGGAATCGGCTGGGAGCCCAATGAAGTCAATGGGAATTTTTGACTGGCTGTAATGTGCTTTGGATCAGATCCAAAAGGGCTCTGTTTAGCAAAATACTTAGATGGATTTTACTTCAGGCATGAGCTTAATGAGACTTTACCAGGTACTTGAAAGTCATGCACACTTATAATTTTTTGAATGCACACTTGAATTTTTTAAATTTATTAAGATCTCTACTGTGTGAATTGTTGCAATGTAATAATAAGAAAAGTTTTGGAGCAGTGGTCTTTAGTTGTCTAAATACACAGAGAAAAGAAAGTTCAGGAGGAGATGCTGGGCTACACTTCTCAAAGGAGCCACAAAAAGTACAACTATTTCAGAATGGGAAGTGAGAAAAAGAAGACGTTTTAACCATGGGATTTTCCAAGTTTTAAATATGCGGCCAAATTTGCTCTGTGGTAGGACTGAAAGATCAAAGCCAAAGAAGGTATAAATTGACATATCAGTCACTTAGATTACAGGTTTTATCCATAGTGTCTCTGCCCCAGACGTAGAGAAAAATGTGATATAGCATTTAATAAAAATTTTGGTTTCTGGATTGTAGTCAATTTCATGCCAAAGCCCACTTCACCTCCAGTAGATCTATTTGCAGGTGAGAAATAGATTATAGTTGTATTTTAAAAATAGGAGTAGAGAACTGCTTAAATATCTATAGAAATTAAAATTAAGTTTAAAATTCAGCCCAGCAGATTTCAGCAGCTAGAAGATATTGAATTAAGATTGAAATGTTCGAAGAGTTCATTTCCTTTCTGACATTAAAGAAAATATATTCTTGGTCTGCAGAGAGAAAAGAAAGTATGAAGTTGATAGTAAGTCAGGACTGATTAAAATCTAAATCCCAAATCTGGATCTAGACAGGTTTCAGAATTCAAACCTCATTGTGTAGACTGAAGTCTGAAGACACAACATTTGAGTAAGTTTGGATTTGAATTAAGAACTGTAAGTGATATTCTGAAGGGATATTTTTTTGTTAGCTATTAGCAAGAGTGATCCTTTCATGTCGCTCAGTAAAATGGGACCCTTAAGTTAGGATCTTGTACTTCTGGTTTTATTTTAGCCATTTTACAGTGATTCAGTTCTGTGGACCTGTTTTATTGTTCTGATGCAGGCATGTTTAATACACAGTGAAAACATGATCACAAATATATGCTAGGTTTTCTTATACCACATTAGAGAGTTCTGTAAGTGTAGTCACCACCGTAACATCCTGCTGATCCAGTACCCAAAATATTTGTGAAATTTTATCACAGCACTCAAAATGAATCACTGGCCACCTCCAGGGGATGCTTCCATCGATGCATTGTCATTTTCTGTAATGACAGTCCAGTTGTATGCAACCTGAGAAACAATAAACCCCTAATAAGGGTAATCAGAAAGCCTAGTCCTTGCAGGACCATGTTCTGAGGTTGGGTGACTAATGTAAAAGCAATCCAGGCTAGTCATGAGACAAAGTTTTTGTAGCCACATCTGCTTTCCAGCATTTGCTGCAGCTCCCAAGTCTGACTTGTGCTATTGTGTTTTTTGTCAGATTTATTAAGGTATTGTTCTGGGTTTTAAATTACAGCTCTCAGCAATCATGTTCATACAGATCTCCTGTGGCGGACAGCAGAAAAGTCTTAGGAGCAGAAATAAGCACACACAGGGTCTCTGCTCTCTGCAGGATACTGCTTGCTTGAAACAACTCTATTTTAACATTCAAACTTTCTATGAAGTTATCTGCTTTCTTCCTTCCATTTTCTGTTTCACAAGCCTGTACTGCAGTTCTGGCTTATGTCTTTTACTCCCAGGAAGCAACCTGCCAGATTGCTGTGGGGATTGAGACATTCCTCCAGGCTGGGTTTTTGCCCTGCTTGTTTGTACCTCAAACCATTTCCTAAACTTGAATGTTCTTGTTTAGCTCTAGCACAGAAACTGAGCTATTTACCTCAAGGATTCAAAATCATGAATTTTAATCACGTTGGTTAAATCAGATTTCATTTAGGAAGAGCACTGAGTCTTATTTCATGTTATTGAATTTAACAATGACAGCTTAAGACATGACTGGCTTCATATGTCCATACTTTCTCTCTGCTTTGTCCTTTGTCCTTTTTATTGAATCATGACTGTGTTAGTCAGTGACTTTACAACTCTAAATCACAATCCTGTATTTTTAAATTGCTGAGGCAGTTGTGTGTACAGTATGAGACTGGGAAAGCTTAGGAATGGATTCATAACTACCCTGCTCTTCCTTTTCTGGAGAACCACAGTGACTTACACTGCTGCAGATGAATCACCACTGCTTGATGTTTAGAACCCTTTGAGTTATATTTATTTAAAGAGACCAAAAAAATCCCTAAGGATATCAATAGTTCCCTCAGGAAAAAAACTACAACTAATAATAAATAACCAATACAAGAAATAATAAATCTATAATAAATAACCTTAGATCATACACATAAATCCACACTTAATCAGTGGAAGTTCTGCACCAGATCAAGGATAAGTGACATGTGGATATTTGTACATACAACTAAATAATTTGCACATGTCTGTTGGTGATACATGATGGCTTAGACATAATTAGGGTAGATACTTTGTCCTTCATGTGCAAGACAGCATGGCAACTACCAACGCAGGGTACAGTGACTGAAGCCGCTGTACCAACCTCTCATCTGTATCTAGGCTTTACAGAACAACCTCAAAGCACCAGGACAGGGACATCAGAAGGTTTCTTACTCCGTGCCAAAGGAGAAAGGGGATTTTCATCTCTTCAACCACGGATAGGCAAATTTTGAAAGCATGGCAGTTACTAGTACTACTTACTAGTGCTTTCTTTAATAAATAAATGAATGATGGTCAAAGAAAATTAGAAGAGGAAGTAGTATTCATAGCTCAATGGATGTGCTGTGCCTGTTTCAGAGTCGTTGTGATGGACTTCCTCATCCCACAGAAATGTGACTTAGAAAGTTTTCCAAACCTCCTATTGGAACACTTTTTGGAAATAATGCTTCAACTGGGCATACCACAGAAAGACGGAATGAGGAGGCTCTCAGTGACAGCTCTTCTCAAGGTAGCTTTTATGGGGTTTTCAGCCATTTCATTGGCTCAGAAACATGAGGTAAAGGAACATTTTCAATCTACTAGAAGCAGACTTCTTGTGATCAAGTAATTTTCTTTTCACATGCTAAGCTTAAGATGTAAGGGATGCCACTGTCATACATACTGTTGTGAATTTACAAGGAGCACTTCTGACTTGTTTTTAATTTAGTGATTAAACCTTCATCTGTTCTTCCTTGGTCCATCTGTAGATTAAAACATTTGTCCCAAATATCTGTGAATGTTAGCTTTTAGGGTCTAGGCTTTGTCTATGAAAATAATAATTGGACATGAAATAGAGGATTAAAGTCTATATTTATCTTAGGTAACCCTAAATAAATCACAGAAAAACCAGCCCCAAATACCTGAAGTGTCCAAGACATTCATTATTTTGGCTGCTCTATGACATTTGAGGGCACTGTTAGCCCTGATTGTTCCTCCCAACCTGCCCCGTAGCGTAAGTAATGCTGCTAATGGCCCAAGGACTCCATTTCAGCTCCTTCCTGAGCTATGTCAGAGGTGGCCATTTTGAACTGTTTGGATTTCATGAGGTGATCACTGACCTGTCTCAGCGCTTTCACCTGCATTTATTAGATAATCACTAGCCCATTGATGGACCTCTGTCTATCACTAGCCCAGTGTTTCTCAGGTGCCATGTGCTTGTTTCCCCTTGTCAAGGGCATGGCCAGTATTGGGATCACCTGCAGGCTTGTTCCCCTCTATATACTCCCAGAAGGTCTCACTTTTTACTGACCCAAAGCCAGCTGGTTTCACAGAGTTCTTTGTGCTTGCTGATATTCTCCATTAGTCTATTGGGTTTGCATGGCCAGATTTTGGTGGTTAGAGGACTACAGGTTTGGTTTCTGTGAGAAGCTGCCAGAAGCTTTCCCCATGTCCAACAGATTCCATGCCAGCCAGCTCCAGGACAGACCGGCTGCTCGCCAAGGCTGAGCCAATCAGTAAGAGTCTCGGTAAGAACATATTTAAGAGGGAAAAAAAGTTATTATGAAGAAGAAATTGCAGCCAGAGAAGAGAGGATTAAGAATATGTGAGAGGGACAACTCCACAGACACCAAGGACAGTTAAGAAGAAGGGGGTCCAGGTCCAGGTGCCGTAGCTGAGATTCTCCTGCAGCCCATAGTGAAGACCATAGTGAAGCAGCTGTCCCCTTGCAGCCCGTTGGAGGCCCACAGAGGTGCAAAGACCTACCTGCAGCACGTGGAGGAGACCCATGCCAGAGCAGGGGAATGCCTGAAAGAAGGCTGTGATTGTGTGAGAAACCCTCATTGGAGCAGGGTCCTGACAGGGGCCCAATGAGAGAGTAGCCCACACTGGAGCAGGTTTACTGGTAGGACTTGTGAACCTGTGAGGGACCCATGCTGAAACAGCCTGTTCCTGAAGGACTGCACCCTATAAAAAGGGGCACATGCTGGAGCAGTTTGTGAGGAACTGTCCATCATGGGAGGGACCCCACACTGGAGGGGAAGGACACCTCTCCCTTAGGGAGAAGCAATGGCAGAAAAAACCTGTGAGGAACTGACCATAACCCCGGTTCCCTGTCTCTTCGCACCGTTGGGGATGGAAGAGGTAGAGCAGAGAAAGGAGAGAAGGGGAGGGGGAAAGGTGTTTTTAAGATTTGTTTTACTACTTATCATCCTGCTCTGATTCTGATTAGTAATAAATTCAATTAATTTCCCCAAGTCAAGTCAGTTTTACCTGTGTTGATTATCAGTGAGTGATGTCTCCCTGTCCTTATCTTAACTCATGAGCCTTTTGCTATATTTTCTCTCCTCTGTCCAGTTGCAGAAGTGGGTGACAGAGTAACTTTGGTGGGTACCTGGCATCCAACCAAGGTCAAACCATGGTAGCCAGTTTCCACTAAACTGAGTAGACATTGTTTTGAGATTTTGGTCAGATCATCTGTATGATTATGAGTGAAAAGGCATAGATTTTGTTTAGTTCTACATGACTCATTGATACTTGTACATTTTTAGCTCAAGAAGAAAGCAGAAGCTAGTGCAGAATGAGATCCCAAAAGATTATTTTAAAACATACAATTTCATATTAAACAGAATCTATATCTATAAAATGACATTTGAGCATGTTTTCCAAGCACAGGATTATCTTTCCTTGTTACGACCATACTGCAGTACTCTTTTAGAATATCTCAGTCTTAGGAATTTTGCACACATTTGGTGTGTAACTTTGGAAAGCACTTCCCTGCTCTCAGTTGAGGCTATAATGCAACCAAGAAAAAGCCCACGTGTAAGAAAAGACCAAATAACAATTGTATTTAAAAGAAAAATTTGAAAAACAATCATTCTGCAAGCTCTACATCAACACTTGCAGGAAAACTGAGAAAAACCCTTTCAGATTTTTCTTTCTGCACACTTAACAACATGATTAAATATGGGATTGCCAAAACTAAATGAAAGAATCTTGATAGCACTTATCTCACAAGGAACAGCTTGAAATTCACAGCACCTGGAGACTGTGGTTTTCATGCTGTTTTGTAAATGACACCATAGGAAAGTGCTAAGCTATCTTTTAGAAGTGGAACTGTGAAAATGAACTGTTTAGAATTGGTTTGAAAAATGTTATCAGCAGAAGGTGACTGGTTAATAAATGGGCTTTTTTTCCAGAATTCTAAAACTTGGGATATAGCTGTGCTGCAATCGCAACACCAACTGCTCTCCAACAGTTTAATATCCTTGATAGTGCTAGAAATTTAGAGCTGGGATAAATCTACCAGTAGCCCAACTACAGGCGAACTGTAGTTGTTTTTTGACAGGCCAATTATCCAGCCTGCTGTTGCCTTGGTCTGCTTATTACCTGCCCCTAAACTGCTGAATTTAAATTCTACTTCTCTGTCACAATCATTTTGTAGCTGCAGTCCTTGCTGTCCTTGGCCTAAATTTGGCTCTCAAATGTACAACTACAACTCTACAATACATTAGCTGAAATCAATTAAGTATCTCTCAATTTATAGCAACTGAAAGCTGAATTTGACCAATAAACTCTGCTGACCCTCTAAATGCCTGTATCAAATGCAGTGCTGCTGTTTTAGTTTGAGCCAGCAGAGAGTTTAGCTATGTATCAGAAAATCAATTAAGTGAAACTTTCAAATAATCAAACCTAACCTCCCATCTTGACAAGCACATGGAAATATGTATCAACACTATTATAATAATAATGAAAAAGTATGAAAGTGGGTATGAAGCTACATCTATTTTATATATACACTATTACTTGGGGAATAAAGAGGAACATCTGCGTAAGACCACATTCTTCTAAACAAATTATTTAATCTCCAGGGACTATCGTATGAAAAAGTTCTACCACATTATGATGTGTCTCTCTGATGTGACAGCCTTTTTATTCTGGATTAATCAGGTCACTTTGACTACTTTTTGCTGAGTGATTGTTATACAACAGAGGAATATTTAGATGTCTGAGATTAGATATACAGCAAAAGTGATATGGATATTCCCATTTTAAAGAGGGCAAACACCTCATCAGAGGCATGTGTCTCAGCATAAGGGGAAAGCTAGGGAATACACAGGTCTGCTCAGATTTAAATTACAAGTAGCTGTAGTGAAGTGTAAAGTAATTAAGTACAATATCAGGATTAAAACCTCCAATTAACTCACACCATCACTCAAAAGGTATTATTTTATTCAGTAAAGCCATTTGCAAACTTTGTGCTTCTTTCAACTGGCAGCTTCCACCTTTAAGTCAAATGCTAATTGTTAGTCTTATAATGAAGCTTACATATTTTCTTCTTACTGAGAGTTAAAGAGGAAGTGTTTTTACTTTGAAGAGTGAGTGACAATAACACTTTAGTTGATTGAATAGTGTTTCAGGAAGGGGTTGAGAAAGCCTTGACAGGCTTTTGCTATAGTGCTTCCTGAGATTAGATTTGCTGTGTGCTTCTGACTGCAGTAATATAATTAGATATGCCTTTATTCTGATTAGATAGATCTTTATTATACAGAGGTACAAGCAAATGCCAAATTCAACTAAAAAAGCTTTTTTGTTTTAGCTAAAGTATTTTGCTAAAGTCAATTCTTTGTTTATAAGCTACCTGTGTGGAGTTCTGCTTCTCCAAATAGCTGTTAAAAACTGACTCTTTGGGTACACAGAATGAGGACGGTATAGGACAAAGAAGGTTCACTTGTAAGGCTTAGATTCTGAGCAAATGTCTTGTGGTGGAAGCTAGAGCTAGAATGTAATTTATATGGGCAAAGGCTGCCAACTGAAACATCTATGTCCAGTGATTTATTCTTTTCCTCTTCCCTTCTGCCAGGATTAGAGTCTCAGCTGATGAAGTGGTAATTTCATGCATAACTAGTTCTTCATATTCACCCTTCTTCTATGGCCTATTTATGTATCTGATGAAGTCACAGGGAAAGTTTCCTCTTTGGGTGGGTTTTTTTTGTGTGGTTTTTCTTTTGGGTTTTTAAAAACTATGTATAGCATAGAGGTCAGCATTCAGATGTGCCACGTCAGAGTAAGGTTCCCCTCGTTTTTTTTAAACTTTACTGAAGTGTCACAACAAAGCTGACAAGTAGAGGAGGAATATTTTCTTCTAGCATATCCAGTCATATCAGACTGTAAAGGATATGAACTAAAAAATTTTTACAGAAATGAGTAAACTGATAATGATTATAGCATACATTTCTCAAATTACAACAGCTGGTGAATTTCATGCAAAGTGCCTTTCATGCTGTGAAATAGCACAACACATTCCAAAAGTAAGGACTTTCAGGGTGGTAGCCTGTATAATGTATTTAAAGGATCTTGCTGCTGATTCAGAAAATCTTGTGTGATCAAAATCATCTCTCACTTCTGGTTGTATTTTAATACTCTCAAAGAGCAAATTACTTAGTAACAAGATTTGTGAAAAACATTGAGAAGAATATACGGCACACCTGGAGAGCAGTTCTGCATATAAAGTCTGGGTCACTTGACAGATGGAACTGAGGGCCACTTCTTATTTTTTTGGAACAAAAAAAACCCCACAAAAAAAAAAAAAAAAAAAAAAAAAAAAAAAAAAAAAAAAAAAGAAGATAAAGAAGATATTTAGAGTCTCACTTCCCAGACAAATTCAGTCTGTGGAAGTAAGGCACCTAGTCTCCTTAAAGCAGCTACTCTGCTCAGAGCATAGCTCTCACAGCCCTCAGTTTTTATAAAATGCTTAGCACTTCTGCAGATCTGAGCCTGGGAGTGGAGAAAATCAGTTTGCAACCAGATATTTAAAAGACTCTGTGCATTGATCATCTGTAGTGCGAAAAAAGTTTGACTTGGCAGTATATTGAGTGTCACAGAAAATATTCAGGGCAGAGGGATAATCTTGCTTTTTTTTCTAGGCTCTGCATCTCCTTGCTTCTCGTTTACTTTCTTATCACTGTGTCTCACACACCTCCAGCATCTGTTCTGGTTTTGCATCTCAGTTTCTGCTTTTCTTATTTTCTTCAAAACAGTCTGCTTCTTTTTCTGTCTCTCCGTCACCTGGGTCTTTTCAGAGCAACCACTGAGTAGTTCTGCCACTGCAGCAGGTACTATGTCATGGCAGATGCAAATCCAAGGAAGGTCCCGTTCATCCTGGAGATCTGAGCAGAAAAGATAGAGTTTTATAAGTTTTGTTAACACACCACTGAACAGATACAGATTCAGGGCTTATAAACTGCTTGGAGTGGGCATTCATCAGAAGAAAGAAACCCCAAAACACAGGATCGGAGGTGACCCATCTGCCAAATCCAAAGCTCCTGCTCAAAAGCACAGACCACCCCTAACAAATATCCTTAAAGTACTCTACCTTGATGGTTCTGCTGTATTGTTTAATTTCTGAAGAAATCACCTATTTACTTCCGAAAAACAAGGATGCAAAATGCTTCAATCTAAACAGGTAACATATGGAAGACATGTGAAGAATTGTAGGAAAGTCTTATTGTAGGAAGGATATAGAAATTACTTCAGTTCTTGCTTTGCAGAGAGGAAACCCTCCAGACTAATATATTTTCAGATTTCCATGAGTTCTTCTTTTTTTCCCTTTTCTTATTTTAGTATTTGTTGCATGTTAAGAAAACAGAATGGGAGGACTAACTGCCACCCATCTCACAGATACATCTGTGAACACATGTATTACATATAAAAGTAAATAGATCAGTGCAGATTTACATATGTGCACATATCTATGTATTCAGTGTGATTTCTGTAGCAAGGTATAACTGGGGTAGTGCTCTGCATTAAATAGCCTTACCAGAAGTAAACTCATTTTTATTACCGTGTCTACAGGCAGTCTTTTTAATGAAGTAAATGTATCTCTCACAACACATTAAAGTCAAATATGATACTCAAGAGTCTCATTTTCTGCTAACAGTGGAGCATTCCAATGTAAAGCAATTTTCAAGGCACTGTCATATACACTAGTCTCCTTCTTTGAAGTTAGCTCAAATGCTTTACCCCTAATTGGACATTAGAGCAATAAGAATATTTTCTATTTTAATGTTCTCATCAATATGTTCTCTCTCTGACAGGAAAATAATACTGGTAAAATTAGAATACTGTATCAGCCTGAAAAATGCTTGCATACTTGCTTTGCACAAAGAGAATAGAAACACCTGAAATATCGGGATAATTATCTGTTTGTTTTCTTTTTTCCCCCCATCTCTATTCAGCAGTTCCAACAGTTCTGTTGTTGCTGTTGTTTTCTTACAGGATATTAGTAAACAGAACAGAAATTTAATTTTGTTTTTAGTATTTGTTGCAGTCTTATATTTTAGTGTTTCCATGATGAAATATTTGCCAGGGAATTCAAATTAGGCCTCAATTTCATGGTCATCTGTGTTTGGCAAGAATTCTCTTTGGATTAATGGTCAGTTCAAAAGCTTATCTCATGCGATCTCTTACTCAATCTGAGCCAGAAAACTTCACCTGATGCAATATATTGTGTTCAAAGATGAAACCCACATTTTTGTAGGCCAAATTTGACTTAAATTCATTAAAAAATCCTGATATATTAGTGCTGACCTAATCATAGTTGTTACAGGTGTGTGTATGCGTCAGCACCTCTTCACTTCTGCCAGGTCCGCATAAATTCCATCAGAACTTCGGGCAGGTATTTTGGCCTTCTCTGATGAAACCTTGGTTGAACAAAGTAGAGATGCCTTGAAACTAATGGTTGAAATAAAACCGAGATTTCATTCCAAAATTTACCTGAGATTTTATTTTGTTTTCAAAGATACCTGTCCTCACAGTAAGATTACATTGATTGGATTATTATTCCTACATTAATTTTTGGCACTGTGGGCATTTGGGCATATGTCATGGGAATCCTGTAAATATTAGGATATTGTGAGGATCCCAGCCTACATGATTATAAAAGCTGCATCAAGACAGTAACAGGTCATGCACAATATAGTCTAATCTTTTAGCTGGAAATGCAAACTTACAATATGAAATATCTTCAATTGTAACAATAGAATTTTATTTTTGTTTTGTTTTGTAGACAACTATTAGTGTTCCTTGTAAACGTCATCTTGATTTCTGGACTTTCAAAAATTTTCTTAAGGAGAGGGAAAATGTGCAATAGAAGATTGTTTTATTGCATGAAGATGATCTTGCATTCTCAGATCTTATAATCTTATTCTTCTGCATTTTATCTCTCTATGTGAGTTGAAAATGTGTGTGTTTAACATAATGTAGCAGTAATAGGATCACTTAAATTTTTAAGTGGAAAAAATCTCTGCATCATCAATAGAATATTAAACTGTATTTTAGAAAAGAAGATGTAGTAACTGCTGGCTGTGTCCAAATAACATATTTAGTAACTGTCCTCTTTTATTTGTATTAGTTACTTGATATACTTTGATAGCCGTTTGTTGGTGTTTCTAAATCAGTTTCAGAAATGTCAAGAAAGTAAAATAAAACTGAAAAAAAAAATTGTAATCAAGCTATATTCAAGTTCTAAGAGTAAAAAGCGGTGTTTATATATGTAATGTTTGGGCTTTTATCAAAACACTTTGATTTTTAGTTCTTGACTTGCTTATAAGTTAAAAATATCTATTGGTGAAAGAATATTTCTTTATTAGAAATTACAGTTATGCAGTATATACAGACAAAATTATGCAAAAGGGATTAATCTTAAGGCACTTCTTCTAAGAGTAATTTAAACCCCTGTAGCATGACAAGAAATGAAATCAGTGATGTCTAATTTAAAGAACACCTGCTTCCGTCTTCAGTTACTTGAATTTTCTTTGTGAGCAAGACTTTTTTTTTACTTATTGGATAGACAGAATCACTAATTTGGATGAAAGATATGGGTTTCAGGAGTCAAAGATTTTAAAACTGTAGTGTCATTGAAAACAAAGGGTTTTGATTTGTATCGCAGAGACCATGGTCAAACTCTTTATGGAGATACCTATAAAGATATACCCATATAGAATAGAGAAACCTATGTCAAGCCAGGAAATTCATGGACCATGATGTGGACACATAGAATCAAACTAAACCTGTTTCAAAATTAAGTGGTTAAGCTGAGCAAAAAGTTTCATTTCTGGATTGGATGCACCTCTTCAGACTTAATTTTGTCATTAAGCACAACTTTTAGCTGATCTCAGGTTTTATTTTGCCATTGATCTTGCTTTTTCGATCTTGGTATGTGAACCAGCTGATCAGTCATGAGTCATCTGCTCTGAGATGGCACGTGGGCTACAAATGGCTGTCCTGGTCTGGTCTTTTTTATTTTTTTTTTATTTTTGGCAGACTCTTCAGTTAGGTGGAAGTGAATGAGCTACCTCATCTTGTCATGGTTTCTACAGGTGGAATGGGAAGGTACTCTGATCATTGAGGTGTGCAGGTGAAAGGCAAATTCCTTAAATTACACAGAAGTTGGATGTACTCTATTCCTGTTTATATGTGACTGACTGACATTTGTTCTTTCCTGACCCCTGCAGCTTACCTCCCATTTTGAACTGCTGGATTTCTGATGTTGCACATCTCCTCTACAGCAGATATGAGCTCATCTAATCCTGAGAGAAAATATTTAAGCTCATTTTTTGGCAGAAACCACAATTTTGATGTTTTTCTTTCTCTCCTTCACATTTAATAGTGATGGTGATTGGCATTGAAAAAGTGTATTGGATTGTTGTGAACTTAAACCGGAATTACTAGGCTGTAACTAACAATAGTTCAGTGCTGAAGTGGGTTAGTGTTAATTACTGGGAATTCTGGCATGAAGGGAAAGCACAGTGCAGAAAGGTGAGAAAACTCATTTTCCCCATCTCTAATTAGATAGTGACAAGAGGAAAAAAGTGAAAGAAATGCATTAAAAACAGTTCTATCAGTTTCAGGATTTCTGTGTCAATACTTTGAGTGTTCACATAGTGATCCATAGGGATACAATTTTCTTTAACTGAGGTGATCATAGGGTTGTTGCTATGGTGTTGTTACTTGAATTTGCTCACTTGTGCTTCTCTGAAACTGTGGTGTTGGCTTATGCCTGCTATTTGAATAAATATTGGGCTGTCATGCAGCAATGAAAAGCAAAATGCTGTGACTGTAAACATTTTAATTGACATTTTTGTCTCCATTAAAAACTGTTTTCTCATTACACTAGTCTAAATCTTCAGCATCTCTAGTTTGCTTCTACTTTGATCATTGAACTGAGAACAATATTTTCCAGCAGATATCTTCTGTTCTACTGCATGCATATTTTATTTTATTTTGGTTTTACTTCTACATTTGGGAAAATTTCAGCAAGTGTTGAACTGAAAGTTACTTATTCCTTGTATTGGAATTCTATTAAAAATCTCTCTTGTCCAATTAGACTAAGATTTAAGCTCAACCTTGTGCTGCTCTGCACAATACATGGTGTTCTTCTCGACTCTGGGAGCAGATAACTCAGTTTTAACTCTTGGTCACCCTAAACATCTTTCTTTGCTTTTTAGTGCGTTAGACTGAAAAAAGGTAGACCACTTACTCTAACAGTAGCAGACATTATTACCTGGAGAGAATCACAGAATCACAGAACATGCTGAGTTGAAAGGTACCCCACAAGGATCATTGAGTCCAACCCTTAGTCCTGCACAGGACCATCCCCAAGAGTGCCTGAGAGTATCATTCAAACATCTCTTAGACGTGTGCTGAAAGGCATGGATCAAATTGTATCTTCCAGCCTTCACTGTGTCTTTCCATATTTACATGTCATTGTTCAAAATCATGGCTGGAGCCCTTCAGATGTGCCACCCTGACCTCTGTCATTTGGTGCCAGTAACAGGGTGTCATTCTCTGTTGCAGCCTGTGCTGCAAAAGGAAGGGTCTCTCCTTTCCAGTGGGCTTCCAAGTGGCTTCATAACAGGCGATGCAACATGAGATTCACTCCTTCACATTCTGAGAGAGTGTACTCTAGGGGCACAGGCTTTCTTGCCTGCTTCTTTTTTTTTTTTTTTTTTTTCCTTTCTGCTCAACCTGTCCCTGTTACAGGCACTTTCTCTCCCCTAGCTCCTTTCTCAGGCCCACCTCCATTCCTGCTGTTCACATCCTAATTGATGTAAAATGGCAGCTGAGAAAAAGCAGTTCCCAGGCTGTATCCTGCTCTTTGCATTATGACAACCACCAAGTACTTTCTGTAAGTGCTATTAAACTCCTGAGTGTTAATTTTATGTCAAACAGACCCATACTAGAAGGTTCAAACTGTAACTTCCCATGTGTTACTTGCATGAGCGTTAATGAAATGAAACATAACAGAACTTTCACACTTCAGAAATCTCAGGTACACTCTTTGAAAATCTCTTTCAGATGAACTAACACCAACTCTACTGAGAGTTTATGTCTTGGTTCTGCCTAGGACAGGGTTAATTTCTGCAGTATCCAGGAGGGGCATGGCCAGAATTCGGAGGTTATTCTGTACCACCTCACATCATTCACAGAGGATGAGAGGGTGGGGGCAAAGGGGGTCCTTCCAGTTGTGCCAGTGGCAGGTGAGAGGCCGGGGTATTGTCAGGTTCTGTGTGTGAATTTTTTGCCTCTCTTATTAATATTGTTGTTGTTACTGTTTGTTTCTTTTCTCATTGCTGTTTCTAGTAAATTGTTCTTATCTCAGCCAGTGATATTTATCTTTTGTGTCTTCTTTCCAATCCACTGCAGGGGAAGGGGAGGATGAAGTGAGTGAGCAGTGTGTGGTTTGGAGTATTTTCAGTGGGAACACTAAATTGGGCAAGAACACTAAATTGAAAAATACCATTCCTAAACCATGACAATTTATTACTTTGTTTTGGGAATAATGTCTTCTGTGTCTTGGTACAAAGCCTTTTCTTATTTAACAAGATGCTCAAAAAATATCAGATATTTGTTTTGGTGACTGGCTACTGCTTTGCACTTGCTTCATCTTGTGCTGGGGTATGTTAAATCTATTTCGTCTTCTATTGCTTTTTCTCCCATGTTTTATTCACATCAAACCGGTGGACTGTCTGAAGAGTGTTTATTAGAATAGAATATAATATTTTCAGTTGTAAGGGACCTACAGTGATGATCTAGTCCAACTGCCTGACACTTCAGAGCTGATCAAAAGTTATAGCCTATTAAGGGCAGTGTCCAAATGCCTCTTCAATGGTAACAGGCTTGGGGCATGGAGCACCTTCTAGGATGCCTGTTCCGGTGGTTGACCACCCTCTCAGTAAAAAACAAACAAACAAACAAAAAATTCCTTATGTCCAGTCTAAATGTCACCTGGAACAATTTGAAACGTTCCCATCCATCCATCATTGGATACCAGGAAGAAGAGCTCAGCACCTCACTTTCCCCTTCTCCTCCTCAGGAAGTTGTTGGGACAAATAAATTTGCCACTCAGCCTCCTTCTCTTCAAACTAGATAAACCCAAAGTCCTCAGCTGCACCTCATAGGATGTTCTTTCCAGCCCTTTCATTGGCTTTGTTGTCCTCCTTAAATTGTGGTGCACATTTTCTGTTGTTAGAGTTCTTTGATATCTGGTTTTTCTGCTTAGGTGTCTGTTATTTTGTTTATGAAGTCATAACCTAATAGCTACCAGCTGCTTTTTGACAAAGGATTTGATAAACAGGAAAAGAACTTTCCCTATACTGCTCTGATGTGTATCTGAGTAACACTGAAACTGACCATTACAACCACATGGTAACCATGTGCTCCTACTTTGTAAGTTGTCAAAATGGACCCTTAAGGGGGAAGTATTTCAGGAATATATCTGTGCACTCTGCAAAGCAGAGTTAATTGCTAGGGGGAAGGAAAGTCATATCTTGAATTTGTGAGCCCATTTTAGGAAATACCTTATTTGTCTACAAAATTAAATGAAAGTATTCTATCAACATTATTTTAACAATGAGTAGCCTTTGAAACTTGGTGACTTGTTTGGAAATATATTTTCTGAAAAGTTAGCTACCAGTAGTCCTACCGAGAGGACAGTGTCAGAGGTATTATGCTTTTTTTAATTAGTTCACAGATCTGAATTCTTGTCTTAATCATGAATTTATGAATATGTTCCTTCTTATTGCTAGAGATTAAATGCAAATGAATTTCAGAAAAACACCTTAAATCCCAGTATCTTCTTTTCCTGCCATTCTGCTCAGTGATGTTGCATTCTTTTTTGTCAGTGAACATGTAAATTTAATACTTGGTTGCCTCATGCGGGAGAACTTGTGAATGTAAATCTACTGCTTTTCTTGTTAAAGTGATCTGCCTTCACTTGCTATCAAATTCATTCTCTTACAGAGCATGTATGGTAAATGCGATCTCTTTCCTCACCCTGAGAGTTTGCTTTGGGTTTTACTTGTTGTCTTTAATCAGGCCATTTGTCCTGTTTTACTCAACCTCTTCTTGCTCAGTGCAAAATTTCTTTCATAATCAGTCTTATAAATTACTATGGCATGAACTCCCTGTGAACCCAACAATTTGTCTCTAGCATTTCGAACAGATCAGCTGTGATACATTGCTACAATAGGCAGTGAAGAAAAAAAAAAGATGCTTGATCAAATACTAACCCTTTTCCCCAAGGACATTGTTTATTATAGAGAATTTAATACAAAGGTGGTGGCCCATGGTTTTTTATGATTATCTCTCTTGGAATACAGGAAAGGTGCCATATGATGTTTTCACCTTAACATCCAGAAACACTTTTTTACTCTGAGGGTGAGTGAGCAGTGGCACTGGTTGCCCAGAGAGGTTGTAGAGTCTCCATCCTTGGAGATATTACAAAGACACATGTATATGGTCCTGGGCAACCTGCTTGAGCAAGGGGCTGGACCAGATCACCTCCAGAGGTCCTTTCCAACCAAAATCATTCTGTGATCTTGTGATCTTTTGTTTTTCCACCTTTCATTTGGAAGTAGATAATAAATTTTATTTCACTTGTTCTTCTGACTGGCATTGAAAAAATTGAATTTTGTTGCTTCTTTACCAGTCTGTACTCTGAACTAGCTATAAGGTTCCTCCTGAAATCACGAGAAAGAAATAGGTGCCTCCAGGACAGTTAACTCATCCAGAGATAGCTGTCTGATAATTTTCAGGGAAGAGTAAGTGAGTAGTTTAGGGGACATGGGTAACTTCTGTCTGCCTACAGTTAGGGGAGATGAATTCCACTGTAGGCTTTTCTATGGTCCTTTTCTCTTGCCTTTTTTCACACTGGCACTAATCTCTTAGGAGATTTTCTGTTTTCATTAGTTGATATTACAGTATGAGAATATAGGAGGCAAAATATTACACATTTGGCTTGTGTGAAGTCCTGCTGTTTGGAGATACATGTGAGGTTACTCTGTAAGTTCTCAATTCAACAAATGTGAACCAGTATTCATCTTTGCTCTGGAGGTTTTGTTACTATGCTCTTTCCATCTCCTTGTCCTGAAAGCAGGGTAGAACAGTCCCTTAACCTTCTGTTTTATATTTCCTTGTTATAGAAGCACAGACATCTTAGAAGCTGCCTGAAGATCTCATGCTCTTAGTTGCTAGTTATTTTGTGGTGTGAGGCTAGCACATACCTGTCTTGTGTACCATGCATCAAATACCTAACATTGCAGATTGAGTCATAGGTATCAGCCCTTAAAAATGGTCTGTAGTCATGTGTATTTAATTCCTACTTGAATAGTTCCCTCTCCTGGAATACACAGCTTGAACTTTTCCCAGCTGAGTGGTACAGAAAGAGCTTTTGCCAGTAGTGGTAAATAAAATAGGCTTTACAGTGCATCTTCATATAGTTAAAACTGTCCTTCTGCTCTGTTCCCACTCCTCAAAAGTGGAGTTGCCAATACTGGCAACTCAACATTTGGGCCAGGGCTCCAGGCTGTGTCCTCACTCTAACTTGCCAATATGGAAAGGTTGGTGGGTACCTGGATGCAGCAGGTACAATATTTTCTTTTGCCTGAATAGTGACCCAAGCACATTGCTAGTGTCAGGGCTGGTGGCTCCCTGGGGATGGGTGTTAGGTAGGATGGGGGCTTCCCAGGTGGGTGATGGCAGGCATGCAGGGCCTGTCCTAACTCTCCACAAAGGAACAGGGCATCTGGGGATGCCAGGGCATCCACAGCCCGGGCATCAGGCACCTCCCTGGGGATTGGAATGCTCTGATGCCAGCCTGAGACAAGGGCACATGGCTGCGCAGGTCAGGGCTGTGGGGAACCAGGGTCTTGTCCTGCTGTGGAGATGGTGGAGAAAGGGCTGATGGCCCCAGGGGTCTGGCACAGGGTTCTGGGCCATGGGGTGTGTGGGGCAAGTTCTAGGAGGCTCCAATGGGCTTCTGGGCTGTGGGTGGGGGGCGAGGAGTAGCCCCAAGCTGATTTAATTTCATTTCAGTTTTCTTTCTGGGCCACTTCTGGAGGAGAGATGAGGGAAACTGTGAGAGACTGAAATGTTAATTGTTAATGAGTCAAACAATCAGCTTTTTGCCAAAGCAGAAAGGTGCTTTCCTGAGGCCAGGTTTGCACCCCTCAGCCAAGGGGCAGAAGGAGAGGTTTTTCTGTGTGGTGGTGATCCTCTGATCAGCTTAAGATAGAGAAGGTGTGCACTCACTACCGGAGGCTAAGATCTGGATTTTGACCCAGATAAGGGAGATAAGAAACAGGTCCTGTGGAGGAGGATAGTGCTGTTTATCATGCCAGTGTCCTCCCTTCCACAGCTGGCTCAGTTGTAAAACTACCCCCCACCCCTATTCCCTGGGGAAGGTATTGAGACATTCACATTCATACAGGACATTCTCACTTAGGCCTGAAGGTATTCATCCTTTATGATGGGGTATAACTGACTCAACTATGATGACATGAGAGGCAGCTTTCATGTCTTAGAAGGTGTCATAAACAATCAAAGACCTCCAAAGTGCCCTCATACTAATTTCTGGGGCCTTCCAGGAGAGGACTGTGCATGATCCAAAGTGTTGCAACAGACCCTATAAAACTTCCCCTCCCAGGGGAGGTACTTGGGCATTCCCACGTAAACCTAACCTGTTTAACTTTGTGTTTTGCAGGCTTCCCCCACCCCCAACAAACCAAAACTGCACCATCACTTTGACCAATGGACATTTAAATTGCAACAATCAAGTCTTGTTGCCTGATCCATGGGTGGTGGTATCTTTCTACTCTTATCCTTTCTTTCTCATTCTTTCTTTTCCTTATGCATTTTCTTAATTGTTATTTTTATGCTTTTATATTGGTAATTTTCTATAGATAATAACCAAAAGAGCTACATATTCCTTTCCATTGCAACCAAATTGTTCTAAAACAACCCTATATATACATATATATATACACACACATATATATATTTATTTGTGAACATCTATCATTCAGTGTTGTTTCACTCTAATCCACACCAAGGGATCTATTAACAAGAACTTGAGTTACCCTCACCTTCAGGAGTGGGTCATTACAGAAACCATATCCCTGTCTTAGGTCCCACTGCTGGCAGGCTTGCCACAGCACCACTCATAGGAGTGCTGGTCTCAAAGTGGCTGCTGGCATCCCCTTTTCCATGTCCCTCCACTGCAAATGTGGCTCCAAAGACTGCTGTCTGGGTGTGTAACCACAAATGATTGTTATGTAGGAGAAAATGGTAAAAGGCAGGATTTACATTTCATAAAAATGAATGATTTTGATCTGTTCCTCTGCCTATTTTCAGGATTATCTTTTTTCCTTTGTGTATCCTCACCACCAGGTTTGGAGGCTGTGTGTTCCGAAACTTCTCATACTGGCTCTACCCCTTCACTCTCAGAGACTGGAACTCTCAGAGGCAAAGTCTGGTCTGCTGTAGCACGATCTCTTTGCCCTATGATACTTCACTTTCTCCTGCTCATTCCCGCATGCTTTCTGAGTTTCCAATGAAAGAACATAACCTATGCACTGTATAATGTGCACTAATCATTTTCTGTGGTGGTAACTGCAAAACAGATAGCTATTCTCTCGTTCATAGCAGGTACTGATTTTATTATGAAGAGTTTTGCTTTAGTATGTCATGTAATGGTTCTTTAATTGTGAACAATTAGATGTAAACTATTATTATTATTATTATTATTATTATTTATTTCTTCTAATTTTTAATGTATATGTTTGGCTTCCTGATACCTATCATATGCTGCTTTCTGAAATTTTGCTATATAATGTGTGATATTAAAAGCATTTAAAAAGAGATATGAATCCTTTTTATTGTCTTAAGAATGGGTACTTCTTTATTTTTTATCTCTAAGCATCTCAGTTCATTTCTTGCCTCAAAAGTCCACTCCTTCATTGCATGGATGCAGTAGTGCATTGGCCACACAGGGTATGGTTTTTATTTGTGTGCCTGTCATAGGAATAATCTGTGATTTAAGTTTAATGTGCTGGGGCTAATAACTCTCTTCTTTTTGCTCCATGTCTCCCTAACATTGGTACTACCTGAACTTTCACTTTATCTACTTCTTACTTGATATTCCACTCTTATTTGGTTCTCTTATTTTCCTGTGCCTTTATGTACACTTCTGAAGAGGTGTTTGTGCCTTTCACACACATTGATGCCCACTGTTCATTTGCATTCTGTTTCTTATTGTGTTCTGCTGCCCTGTCTTTGCATCTGGTGCTAGTCTGAACTTCACAGTCCATTTATTTTTTTGCTGTTTTACACTTCACTGATGTCACATACATGCAAAGATCTCTGAGTCACTGATTACTTTCTCAATATGGGGGCATTTTTTTTTTCTCTACCATCCTTTGCATAATGACTTGTCAAAATTTTTGTATGTGACCCTGTGTAAAGGGCATTTCATTATTATCTTCCCCGCCCCCCCCCCCCCAACAGTCATAGATTTTTGGATTTTCTTTCTCTTCTTTGTGTTTGTATGCCTTTCTTTGTTGAATTTTCAGTAAATTTTCATGTTTTCCTTGCTCTGCTTTCTTAAGTACCTTTGTGACTGCTTTGCTTATGCTCTCTATTTGGATGTGAGTTTTTTCACTAGCTGCGCAAAATCTTTAGTTCTCTATAGAGTTAATGGGATCTCTAACCATTCTCATTTGAGTGCCTGGATTTCTGTCCTGTCATTATTCTATCACAAATTAGTTCAGCCTGTACAGTTTGGTAATTGCACAAATCAGTCATCTTTGTGTAATTTGCCAAAGCTCTGACCCATTGTTCTGCATTGATGGTTCTTGATTTATGGAAAAAAGAGTCTTTCATGTAGCAGGATTTTTTAATGAATTAAAATTCTTGGAAGCATTGAGATTTCTCCCTGCCTGCTGCTGATGTAGTGGGATGTCACCGAATTATAAGACACCCTTTGCCCATTACAACTGTACCAGTCTGCTTCTCTTGTGTTTTTCTTTTTTTCCCTATTTCTGAGAGCCATGTCACAATATATTGTTTACTTCCTTTGTTTCAGTAGTTTTGTATGTTCTCTGTTTAAATACTTATCTGCTCAGGCCCTAGACTATATCGTCCCTTAGCTTATTATTTTTGTTGTCTCTAAGATCACTTTTAATTTCCTGCAATTGTACATAAGCACAAGAAAAATAGTCAAAAAACGTTTGCATTCATATTTTGTTCCTTCCTTCACTAGTAAGGTCTTCACCACTCCTATAAACTCAAGCATTTTATACTTAGGAAAAGCTCTACAACATTGTTCTGACAATGTTACTCTCACTTTTCTGTTCCCTTCACCTCTTCACTCTCTGTCTGGTCCCAATCACTTGTCCTTTATCCCTCTGGTTCTGTTCTGAATCTCATAGCTCCATGCCCCATGCTTCATCAGATCTGTCTCACCTATCCCCTAGGGCATCTTTTCACTGCAAGTTTGCTGCTTTTAGCCACCTTTTTGCTATTCCTCTTGACACCTCTTCTTGTTACAACTACTTACCCTATCTTTTGTTCTTTTGTGCAAGAGTCAGATAGATTCCTCTTCCTTACCTGGGATCTAGCACATGTGATGAAGCTTGTGTGGCAAAGGTGTTGCTTCATCCCTGGAAAATGTGAGTGGAACAACATTTTTACCTGTTGAACCCTGGTTAACCTCTACTGTACATAGGCATGATTCCCCCAGCACCAGAAGGCTCATAGCACAACGCATCTTGAATGCAAATTTACAAAGCACATTTCCTGTTGTGAAGGCCATTACCTTGTCACTTCATAGTTTATGTTTCAAAATATGTAACTTTCAAAGAAAAGACCATGCCTTTTAAAACTAAATAAAAATCCCATGGTTTTCTTTCCCTAGTTTTTCAAAAGTGACTGATCTATGGTAAAAGGAAAAGTGTTTGCAAAAATCAGACTGAGCCAGTAGCAAGAGAGAAAATTTTATCTCCAAAACTTAATAGGCCAAGGTCACAAATAAAACAGAGCAGAATCTTAAAAAAGAATTAGTAAGACAATTACAATAAAAATTGACAACAATAAATTTATAAAAGAAAACTCCAGTTTGAGTTTAGGAAAAAGTTAAAGTATAGGATCAATAGCTAGCATTGAAAAGTTATGTTAATATGAAAGAATTCATTAGTTAAGGAGAAAATCTTTCCTCAGGAAACTCTGTGAGCTGGTTGCTCACATGGAGAAACAAAAGAAGCAGTGTCAGCATCTGCCATTGTTAACCTCACAATGATTAATCAAAGGAATGAAAAAACTTTCTATGTCTCAAGAACATTTTGTTCTGTATCTCTTCACTTAGAATCAACAAATTTGTTCCAGATAAAATCAATGTAATTCATAGGATCAAGTATTTCTTATAAGTTCAAAATGTATTTGGGTCTAGATCTGATTTGGCAGAGGCCAAAAAGCCTCAAGAGGAAGGACATTTTTATGATACCTGAAGATGCACTTTTGAGTGAAACAAAGTCTACTTCTAAATATAATTTTAATAACTTTTATTTCCAATCTATGCACTAATGGGATAATCATAAAATGAGCACCTCAGCATTTAACCTCTACTGTAATGATGTCTTCAGTTTCTTCCTAGCACCATTTCTATTGATCTTGTCAGATTATTTCAGTTTCATAGCCTGCCTACTCCTGAGTACTCTGTGTTGATTTGTTTGCTTTCATTATAATTGCAGACCAGGTCCAGATACTGTTTCACAAGTGCAATAAGCTGTTGGATTTTAGGACATCTGTTTTATTTGGTAACAGTACTGCTTAAACTTAAGAGAAGGTAAAAATTGGAGCCAGGTTCCCTGTGTATGAAATGGAGAACAGTTTCTGAGCATTGACTGTGACTGAGAAGCCCCAGATAAAAAGGTTTTATCTAAACCAGGTACAGTCTTGCAACTTTGTTCCCTGCACTGTTCCCTCTGTTCTGTTCCCCTTGAAATCCTCCACTGTTTAAAGCAAACAGTTTACCTCTTAGATAACACTATTATATAAATTACCCAGGTTTTACACTAGTGTGCAGGCATTACGAGTTCATTCCAGACTTATCCCCCTCCTTGATGGAGGATCCATGTCATAGAATCATAGAACCAGAGAATAGAATCATTGAATGGTTTGGATTGGACTGGACCGTTAAGATCATCGGGTTCCAACTCCCCTGTCATGGAAGGGACACCTTCCACTAGACCAGGTTGCTCAGAGCCCCATTCAACCTTGGTCTTGTATGCTTTCAGGATGGGACATCCATAACTTCAGACTCCTTTCCATCAGATGAAACTAATGGGGAATGTTTTGCAAATTGTTGCTGTCAACATTTAAAACCTCCATACTACATGAAGGCAATTGGCCTAAGCTGCTTGCTGTTATTCAATGACAAATAAGAACTTTATTTTGGACTTTTTAGAAGTCTGAAGGATAAATGATCTGAATGGATTTTTAATTATTTTTGGGGTTTTTTTTTTGTTTCTCCCCGTTGGCCCCATCTTACTTCCATTGGAGGTATTTGACAGGGCCAAGGCAACATAAGCCCTTTGAGGAAAGCAGTTTGTTGCATCAGACAGAATATTTTCATAGGAAAAATGGACTCATTGCAAGGTATGTGACAGTTTGCACCTTTAGGACCTACCCTTTTTTGTTTTTTTTTTTAGAAACATGTTGTGTGTGGTAGTATGATGACAGAATCCTGTCACATGAACAAATATTGGAATTAACATCCCCACATTTCACAGCTCATTTTTAAAAATTAAACTATTTCTACCAATTCTTGTATTTCATGCCTTGTGTCACAGTTCAGCTGGGCTTCTCTTGCTCTTCTGAAAAAAAAGGGAGCACAAGGCTACGTGCATGCCAGTCCCTCAAACAGTGGTGAGGCTCAGGCACCAGCTCTTGATAATGCATAACTCTGTCCATGCTCCTGTTTGACCCATGGTTGCTAATGGATACAGTTTGGGGAAGGTCATATGCTGAGGACTTCCTGGGAAGTAGTATGGATGAGGCCATTCATCTGGGCATAGGAAAGGGAAAGCTTAGCTGTTTGGTGAGTCACATTGTGCCACTTGCCATCTCAGTGCCAGAGGCCAAGCTCTGGTTTATACAGGTGAAGTCTAAATGGTTCAGCTGACTGACCTGGGCAGGGGAGTGTTCCTTTTGCGAGTCTGTTGGCTTCCATGAGGAAATCAAGTTGGCTTCACTAGAGTTGAAGACGGCTTCACTAAAATTGGAGCTGGAGCATTATTTGCTTTAAGCTGTGACTTGTTTGTGGACATTCTACTTTTATATTAGTAACCACACACAGCTTGAGGAATCTTCAACAGAAGAGGGCCAAGAGCTGTTCAAACAATGCGTGTCCTTCTTACATATCTCTTTGGGGTTTCATTTGTTTTACCCATGTAACTCTCCAGTTTTAACTTGAGTGTTCTGGACTTGCATATAATTTTGACTGTTAGTTCTGCAAGCACTTTTAGACTCCATAACGTGATATGTGATAACCTCTACAAGGGAAGCTGTGATTCAGTACAGGACTGGCAAAAGTGGAAAAAGCAAAAAGCTGATGAATATATTTAAAAACTGCTAAAATAAAATAAAAAATGCAAATGTATCATTTTATTGCAGCTCCCTTCTCTTCTTTCTCCTGTAACTAGATATGTTTGAAAGGGGTTCTTCATAAAGTGACACTGCTGACTGACTATTGTTATCCTATTGGTATGTTACTGCAGGGTACATTGTGATAAGCCATGACAGATATTTTATGCTGGATTTTTATGCTGAAAAGTCACAGACAGGTATAAAGCAGTAGGTTCTAATTCCTGATGTGTTGCCCCCTACTCAGGCTGTCTGGGATGAGAAGGCATAGACCTTCCAGAAGGTACTTTCTAGTTTTGTTTTCAGCAAAAACCTACTGTGATTTTGATAGCAGCACTAGTTGGTCAGGTTTCCATGGCTAGTATCTGTGTTGTCACTTCTGGTCTGTATATATGCTGACAACCACTGAGCACAAACCTGTGTCATTTGGCAGGCAGCATCTTGTCTTCTCATCCAGGCTCACTGCCTGATTTCTCTATTAGCTATGACACCAGTCCTGCATATTATCTTTCCTCTATGTACTTCACAAAGTCGATCTCATAATTGCTCCTGCAGATCAACAACCTGCTTGGCTCTCTCAGCTTGTTAACTTCCTGCCTTGTCTTTGCTCATAGGCTGTCTCTCAAACTTTTCTCATTCACCAACAAAACTGACCTCCAGGAGTCTCATAACAGTCTGTCTCTCTTCTAAGCATAGGGCTGCCTTCATGTCTCTTCTTTTCCAGCTCAGAAAACCTGTAGGTATTCAAAATGGAAAAACTGGGACATTCGTAACAAGCAAAAAGCATGGATCGGGGATGTCTATTCACTTCCGCATGGGCAGGAAGGAGAATGGAAGATGAAGAGCAAATAGTTCTCACTATATACAACCAAGCAGAATTGTCCCTTTCAAGCCTGTCCACAAATAGATGGAAATTAAAGATTGCAATGTCAGCTGTCAAAATTTGAGATAATACATGAATACAGGACTTGTACTTACTGAAAGGTGGGCTGGAAAAGGAGAAGGAGCTGCATATAGTTTAGTTGAGGAATGATGCAAGTGGAAGAATGGAGGGATGAAACTGGGAGGGTGGATGAGATGTAGGAAACTGAAATATTCTAAAGAGAAATAATTCACAAAAAGCTATTGGGCTAAAAGTTCCCTACCTAATTTTCTCCAGCTATTCTAAAGATCCCGTATATTTGAGTGGAGTAGGATTTTAGCAAAACGAGTTTCAACAGATTCCTTGAGATCTTGCAAGTGATTATGAGAACTTCAAAAAGAGATAGCCTGGAACAATAAGTCAGGTACTAAATGCAGACTAGATTTCCAGGTTTCTATTTTTGGTTTTGTTTGAGCTCCCAAGATTTTTATAGGTTTTGTGTCAGGCCTTCAAAATGGTCTACTACTGTGGTTGAGCTCTTTGGAAAATCTGGCCATAAACCAACATAGAAGAAGAGATCAGGAGGTGGGAAAGGTCCAGATCTAAGTAAAACACCAGCTGCCCATTGTAGTTTTCATTGAAAACATGGCACTTGAGGTTTCTGACTTCTTGATTGCTTCAGAATGACTTGTAGCCCGCAGTGGTAAAAGAGTAGAGAAGTACTACATAGAAAGACATTAAACTTTCTGTAATATATTATACACAGATATGTCTCCCAGTCAACATCCTCTTTAATTTACTGACTGTTATGTAGGACAAATGTTCCTTGTCCTAAAGATAATTTTAAAACCAAAAGGAGAGTTGTTTACTTACAATAGTCTCCAAAAACACAGGAAGGGCTTATTGTTTTTAGGAAGAGCTAACAGCAAATAAAAATGTCAGATATAAAAGTAAACTTACTCAAGACTGCATACAAAATTAATAGCCAGAATAAATTCTTTTTGGACATTCATAGTCAAATTGTGTCATGCATGTGAGTTGTCTTTTCCCTACTTGGAATCAAAGCAAAAATTCAAGATGTCAGAGTAGAACTAGTTTTTGAGGGCCTAATTCAAGGTTACCCTATGACAATAGATCTGGTTTTGTGCTTTCAGTCTAGATGCTTATGCCATCGTATTTCTACAAACCAGTACAACTTTCTTCCTTGGCACCTAATATAAAACAGAGTGTTGAGTAACTTCTGTAACACCAAAATCCCCAAATGTGTGATTGGTCAGAGGAGTCATAGCCTATAAATACAACCAGCTGTACACATTACATACATTTTGTTTTCTGATTCAGAGTGGGAAATCCCAGCAAACTTGCTGAAGTTCTGTGTAGGTGGATTCAGCACACTCTCATCAGGCCCTGCTTGAACCCAGGGTTTGCTAATGATAAAGTTGGGCAAGAATAGTAACACATAGGTATAGGGCAGTATAGAGAAACAAGCTTTCTGTGCCACTGGAAATTGCTGCCCTTTTCTTAGTTATAATAAGTTAAAGTTAAAATATAGTTAATTCGTCTTATGTAGCTGTTCTGGCAGAATGCAATTATACAGACAAAATCTGCTTGTAAGGGGTCTAGAGCCGTGATTTTCCAGCTTTTTCAGTGAGCAGGAAAAGTCCTGGTATGGAGTGGACCTCTGTATCATAAACTGATTAGCTTTCCCTAATAATTTTAAACCCCTGCAGACCAGGGATAATGCTGCAGTTCATAGAGGGAAGAACCATTTCTTTTATGAATTTTTGCAACTTATTCGGCAGACCATCAATTCACTGCCCCTTCTCATCTGATCCCTCACAAGATAATAACCAGCGTGCCTCAAATAAAGTAGTGGCAATTTGCATCACAGGATTTCTTTCTTAATGTTAATTTTCCTCATAGAATTGACTTCTCTTTGCTAGAGAATGAGACAGAGATATGTAAGTCAAGCAGATCTCATACATTCTCAAAATTCTCTTTTGAGATCAAGCAGATCTCAAAATTCCCTTATGCCACATTACCTTACAGACAAAATTCCCCATTGGCTTCACAGTGGGTTTGTGAATGTATTATGCCATTCTTTTTGAAACATTAAAAATGTGAGTGCAACAGGAGGGAAGCAGAAACAGGTCCTGAAAAGTGGATCTCTCTGTGAATTGTTGCAGTTGCATGAAAGTATATAGATGTAGGGAACAATGGGTTCCTTGAGCTGGGAGAAGATGTCCCTATTTGGTCCAGCATGGGTATAGGGAAAGCCTGATGATAGAAATATGGCTTTCTATGCTTTGAATTAAAGAGTTTACATTTGTCAATTTGAAAAAAAAGTGCAGAAATTATATAAATTTATTAGGTTTTAAAGTAAACCACAGCATTATTGTTGTCAGTTCAGTTTTCTCTGTGGTTAAGAACTCTGTCTTGTAGTTGGACAGGATAAATCCTTAATCACCTGGGCAGTTGCCTGAGGTAACCACTTGTAAAAGTAGTGGATGGTTTCAATGTAAAACAGTCCTGGTAGAATATCTGGAGCTGCTCTGGCATGTCAATGGTCATGATGTTCTCTGCTGGGTCATCATAAAATGCCATTTAATGAATTTCATATAGGGAGGATAAAGTGAAGGCACATATTTTATGAAGTAGCCATATTCCACTAGTTTTGCTGTGTGTAACAGACTGCTCTCATATATAAAAATCTGAAAATGTTGAAAGATAATTGGTAATTTCCCATGTTCCTCAAATAGACTAACCAGAAAGTCACCAGAATTTTCTGCAAAATTTCCGAGACTGGAAGAATACACAAATAGTTCTTTCATTGTACTACGCATGAAAAAATAATTAACTGAAATATAAAAGAAAAAATACAATTCATTTAAATGAGACATTTTTTGCCTACGCCACTGTTTCCAAGGTTATATATATGCTTGATGAAAGATGAAAGTGCAATGTAGTGTCACATAAAGCTTATAGACTGCCATGTTTTTGCTGTATTTGTACAGATTTATAATAAAGTCAGCAGGTTCTGGAAGCTTTGGGCACTGCCACAGATGCTGATGGGGAGAGGCAAGGCACAACAAGGAAGGGAGGGACCTGTGATGGTTGAAGCTGGGTAAGGAGGAAGGATTGTGACAGTCTAGGAAAGGCAAGGGCAGGTGGGAAGGCAATGACAGAGCCTGTAATGGGAGAAGGAAAAAGATGGAGGAGGACTGAGAAAACAGTGTAATAATTTGTGTGGGGTGGCAGGAAATGAAGGAAGAACAGAAGGGAGAATGTAAATGAGAGAGAGAAGACAGCAGCACCAGTCAGGCTCAGCTGCAGAGAGATTGAAACTGACACCTATGTTTAATATAATCCTCTATTTAAGTCTTGCTTTGAGAACAGGGGTATCTGGAATATGAGTTATGGAATGATTTGGAATGTGTCTTTCTATGTGGCAATTGACATCTCTTCTGCAGCAGCTGGTTTGAGCTGTCCAGCCCAGACAGAATGAGCTATGCAAATCGGTGAGAAGTGAAGGAACTACTCCTCCTCTTTATCCGTCTCACACCCTCCCTCTGGATCATCTAGTCAAAGAACTGACATCCTGTTGGGGGCTTCAGCAGCTTGCCAAAAATACCTAGGAAGCAGAAGGGCACTGGAACTGTAAATCTAAAAGTCTTGCAAAACAAAATCTGTGGTGATATACATAAAACTGATACTCTGCACGGAGCTCTAGAAACTGAAATTCACCATTTTGTCTCCTGCTAGAGAAAATATATATCACTTTAAAAACTCTGGAGAAAGAATGCCATTATTTATTAAATTCTTTGAAATAAATGCCTAATGAACTAATGACTTAATCACCATTCTCATTCCATTGTATATTTTTCATAGGGAGTTTATGTATATACTGGAGCCACAGTAAACTGTGTACACGATTTCCATGTTTAGAGTGTTGTTACAGCTTCATTCTCCTCATGTAAAACTTTTAGACCACTGAAGTCGATTTCAGTACAGTCAAAATCAGCGTAATGTGCAAAGAACTGAGTATATTTTCCTCTGTACTAAAAGACTATAGTTCTTTGACACCCATGTCAAAAGTTGCAGGAGATATAGTGTCTTAAAATACACAACATGCCTGTCTCTTGAATGGGTATAACAGAAATACTGTTTGCTCAAAGCAATTACACAAAGTGAATCTTGCCCTGTTTTGAACTTTGAGTTAAAAGACATAAATATTTTGAAAGAAGGTATTGGCTTACAAATGTGACTCCAGCTGAGACTTTAAACATCAAAGAGACATGTTGATGGAGATCAGTAAGAATTTATAAAGCTGTATGACTTGGAACATGTCAGCCAGAGATGAAAAAGAGACTGAAGTCCTGTGATCTTTACTTTCCCATAGTAAGTTACCTTTTCCTGGGAATGCTCAATTGTTATTCATGACAAAATAGTACAATCAATGTTCATCTTGATATCTGTATAATATCAAATTATAGTCACAGAAAGATGAGTCATTCACAATTTTTTTTTATTATTATGTAAGGTTTGGAAAAAACTGTTTATCCCTTTTCAGCCATCAACAAAATTTCCAAGGTGCTGCAGTTATTAGGCATTGCCCTTATTGGGACAGCAAGGTCAGGTACAATAAATTAGGATGAGACCCCTGCAGGTAAATGAGCATACTTAATCAGAGATGTGGGAGAAAGTTTAGTACACTCTTTCTCTTGCTGAGAAGGAGAAGAGGAAGGGATGTAGTGTGAAAGGAGCAGTTTCATGAGGAGACACAATTCAGTCTTTGACTGGATGGTAGTAGCAGTAATTACTGTGTGTTCTTTCTGCAAACAGAACCTTCTGGAGTGTCTTTATCTTAACTTTTGTATGTGCTTGCAAAGGATTTGAGTTTCTTTTTTTTCTGTTTAGAGTAGCAAATCTTGATTGCACCCCACTCTACTCCATGTTTGTTCTACATGATGTATAATTACATGTTATCTTTTACTGACAATAAGGCAAGTATAGAAAGACACTGCATTATATTCTGTCATCTGTTGATGACTGTAGGAAGGAAGAGGCAGCAGGAAAGGAAACTTCTCTTTTCCATCACATACAGTTCATTTCACCTGTAATTAAACTTGGCAGTGAGTGGTTTTATAACTCACTTTTAGGCTCTTAAGGTCAATTATACCTCACGTTAATTGACAAAAAAGCCTGTACTGTTTTTTTTTTTTTTTCCCCTAGGAAAGGATTGCATCATTTTATCTTTTACCATAAAAATTGCCAGACCTGGACCTTTACTTTGGCATGTCTTATGTCTGCAATGCAGCCATTCCAGTGGTGTCAGAGTCAGCCTTCTCAAAATACAGAAATGCATCATGCTAGGAAACCTATTGTGAGGCTCAATCTGAATTCTTCACTAAGGAAATTTGTAAGCAACCAAGCTTGTGAACGTGCCCATGTGTCATCTGAGCTTCACAGTAGGATTTTCTGAGCAATTTCTTTTGAACTCCCTCATATTCTTTCAGAAGTGAAAGTAACAGTCTATACAGTCTTCTTCACAGGTCTCAATCTGAATTTTCAAAAGTGGGAATGCAGGCAGGATGTTTTTCAAAAACTAAAGTCATTGTTAGCTTAAAAAGCCCCCAAAATCTATGTATAGTAATTTCAGGGAGGAAAAATTAAAAAAAAAAAAAAAAGAGAAAACATTTCAGATTATTCTTCTAATTATTTGTTTCTTGGAAGCCTCAAATCCTGATTTAACCATCTATTAGTTTCCTAGCTCTAGGGGAATTTCTTAGCCTACACTTGTAAAGAAAAGAGCACATATGTAAATTCCTGTTCAAGAAAACATAGATTTTGTTCCACTTAAATTCCAAATGATTTGAAAAGAACAGGTTTCGTCTTCTTGACAGACTTTCTCCCAGCTGTCAGAAAGAGCTTGTAATTTAGGTCAGATGGGTAGATAGTCCAAATGTATCTCAGGCTGGCAACCTCCTTCAGTTCTGAAGGTAGTGTGAAAACTACCACACTCATTTTCTAAACCTTTCTTTACCCTTTGGGAACCTAGTGGATCACCCAGTGGGTCATCACAAGGAGACCATTTGGATCACACACTGATATGAGAATTAGGGGGGAAAAAGCTATACTGTACATGCTCCTATGTGAAAATGATGAAACCCTAGCCATACCGAGTCAATGCCTTAACATTTGCTGTTAATCCAAAGAGTTTATTGTCAAAAATATTTTTCTCAAACGAGTTAGACTTCAGAAGGTTTTGCATAGTCTGGTTCTGATATCAACCACTGCTACTGATGAGCAACATAAATTGGCCTCATATTCTTCCTGGTGATATTTGCTTATTATGGTATGAATGTGCCTGAGAAGAATTTTCCAGTGTGCTTCAGCTTCTGACCTGGGCTGAAAGCTAAGCGCTTGAAAGAAAGTCTAAAAGGCAGATCTAGTACAAGAGAGCTTCTGCCTCTGTTTTAAATTTTGTTTTACTTGTAGTACTTCCCCTTTAACTCTTCTTTTCCATATTTAAATTTTGCTCCACCATGCCAGCAGCTATATATTGGACTAGGATACAGAATCAGAAAGATACACTGAGCACAGCACTCCCACACCAGCACTCCACAAGAACTTCTCTGGATGATGTTTCTGTGCAACATGCATAGCCTGATCATGTAGAAACAGCTGTTTCTATGTGTCTTGTTTATTATTGATGGTAGCACCATAGCCACCATAATCAGGTGATACATAGTCACTTTATAATTACTAGATTGTCCTTCTCTCACTTTGCAGTTAGGCTTCATTCTGATGATTATGGGGAAAAAAGTTTCTTATGAGAGATGGCATTCTAATTTTTGAGGCTAGTTTTTTTCTGGGTATCTGGCAAATTTTATTTGCTAAAGAGTTGCAGAATTGGATGGGTTAATGAGAACAGTTTTAAAATAGTGCTTTATAAGCATGGATTAAAAGGAACCTTGGAAATTAATGAATCTGTTGAACTCTCTGACACCTGAGAAGCTTCATACAATGTGCTTCCTCCTAATATTATTTATGTTCCTTTAAAAATAATGCTCCTACTTGCATTAATTTGTGCCTTCATCAGTCATTTAATTTCCTTTAGTCTTCATTACTTTCAGTGAAAATGGAAGAAAGAGTATTTGTTAGTGTTTCTTCCTCCTTTTTTGTTCTAATGTTTCGGTCATCCATTTTCATCTGGGAACTGAAAGATAAAGAGATTACAAAATTTTAATCTGGGAGTGTTCTCCATTTGACCACTTTTTACTCTGAATAGTCTTCTTTCTGTGCCTTGTGTTTTAGTTATCAAATTACACTTTTCCTTGTTTGGCTAATGTTTGCAGTTTGTTATTCATATCTACTGGCACTGCTAGAACTCTGGGGTTTTTTTTTACAGGTGGAAAGTATAACTTTTGGGAGTAATAATCTTAATCAATGTACTTGTCCCTTTCTCTCTTTCCCCCCTCTTTCTCTCATAATTTTGTTTGATTGGAGAATTGATTTTTAGCACTACATGGTAGATCTCCCCACTCTCTGTCCCCCACCTTGACATTTACACAGTTCTGAAACTGCATTTTGGCTTCTACTCAAGCTATTCCCGGTGATTTCCTTCCTGTCTCTGCTTCTTGCTTTTGTTTTGTACAAGGAAGCCTTCTGTTGGTGTGTGTGCAAACACCTCTCTTTCTGTAGTTTTTGCAAATGCCCATTCCCATTTCGTTAGCTGAGATCTCCTGTAGTACAAACCTACTGGCGAGTTCTACCTCACTTTCATCCAACACCTTTACTGTCTTCTTTTATTGCTGTATGTTTGGGTGTAGATGTTTAATAATAAAATCCCAATGCACTGTTTCTTAGTCTGTATAATGCTTGGGGTTTGTCTGGTTCCTCCTTTGTCACAGTCCATGAGAAGCCACATACTAAAGACAATTACTGCTGAGTGTAGTTAAAATGCTAGGATCAGGTCTCCTAGTCACAACTTTACAAGTGGGATCATGCAGAGATCCAAACTCTTTCGTTTAAGAAAGCAATTCTCCCTTACTTGCTCTTTCTTATGTATGCTGAACCACCTAGCCATGGTAATTTGGATTCCCTCTGTAGCATATACTAATTGGTTCCCTTATTTTCCATTGGTGTTTTCTCTACTTACATACGAGTACAATGCAAATGTCCACTGGTTTGTTTTATCACTGGGCTGAAAAAAAGAGGGAGATGAGAACATAATTCTGTTTCTTTGAATTAGAATAACATCCTCCCCAGCTAACCCTAGTAGGAAATACTTTCCCAGTTCCATATTTCCAATCCTTTTTTTTAACTCCTGCATTTGACTGTGCATTTTTCCATCTGTACAGTATTTTCCCCTCCCATTCCCAATTCTTAACTGTAACGGATGGATTTTTTAATCCTGTAGTATTTTTCCACTTCCACCTCAGTGACCTGTAACAACTCTGCTTCCCTTAATTTTACACCTCCTTTATATAAAATTAAGGTATTTCAAGCTAAGTTACTTCATCTTCTGATTTGGCTCTATCCTCATGATGATAGCACCTGTTTAATGTCCCTTTTTTAAGAGAGCATCTGGCAGCCTCAAATCTAGCCAAGGAATCTGTGTTATGAGACTCTGTAGGCAGAAGCTTCTACTTTTTTTCTTTTGCCTCATTAGCACAGCACAATGAAGGTCATGCCATATACTGGTTGAATTTTAATGGTGTTAAAAAAATTAACTTATCCTGGGATGTATCTGAGAATCCAGCTAGCTAGCAGTGACTGGTGAAATGGGGATTTTGCTTCCAATTCGAGTTTGCTCTTCTGCTCAGGTCTTCATGCTGAAGGCAGTTCAGCTTCACAAAGAAACTGAGACTTAATAAATCTTTGTTTTCAGAGAAGGAGTTCTGATGCAAGGTACGCTCTAGCTAAAAGATTTTCCTTTTGCATCTAAAGTTAGCTCCTGAAAGGAGCTGCCTCTGTAGAATAGTTCTCTGCTGCTTGTTGTTTTCTAAATATGGTGTTCTTACACAACATTAAGTAAGGTTGTCAAATGAGGTATTTTTATATGGGGGAAGAATGTACTGATAGCTGTTTATTTTTGTTTCAAGTAATAGTATAGAACTGCCTCTACAGTGCATGTACATTTCCAAATACCAGTTTATAAACTATGCTGAAGTGTTATCACTGTTGCTTAATTTTTCACTGCTCATTAAATCCAAAACATGCTTACACATGCATAAGCATGTTTCCAGTGCTTCCAAATAGATTCATGGGGCATATTTGTGTATCCAGGCTAAAATACAGTGTCATACACTGAAAATGTAGGTCTTCAGAGGTACAACAATGATTTATTGAGTCCTCATTCATGGAAATGTAGGTAGTGCAAAGAATCTGAGTTTTACTCTCACAACAAAAAAGTCCTTTTGCGTTCAGTTGTTGTTTGTTTCCTTGTAATAACCCCATAGTAGTTATGTCAAGCATCTTGTAAAAATGTCCCAAGATACTGACATATGTTTTGGTTTCTCTTTTGTGGTATGTTTCTGCATGCTTCATTGGTTCTTCAAAGCTGAAAGTGCTGGTTTAATTAAGGCTTGGTTCAAGTCACAACTGACATTGAAAGACACCCATTTAGACTTCTTGTCCATGATAATGAAAAAGTCACTACAGGCATTAGCAAAGGGCAACATCTTTAAATACTCCTATATTTAAGCTACATAAATGTTTACACTTATTCCTAGTACTTTCAGTAACTCACAGGTAATGTGATTGCTGACAATTTATTAACCAGAGCAAGTTAGTAAGTATCTTAAATAAAACACATCCAACACCAGCCTTTCTATGATTTCTGAGTGTCATTGCTGTTTCTTGGAGTTTCAAACACCAAAGTATGAACACAAATGTTATTACTGGTGTTGTGTGGACCACAGTTATAGTACGAGTGAAAGACAGAAAAGGGATCAGGAAGTCATTCTTTGATTTTTGCAGGTCACTATCTATTTAGTTGTGATCTTCCTCGGCTCAGCATTTCTACTTAAATACAAGGGAAAGGATAAAGATGATTGCTTCATAACATTGGGAGGAGTCAAGAGAAATGTTATTTCTTTTTCTGGTAAAGAGAATATTTTAATAATCTCGCTTTTTAATTAAGTGTTTCATTACTAAGTGTTTTTAATAACAATAAAAGGGAAGTGGTTCTACTGAGAGTATTCTGCTGTGAATATAAAGACAAAATATTTTCAAGAACTTTTCTTCCAACCACAAACTCTTGTTGAGTCTTTTTCCCAGATCTCTGCATCCCAAGCATGTGACCTTTGTAGCTGAACATGAATGTGCAGCTACATTTTCTTTGAACAATTTATTTGACTTCAGGCTACAGTGCTCAAAAGCCAGAAGCTGCCAGCTCTGTGTAGCTGGGAACTCTGATTTCAAATTCAGAGGTCCTGTGTGCACACAAACACTTCCCAGTTGAAACCACGGAAAATACATGAACTGATACAGCTAATTTTGTGCAAGTTTGCTCAGCAGTCTTTTCTATGTGCAACTGAGCCTGAGTAGCAGCCTTGAATTTCGGGCTAGAGTTGAACAGATTTGTACTAGAGTAAGTTATCTGAATTCTCAGTGGAAAAAATCAGGGCTCACTGCTTTATTGAGAATAAATCTCTATGTTCTTTTACACTGCAGTTTAATTTGTTTGGATTTAAACAGCAATATCGTTTTCCAGATTTTAAAATAAATTATGTGCTTTGTGATACAGTAGTTACATTGGAGATCTGTATTCTTTTCTCATACCAAGAATTTTCATGTGATTTCATTTATGTTTAGTATTAAACTGTGTGGACATAAACACAATGTTCCAATTTAATATAAACAATTGAGGCCTTCATTTATGAAGAACTGTGAGAAAGTCTGACAAGAGATTCAAGGGAAAGTGCATAAAATCAGTTCTGGAATCTCCCAGCATATCTAAACTTGTCAGTAATTAAATTCAGAAACTGATGGAATCCTTTAGAAGTTGAGTAGCTGGGGGAATATTTAATTTTTCTCCCTTAATGGATTGATTACTCTGGTATTTCTGCTACATGTGAAGAAATCTGCCCCTATGTAAACCAGCCAAAATGCTCCAGGGCTTCTTTGGAAAGAGACTTTTAGTCTTGTTAGTAAGTGGTTTAAAAGACAGTGTGAGAGAGAGAGAGAGTGAGAGAGAGAGAGAGAGAGAGAGAGTGAGAGAGAGAGAGAGAGAGAGAGAGAGAGAGACAGAAAGAGAGAGAGACTAGTTGATAGCATAATGTGTAGGGTTTGGAACTGTAAATGGAAAGTCAAGTGTCTGAATTTCTCCTTGCAGGGTGATGACAAGGAAAGCTTGGTTGCTAAATACTGTTTGTAGTTGTGCTCATGAGAGGCTGAGCCTGTCTTTCTCATTTCAACTCGAGAGGCCGGATGAAGGAAAATGTGGAATATCTCTTAGAAGACAGAAGGAAAGACCAGAATGTTGTTAATACAGGTGAACTCACATCTAAATGTAACTGGAAAGGAAGCTGTGTTCCTCATCTGGGTTATCAGCCACAGCTTTTCCTGAGCCCAGTTCAGGTTTGCCATAATGCCTGAAGGAGAGCAAGGTCTACTGTTACAAACCTTTGTTTTTCCTTTTGTGCAATCTATCATAATTACATATGTAACTTTATTTCAGAACACTTTACCTGCAATCTCATTCTAGTTTTGATAGAAGTCAAGTGGAATGAATTCTAATATAAACTACTGGATATTCAAAATAAGCCTATTCTGAACTTTGTCTTTTTTCTCTAATTCTCTTCCTAATAATCACTTTTTTCCTTTCTTGAATTCAAAATACATTTTTGAGTGAAGTGCAAACTGCTTATGTATATTTTTAATTTTAACTTCTAATTTTTATAATATATGCAGACCTGACTTTACAGAATTAATACTTTAGTTTGACTGTAAAGGAAAAATCTTGAACTCCAGGCTCACTGACTGGTTTCTAACATTATGTTTCAACAAAGTATGAAAAAATCTAATGGTAACAGACAATTAAGCAAATGAGCAGGGAGGGTGGGGAAAGTAAGAAATGTGAAGTGTCTTATCAGGATTAAAGTACGTGTACATGTACCTGGTATTCTGCATAAAAGCTGCTGATTTTTTTTTTTTTTATTTTTTATGTTTTGACTTATTTTATGGGAATTCTAGTTTGAAGATGAAAGATTTTGGGAGGCAGTATCAGAAGATTTCTACTGTTTCCATAATTGAACTGTAGTGATTCTGAACTGTAAAACTTTAAGAGCGAAAAAGTAAAGTTCTTGTAGAGGTAATTGTTGCCATGTCCTAGAGGTTACTGCTAATTTTTTAGTGTTTAATGTTCTACTTTTAAACTTCAGTTCCTGGAATCAGCTGAATAAATGAATTAATATTCCCATGATAAAACTTAAAAGGAAAATCCAAATTTTCATAACTATGGAAAGAATCAAATAAATTAACTCTCCTTGTATACAAACCAGAATGAAGGATCAAATATTTTGAAAACTGGAGTATTTTGAAATGTAATGCAATATATTATTTAGTGGAATAGGTACTGCAATGAACCAAACAAAAATTAAAATATCAGTTGAGGATTTTTCCCCCCTTCCATCTTTTTCTCTTGGCTTTTGATGTACTTTTACACCTCTGTTCAGAGCCAGGGCTTTGCAATTTTGCTATCCTACCACACCAGACAGATTGAGTTATTTTTCACAGTGCTTCTGGAGGAAGGAATGCACAGGAGTGGGCCATATTATCCTAAAATCACAGCAAAGAAGAGAAGAACAGCCTGTATTTAGCCTTCTTTTCTGCTTTTCCTGTATACTAACTTTGGACACAAGTCTCCTGCAATAAAGGTCTTTATATATTTTAGCTGCCAGTTCCAAAAGGAAATGCTGTATTATGCAATCAATGGAATTTCACAGTAGATATCTCTATACAAATGAAGCTCTTCTGAATTATTCCGGTGTGCTAGGAGACAAGTATTTTAAAGACAAAAGATGGTGTTGCGGTTTTCCCGGCTGTTCAGATCCCTCATGTTTTATTGATGTGTTCTTCTGATCCGGGGTGGATACTAACAGAAGACACCGGACAAACTTCTGCACGACTGCTCTGTGTTGGGGTGGGCGGGGCACCTTGACTGCACCCAGGCAGAGTACGTACCCACAGAGTGCCAGCTGGGGCCGTGCCATCCCTGGCTGGGGGCAGTCCTACCATGCCCAACAAGCTAATCCGGGAAGGGTTGGGGTGAGGACAAGGGAGAGCTGAGGGCTGGTGATCACCAGGTGACGTCAGGGTGACAGGGTGGGTCCTGGTGTGCACTGGGCAGTCAGCCTGCTGGCCAGAGGCAGGAGCCCTCATCAGTGGGCTTCGTGGGCAGGTGCAGGCATGGCTGTGACACAACTGTCACATAGCTCAGGCAGAGGCAGAGGGAAACAGTCACAGCTGAAAACAGTTCCCAAGGGAAGGAGAGGCAGTGTCTGCTGGGGCCTCTTCTAGTTTTCTCCACAGCACCTTTCAAAGTCCGCAGATGTGCTCTCTCTAAGCTGGCCTGAGCCCAGGCAGCCAAAGCCCCAGGAGCAGGGGCATGTGCTTTAAGCCCTGTCACTGCCTGCTTGTGTGATGCCATAAAAAGAGAGTTCATATCAAACAAAATAATGGTAGCAGGTCAGAACAAAGTTGGGTCTAGCTCTGTTTGTTGTATCTACTGATAGATAACTACTGCTAAGAATATAAGGATAGGACAGGCATACCAGTGGTGTTTGTCCAGAGACTGTTTTGATCTCCTTGACCTCATAGAAAATTCTAGTATAATAGTGTAATAGTTTCTCATTTTTTCATAATTTTTTTTTTTTTTAAATCATAAATTCAGATTTCTGACATCCTTGCCCCAGTCCTAGAGTATTTTATATCAGAATACTCTCCTGCTGCTTTCCAAAGAAATTTTTTTTGGTTGGTGCTGATCTCTGGAGAGACCTCTCAGACACATCTATCTATTGTCAACTTCCCTTAGAGAAGTGGTGCAGGGAAAGGAACTTTTGCTCCTTGAATATTCTGAAACAGAAATTAGCTAGGTGTCATTTCTGGACAGATAGTAATTCTTGAGGGGTTTCCCTTGTATGAGCTTGACGAATATCCTCTTCAAACTAGGTGGACTTTGGGTCCACAAATTTTTCTGTCAAGGAATTCCAGTAGTTAACAACACCTAACTGAATATATATAAAACTGAATATTCCAATGGTTAACAATTACCTCTGTTTTGAAGTCTGCTTCTCCAAGACTTTTCAATGGCATTTAGTTCTTACATTAAAAGAAGAGAACAGTTCATGTCTATGTACTTTCTTCCTGCTGCATATGGTTTTAGAGACCCTTATCTTAATTCCCCAGGACTTCGTCTAAGCCAGATGAGAGTCTTGCTCCACTTAGTTTTCACCCCTATTGAAGCCCTTTCACATGACTAATTATCTTTTTCATGCATTTATTCCAGTTCTTCTGTGTCCTTTTTAAAACAAGGAGACAGAATTACACATCTTAATATATAGGGAACCCTAATTCCTTGCAGTGGAATATTTTGTTCTCAATTTTATTCTTAATAATCATTAACACTATTTGTTGCGTCCCCATGGTCTTTCACCTGAATGCTAGCAGTCAGCTCAGAGCTCATGATTTTGTATATCAGTTTAGGACTGTTCTGCTTGTGCATTTCTTTACATTAATCTCTACTGAACTACATCTGTATTTTCATTATATAGTGTACAAAGCACCTCTGCACACTTTCACCACCATTCTCTCCAGTTCCTACTCAGTATCAGTTCATATTGTCTGCAGACGTTTTCAGCTTGTTGATCACATGCTTTCCAGATTGATCATCACTCTATGGAGCAGCACCAACAGAAGATTTTCTTTATCTTAATGGTCTTGTTCTGTTCTATTTTTATTCTGCTTTCTGTTTCCTGACTTTAAATGAGGTATTCACCATGCAATGCCACAACTAATTAGTTTCCTGAAAAGGTACTGAAGGGGTACTTTTAAAATAGCACACCTTTGGAAAAACAGGTAGTTTATATCAGCTGCATGTATTTGTTTACACTGTGAATAACTCACAGAAGTTTGCTAGGCAGAACCATGTGAAAATTGCTATTTTTTTCCCAGATACATAATCTTTATCCACATGTCCACTAATTCAGGTTTTACTGTATTACTCTATTAAATTTCCCAGCTAGATATGACCAGAGTTAGAAACCTGTAGTTCCCTTGTGAAATTTATTTTAAAAATTGACTTTGCCACCTCTCAGTCCTCAGATGAAAGGACTAATAAAAGAGAGATAGCAAACTACTACTTTTTTTTTTTTTTTCTCTCCAGCTGTTTGTTTGCATTCCTTTATCATTTTGGAGTGAATATCAACTCAATCCTGGTTATTTCTTACTTGTTTGTGTTTTAGCTTGTTCAATTTTAGCTTCTTCCATGGTCCCTTATTCAAGATACATCCACTGAGTCACTTACGAAAAGTGACACTCTCCGTTTTTATCAGCCATTCTTTTGGTTTTGTTTGAGGTTCATTCAGCTAGGAATCTTGTCAGCTGGTAAAAACTATCTACTTTCTATTTAGATCAAGGAAAAAGTCTTTGAAATTTCTATTACAGATTATGGTCTTACACTAACTCACAGAATGGCTAATGTTGCGATATATGTTTCTGCTCAATAGTCTAAAGTTTGGGTTTACCTTTTGTGCATTTTGTACAAAACATAAAACTTCCTGTTGCACTTTGTGCAATCAAATAATATGAGAGTTCAATAACTTTACTTGTGGCAACCATGCAGAAGGGCAATAAATTTTCATTAATAATAATAATATTATTATGCCTGATGCCTAATTACATCATAAGAAGAGACTATGATATTTTGTAGTTATATCAATAATGTTTGTTCACAGAATGTACCAATGTACAGATTAGGAAGTCGTAGAATTGCTGACCAGAAAGGCAGCATTCTGCCTCTTAAAAGCACTGGGTAAAGTATAAACAACCGATGGGAAAAAGAGGATAATAAAATGGTCACTTCTTTGCTATCTTTTGCACTAAATCAGTGAGTGGCATTGAGTCCTTTTCTGTCTGGAATGTAAAAAAAAATAAAATTTAATTATAATTATATACCCTCTTGGCTACCTCAGATCCACCTGTGGTTACAAAAAATCTTTCAAGAGGACCCGCATCAGAATGGAAATGAAACTAGCTTGTGCCTAAGTGTGCTGCTGAATTGTCAAAATTGATGCTCAGGGTCTGTAGTCTAGTTACGCAAGCATACACAGCTTATGAAACTTCACATAGGTATTGATGTGACCCATACAGTCAGCAGTGACAGTCATTTCTGGCTGCATTTGTGCACAGCAGAAGGAATTTACAGTTTGTTGATTTTTTTTTTTTTTTTGTTATGGCGTAACACAGCACTTGTGACAGGCATACTGAGCTGGGGACTCCCAATTGCAGGCATTCATTTCCCACTTTTTGTCCTCATTATTTTTATTTTTTAATATATTTTTTAAAGGCCAGAGTTTTTAATTTTTTAATATTATTGGAAACTGTGCTCCAATTTGTTGTTTTCTAACCTTTTTAATGACCTACACTTAATTTACGAAAAGCAAACTCTATTGAAAGGTATGGACAACAAAAGCCTAAAGGGTGAAATAATAACAATCTAGCTGAAGCTTGAGTTCATTAATAGCAAGTGTGTCCCATTAATAACTGCAAAAATTGCTGGGTTACTTAGCTTTGAAGGGATGGTGATGTCAGATTTTCAAACATATGCAACAGAAGCAGCAGTGCTTCGTTCCTCTCATTGTTTGTCATCATATCCATCTCCAGCCTGGGGGGCTGGTAGGGCTACTTATCTTCTGTTCTCATTAGAGCTGGCATGCAGCTGGCAGAGGAAGGGAGAAAAATTGACTTTCTGGTTTGCTTGCTCACTTTGAATCCCCCTGACCCCTGCAGTGTTCTCCCCTAATTTCTTCCTCAGACACTGACTTTTTCTTGCTGCTTTCTTTGGGCTCTTCTATCATTCTTGAGATCATCAAATGACTGGTTATGTTCAGTCTTAATTATGCAAATATAGGATTGCATGGAAATGGAGTACGACTATCTGGCACTTGTAAGGCTTTCCTGCAAAAGAGTGTCTGCAAGTTTTGGACTGCTACTTGACAGTCTGGGTAGTGAAATGCATCTTATACCATTAGTAATTAACTGAATTTGCAAAATATATTTTGCAAGTACTATTTGGATTGCATTTAAAGAAATATTTGAAAAGTAGAATAACTTGAAAGTAAGAAAATTTAAGAACAAAATCTGTATTCAGCCTAGACTTTATCTCTGCATATATATGATATAACAGATTTTTGAATTGTTAATGACTTGGTTTTTTCCCCTCGATTTCTGCCTCAGTGCATGAGATGGCAAGGAAATGACCCTATTTTTTCTCCTTTATCAGTAGCCTTCAGTGTTCAATGTCTTTTGTTTGCTGTACATTCAGAACCAAGCCTGTTCTGAGTAAACAATTATTAATTTCTGTGTGGGTTCTGCTGCTGATAATAAAATTTCTGTGTATTTCACAAGTATTATTTAAGTTACTGACCCATGACCTTTGGGAGGTTGACGTGTATGACTGCCACGCTACAGGTAGAATATTAAGCTACAGAATGCTTAAGATTATATGTGTGTGTTTGTGCAATCCTTGTGGCAGCTCTGAATGCAGCTAGAGTTCATCAGAGAGTCCTCCTCAGTTGTGGAGGCAGCTCACCGAGGGTCTGAGGGAGCTGCCATGCCTGCTCAGTGCCCTGCAGCCTGGGCTTTGTGGACCTTGATATGGGAAAGGTCTGTGCAAGTGCCTGCTAAATATCCTGTATATCCCCACCCCCATTTGCACTAAGGCTTGGGTGGACAGAGTGAGTAAGTATAAATATCACCCTGAGTGCAAAAACTTAAATTGCTTTATAGCATGGCACTGGTCTCTGAACTAAAGATATGCCCAACACCGTTCAGGAGTTGGCACAGTGTGGACTAAGGCACAGGGTTATTGGAGTGGTGGAATATGGAGTCAGAGAGAAAAAAACAACAACTCACCCGAGGAAAAACATAAAGGGAAGAAATGCAGATGCACAGATGGCCACGCACAGTCAGGCCTTTGGAGCAGTCCCCTGAGAGAGGTCCTCCTGTGGAGAGTTTGTTGTCTGGAAGGATTGGACCTGTGAGCAGGGAGACAATCTCTAGCTCTTTGATTTCTCTGGTGTTGAAGGAAGCAGGATATTGCACATTCATGTGCTGTATCTGGCCTGGATCAAAGACATCTGACCCCCACCCACACATCTTCCTCTCGAAGGGGCAGTTTTGAGACTCTTGGTATTGATTTATCTGGTTTGACAGAGATGCTTAGGTTTGAAAGACGAATAGGTTTAGTCTCACACCAACCTCAGATGTACAAAGGGAATATTCAGCATCCCTCCAAAATGGATTTTGATGGACTCAACTAGAACTCAAAATAGTTTGAGGATGCAGTTACACTTATGGTACTTCTTCTCTTTTATTCCTCTCCCCCTGCCCCCCCTCCAAATTCACTCATAGAGAAACATGCTTGCATGGCAAAGCTAGATCCTCTAGAGAGACAGCAGTGATTTTATCCCACTTGTGATAATGGAAAAAGACTGTTTCCTGCTGGTGTTAACAGTCACCAGAGGTGGGAAATTTGCACAATTTGCAGTTACTGGGTTGCTGCATTGGTCACTCAGGGTTCAGCTGCAGGCTTTCCTCTGGTGGTGCCCAGCTATGTCTAATTTCTCCCAGTTTCTTCATTTCCCAGCCCAAGCCCTTTTGCTCCTTCCCTGCTCTGTCTGTGCTTTTCATTCAGGAAGATGAGAGGTGGGTGCATCCTTGCTGGTGTTTTAGTTCGGATCAGAAAAGAACATTTCAAGTCACTCTCCCATGCATCTCTATTACCATGCTTTCTTTGCACTACATATGTGTTTGAAGTATACAAACTACGTTCCTTCTGGAGGACAAGAAAGTGGCGCATGTGCTCCAAGCGTCTGGTCTACCAGTGTGCATTCAGTACACAGGACTAGGTGAGAGATAATCCAAAGAATGATCTCCTTCCTGTCCAGTAGACCTTCCATCTTTTTCTGTTCTGCCACACTATTTGCCACCTCCTTGTCCAGTTCTCCTTATTACAGTATATATTGTTGTTTTTGTCTTCTGCCATTATTGTCTTCATGTCTTGCCTCAAAATTAGAACTTTCACCATTATGCTTATGTTTATTACAAAGCACAAACCATTGACTCAATATTAGTACATCAGTGGAGTTTGCATCCTATGACACTACTACAAAAAAGGACTAGGGTTTGGCCTACTGTTAATTGCATATCCAGGCTGAGCAAAAAAAAAAAAAAAAAACTCAGTAAAATGACTTTACTAGCAATGTAAACATGAAAATATGACTATATATAGTTTTGATTTTGCTAAGTAGTATCTGCAATTTATGATGCAAGAATTTTATAAATTGTGAAGGAAGTTTTTAAGATGGCAGCTGATTGGTCCATATGAGTCTGGAGGTGTATAGCATTTTTGCTTAGGCAATTATTTTAAAAATAAACCAAACCCACTCTTCTGTACCTTGTTCTAATACATTTGCACTTCCTTTCAGTTTGCATTCTTTTACCCCTGAGGGCTCACTATATTATTTCCCATTCCTTTCTTTCTCTCTATCCATGCAAAGCTGCCTTTTATTGTCCTGTCCTTGGATACCTTGTATATTCAGTTTGATATGTTTGATTATGGTATTCTTTTGAAGTTTCATTTGGAACAGAGCATGAACAATGTCCTTGAAGCTGTGTGAAGCAGGCAGTCTGGTTTCTCATTGCCTGATGGTTAGGCAGTTTTACCTTTCAAAATCACACTAGCTCTGGCAATCTTAGGAATCCCTTGTATAGCAGGTAAATATAAGCTCTGAAAGACACAACCAGGCACATTTGCTCTAATGTGTACTGTATATAAGGCATGTGTATCATATATATTGTAGCTTTTTGTGAGAGTTATATCTTAGCAGAAAGCACCTTCAGTTTATTTAATGGTGGGGTTTGAAAATAATATTGTTTCACCTCAGAAAATATCAGTGTAGTTGCACCTGATTGAGAAATTGAGCCTTTTTCTCTGAAAAACTATTTTCCCATGTCTTTTTCTAGAGATGAACTAGTGTTTTAAGAAGAAATATGCCACTTTCAAGCTTTGAAAGGGTCAAAAAGAGAAAGTGAGATTCATATCATCTTATCTTTGGGCTCTTGTATTATTTGGGCTTTTAGGGTTTGATCCATATGTAAAATAAGTTTGAATGGTTTTTATAGTCTCAGGTGAGCATATGAAAGCGTGCATCTCTGTTGTTAAGGGGTCAAATTTCTTCTTCTGATTGAGACTATCAATGGAAGTTAAAAAGATGTAGAGAGGTTAATTTTAAAATGTGACCCATGAGTAAAGATCAGATTTCCATTTACTGGAATGTTGTATTCAGTGCTAACAAAAATTTCAGAAATATCTATATACTAAACCAGGCTTCTTTAATCTAGTGGAGTGAAACTTGAGGGTTTCAGGTCACTTCTGTTCAAGGCTGTGGACAAAATCCATCATGGTATGCCTTTTTTACAATGCTTTTTTTAACAAGAGTGAAAATTCAACTTGAGAGACCTTAAGAGATTCTTAAGACTGGAATTTATAAATATAATCTAAGACACTACATTTATGGGGATTCTGTCTCACTCCACAACGTAATATACCCTCACACAACTTAGATAATCCCTACAAAATCAATAAAGCTACCTGATGACATTATTTGTTTTCTGTATTCCATTCCCTATGTTCAGGTCCATCTCAGCTAATGATTAATTTTTCATCACCAAATAATATTGAAGAGGACTTTCTTCTGCTTCTACTAAGAAGATGAAGAAGCAAAGTTAAATGAGAATTTACATGAGCTCTATTTTCCAGCCGTAGCTATAGTTATTCACTGATTTGAAATTTGTTGAATTTTGTGGTGAAAGAGGAAACCTAAATAGAGAGAGTAATAATAATATGATCCCAATTCAAACAGTTTGGTGCACTTATAGTATCTCTGTCTGGATGGCAGTATCATGAATGATAGTAACTCATATTTTATCTTTTAATTTTCACCAATTGTTTCAATTCTCAGACTGTAATTATTTTTTTCTACTTCTATTGTATTGAGTAAAAAAAAAAAGGTGTTAAATTTGTTTAATAAACAAGTTTGTTTATGTCATAGTTAATAAAGAAAGGAAATATTTAAAAATGCTTTTTTTCTTGGTTACCTTGGCTTTGAGACTCTGTAACTTTGATTATATGATTTCTTCTTATACTACAACAGTATCTTCATTAAAATTTGAAGCTCAAACTGTGCAAAATATTGAATTTTTTTTTTTTTTTGTGAGCAGGATTCTTCATTTCAATGCAGCTTTAGGGAATTAAATATGGATTTGAAAGAGATGTCCAGCTGCTCATACCATTTGGCAGAAGCTATCTGAACTGTGAAAGTGGGGGATAAATGCAGACATCTTGAGCTGCTATAACCTCTTCTTGACTAGACAACTCCATCCATTATGAATCCCCTGGGCCAGGTCTTCACTAAGGCAAATTGGCACTGTTTCCTTAAGCTCATTGCTTTTGTCCTGGCTTACACCAGCTGGACCTTGGATTATATTCTCATTAAGTGGGCAAAAGTAACCAAAGCATGTCTGCAGGACTCAGAGCTGAAACACATTTCTGTAAGTACTGTCCTGCTTTAGTAGCAGCACTAACGTAATGGAGGCCCCGGATACCCTCTGTAGACATGCTCTCATGGGAGAGAGTGAATTAGTGTAATATATCCACAGCTGTGAACTGTTGTCTACTTGAACAAGAGGGAACTAGCTGTGCCAAATGAAGCAGAGGAACTGTGAGCCATACTGGCTGATCCTGGACCTGCTGTGCAGCAGCCCGTATGCCCACACTGTTCTGCTACACACCCTTTCCTGATAATACCCTTGCTCCATCACAAGTGGATCCAGATCTTTCACAGGACAGTTCCTCTTCGCCAACATGTCCACTGCAGAAGCTGTGGAAAGGTTTCTGCAAGAGAGAATGGTGTTTCCCACGGTGTTACACTGCATGGGAAGTTTTGGTGTTCCTCTCCCTTATCTTAGCCAGAAGCACTGAACAGAGGCAGTACTACAGATATGGTTTGAGGAGTTCAGCATGTATGACTTGGATTGCATTTCCTATGGAAGGGAGAAAGAGGCAATTTTGATAGCTGTGACAAGCATAACACATGATTTTTTCATAAAATATCTCAGATTTACTGCTTTTCTATGGAGTGTAAAATAAAGAGTTTGGAATCTAATTCAAATACTAATAAGTTCCTAGACACAGTCCTAGTACCACCCAGGCAGGCTGTCAACTGGATAAATGCTTTCTGGAAGAGTTAGAAAGGTGGTTGCTTCTGCAAGATTTAAAATAAACTCATTGTCTTCACAAGCCTATCTCCTTCTGTGTCCTGTAAGGGGTGCCTGTGGAGTGGAATGTGCAGTCTTGACTATGTCAGAGCCCTGATACCCCCTCCAACTAGGAAATCTTGCTGTTTCTGAGCCTACAAATTTGACAAAAAAGTGAAATCAAATGGTATTATGTTGCTAACACATGTTGCATTTAGCGTGGGTAATGACAGGGTACTTGATGTACATATATATGCAAGATCCTATTTAACAATAACCTAAAATGAATGAATGCTTTCTTATGAAAATTAAATGTTTCACAAGTTGCACAAAAGCCTATTAACTAGGAGTTTAAAAGATTTTCATTGCCAGGGGGAAAAAAAAATTACAGTGTTTATAAATGCTGCCTGATTTTATTGACTGATCGCTCAAAACACTATCAGCATGATACACTTTTTATTTGCTGAGTGGCCATTTTGAGCTTGTCTTTGCTGACTGTATTTGGCTTGGTTTCAAGTCTCTCTTAATCCTGCAATGGACCTTTAATAAAGCTTTAAATCAGTACTTTGAAACATTAATTAAAATAAACCAGGAGGAATCTAAAGATCAAATGATCCATTGTGGTGGTGGTGGTGGTTTTAAAATCAAAGCTCTCTTCTCCACCCCTCTCCAGAAAAAAGCAATCCTTTGAAGGCTGCAGCTGTATGACTTCCAACATGGTTTTTAAGCTGGCCTTAGGTTTTATTTACTTTTGCTGGTTTGGGTTGGTATTTTCTATATTTTTGAAGAGCTGTTTGGGACACTTCTTTTTACTTTTCCCTTCAGAACAGCAGAGGATAAAACAGGCAAAATTGCTGTGAATAGTGTGACAGGGCATGGCAAGCCCACTCAGCTCGATCTGTTCTCTCTTCCAGAGAGTTCAGTCTCCTGCAAAGGCTGGAAATGGCCCTGGAAATTTCTGTTTTCTGAGCCAAGTTCTAATAGCAAGCATGTCCAGTGCTGCAGCTCTGCCATTTTTATTTATTTATTTTTATTTCCAAGTGACCCTCCAGCAGTCTCTTTGTTTTCTTTCCTACTACTAGTTAACAGTGTGTTCTGCAGACAATGTAGCCTGTATAGTAACAGCACTGCACTCCCAGTTGTTCTGCTCCACTGTGCCTTGAGCCTGCAGAACTCTCCGATAGCAGAAAGAAATGCGATTTGAAGAGAAATGTTATCCTCTCTGAGGTCTGATATTATTTACCTGTTATGGTTATACTTCAGGACACCTGATCCTTGCTGTCAGGGCTGCTATTTCATAAGTGAATGATCTCATCAGTTGTTCACAAAGCAACTGATCTTTATTCTTTGTTTATCAGTTCCTGCACTCCTTTAATATGTGTCAAGTTACTGCAGGAGTTTCCCTGTGCTACTCTTTTTTTTTTTAAAAAAAAGGCAATTAAATGTGTAAAAAATCTATCAGCTGTGTTAGAGGGAAACCTCATAATCAGCAGCTTAAGCCTTTCCTCAAGTGTCTTTCATCTGCTTGAACTGAAGACTTTGATATATTTGATAGTATTACTGAGAGGGAAGCAGAAGAGGGGTTGTGCAATTTCCTGCAGCCTCAGTTAGTTAGGCCGTCATGGATCTGTGTTCTAAGGCTGTCACCAGGAAGGTAAAGTAAAGCTGATACAAAATGTGTGACTTCAGACACAGGTAAGGAGGTTCTCTCAGGAGGCGGGTGAGAGATGTTAAGCTTACAGCTGTTGTATTTGTGTTGCTGAGCTGTGTAACCTGAAGTCCTGCAGGGGTTAACTCACCCTCCATCTCCCTCCTCCCAAGGACCAGAGGCCCAGCCTTCAGGAAACCTATAAGGACAAACTCTCAAGGCCTCTAGTGATTTCTCACTGTTGCCAAATATCAGATATCATTGAAGCTAGAAGCAATCGTATCAAAACATATACCATTGTATAGTAGGCATTGATGTGGCCAGTGTTGGAACACATGCCAAATAATATTGCTTTTAGCCAATCTTACAGTCTGAAGTAATGGCTAAGGAGGAACAGTCAAATGCATCCATCTGGGATGGTCATCTTACACCAGGGAGAATCTGCAGCGGGTGGGAGGTGAGAAATGCTGTAACATAATCCCAGATTTTGCTGTCACTGGAGTGGATAGGAGTTCTATTGTTCTTTTCTAGAAGAGTGAATATTTTGGTTTTGTCCTCTATTATATCTCAGATCTGGGGCTTCCTGGGGAGGAGGAAGAGGAGAAGGGTTAGACAGACAATAAAATATAGCTCTGTTCATTTTCTTGGTGTTAGTACGATGATTTTTCCACTGCATTGCTTTGTACTGGGCTGAGTAGGAGGGATGGAGGTGTCGAAAATAATTATGGAAAAAAGGAAGCAGAAAATTAAAAAAACCCTAAATGCTGAGAGCAGCTGCAAGCTTAAAAATATGAGTTCAAAGTGAATTACTTCTTATACAGCAGCGTGTTAGCTTCTCTAGTGGGCAAACTGCTCTTCTTGATACAGTCACACAGCATTAGTCATATATACTCTTGCCAGGCACCAATCTGTTAGGTTTCCTGTTACAGCAGCTAATTGCTTTTGAGCTAATGCATACAAATATAGTTACTTAGTTAATCTCTCTCTCTCTGCCCCCTCTAACATGTTTGAAGTGTCACTAGCATTATGAAAACTTCCTGAAAATATTTCTGACTTAAGTCTTACAAGTCAAAAAGGGATGATAAGAGGATAGCAGTGTAGCAGGAGAGGGGAAGAATGATGCAAAAGGGGATTAAACTCTTCCCATAACCACTTTCTCAGCAGATCAGTACAAAACACCTGACCTGAAAGGAATTTTGCAGATTTATACCCATGGGAGATGTGATTAATTGCCTCATTTCAGTTTGCTGTATGGCATGTTTTTAACTTATTTAGAAGACTCTTTTTAAAAGTGCTGTCATAACCTCAGAGTCTGTGACAACAAAAGTTATATGTGACCTGGAGAAAAAAAAAAAAAAAACCAAACAACCCCAAACCAACAACCAACCAAACCCACAGTCTTTTAATTAGAAAAAAAAAAAAAGTAAAAATTAATCTTTCATTTTATTTTTGCTTATTTTTTTTAAGACTCATCACTGCAAAAAATTGATACAGTGATTTCAGCAAATTAGACATAAATCTCCTCTTAATTATTATTATAGGAAGGTAGGTGGTGAATGGTGGGCATAGAATGTGTGGGAATAAAAAGTTACTTCAAGAACAAAAGTTTGAAAAAATTAAAGGGAAGAAGCAGTATGAACAAAAATGGCAAACTAAGAACAGCATATATAGGGATTCCTGTGAGACCTTGCAATTTTAGTCTGGAAGGTGTTTGAAATGTTTACATTTACATTTCTTGATAACTGCTTGCTTTAATGGTGAAATGACTGAAAGCAACACTTGGTCAAAACCAAGTAACTGTTTTTTACTGGGCATACTCTAAAATCATCTTTTTGACACAGTATTTGACATCTTATTTTTAGCAATACTTACTCCCAACTTTATATTTGTGAGTAAAATCCCAGCTGGACATTGGAGTGCTATTACCTTTGCTAGTGCAGATACTCAGAGTTACTCAGTATATTGTCAAAAAGGTATTTTGTTTCCTGCTTCTCCACGGGCGCCCCCATGTCATGGGGGAGAAGCTTGTGTGCCCTTATGAGGTTGTGAGCTATGCTGGCAGTGGTTTGTGCCTCTGGTAGGGTAGTCAGTTCTCAACTGAAGGGTCAGACAAAGTGTGTCCATGGGCAGGATGGGCTCGCTAGCCTCCTGGCAACCATCCTAGGAGA
>JAWWEU010000081.1:76561988-76616653 GCA_035583155.1 Acropternis orthonyx | reverse complement strand
GCTGCCACAAGAGAGGAGCCCCGAAGAGGAGATACAAGGACTCCCTCAAACAATCCCTCAGCCTTGGCCATATTGACGACCATCAGTGGTCAACTCTGGCCTCTAATCAGGAGGCATGGAGACACACCATTCATAATGCTGCTGCTTCCTTTGAGAGCACACGCAGGATCAGTTTTGAAGAAAAAAGACAACACAGAAAGAACCATGCCTCGCCAATCCCCCCTGTGGAGACTTTCCACTGTGCTATTTGCAACCGGACTTGCCTATCTTGCATTGGCCTTTTTAGGCATCAGCACGCTTGCAGCAAGCGTGGTAGAGCCCTTCCCAAATCTTCATTCGCGAAGCCTAGCCATGATTATTTTATTTCCTGAAAAATCTTGCAATCTAAGGATGTGCCAATATTGTAGGCATTGGGGATAACAAAGGCTTTTCCAAAGTAACATAAAATTTACTTAACTGAAGTACTGCTTTCAGTGTTTTCATGATACTCAACACAGTTTATGACTCCCACCTCAGAATCTTAATAAACATTTGAGCTACTCAGTACCATTTGAGATTTTTGGTGTGGCTACTTTTCTGCTTGCAGCCTCTGATATAAGTACCTTGAACTTGCCTCTAAAATGTTTTTCTGGACATCAGGAAATGGAGTGTAAACATTTTCTGAGTGAGAACTCATAGTCTCAGTTGCTCTAAAATTGCTTCTAGGCTCAACAGCAGATGGTTCAGCCACCCATGCTGGTTTATTCCCAGGTTTCTTTAAAATATGGGCCTGTTACAAGGACTCAATGACATGGCCAGTTCTGGAGGAGTAACTTACTCTTTGTGCTTTGCATGTTCCTGGCAGATCTATTCATTAGGAACAAAATGCAGTACTGAACCAAAGCCTTTGGCTGGTCCTTAGCACATGGGGTACCAATATGGCTCATGGAGAAGAAAAACTAGATATAAGGAAGAAGGTTTTTACAGTGCAGGGTGTGAAACACTAGAACAGGTTGCTCAGTGAGCTGGTAGATGCTCCGTGTCTGGAAACACTCGTGGTCAGGTTGGATGGGGCTCTGAGCAGCCTGACCAAGTGGAAGGTGTTCCTGCTTATTCCAGGGGAGTTGGACTAGGTGATCTTTGTGGGTGACTTCTAACGCAAACTATTCTATGATTCTATGGGTATCTGGGTACTGCTGGAGCATCTCATAATCCATACTTTCACTAGTCATAATAAAGTCTGTTCCTTCTGCATGCTGAAGACAGGTTTCCTTAGCAGCTGGACTCACAGCGATAGCCCCTTTCTAAGAACCATTATCACCGAAAGCATAGCCAAACAAGCGGACAAGGTGGTTTAGTCTGATCTAAATCTGACCAGCTGGGAGGTTGGAGCTTTGGACATCCAGTGCTCCCCTTTACATTCACTTCCTCTTCATCCATGAGCAAGTTATTTTCTTAGAAATCTATATAATCTGCTTCTAAAGAGGCTTCCTAACCTGAATAATTTAAAATAGGAAATGAAGGACCTTAGAGGCTTTAGGATCTTAATTCTAACATTTATAAAGTACTTTGAAAAAACAAAAAAAGCACCTTATATTACGGCACAGTAGTTTGTTTTTTTTTCTAGGCTTAAATACTGTCCATGTAAGTAAACAGAGATTTTTATCCATTCACAATTGTTTTGAATATCATCTTTGCATTAATCCAGTCTCCTGCTTTCAATGAGAACTGAAATATCTGTTTCTCAGTTATTCACATTGTTGTTAGTATAATTATTTGCCATCAAAAGAACATTTGCTGGAGATTATTTATTGAACAGTTTGTCATTTGATAAGAAAAGATTTTATGAGTGTTCAACACCTAGCTTTCCACAAATCAACAACAAGGAAGTTGACAAAATCAAAATATGATTTATACCCTCAGCATAGCTTAATAAACTTTGAATCACAGAATCTCAGAATATTCTCAGTTGGAAGGGACCCCCAAGGATCATCAAGTTCAGTTCTTTAGTGAATGGCCCATCCAGGGATCAAACCTGCAACATTCATGTTAATAGCACCATGCTAAACTTCTTCCATCACTGACTTGGGAGAAAGTGAAAGAACAGTTTTTCCTTGTTTTCCCTTTTGTTCCAAGTGCTACACGAAACATTAATACTGTTTTACAATCCAGGTGAGTTTAACGTATTCCATGAAGTTTAGATGGAAACAAAATAACATGAGCCAGTTACTACTATCATAATTTTCAGAACCTTCCAAAATCTGTCATCAATTGAGCAACTGAAGTCGTAAGAAAGTTAAGCCAACACTTTTTCCACTTCTCCACCCACTCACCTAGTTAGTGCCTTTGTTCAGTGAGAAGACAGCGTAGTGGAAGAAAGAAGACAAGGAGATTAAAACTGGCCCGATTAACAGTTACCCAAGTGGATGTATCGTTTGGATTAGTCACATGATGCAAATAGTCAAATTTATCACAGCATTTTCCTCCCATGTGTTTGAAAACCTCTTTGACAAAAATACTTACTGCTGATCAACTCTATAAGAGTCAGACTTGTTAAATGGAGAGCTCTGAAACCAAAGAGTCATTGGAGTGCAATAGGCAGGAGGGAGTGCAGAGCTGTGCTCAGAGAGATAAGCACAAATATCTTGGGTTTACATCAAGAGCCATCTCTGTAAAATTCTTAAGTCAGTGTGATCTGTACTTCATACAAAACCAGTAGAGTAGGTCTGAAAGATGAAAAAATGAAGGAAAATTGAAGGTAAAAAAAAAAGACAAAAAAAAATTAAAAAAAAAGCGAAGGATTTTTAAAATTTTCTTTCATTTGGTATCTCTGAGCTTGCACTGTTTTACCCCAATTCTTCACTCTATGAACAGGGTCTGAGTCTTGATCTGAGAATCACTATATTTGGCTCTAAATTTGACTATAAGCCATCTTAAAGTGAAACTGCCAAATGCTGTCAGGCCACGTGTGGGTGAAACCCAGCAAGCAGCTAATCTGTGGCAGCTACATTGAACCCAAAGAGTAAAGCTTAATAGCTTCCCTTGAGATCTTGTAGTAAGCCTGATCTGTTTTCTGCATTTCTACCTTTGCTTTATGCCTGGCCTTTTAAATGTTTCTACTGTCTCTAGCTCTCATAACTCTCAAAAATAAGGTCTATGTTTATCTCCTGCAGAAAATGCTCCTGCCGCTTTTGTCTGTAACCTTCAAGAATCCTTGCAATGTTCTGTATAGCAAAAAGTAACAAATGAAAATAGTGGTTTTTGATTTTGTTTGTTTGTTCTAGCAAACATTTTTCAAACACACAGCACCAAGTTAGCATAATAGCTTTCAAACTGTAAAAATACAGCCTCAGAAACACTTGATGGCAGAGAACCAGCTGTCTTAAATAATGTAGATTTTTGTACATCTTGAAGCATTTAATGCAAGTGAATGAGCTGTCAGAAATATGCCTCAGAAATATGTAGCTTTAGTTAAAATCCTTGCCTTCTAATTCTGGTCCTATTTACTTAACAAGAATCTCTTTCTTCCCAGCTGCTGTGAATGGTGTTACTTAGCAGGCTGTGATGCTCCAGAGTGTGAATATCCACCAATTACGCAGCATTAGTCAGCCCCTGAGTGGGCACACTGCAGATGATGAAGGCAAACAGGGAAGAATTTGAGACAGGGTACCTCCATTCAAAGACATTATTCTTTGCATGAAGCAGGTAAGACAGGACTATAGTTCTATACTGGGTTAGTGTCCACAGAAGAGGAATGTCAGGCCTTCTCTTGTGCCCTTTTTTTCTCATTTCATGTGCAAAATCAAGAGCCCCCTGCTGCTGCCTACCTGTACTTATTAACCACTGATTTTTCAAGATCTTGACAGAATCTGGAACAACCTCTCTACAGTAATCCACAGTCTATTGCATTAACAATTAAGTCTGAAGAAACCAGGGTTTTGATTAGTCACAAAGTCTGTGGTTTTTACCCTCCTTAAACTTGTGACTTTTTACTTTCTGTAATTTTTTTTTTTTGCTTTTTTCCCCTCCCTACAAAATGGACAACCTAATGAACAGCTACCTGAGATCACTTGTGGGCAAGGGACATGTGAACCAGTTAACCCAAGGCAAATAGAGCTGTCCTGATTTTTGACAAGCAGCGAAGGCATCATGTGACTTGAGTACAGCGTGGGGCTGTCCCAAAGTGCACTTGAATGTGTCAGGGCTATGTTTCTTGCTTGATCAAATGTTTTTCTTTCAGCATGCAACGTGCTTATTTCACAGACTTTCAAATGCATGGTTTGCTGCTTTCTCAGAAGCTGCCAAGGTACCTTTTTTCTGGTCCAAGTTAATACCTGCAGCATTGCCTCTTTCATCAGGTAGCCATAGCCTCAGCTAAGAGTCCCTATGACTGTTGGAACAGGACTTCTGCAAATTTCAAGCAAAAAGACTGAACCCAGTAGAACAGCAGACAGAAAAGAGCATAACTGATGTATTTAGAGAGTTTTTGGCAGAGCGTCTTTATCTTTTTTTTTTTTTTTTTGAAAGCACTTGAAAAGGGGGTTCTGCTTTTGACTCTCCATATTCGTGCAGTGAGTCACAAGATCTATCACAGCAGGCCAGTAAGAGGACCATCCCCTTTCACCACAGAGGAAAACTGCAGCAAAGAAAATAAGAATATTTGTCCAAAATAAGAATAATTGTCCAAAAGTCACATAGGAGAGAACCTGAACACTAATGATGAGATTGTTCTTAGTATATTTTCTTAGCAGAGCAGGAGTTTAGGATCTATCCAGGTAACCTAGGGAATTTTCCAGGCTATTGCAGGTAAGTGCTTGGAGAAGATCTGAAAGGAGTAGCAGATCATATCAGGCACCATTTTGTATCAATGGCTTGATCCTCTGCATTTTTAAAAATAATGTTGTTCTGCTTGCAAAAAACCCCAGGAACTTGAATCACTGGGTACAGAGCAAAGAGCTTGCAGCAGTAGTTCTGAGAGGTCCAAATGGTCCATTCATTTCTGCAAGATAACTCAGCTGGCTAGTAATGGTAATTTAAATGTCAGACTTGTTAGCAGTTTCATTCCTAATGAAAGGCCTGACTTTACAGATAGCTTTACTGGATAACTTTCCCAATAAAACCCTACTAATGGAATCACAGTTATACTAGCTAAAAAGTGCTAGAGCTAGCATAGTTTACAGCGGTTCAATGTGTGAAATGAGCTATACTGACAAAAGCACTTCTGGACAATATAACTGCTTCTATGGTATCCAGCAGATTTGTGACAATGGATTAAAACTAGACGGTTGAAGGGGTTACTGCCCACAACTTAATTTATGTCTATTTCACTGCCTAGCAGCATCTGCCAGGAAGGTGCAGAAGGATGCCTGGGTCATCTAGTTTTAATCTGTTGCCACAGATGTGTCAGTACACAAACCCAGGTCTTTAGGCAGCATCTCAATGATTTTTACAAATGAGATGCACACCTTTGGATTTAACCAGTAAAACTGATACAGCTAAAATTTCTTGCATGGTTTTATGTATGGAGTCACCCATAGATTTTTATAATGTACTGGCATATGGACATATAAGTGGAATATTTGCTTTATGTCAGAAGTTATAGTACTTTTTCCTGACAAAGAAACACAGCAGAGCTACTGAATACATTTGAGCTGCATTCTGGAGCTCTATCAACACAGGAATCTGAGCATTTGTGTAGTACACTGCATGTAGCATCTCAAGTAAGAAAATAACACAGCCTCTGCCTCTACTGTATACGGAAGAATTTGCAACCACATTGCCATTTAAATCCCACTCGGCTATTCTGATTATTTACCTAACATTGAGTAGATACACCTGAAACTCTGAGTTAAAATGCAAAGCTGTCTATCAAGGGCTGATGAAAGCGGTGCAAAACACAGCATTTCTGAATTTGATGTTTCAGGGTGAATGTTTGGATTTGCACATCCATAGAGCTGAATGAAAACTACCTTCACATGCTCTGTACTGAGTTTGTTCTCCAAGCTGCTTTCTAAAGAAAGCAAATTTTCTGTCTGCTCTTACAGAAAGGCATTTAGTGAGTGCCAATACTTTATGGCTGAAGTTTGAAGATTTTAACCCTGTTTTCCAGTGTGCCCTTTTGCCTGTATGTTATATACCAACCTGAGTCTACTTTTCCTCCTCTGAATCACAACACTGATTGAATCTAAACAACTTCTCCTTGCATTCCCTTAGGTGTTCTGCTCGGCAAGTCCAGAGGGAATGCACAAATGCCTTATCCTTAGGCTGAAACTGAAGGACCTCAGTACAGCTCTGTCTCTTTCCAAGTTTCTGCCTCCAAGGGGCTCCAAGGGGATGATTTAGAAATAAGGGCTAACACACTCAAATAATGAACAGTTGTGTCACTCTGAGGAAAAGACCAAGGCTGTATCACCAGGATATCATCCTATTTCTCCACAGTGTTGTAAGCAATAGTCCTGGGCTCATGAGTCATCTCAATCAGAGCTTCCACTGTCAAGAGAAGTGCTCTTTGTTATTCACCTTCTGGGAGGCATTTTTCTTAAATTCTTTCATTTATAGTAAAATAATAGTTTTCCATAAGTTACCTTCTAGTCTTACCTTCCATCAAAGCAGCACATGCACAAAAGAAAACTGTGCTTTATCTGCTAATGCACAAGGCTAAGATTTGAGAGCTATAGATTCCCAGCCTGCTTTTGTCACAGGTTTGGTAGGCTATCAACAGTGTAATAATGAATTGAATTCTTGTGGTTGTTGTTTGAGAAAGGGAAAGTACTACTGAACTTATGTTTTCTAAAGCATGTCTCTAGACATTGATTATATATGTTGCAGAATATTAAGCTGCCAGCTTTTGTCAAAAAGGATAACAGAAAAGAAATTACTTGCTCAAGCAGCCATTGAATTTAAAAATATTTTTTTTACAAGTAACAAGATTTTAAGGCCAACCACTGTATTTTGTGCAGGTTTCACCAAACACTGTTTTTGTTGTTGTTGTTGGGGGTTTTTTTGTTTGTTTGTTTGGGGTTTTTGTTTTTGTAGAGGAGCATTCAGGCATGAATTACAAAATACCTTTCTGAAACAGAAAATACAGGGCTGTAGTGTGCAAGTGCTTGAAGCGCATGACTTCCATTAGGAAATTTGTTTAGTGGGGTGAAATCCAAACTGTGTTAAAATCAGCAAGGCTTTTGCCATTTGTTCCAGTGGGCTATTAAATTTTCAACTGAGAACAGTTTACCAGAGTGGGTGCAACCTTCCCAGCTTCTCTGTGGCTTTAGGATTATGTCCAAGCAGAGCTAGAATAGATGGAGGATAGCTCTTAACTGTGAGTTTGAAAATGCTTTGCTAATCTCCTAGGAGTTGTTGTGCATGAACTAGTGTTTATTCTCATTTTAGGAGTAAGAAAATTGAATAAAATGCCTCAGTTGTCCAAAATGGCTCAGAAAGAGTCACAAAATTGAGGGACAAAACTCTGACTAGTTGCAAATTCTGGCTATTCAGTTTTTCTTGATTCCAGAACTGGAAGAAAGGATTGATGACTTTTAGTGCCAGGGAGGTTGGAATCTGCCTGTAACCCTCAGAAGATATGAATAGCACATTGAAGCATGTTGTACATTTCTCTCTAGTGCTGATTTCCTAGTTTGCATCATCTCTTTCATTCTGTCTTGAGTCTATTTGTTGTTTCTCTTATGCCCATGCTACTATTTTTAGAGTTCTTTTATGGCTTTAGAGAGAACTGAAAGTCTACAGCAAGTTGCTTGGTAGTAGGCATAAGTGATGGATTTGAAATGCTGAAAGGTTAGATAACTATAATGTTGTGTATATATATAAGCAAAAACTGAGCAATAGAGGGTTGTTTGCCCTCTGCCCTTGGAAGTGGGATGGAGGTGACTGTAAAAACAATAGAAATTATAGGTTAAACTGTACAGAAAATACATTGTTCCAAATTCATTTTTAGCAGACAGACCAAAAAGCTTTTCTTTCATCAATTAAACTTTTTTTTTCCCTTTAAACTTCTCTGAAGTATCCATTTACACTCCAACCTTGTAATGCATAATGCACAAGTCTCAGAAGGTCACAGCTGGGTGGAGTGACTGGGCTTTCATTTGTTGCTTTGAGAGAGTTTGCAGCTCATGCTATATCTGAATCTTGTAGGAAGAGTGAGTATTTAGGAAGCGTCAGAGCCAAGGCTTTGAAGCTCAAAGAACTGCTGAGGTCTCCCAGTTTTCAGAATAGAATGATGCCTTGACAACTGCTGTCTCTGGATTATTTTGCTGGAATGTTACATGAGGCCAGCTGAAACAGCTTTGTGGAAAGCAGAACTTGAACAAAGCTTCCTCAGTTAGGACCTCTTGTCTGCAAGGCTTGTCAGTATTGAAACACTTTTTGTTCATTGGTCTGTAACAAAATCTGCTCGTGGTACTGACTGTGGCTTTAGGAAATGGTGCCGGAACTGCAGTTCCTGTAAAGAAAGATAGCTCAATCCCTGAGTGTAGCATTAGGAGGTTCATGATGGAAATGTGCTCCTCACAGTAAGTTTACATTTTTTCCCCCTTAGCAAATTGTAAGCTTCTGAGCCAAAAAGGCAGGAGAGAGAATTACAAACCTATAACTCAGGGTGAATTAAAGCAGATCCATATGGTTAATCTGTCAGCTATTGCTTTCCCCTCCCATCTGGCAATAATCAATACCAGACATAATGTAAATATGTGCATGCATGTGTGCATGTGCGCACGTGTGTGTTCTGTACTTCCGTTCCATTTTGAAATCACATCTGTACTTTGTTAGGGAGTTGCTTGGACGATGTCGCTTACCAGCATTCCACACTTGCAGCATTGCTGTGCTCCATAGCGATAAATATTTAATGTGTTTGGCTGTGACAATGCAGGATAAAAGGCTCTGCCAGAAATGCAGTTGAATCACTCAAGCCTATAGAGGCCATCACATGCAGGGGAACACAGGCCTGTGCATGCACACACACAGACACACACACAAACAGGATCACACTGTCATTCAGTTACTGGATTTAATGTTTATTATCATGGGGGACACTCTTATCCTATTTAAGCCTGTCTAGATGGCTCTAGAATTTCAGAGAAATACCCAACTGAGAAAATGTAATCCAATAGTACTTTGTTTCAGTGAGCTGTTGAATGGGGATGTAGCAGACCAATTCTGTTTTAGCTATTAACTTTTTCCTGTTCATCATGCTGATTGCCTTTTCCTTCTTGTTCCCTTACGTGGTCATGCTGCACTGACAGAGCTCTCTGGTTTAGAAAGGTAATTAAGTAAAGTAATATCTTCTGAATATAGATGTGTAGCAACAAGGATCATGGTGCATTTAACTTTAATCCCTTCATCAGCTTAAGAAAGGGCTACTAGAAATTGTAGAGAAGGTGTAATATTCCTTTTGAATCTCTGTCATGGAATTGTTCCAGACGTTTGAGTTACTACATGAATGCATCTATAAATAATAAATTTTTGAAGGCAGCATACTAGGAAAGCTAAGTTGTGTGGTGATGAATTTATTGTGAGCCAAGCAAGTTGTCCAAGAGAGAACTGAAAACTAAATTAAAATAACCTTTACTTTCCTCCTCCCCTCCCACCCGCATGCCATACTCTATGGAAAGAATCATCATTTTTGACAATAGAGTGCACATTATATCAGGTATTTGCTTGACAGAGAATAAGAAAAGAGTATTGCTGTAAGGCAATTGAATGTGTGTTGCAAAACACGATAGATTTGAAGGTCAATGGATCCAGCATTCAATCTAGCAAACAATCTATCCAGCTAGATTTATCTGTCAATATTTAGTGCTAGTCAATATTTTCTTTCATGAAGGAACATTTATACTTAAATATGTTCTTTAATTACATTAGTTTTGCTTGTAGAACAAAAATATTTGGCAAAAAATCACATCATCTGATTCTGTGCCGAAATGCTAATTTGCTCCATATCCTGGTATAAATACTTTACTATGGGCTAAGATGCCTCCAACTTTACATTATTTTAATTAAAAAAAAAAACCCAAACCAAACACAACCACCAAAAAAGCCCCAAAAAACCCAAACCATTTTTTACTAATCAAGCTCTTTGCTCTATTTTATAACACAGCAAATAATGTAAGAAACATCAAAATACCAAACCTTCAGGAGGTAAAATTTCTGCTTCAAGAAAATGTTTTTAGCATCCACATCACAGGAATTCGTGAGCAATTATCTATTATTAGTAAGTTTTTAAACTATTTTTGTGTACTGTTCAAGTAAAACCTATAGTACCTATGGCTTAGTTATAGAACAGTATGCAGGCAAGCCTTGGTTACTCTCGTCTTTATAATCCAGATGGTAAAAGGTCTGCTCATGGGGATTACATTAGCAAGTGACCAGAAGACTAAGCTCATTTTCCCCAGGTTTTTGTTTTAAACTTAGAGTAGAATGTATATTGAGTTGGCACACACCCCCTCCTGCACCTCACATCCCCAAACCCCAACAACAAAAGCCAAAACTCAAAACCATATACTATCTTATTTAACTCCTTTCAGGCACTGGCTGAGCACAGAGGAAACATAAATGTGGGAAAGGCAATGAGCAAAAAGACAAACTACCTTTTAGGACACTAAAAGTGATTGTTAGAAATAGTTGCACTGGGTTTGTGGTGAACTCTGTGGGTTGACCATCCACAGTGAGGCTTGAGGGGTACTTGGTAAAGAACTCCAGTTGACACTGTTTTCTTCAGTGCAGAGAGGATGGGTAAGATACAATAAAATTGGAATTGGAGATGCACTCAATAGATAGAGAAGAAAAGAGTTGTTGCCGAGTTCTGAGCATGCAGGTTAGTGTGCATAGATTAAATACAGTATTGAAATTATTGATTTGTAATCTGAATTGGAGAAGAAATACAGTTCCTAACTGCTCTTACTTTGGTATGGTCAGTGACCAGAGTGATAATCGATATCAGTCTTTGTAAAAAAGGCTCATTTCTTAAAATAAACAATGAAATGGTGCACTTCTTCCCCTCTTTCTAGCACACACAGAGAAAATAACACTTAAAAAACTCCTGCAATGCTAGTTCTTTTTTTTTTTTTTTTAACCCTTCTTCTAAAGGCATTTATCCTATTACTGGGAAAAAAATCTCAGTCAATAATTCATGGAAAACACCCATAGTTCACTTTCTGACCTTAAATTTTGGTAACAGATCTCCCTCCAACTCTCACAGGGCACAAATGAAGTGTTTTATCTGGTGCACAGGATAGAAGCCTTCTGCCATAGAAAAAAGGAACTTCAGTAGGTGTTTTGGTCTGTTATTTGAGTTGTATATCATAATTGTATATAAGATTTTATATTACTCAAGCAATGCTGCCTATTGTTTAGGGTAGGTTTTTTTGAAAGTAAGATTTAATATATGACCAAGTAGGTGCTTTGTGTCATTTTTATGTCTACTAAAATGTGTCTAAAGTCCTGCTACTTTGGACTTGGTAGGAAGAATCCTAGTATGCTGCAGTACATGCTAATGTAGAGAGAGCCATCAAGAGTTAATGCATGCTTATATGCCTTATTGGTGTGGCACAGTTTGAGAAAGGAATCCCAGTTAATTACAGCTTCACACAGTTGTTTCTGCTTATCCCAGAAAGTGGCACATCCTGGAATTTTAGATTTACTTCTGACTCCCTGGCTGTTACAATGTCCAGGTCATAAAGCACTGGGAGGGCAAAATAGCACATGGAGCTTGTAGGCAGGGTGTTTTGTCAGTGTTTTGAGGACTGCAAACATTAAATTAATACCCCCCTGAACATCAAATATCATCAAACCCTGAGGTGCATGTGATCACACCTAAGATCAAGTATGGTTCAAAACCGAAAAACTTTTCTAAATGTTGGCTACTCAACAACATATGCTTTAGGAAGTTTTTTTCATACTCTTACAGGTTTCTTGTAAACTTGTGCTCTATCTCATGCGTAACATACATGGAAAACCTCAGACAACTCAATCTGTCAGATAAGCATTTGCCAGGCAGTTTTTATATAATCCAAGAGCTATTTGTTACTCTGTTTGTTATCTAAAATAGTTACAAAGTATTCAGTCACTCCTGTTTATAGAAAAAACAAAGTGATTGTGGAACATAAAGCCCCTAGCTTTAACTGTGTTAATACTTTTCTTTGCTGAGGTGAAAGGACTTTAGCTATTCTCTCAACCCTTTTATTCACTTTGACGATATAACATGGTGAAGGGATCTTAGAAATCTATGTCTATGGTGAAATAATTTTAAAAGACAAGAGGAATATTCTGTGATGGACAAATATTACTGCTATTCAGCAGCATGTACCTTTATCAGGATAATCACTGCATGTGATTTTCCTCCTCCTACAGTAATATGTTCCAGATATGGGGTTACTTAAATAAGTGGCAGGTAAGAATTGATGTTAATTCTATTTTTAAACACCTGTTATGTTATCCGACTAAAAATTATACATACATACATACATACATATATATATGTAATCCAACCTTTATAAAAATACATAGGTAATTAAAAAATCAGAGGGAAATAGAATGGTGACATAAGTTTCTCATGCTACCTGCACATTTTATAGTGAGTTGAATATTTACGCATAAAGGATTATCTGTAATTGTTAAAAAGATGTATTATTTTCATTGTCCTGGCTTAGTGAAATACAAGACATGCCATACAAGGAAGTTCCACCTATACAAGGAAGAACATCTTTACTGTGCAGGTAAACAAGCCCTGGAACTGGTTGCCCTGAGAGACTGAAGTCTCCATCACTGAAGATACTCAAGAACACTCCGACCCCAATCCTGTGCAATGTGCTCTAGGATGATCCTGCTCAAGGAGAGAGGTTGGACCAGATGACTGACCGTGGTCCCTTCCTACCTTAGCCATTCTGTGATTCTGTATGGCTCCATTCTCTATTGAGCAGGGAGGCTGGGGTGTCAGGAAACACCTTGCAAAGGCACCTTGGGCTCCTGCAGAGAGAATGGGTCTCTGGGCCAATTTACCTCTCATATGCCTATGTGTACTTTTTGCACAATAACTCCACTATCAAATTAATTGATTCATTTATTTTAGATATATGTGAGCTCTCTTTTCAATGAAAAAAAAAAAAAAAAGATATCCATTAAGATTTAATTCCCTTTTAAATTCTTGAACTGCCTTGAAGTGCCTTCCCAGATAACCTCTGTGCAAAGGGGCTTGGATTATGGAATTGTGGTATTACTGGTGATATTATTTGTATTTTTTGTGTGAAGAAATATGTCACCACCAGTGCCAGACATATGATGGTGCAGGACAGAAAATGGATTCCCTGAGATCAGCTTGCTTTGTTATGCCAGAGGCACAGACCTTTTGAATAGGTGTTAAAATAAAACTTCCAGAAGTAGAAACATTTGAGCACGACTAGAAGTCACACTTTAAGCAGCATCCTACCTCACTGTTGTCCTTTCCTTTGTTACCTAAAAATATTTAAGAATACATTATTTTTTTCCTGAAATGAAATGGCAGTATAATAACTAGGAGATCTCAGGGCATGCAGAATTCTGGGAAGTACATGCATTTAGAGAATATTAATTTTGCCCCTAAGGCAAAGGGATCTCCATCTGCTCAAATATTTCATTGCTTAGCCTGTGAAAGACTTTACATTAATTTTCAGTGAATTCTTAATCTCCATAGGAATGGTTACTATGCTGACATTGCAAACCAATGCCGCCATTTAAAATTCCAATTATCACTGATTCTTTATGAATCTGTTTGCTTATGCTTAGTTTCTGACTTATTCCTACTAATGTTATATCTTCAGATATGCTTTAATTATGTTTAGTCAGCTTGGAAATGAACTGTGAGCTTACTGGAGGTCTGCCAACAGGCAGTATGATTTTATGTTGTTTGATCTCTTTGGATCTCTTATGGATGTTGGTTCATAAAGGCTGGAAGAGCTGGCTGTGTTAGAGTCAACTGTAGCAGTGAGAAATGTTTTGTATGATACAGTTTCTGTGCTGGTTTTGCCTGGGAGAGAATTAATTTTCTTCACAGTAGCTGGTATGGAGTCATGTTTTGGTATTGTTCTGAAAACAGCATTGATATTACAGGAATGCTTTTGTTATTGCTGAGACGTGCTTACACAGAACCCTGGCCTTTTCTGCTCCTTACCCCACCAGTGAGAAGGCTGGAGGTGTATAAGAAATTGGAAGGGAGCACAACCAAGACAGCTGACCCAAATTGACCCAGAAGATATTCCATACCATATGACATCATGCTCAGTCTGCAGAGCTGGGGGAAGAATAAAGAAAGAGGTGATGTTTGGAGTGATGGCATGGCATTTGCCCTCCCAAGTCACCTTTATGTGGTGGAACCCTGCTTTCCTGGAGATGGCTACACACCTGCCTGCTCATGAGAAGTGGTGACTGAATTCAGAGTTTTGCTTTGCTTAAGTGTACGGCTTCTGCTTTCCCAGTTAAACTGCCTTTATCTCAACCCATTGGTTTTACCCACTTTTCCGCTTCTGATTCTCTCCCCCGTCCCACCTAGGGGAGGCGAGTGAGTGGCTGTGTGGGGCTTAGTTCCCAGCTGGTATTAAACCATGGCAACTTTGTATGAAGTAAGCCAGGCAACTGAAAACTCTTTTGTTTGGTAAAAATGAGGAATAGAGCATTCAAAGGCTATTGTTCAATGTCTCCTACACATCCAAAAGGAAGTTCTTTGGCTTCCTAGAGACATAAGTAACATTAGCATTAGCTTGAACTGATAATAGTAATTTCTATAGGAAGTCTTAACTGACTCTTTTCTATCCTAAGAGATGATTTCTGAAACATTTGGGTATATTTTGTTACTTTAGGTTGTCTTACACCCTTCCATTAGTTTAGGAATTTGCCTTTCCAAAATGTTTCTTAGTGGTTTGTAACAAGCTCATCTGTATAAGGCACTTTTTTACTGTTCTTTATTTTGAGAGGTAGATTTATATCCACTAAATCAGGGAAGTCTATGATCTCTGTTGTGAGTTGGATAGTCAGACAAATGCTAAGCTCTTTGAAAGATTCCCATCAGACAAAGGCAAATATGTAAATTGTTTGACACTTTGTAGTTGTGTCTCAAGATCAGTTTCATGTATGATAGTAAGAATGTGATTTCATATACCTCCATCTAAAATAAAGCAGTTGGATGCTATTTATGAGAAGCTTGCAGATTTCCTGTCTTATCTTAGTTAGGTACCACAGTCCTCTGAGGGCAGAATGCAAATGTGCTTCATTGGGAACTTCAATTTCTGTTGGGAAGGTCTGATTTAGCACTACACTGCTTCTGAAATGATTGCCAGATCTGTTAAACAGAGGTTGACAGATTGACAGATGAATGGTCCTAAAAAAGTTGATGTTTTTCTGTTATGTGCTATAAAGAGAGAAAAAATGAAGAACAAGGAGAAAATCAGTCAGCAAAATTGTGAGTGTGAGAGAAGTCTGACAAATGTGCTATTAAAGACAGGAATATGATGAGAGGGTATGGTCTGTTCTGCAGTAAAAAGAAAATAGACTCCCCATCCAGAAATTTTGTCTACTGCTGGGTCTTTGCAGGTGAGCAACTTAGCTATTTAAGTGGGCTGCTTGAAGCAGTTTTTTCAGTCTTAGGTCTTTAATGCATCCATTCCCCCATATCTGTCTTCATTATGGTATGCTGTCCCCTTCTGTTGCAAAATGCACCTCTCCCTAGTTGTTAGGCTCATTGGTTACAAAAAAAAAAAAGAATAGACCTCATACAAGGGCACCTAACTGAGTTAGGCGTATAGTATAACAGTGATACCCTTCATCACTCCTCTCTTGAATACTGTTAGTAAGGGAAGGGCCTTATATTAGGTGTTTTATTCACTACATTCTGGGGTTCATCGGCCCATATCTACCTCCCTAATCTCTAGTATCCTGTTGACACTGGCTTGTAATGATGTCGTCCCACCTATTGCCCAAGGAAGAGAAAAGGGACAGGCAGATAAGATTAAGCACTATTGAGAACAAGGCAGACTAAATTGGCTCTACGTTCTGTTACAGGCATCAACCCAGGAAAACTGCAAGCCTCTCAAAGAGAATCTTCAAAAAACCCTTAATACGTTCTGGAGCTGTCCTTTAAGGCAACACAACTAATCTAGGAGTTGCAGGACATTTTGTTACAGCTGTGTCACCAGTGCAGATGCTACTGCAGCACAGTGTAAGAGTATCCCAGCTACCTTCAATCTAGATGTGTCAAGGGCCAGTATCTGATTATACATGATAACCCAGAGCAGAGGGTAAAGACAGAACAACCATTTGCTATCTTTTCCAGTACACAAACCAAGTGGTATTAGATTAAGCTATCAGGTGGCGTGATCAAACTAAACAAAAAAGCAGACAATGCATTAGAAAAGACAAAATAAAGTTATGTAACCTGTACTGTGGGATTATGTACATGATAAAACTGCATGTAGGATCAAAATTTGGAAATCTCTGTTTTGCAGAAGAGAGGTTACATTGTGAGGTCTTACAGATAACACTGGCTCAGGAAGTCTCTAGTGTGCAAATTGATAGTAAATTGGTAAATATTTAGAACAATCACTACATGCCTTCCCTGTTTCTTTGCTCTTTTCCAGACATTCACATTTGACAACTCTTGGAATAAATTAAATAAGACAATGTGATGGATGGCAGCCTTACACAGGTAGGATGAGCACAAGCTGGAAAAAATCTTTTCTTCATGGAAATTTTGTTCAGAGGCACTGAGGCTATACTGGGGCAGCAACTTGAACTTGTGGCAATATTCTGGTGAGTAGAAGACTTCTAGAGACAACAGTGTGGGATAAAAAGGGGCTTAGATCATAGCCATAGGCTGTTAACTTCCAAAAAAAAAAAAAAAAAAAAAGCCCTGAACAAGGTCCTGGAGCTCCAGACAGATGGAAAGACAAGGCCTGAAGACTACAGCAGTGGTGTAAGAACTATCATTAAATGAACTGGCTGCCTGGAATTATACTAGTATTTTATATGAAACTTACCCTAAACTGCTCAGCTGGGACCTGAAAGCTATCACCTGACTGGTGGGATAATTAGTGAAATTGCAGAGGAGGATTGAGAATAATTTTTTTAAAAATACTTTATTTTTAGAAATCTCTGCAACAGAAGTTAAATGAATATTGTATGCAGTATTACTCTCAAGAATAGACAGCAAGTGGAATGATCAATGGTTTACCATGAGAGAGTCATACTGCACTAATGTACTCTGCAACTGATGAGCTCAGTTCTCTTGCTACTAAGATGGTCATTTTAAAGCTCATGCTGCTTTGCGGGAAAGGTAGTGTCTGCAAAAAGCACATGTGCTGGATTAGAAATGGGATGGGATGTTTGCCCCAAGCACTTCTAAACAAGGACACTCCTTTAGCAGGGCAGTGTTGGCCCTGACTGTCACTGTATAGCCCTGCCTGGGTCTTTCCCTCCACACACACCCCATGACTCAGGACCCCATTTCACACCTCTGGGGCTAACAGCTCCTGCCCCAGTGACCCCACAGCAGGGCCAGTCTCCAGCCCCTCCCAGCCTTGCCCTGTCTGGCCATAGGCCCTGCCAAGATGGGCCAACCCGTGGGCTCACATCCCAGCCTGGCCTCAGCATGTCCCAGTCCCCAGGGAGTTTCCTGATGCTGCTCTGGTGGCCCCCTGGCTGTCGTGCTCCTGCAAGGACAATGGGACAAGTCCTGGCTGCAAAGCCCTGCCATGACTGGCCTCAGGGTGCCAACAACACTCCTGGCACCTCTGCTGGTTTCATATGAGTATGATCACGCACTTGCTTCTGTGAGTGGAGCTGTGGTTTGTTACAGGTCAAGAGGCTCTAGAGCTGCTATTGAAAGCTGTGACCTTAGGTTAATGGAGCCAAAAGGTCAGAGGCTTGGGATCATAGATGATTTTAAAAGCATGTATGGTCATTTAATTTATTGTTAGCATTAGCTTTACTTTCATCCAGACAGAAGTATGCCAGAAGTATGCCAAAAGTATGCCATAGAAACATCATAATTCATGTAGTGTTTTAATATATAACTAAAGGGAAACTGCCACAATTCTTAGACCCTCAGATGCCCATGACAGTGTAAATATTGATGAGAGACTGAAAGAGAAAATGGCAATGTAACTTGAACTTGTTCTATAACTTTATCATACACAAATTTGGAGACCCACTACTTTTGCATTTTCCACCCAATTTCAATGGATTTGGCAAAGCTGTTTCATCTGATGATCTGGCCTGTGCTTTATGAGTTGCAATGATTTTAGGGGGTGTAAGGCTGAATTTTTGACATGTATGACCAAGTAACCTTTTGATGTAAACAGTTTCTGTCTTTTCAGTGGAATAAGGTATGGAAAGGAAGTTTTGTCTTGTGATTTTTCTTTTTTTTTTTTTTTTTTTTTTGACAGAGAAGAACCTTCTGATATTTAACAATGACAAATGCACCTAGGGAGGGATAACTGGGCACTGCCAGCAGGTCGAGGGAGATGACCCTGCCCCTCTATTCAGCCCTGCTCAGCCCTGGTGAGGCCACATCTGTACTGCGGTGTCAAGTTCTGGACTCCACAGTACAAAAGAGACATGAAGCTCCTAGAGCAGGTCTAGCAGAGAGCTACTAAGTTGATCAGGGGTCTGGAGAATCCCTCTTACAAGGAAAGGCTGAGGAAGCTGGGCCTGTTCATCCTCAAGAAGAAGTGATTGAGAGGGGACCTCATAAATGTGTATAATTATCTAAAGGGTGAGTATCAATAGGATGGAGCCAGCCTCTTCTTGGTGGTGCCAAACAATATGAAAAGTGACAACAGTCAGAAACTAATGCACAGAAATTCCACCTAAACATGAGGAAGAACTGTGCAGGTGACCAAGTGCTCCAACAGATTGCCCAAATTGGTTGTGGAGTCTCCTTCGCTAGAGATATGCAAGAATTGTGTGGATGCAATCCTGAGGTCAAGGATGACCTGCTTAAGCAGGGAGGTTGGACCAGATGACCCACTGTGATTCCTTCCAACCTGACCCATTCTGTGATTTTGTGGTTCTGTGACTACAAATGGGCACTTCACTTCGTCAAGAATAAACTTCTGTAAAACTGGTCACATCCCCTAGCATTTGTCTCTTGTTCTAAAATAAATAAACAGCTATTCAAATATTCTGGAGGAAAGACTTGACAAGAAAACATAGTTGAAGAGTTTTGGGATCCTTAAGGCCAAGTACATTAGGATTATTATTATTACTGGAGCACAAGTCTAACTGGAACATTAAATTTTGCTGTGGGCAGTAAATTCACTATTGCTACAAAATGATTAACAATTTCACCATCTATTACAGGTGTCATGATAACTGACAGATTTATTCATATCTAACACTGACATGATCTATCTTTGCATTCCTGTCTTTGCCATTTAATTTATCATTTTCTTCAATCAATAAAAACATATAAAATTTTTAGTAATATGTATTTACTGATTAAGCCTGCAATTTCTTTTCATGCTTTAACTCTTTAATTATTACCCTCTATCATGACCTAAAGACTTAAACCCCCCCTAAAATATGCCTCTAAATTGGAATATCATGCACTCATTTTTAAGGATTTGTTGTCCCAAGGCCCTGTCATGTAGGCTCAGACCAAAGGTCTGTTTAGCTTGCTGTTTCCTATTTTGATGGTAGCTCATAGATAGTGCTTAGAGGGAGAACAAGAAGCAAGGCAGGCGCAGAACAATGCTCCTTTGAAACCTCCCAGTTTAAGGCATTTAACAGGGCAGACTTTCAGAGCCAGGGGCTGTTATTTGTCCATTGTGTTTAAAAGCCTCTAGTGGACATGTCTTCTGTGATTTTTGTCTAGTTCTTTTTTGAGTCTGTTCAGCCTTTTGGCCTCAACAGCTTACTGTGTCAATGAGTTAGACAGTTTATTATGTAACATGGGTTTAAATCTGGGACCTGGAAATTTCATCAGATGCCCTCCAGTTTCTGGATTGTGATGAAATGTGTACTGAATCCTCTTGTCCTCATTTTCTATGACTGTTATCAAAAACACTGGCAAGCAAGGATTCTTCTGGGGTTTTAGAGGAGAACTACAATGTAACCAAATAAGAAAAGCATGCAATTTTATCTGTTAACACAAAACATTTACAAAAATCACTGATTCCAAGAAACATGGCCAAACTATTTTCTATCCTGTGATACAGTTCTATAGTCAGAATGGGGTAAAACCTGTACTGCCTGTAACACTTGACTGCTGGGAAAAGAATGAAGATGATGGTTTCAATACGTTTACTAACAAGTGTGTGTCTCTAATGTGTCCTACGCAGATGACCTGCTTTAAATGCATGAAAAGATAAAAATTAAGGGACGTATCAGTAGACATTGCAAGAAACCTGTGAGAAATGAGCTTATATTAGAAATAGTTCCAGTCCTATGTTGACAGAAGATATGAAAATATATTTAGAAAGAAAGAAAGAAACATCTTTTACTGCCAGGCTGTTTCCTGTTTGTAAGAATACAGATGAGTCCCTGTTATTCATAAAATGTAGTTTCTCTCTAACTCCATAGTGGAGATGGCAGCACAACTGAGGATGACAGTTGAATGGACTTGTAACCCTATATCTTCTAAACATTTTTGTTGCAAAATGTGCAAAACGTTGATGGATTTCTTGGACATTTGTATTTTTCTTGTATTTCCCAAATTTGGGTAAGCATGTCTCCACATGCTCAGAGTAAGATTTCACCAGTTTAATAGCCTTTATCCATAATGTGGAATTCTCTAATAGTTCATAATATAGCATGAACTGTGTAAGTACAATTTAAAGAGAGAAACCAGGAGTGCACCAGCAAGGGACGACAGAGGGAAAGTTATTCTTTCCATGTGATGGATCATGGCAAGAGTTTGAGCTGGATGGTGTGCCAGTACCAAGCTGAAAGTTTGTCTTTCCTGTGCTGCTGAGTGAGCCCCTCTCTCCTTCCTGCTCTTCTCCTTCTATCTAAACAATGTTTGATTCTGAAAAAATAGGAATAAAACCCAGAAGTTGTAAACACTTAGGAAGTGAAGTTTGGTAAAAAGATTGGCTGAAATGGGATGAGAAATCTGTTCCTTCCTGTGACTGCAACAAAGCACAAAGTGTTTGAGGCACTTTCTGCCAGGGGCAAAGTGGGCTATTCCACAAGGGCAGGAGTTGTGGTAGCATATTGCTGCCTGCCCGGCAGAGCCGTGCCTTGCCCGGTGGGGTGCAGTCCCACAGGTCTCATAGAGCAGAGAAGGCCTGGCAAAAATAAAGGCAGGCATAGTCCAGACTGATGGACAAGCACACAGTGAGGAGGTCCCAGGCGGTCAAACAGTGGGTCAGGATCAGGGGGCCCAGCCAATGGGCTGTGTGTCCAGGAACAGGTGTGACTGCCGTCCAGATGTGACATAGGCCAGGTGGAGCTGACTTTCAAGAATAATGGCTAAAAGCAGCTCCTTAGGAAGAGGGGAGCCCTTGCTGAGGCATACCCAGAAAGCTTTTTTTTTTCACAACAGCTCTTATCAGCCCACTGGCCTCACATAGCCAGCTACAAGCTTGGTAGGGGAGAATGTACTCAAGACCCTGACAATGTCATCAGCACGTGTACGAAAATGCCATTGTTGAAACATGTTTTCCTACTTTTATCTTACAATTAGACCCAGAAAGTTGGTCTCAATCCAGAGATACTTGCCAACTCTGGCTGTCTGCTCAGACAGAGATTTACGTTGTTAAATGCCCCGCTGATGATTCAATATCACCACGTTGCCACATAATTTAACACAATTTGTGCTTTTAAATTCCATGGAACATCACCATCTTAAGTTGAATTTCTTCAAGATCGCAGGTTATGGGAGGTGACTCTGCCTCCCTACTCAGCCCTTGTGAGGCTGGTTCTGGAGTGCTGTGTCCAGTTCTGGGCTCATCACAAGAGAGACATGGAACCTTATGAAGTGGATGCAGTGGACGGCAACAACGATGATTAAGGAACTGGTGTATCTCTTTTAAGAGGAAAGGCTGAGGAAGCTGGGCCTGTATAGTCTGGAGAAGAGAAGACCGAGAGGGAACCTCAGCAATGTCTGTAAGTATCTGAAGAGAGGGTATCAGGAGAATGGATCCATGTTCTTCTCAGTGGTGTCAAGTAATAGGAAAGAGACAACAGGCAGAAACTGAAGCACAGGAAGTTCCACCAGTCTATGCACAAGAACTGCTTTGCAGTGCAGGTGCCTGCACACTGCAACAGGTTGCCCAGAGAGGTTGTGGTGTCTCCCTCACTGGAGATATTTAAGAACCATCTAGACACAATTCTTTGCAATGTCCTCTAGGATGACCCTGCTTGAGCAGGGAGGTTAGACCCAGATGATCCACTGTGGTCCCTTCCAACTTTACTCATTCAGTAGTTCTATATCTATATATTCTATATCTATATAATCTCACATTTAATCATGTGATGACATATTTTTTTTCTTGAGCTCTACCTCATTCACTGTACTGTATGGATGGCACTATAGAAGGATAGTTGCTTCAAAGTAAAGATACTTTACCCTTTAATTTTTGTACAGCATTATGAAGCATGTAAAGAAATAAGATTTTAATTTGTATTTATAATTATAATTTATCATTTGTCATCTTTGTGTACAGACTAGGCTTCATTTATTGCTGTAGTAATTCAAGTGTTGCTTACATCAAATATGGAGGACATGCAATGAGGGAAGGGCTCACAGGAATAAAAAAAATTATTGGTAGATTAAAGCATTTGTCTCCTGTGCAAGAGAATTCTTCCTGTTGTGACAAGTTTTACTTATTCCTGTTAACCATAAGCCAGAGTTTCAAGGAAAGTGCTAAACATACACAGCTGCTACTGGGTCCATTGGAAACTGAGACTCAGACACAGAAATAAGTGTAAGAATGGTAAGTAGACTGAAAAAAACAGATACTACTCATATCTAGGTAACACTCCTGTAAATGTTTTACTTGCCAAATTCTAAATTAAGTGCTGCTGTCTTTAAAACTTCAGCCCTTTTCCTGTCAGTAGAAATATGAAGGTAAATACTGTTTTTCTCAAACATTCAAATATTGTAGTAAACACCATAAAAAAATCATAACAAAGGTAATAATTTTCTATTTAGAGCATGACCATCTATTTTCTGCTCATATTATAACAAATAGGACAGAGTAATCCTTTTGCAGCCCCTTGTATAACCTGATGATTTATTACTAGTGGAGACTATACCACAGATCAGCCAAAACCCCTTCAGGTAGTTGTTAAAACTCTGGAGAGCACCTACTTCTATCATCTGACCAAAACCACTAGCACGTTTAGTTTGTCTTTGGTGGGCACAGCAGTGTTAGACTTTCTCCATTCTCCTAGTCTGATCTTTCATGTAACATATTTGCCATTCAAAACATGTTTCCCTCTGTCCCCACCTAATGAGTAGAAGCAGAGCACCAACTGGAGGCTTCAAAAGAAGGTTTCTGATAATATGTACAGCCTTTACTGCCTGAATTCACATGAACAGCTTGTATATGTCTTATATTTTTAGGATCAATATGCTTTGAACTCCATCTTTGACAACAGAAGTTTGGTTCGACTTATTCTGACCTCGTCTGTGTTAGGGTGCAGTGTCCTTGAGAATTCTGTATTATCAAACCTATTAAAGTTCTGTCTTCATTTTTAGATTTCATGATGAAATCTAAACTAATACCGGGAGGAAATCAGGTTTATGCTGAGAACAGATAATTTAATAGTTTCTTTATCTTCTTTAAGTCCTGCCTCTAGCATGGAAGCTGAACTTTTTGTCTGACATTATGCCCTACTTTAAATTAGATCTAACATAACTTCCTATGTTTTTCTTAAACTGTGTATAGCTGTATCTGGACACATATGAAATTCATTCAGGATCCTGTGGTTATATAGGATGGATCCTTTTAGGGTGAGTTTGCCCCCTTAAAAGTTTATGAAAATAATTTATTTTCTTGATTGAATTTTTGGTTTATTAATTATCCCTTGATTAGGTGCTGAGATACAACCTGAAAAAGATTCAGTTTCTGAGGAACATATTTGCTTTTTCTTCTTGGGGCCTGTTCAAAAGCAGTCTTTGGAAGTCAAGGTCAAATTAAACTGTACTGTCAAAGGTGAACATATTGAGGAATCCACATCATCTTTCTTGTCCTTAATAGATAAGATTTCAAGTGTGATATCTTAAGGGTTAAAATTTAAAACTCAGTGCTCATACAAAAAGCTTAATTATAAAAATAGTTTTAATTTACTATGGAAGTTAGAAAACCTCTACAAAATTGCTTTAATGAAACAGCAAGAGAAAGTACAGGTTTGCACATTTGTCTGATAGTCATTCAGCATTGTTAAGGAGGTTTAAAATAAACAAGTGAATACAAAATCATAACAAAATATTTCAATGCCTCTAAAGTATTATATCAGAAATTCTGTTTGTGGCCTCTGAAACTAAGCTTGCTAGTTTTGAGCAACCTGTCCTGGTTAGGACCTATCAATTGGTAGGTCACTCTTTTATCAGGGTTAGAAAACCATTACCTTAATTTCATTCTTTTCTGGATGTAACTCTCTGTGGTTCTTTATGGACATTACTGAGGACTCACTTCTGCTTGACTGTTGATAATTTCAAAGTTCAGTTCCTGCCTTTTTGTTTATTTTGCTGTGGTGTGTCCCAGTAGTTCAAATACCTTCATACATGTTGTTGAGAATCTGTAGTCCTTTGAAAATTGCTGTCAAACACAATGAGAAAAAGAAGGCTATAGGCCAAAGAATGCATATGGACTGAAAAGAAATGACAGTGTGTTTTGCACAGGTTAAGTAGGCAGTGTAGGCAGGTCTTGGGCAACATTCTAATTTATTGACAATAATGAGTGTTTCATACTTGACAGAGATACTTTGTTCACAACTTTTCAGACTATTTTTTATGAGGGAAAACATACTGTTGAATAATGCCACTATGACTTTGAATCATCTCATACAGATCCTTGGTTCATTCCCCTTCTGATTCTCCAGGACTGTCTTGTCACTTTTTGTATGACTTTTAAGGGTTGATTCAACCTGTTGCCTCATGGAGGGGCAGGGGCTGAAAACAAGTCTGGCAGCCTTCTACGAATATAGACCTTAACTTTTTCTCAGACTTTGACATATTTGACTTGCCCACTTTTCTCTTAATTAATGATCTTTGGAGCCTTGACTTTCTGATAAATGTTTTTAAATATTTTCACATTTAGTATTTATAATCATGATTTAAAAAATGAATTTTTATCTTGGTGTGCAAGTTAGTCATGACTTGATAACTGAATTATGCTTGTTAGGGACTAATATATTACTCATATAACATAAATAATGGCCAGACTTCGTTCATGAAAATATGGGGAAGGGCTCTCCCATCGTGGGTGTGTCCTTCCAGCCTGTGCAGTGGATTTTTTAGGTGAGCCACAGCATGCGCAGAACTGGCCCCACCGTTTAAGTCCTAAGGTCCATTTGCCATGGCTGAGCAAGCTTGGACAGTGAGTGAAATCCTCAGGACTTTCTACAGTGCCCGGTACTAACCGGGGCTGACCCTGCTGAGCATCCGAGATCTGACGGAATCGGATGGCAGGGAGGCATTTAACTCTCCAGGGGATGGTGCCTACTGAGGACTCGAACTCGGGACTCATATAACACAGAATCACAAAATATACTGACTCGGAAGGGACACACAAGGATCATTGAGTCCAACTCCTGGCCCTGCACAGGACCATCCCCAAGAATCACACCATGCATCTGATAGTATCATGCTGACCCTTCTTGAACTCTGTCAGCCTTGGTGCTGTAACCACTTCCCTGGGGAGCCTGTTCCAGTGCCCAACCACCTTCTGGGGAAAGAACCTTTTTCTATTACCCAACCTAAACCTTCCCTGACAGAATTTCAGGCTGTTCCCTTGGGTCCTGTCACTGGTCACCACAGAGAAGAGATCAGTGCCTGCTCCTCCTCTTCCCCTCACAAGGAAGTTGTAACTGCAAGGAGGTCTCCTCTCAGTCTCCTCTTCTCCAGACTGAACAGACTAAGTGCCCTCAGCCGCTCTTCATATGGCTTCCCCTCAAGGCCCTTCACCATCTTCATTGCCCTCCTTTGGAGACTTTCTAATAGCTTAATATCTTTTTTATATTGCAGCACCCAAAACAGCCCACAATATCCAAAGTGAGGCCGCCCCAGTGCAGAGCAGAGCGGGACAATCCCCTCCCTCGCCTAGCTGGCGATGCTTTGCCTGATGCCCCCCAGGACACGGTTGGCCCTCCTGGCTACCAGGGCACTGCTGACTCAAATTCAACTTGCCATCAACCAGGACCCCCAGGTCCCTTTCCATGGCACTGCTTTCCAGCATCTCATTCCCCAGTCTGTACAAACATGCAGGCTTGCCCCATCCCAGCTGCAGAATCTGGCATTTTCTCTTGTTGAACTTCATATGGTTGGTGATTGCCCAGTCCTCTAATTTGCCAAGGTCTCTCTGCAGGGCCTCCCTGCCTCTGAGAGAGTCAACAGCTCCTCTCAGTTTTGTGTCCTCTGCAAATTTACTCAGTATCCCCTCCGGTCCTGCATCCAAGTAATTTATGAAGATGTTGAAGAGCACAGGGCCAAAGATGGAGCCCTGTGGAACCCCACCAGTAAAGGTCACCATTCTGATGTCACCCCATTCACTATTACCCTCAGTGCTTGAACTGTGACCCAATTGCTCACCCACCACATGACGTGTTTATCCAGCTGTGGGATGGACATTTTGTCCAGAAGGATCCTGTGAGAGACAGTATTGAAAGATTTACTGAAATCCAAAAAGACTGCATCAACTGGCTTCTCTTGACCAGCTGGGTGGGTTATCCTGTCATAGAAGGAAATCAGGTTCAATAAGTAGGACTTTCCTCTCATGAAGCCATGCTGGCTGTGAGGGACAACTGTGTTGTCTTTCAGGTGCTTTTCAACACCTCCCAGAATAATCTTCTCCATAACTTTACCAGGCACTGAAGTGTGACTGACAGATGTGTAGTCTCTAGGGTGCCCCTTCTTGCCTTTTTTGAAACTCAGGATGTTTGCCAGCTTGGCAGTCAACTGAGAGCTCTCCGGATTCCCAAGACTGCTCAAAAATCACTGAGAGAGCTTTTGCAATGACATCAGCTATCTCTTTGAGGATCCTCGGATGAATTCCATCAGACCCTATAGATTTGTAGGGATCCAAGTGGACCAGCAGATCTCACACAATTTCAGAGTCAGCTGGAAGTTGATCATTCTCAGTCATGGTCATCCAGCTCAGGGCACTGAGACTCCCTTGTTTCATCATCTGTGTTGAAGACAGAGGCGAAGAATGCATTAAACACTTATGCCTTGAATAATTTGACAATAAAACTGAATTAATATAACATAAAAATCAAAGTTAATAACTATTTATTTGCTTATCTTTTTAGTAAAACCAGGTTACTTGCTTGCCCACAATTCCCCTTCTGTGCTAAACAGGTGACACAAGCTGTCACAAGGCAAGAGTTCCTATTATGAATGAGAATTCTACATGGCAAAGTTTTACTTCACAAATAAAAGTAATATAATTTAGTTATTTAAGCATGAATTAAGTCTATTTTGAATTCTTTAAACGTGTTTTTCAAAATTAAGGCCTTTGCTACAGTAAAGCAGAGTAAAAAAAATCATGGCTTCATCTCCTCTGAATCCTTAAATATATGTAACCTGGTTTTGGTATCAGGCATATGCATTTAATTTGGTATTTTTTGTTCTAAACTGCTCTGTGAATTTCCTCAATGACTTAAATGTCTCCCTGCCATCTCCAGTGTCTTCTGACCTTGGTAAAGTAGTTATTCTTTTACACTCCAGAGAATCTCCTATATTCAAACTAGACGGAGAGAGAGTAAAATAAGGCTCAATGATATTCTGGTTTCTAGACATGCCATTGCACTTCTGTGCAACTGCATTAATATACACCTGGGAGACATGCATGGTTTGCCATCAGTGGCAGAAATTGTAAGAAATGCTCACGAAAATGTTTTTGCAGAGAATAATTTCCTGAAATAGGTCTTAGGTGAGAGGTCTGGGGCCTTGCTGGAGAACTTAGATTTTATTCAAAGCTGAATATCAGATCCTTGCCTGAAGGCTTCTTTGTAATGATGATTACATCATTATGTAATGGTCATGATACAAACCACGTGGAGAAGCTTGTAGGTGGGAGGAACAACTCAGTAAAATATGATCTCCGGCTCGAAGGATTTCTCTGGATAGCCAGTTTTACACACTGATTTTTAAAATCATGTGCTAATGAATCCAGAACTGGTCCAGCCTATACCAAAGTCTGAGTTTAATTGGAATCTATACATTAACTTCAACAAAATTCAGAACAACCTTCAGAAGCAAGTAAATATTTTTGATGATTTGGTTGTAACACAGACCTTTTAATGTAATTTTGTTCAAACAAGGGAGGAAAGGTGAAAATGCTCTGTTAAGCAAAGTACTGTCAGTAATAGACCAAGAAAAACATAATATTCAAGATAGCTTGAAAAAGCTGTCTGCAACTATTATTTTGGTTTAAGGTATTTTTAGTTACAGGAAGATTAAAAAAAAAAGTGGAGAGGGGATTCCCATGATGCCCTGAAATGTCATAATGGAAGTATGAAGAGGGAAGTACTTGAAGTACTGCAAGGCATAGCCCACCATGTTATTCAGTAGGCAGGGACAAGCCAATGTTAAACAGAAATAACTAAATGCCTTTTCTGAGCTAGACTGATTTTTCACCATATGTCAGAAATAAACTACAGAATTTCATTCTGGCTCTTCTGATTATGTTGTGTTGTTACTTCTTCAGTATTCAAATGACTAAGTGGATGTCATAAACAAAACATATTTACACATAGAAAAAATAAAATGATTGTTCTCTTTTCTTTTTTTTCCTTTTTTTCTTTTTTTCCCCAGTAATCATTTCACTTGACTGCAAAGTATCCCAGAGATGCTTCATAAGATTATAAAGATCACTGTATTCTTTGTTAATATATAAATGAAAACATTGAGGTGGGGGTTGGGTGTGTGAAACTAAGACCTGTCTGTTTTTTTTCATGCTGTTTTTCAAGATAAAGTAAGATTCTTCCAGTGATATCAGTAGGAAGTCATTGCAAGGGAGGGTTGAGATACAGCAATGAAAACATCCTATTGCTTTAAGTGAGCTGACTTTTTAAGATTTTTTTTTTTTTTAATGTTGTTCTATATGTCATTATTTGGTGAGCAACTAGTGGGAAGAGAGATCAACCAGTCCAAGGCTTAGAGAAGAATTATGGCTCTGGGACAAAAATATTCAGGATTTTAGGCTTCATGGCTTAGTGGCCAGATTTGAAAAATACTTTAGAGGCAGAGAGATGCAAGTAGGTTTTTTAATCTCTAATTGAAATAAGATGAAATAGACTCCCAGGAATATTTGAAAACTCACATAGGTGTCATTGCCTTGACTAGAATGACCTAAATAGTTGAGTTCTTTTTCAGATTTACTCAGGCACTTGAGAGTCCTGCCACTTGGCCCGCTTTTTCCTAGATACATAGCAAAATAGCTTGAGGTATTGTTGAGCCACTTTGAAAGATAACATGCTTTTATGAAAAACTCATGGGCTATGTTCAGTAGAGAAGAGGCTGGATTATCTTCAGAAATGTGGGACTTAATACACAAGCAGGAACATGTTAATGGAGTTTCTGACCAGGATAGGCTTAAATAAATTGTTTCCCATACAAATAAAAGAGACCTGGAAAACAGGGAATAATATTTTATCAGCTGGAAATGCTTAGTTATACCGCACTCAAAGGCCTAATGAGTTTTTAGATGAAAACTTCACAAAACAAAGGTTAAAAAAAAAATCTGTAAAAATCTGTGTATTATGTAAATTAATGAAACTGCTAGACTGCTAGCTCATAATACTCTGCATGATACTTTATCAATTATTAGTCTTAAGACCTTATTTCACTTTATACAACAGATTTGTGCGTGGTCATTGTGACCTGCCTTCTCTGAGGAAGAATGAATTAATAATGGGATTAGTACAAACCTGGTCAAAACTGCAACAGTTGGAACTGATTAATTTAGTCAAATAATTAAAATCAGAGTGTCTCTGCCTCATTCCCTTGGGGAATTTGGTTTCTATTTACAGATTAAATAGCCTGACTACAGTAGGTATTGTCTCCAAGTAGAAACCAGACTATACTGTGTAAACAGTGAGTTGCCAAATAGTTGATGGCAGATAACCAACTGCACTGGACTTGCCTGGCACATTTGTTAGACTGTGTATTGGGAATGGAATTCATGATGTAGCACTTTACATGTAGCTTGTTTAGACTGAAAGTGTGATTGCACAGCTACCGGTCATTTTAAGGGCAGATGGCAGGGATTTAGGCTTTCCTACATTTTCATCTGAAACAGTTGGATTAGGAAAACATCAAAAACCTTTCTCTTGGAAGTGCTACACTCGTCCTGCCTATTCTGAACTCTTTTCCTCAAAAGAGACAGGTACTTGTAGCCTGAAAGGCAGATGTTGGTGCTGATACATGGGAGGAATGCGGTATGGAAAGGAAGGAAATGGCTAAGAAATTCAGATATTTTCCCTGCTTTATTTTTTTTTTTTAATATTACTTTGAATCAGCCTAGATCATCTTTTTCCTGGGAGAGGGAACAACACTGTTAGAATTTGGTAAAGGTATTTAAGTGTTGATTTTAACCATAGTGGAGGTCTGTAGAATGTAACCAACACAAGGATGAGTCCTACCAACACATCCTTTCAAATACCCTACAACAGTGAAATTGCAAAAGGGCCACGTAGATATCCATGAAAGGACCCTATGAGAAGAAAGGTGACAGGGAGAGGAATAAAGGCTCATTCCTCAACAGTGCTGAAGAGTTCTTAGTATTTTCTTTGTTGGACTTTTTCAGAATACCAAAAAACACACAGAAACCTTTTATTTTAAGTCAGGTTTTGGGAAAATGTTTGAACAGTGGTTTCTATTTTATTCACAATAGGTCATCAATTAATTGTTTAAAGTGAAAAATAACTAAATATTCCAAGCAATAGACAGTATATCAGAGAAAAACAAGCACTTACATAATAAGGGCCTGTGAGAAACATAGATGAAATTTCAGGATGACTTTTATCATCAGCCCAACATATGTACATGCTCATGATGAGAATTTAGGTTGCATGTTATTGCATGCATGTAGTAAAACTGTGGAGGTAGGAAACAGGTATATCATAAATGACCAGCCTGGAAGAAGATCCCAGCCTGTAAGGGAAAATGAATTAGAGGCACCAGAATGTCCTTTGTTATGGCATCATTTCAGATTCAGTATTTTTCCTGTCTCAAAGTACAAAAATGGTACATTTTATTGCTATCTCTGACAGTAGTACATCAACAGAGAATGTGTCCAACCAAAGAATTTGATACATATAGTAGACTGATAAAGTAAATTTGTAGCATAAAACAATTTGTAATCTGAATATGAAGTCATTTTAGTCTTGATTTCCAGTCTTTAAGCACAGGTGCTTTTCTTGGAAAATGACATTTGGCAAAAATGTGCTTTTCTGCAATGGTAATTTCCATTACTTTTCTTCACATATTGATTTAACCATCACATGAAGAATAAGGACTGTAACTGAAAAGTCAAAATAAGCATTCATCACAATTTGCATTAAGGTTTTATAAATTATACTCAACAGGTCATTAATAGACCCAGCAGAAATTTAATAAAGTGCCATTAAGGAGTCCTAGAAAGCCATGCATAATTTATAACAATACATTGCTTATAATCAACTATAGTACATATTATCAATGACTGTGACGTGCTAAGGACTGTTCTTAAGAATCTCTTAGTTATTCATAAATTATTTGTAAATGGGATAATAAATGATACATGCCTAAAACTTCCTTTATTCCAAATGACATCATCTACTTCATGATTAGCCATTATTCTTAGTGTTGCTCCTTTTGTGTAAGTAGATTTTAGATCCTTCCAGTGCTGTGTAATTTGGTTTTAGCTGAAAGGTTAATTATAAATATATTGCATATTTTCAACTACAGTCAGATGTTTCTATTCCTCAGAAGAATCTTTTTTTCTGTGAAATCGGTTTATATCATCTCTTCTGCATTGTGGGGGTGTTATGAAACAATAGGTACTGTTTTAATTGCTGCAAAGTGGCTGGCAGAATTACGCCCAACACTGATACAGATTTCGTGCATCTCTGCAGCAAGATATTTTCCTTGTCATTCTCTGAAAATGATGACCTAATATCTTCAGCGTAGAGCAGTCAGATCATTCAATGTGGACAATTTATATAGTTTTTTCTCTTTTGGTTTGCTCCTTACTGTCTTTGTATAGTAGGACTTCCTGACCTTGCCTTTCCTCTGCTGTTCTTATTATGACCACTGTCATCAACCCCAGGTTTCTCTGTTGACTTCCTCTTCTAGTTCCTCTCCCTAGTTGGTAATTTCAGACTCCAGAAGCTGAAAAAAGAAACTATGATCCCCCTTGCCCTCCACCTCTTAAAAAAAAAACAAAACGGAACAAACCCCCCCGAAACAAAATGAAAATACCAAATCCCAGAAATCCCTGACTTGAAGCAGTTGCAGTGATGGTATTTCAATGTGAACATGAGAATGAGGACTCAGTTAATACTAAAGTCCCTGTTGGGTGAGAGAAAATATATTTAAACAAAGTGGACTGTCTTCCATCTGCTAGTGTATCAGTAAAGGAGTCAACAGATCACTAGGAACATCCAGAGGAAGGTAATTTCTCTAGGGATCAAAGTTAAATCCTAGTCCCTGAGTGGGGGTTTGTGGAAGTAGTTAGAGGAAAACATTATGGAGAAATTATTATTGAAACAATAGATAGCCTGGTCATACTTGTCTAACTTTAGATTTTACTAAAACCTAATTTATATAAGTTTTCTTCCTAAGTTAAATGCAACAAACTGAGCCAATCTCTAGTCTTTTAGAAAAACAGAGGATTGTGATATATACCCACCAGTAATGTCCATTTCAGGCATTGCTGCTTGGAACTGGCACTGTCTTCATGCTGCCATTACTATTCCAAATGCACACTCAGCATAAAACAATCTGTATTCACACTTTCCATGTTCCAAGTTCTAATTGTTGTTTTAGAGCACTTCACCTTCACAGGTGATTGGAGCAAAGGTCCAGGAGTGACCAAAGCATAGACACAATCACTTTCTGCTGTTGTTTTTTTTTGCCTTGGGCAATGGACTAGACAGCTGTGAACAGCAATGTTTAGCTGCCACCACTAAATCTATGGCCTGTCCTTGATCCAGTGTATTGGCATGGCCTTGCTGCTCCAGTTATGACTTAGGAGCTCCTCTTTTCTTAAATAAATTGGAGTCCATGCGTGCCCCTTTTTAATTCCAACACCTGACCTTCAAAATAATGGTTATATGTCCTATTCTGAAGAATGATTAGAAGGTAGAGTTTGTGGAGAGTTTTTAACTGTTTGAGTTTCCTGTGGGGAATGACTCTCAGATTTCAGCATTGGAGAGTGTGAGCATTTGTTATTTCAAATGAAGGCTTAGATCCCTTCAAAAGGATGTGGTATCCAGCACATGAGCTGCGTGAGGTCAAGGTGACAGGGAGGCAAAGTAGTCTTGTGGGCTGTTTACCTTATTTGTATTTTTGTTTTTTTCTTGCCTGGAAAGCAACAAGACAAACTTGTGAATTACTTGTTAAACTGAAGAGCAAACAACTTGTTTTTCCAGACCTGATTTTAAAATGTTGTGTGTTACAACCTTAATTAATTTTCTCCAGAAAATAAGCAATTTCATGTGACAAGGGGGCTAATACACGAGCTTGTAATGAAGGTTCTGGAAGACAGAGATGTTAGTGGCAGTCACAAGAAGTGTTTTTACCATGACTTGTGGTTTCTGGGCTTGACTTTGAGAACCTATTCCTCTGTGTACCCCCTCCACATACACCTGCAGGGAGTTGTGTGGCTGTCTCATTTCCTGTAGTACACTTTCTTGTGTAGTGCATTTTCCCCAAAAAACCTTCAAAATATTTGTTGTGTCCCTGTCTTCTTTCCTACTTTCTCCCTCTCTCCCTCCCTCTCCTTTTGCTTTCAGGACTGATGTGAAAATTGTCAGAGTAGGAATTAAAATAACATTTTTGTTAAATTTGTAAGAGTTAGCTAAGGTGACAGATCCAGTACTCCTGCTTTAGGCATCATTTGAAGTTTGCTTACTGCACACCTCAAACAAATGTGTGCCAAGAAATCAGTAGGAAATTTATGTGTTTAAATGAAAATACAGCTTTGAGTCATTGAAAAAAAGACTTTGGTTATTGTTTTATCTGTCCATCTAAAATTCTAATTTCCTGTGAATTATCAACTTGATATGAGTCATGGCAGTATAGAAGAATTTTTATTTAAAATGTATGTTGATATTACATTTATTTAAAAACATTTGGATTTCTTATTCTAAATTTAATGTTTCCACATTTTCAAAAAGTAACATTCTGCTTAGTTTGTAGGATTTCTTCTAAATTCAGTGTGAGTTGGGCAACTGATATAATGAACAAGTCTTTTTGAACTGTGTTGTATGAACAAATCTTTATTAAAAAGGTGCCTTTTTTTTTTTAATGGAAAACCACTCCTAATAGAGTCTTGAAATATAAAACCTACCAAGACTTGATCTTGACATTCACTAATTCCCTATAGAATGTGTGGGATTTTTTTTTTTCAATCTTTATGAATATGACTATTCTTAAGTTTACAGCTTTATGCTGGATAGAGGTATGTAAAGATACAGCACTACAGAAATGATCTGAAAATGAAAGGTCCTGGAAAATTTAAAGATTCATTTGAATGGCAATATATTAAATGGTAATGTTTGAAGACTTAATAGGAGTATGTCCAAAGAGCTAATGGCTGATATTGGAAGTGGTGCTACCTGTCTTAACCTTGTTTTAATATTAGGATAGATAAGGACAATTGAGTTTTAGAACATTTTGAATTTTAGTTGCCTTTTCTTTCATGATACATTCCTCTATACCCATACCATAGTTTAGGAATAGTATTCTCCAATTTAGTATTCCTGCTAAAACCATGGTGCTGCTTGTTTACTCCTCCCCCTCCATCTGGAAGTCCAAAAGCCAGAGATCACATATTGAGACAAAAACAATTTACTGGAAACAGCAAAGAGATAAGAAAATGAACAGTAACAGCAACAATATTAATGACAGAAATATACAATATATATAAAAAAGAGAGTTAATCAGATTCAAAAATGCTCGCTGCAAACCCCATGACAATAAACAAATACAATATGGCTCTCCCCACCATGTTTTCCCAAATGGAAGGAATGCCCTGCTCATCCAAAGTGAGAGAGAATCCCTTTCCCCCACCCAAGCAATGACGTGAGGTGGTACTGAATAATAGTAGGGTCCTGGCTATTGCAAAAAGTTAACACTCTCCTGGCCAAAACCAAAGATCCAACAGCATGTCATAATTAAATATATATTATTAACAGTCTTCTCTTGGTTTCAGGAAGATGGCCAAAGAATAGTAACAGTGGGTCCAAATTTTCCTTGAAAACTGAGGGATAACTATATTGCAGCAAATTTAAAACATGATAGTTTGCAAATTACAAATATAATAGCTATAACACTGTTAGCATAAAATCAGGGACAAGAAAAGAATGTCTGCTATTCCAAACTGTTTTCAGTTTTATCAGTGAATTAATGTGAAACATTGCTCTCTAGGTTTTCTGTTTCTGCAGGACCTGACTGTACTGCTCTTGAGGCACAAAATACCTTGGTGTGTGACAGGGTGGATATTGTGATTTCGCTAGTGGAGCTGATTGATAACCAAAATTAGCTATGACTGATGGATAAATTTCATTATTTTACTGAGATGGAGGACAGTCTTTGCAATACTTAGTTCAAGGTGACACAGAGAAAAGAAAAGCAGATGGACTGTGCCTTGTTCAGAGAAATAGCTGGCCTGAACTAGAATGTTGCTCAGCTTCCCAGGGGTTTAGTTACCTCCATTAGCTAGAAGATCTTCTTAAAGACCTATTAAAACTTATGCTCTGCTGTATGACTTCAGGATTAATATCTGAAGTGACATTTCTTCGGTCTTAAATCAGATTGTCCAGCAGTTCCATCTTTCAGCCTTCTGCATCAGAGAAATCTCAAGGCAGTACTGGAGGAAACCCTGAATTACTTTATAAATAGGTCTGGAGATGGTTAGGGTTTTTTTGGTGTAAACCTTACACATTTCTAATTCAGAAAAGTCTGAATAATGAATAATAAAAACAGATCACAGTTTAACCTTCTTATTTGCTTCAGCCTCAGGAGGTAATTAGTCACACTTACATGGAGGCAACAAAACGTAGTGTTTTACACCCTGAAAGCTGACACAGCATTACTTTTACTTCTAGGCTTAACATGAACATAAGCACTTGTGGTTTATTTTCATAAAATAGGTCAAGGAGAGAAGCAGAATTAATTACATGCCTTTTCTATAGTGAATCCCCAAACCCCATAGCTGAATACATTCCATTAGATATACACACCTTTTTTCCCTAGCTTTAGTCTCATTTTTTGTAAACTGACAGTACTCACAGTTCCTCATCTCTGGATTGATTATGGCCATCTACACTGTCTTCACCTGCTCTGTCTACCGAGATTTATTTTCTTTATCCATTTTGTGACAGATACATAATTTTCTTTAGCTTTTTATTCCTCAGAACTGAAACTAAATTTTGAACTACATGTTACTGTGCTTCCCTAACAACACATATCAGTGTAACTATGCTTTTATTATAATCAAGCACAGAAGACATGTAATAATTTAATGGTAAAAGTGTTTCCCTTGGGCATTGTCTTAAAAGAGGGAACAGTTGCACAGGAACATAAAGACTCTCCCTTGCAGTATCAGATATCAATATTCTGCTTCTCAGTGTGCTTGCTGCACTGCCTGAAGGTTTCAGTGTGCTGGAGGTAGCTAAAAACTCCCTCTCTGCCTTAATCCCCACCAGCAGCCCAGCTATGCTGAACCTGGAGCTGACAGAGGGCTGTGCTTACCTAAGTGATTGGGCAAGCAGTCAGGTTTCACCTCCTGCAAGAAGCAGAGCCACCTCTGTGATGCGTGGCTGCCACACAGCAGTGAAAAGTAAGGGTTAACTCACTCCTCTACTTTCTCTCTAAATAGTTTCCGTTTTCTTCAGCTGTTGCCTCTGCCTCAAGGGCAGGAGTCAGGGAGCTGGTGGAGACACCCTGCTGCTCAGCCTGGTGCCTGTGTAAGGAGGGGACAGTGGGGCACAGAGGCTTCCTGTTTCCTCTGTCCCCCACACGCAACTGTGTCTGTACCACACAGAACAAAAGCATCCAGCTGTTTACAAGCTGCTGTGTGTGCAGTGCCAGCATGTATATGTCTGTGCCTGTGTGGCCTTCTGCTCGTGCTTTGCAGTTACCCTCTCCTTGGGGCTCTTTGCTGTGCACCCAGGAATGCATTCATACTGGGTTGCCCATATCTGGTGCTTAGTGTGGCATGTACAAAAGGCCCATTTCAGTGAATGCCTTCTGGGCCTTGATGGTTTTTGCAGAGTTATATGAGTGTCATGGATAATCCCCAGTGTTCTGCCTCTTCTTCATGAGAAATTATCAAAAAATGTTCACAAAACATCATTTTTTTCATTAATGCGCGCAATTTTTTGGAATGTTTTAACTGGCTCCACTAATGAGTTCTCATCTGTTGTAATTTCCCTCCTAGGCAGGAGAAAACCAAAAAAGCCAGCCTTTGGACTGGGAGCCAATGCATTCATTTGTAAGTTTTCCAAGTATTGGGTGTTGCAAGACAAAGAGATTTTGTAATAGTTCTGGACATGGTATAGTCTTTATGAACAACCTCACTTGTTAGAATTATTACTTCCAGAGCTCATCTACAGAATTAAAAGCTTCAGCTTTCTCTGTATAAACAGAAACCTCACTGCTGGAGAAATGATCTTATGAAACAGCTCCAAGCTCTTAGTTCCTATTTTTACCACCAAATTTGCCTGCAGCTGCCACTTTGAATTACTTCCATCTTTCTCTGCTTAGAACAACCAAGGGAGTAGAGAAAAGAGAAAAAGAGGATCTTTAGAGATTTTGATTCTTTAAGATGCAGTAAGAATATGTGTAGCTGAAAGCTCGATAAGAACAGAGCCAGAATGGATAGAACAATTAATGCCTACATTTGTCTGTGCTGGTTCCTCCCTTTTCGTCATGTAACCAAATGTCTTATTATTATTGCAGTATAGATCTGTAGGCAATCTAGGACAGAAATGCAAGTTAGTTTTCTTATGCATCACCGACTTTCACAGGATTGAAGAGTTCACAATTTGAAAAAAACCTTCCATGTCCTTATTTAAGAATTCAAACCTATGTTTGGATTTATAAAACTAACAGTTATGCTTTTACTCTTTTGTGAGATGAGAAAAAAATATAGGGCAAAAATATAGCAAGCCCTTTTAGTTTTGATTTATAGAGTTTGATATGTGTTGACCTCACTCTGTCTACAAAGCAAAGGAGTGTGGGGTTGTCTCCTCTTATCACTTATATTACAGTGATCAGTCTACTGTAATTTTTATCTGTTTCCTGAGATACTGACAGTGTAGGGTTCTTGGTTTTTACTCTTCTTCAATCTAAAAAACAGTGTTAAAATAATCAAGTGCCAATTGAAAATTTGATGGTTGTATTTAAAAGCAGATATATTTTTTTCCCCACAGCGTACTTTCTTATATATTATTGCCATTGTTGTTTAAAAATAAATAAGAAAAAGTAATGTAGTTTCAGGATTTTTACAGTAAATCTTTCTTAAGCTTGGTCATGTCATGATTATATTTGGCTTCTGCATTTTCTCAACTGTGTCACAGAAAGAGAACTGTTATGTGGTTCTCTCCCATGATGCATTCACAGTAAGGATGTTCAATAACTGCGCTATTTTTTTCTCCAAATTCCAGTCATGTGACTGTGCTAAAAATAACTCTGCCTGTGACTTCTGGCTTTGTAGATTTGCTATATTTGCTGTAAGTGGAAGAAGATGAGCAGTGGATTGGAGTCAAACCTGATTGCTCAGTAGTGGTCTCTTACTGAAGCTGTGAAATGCCATGTGAAGTAGTTGTTAATTTACAGAATTAATGTCAATTAATACTGGTTTTCTTCACAACCTAATAGCATATTCTACATGTGGACAGACAGGGAAGAATAGATATCTCTCAAATACTCTGAACTTCACTTCTATCTACTTCTATTTTAAAGATGTAAGTTTAGAAGAAAGGTGGAAATAGGAGGCTATTTGCATCATGTATTTGCCTAATTTCTCTGGAGAGCTGAGTAAGGTTAATGGCAAGAAACCAGATTCTCCATCACCAAGGAAACAGATTGACCTATGCCAATAATGCAAACATGATCATGTATAAAGATTAATATCAATCTGAGGGTATGGCGATGATTTCAATGGTTTTATTACATGAAGTACTGAAGAAAACGATTAGCCTTTTAAAATTTACCTAAAGGAGGGTTATGTGGATGTGTGCCTGGAAACATCAATGTCAAGGGCACAAGACACAGCAGGCAATATCCAAGAGGATAGAACAACACCTGATGAGAGGTAGATTTACAAACCATTAGCCTACTGCTTTGAGATAGGGACCATTTTGTTTTCTTAAGTTCCTGCTGAACTGATCATCAGCCTGACAATTTGCATTTCCTCCCATCTGCCTTCTTGCCATTGACTTTTATGAAAGCCAAGGCCAGGCAGAAGCATGTGTTTGGGCTGATCAAGAAGATAATCTGATGCACAAAATGTTTATGCTCTGCTCTGATTGAAATCAACAGAAGACTATTGACTTGAGTTGAGCAGAATCTTGTCTTTTACAGGGAAAATTTATTGCTTCTAGCAATTAGCTTCTCACAGGATCTTGGCCTCTAATGAATAAAACAGTACTCAAATTTCATTTATGATAATAGTGCAGGATATTCTCATGCAGTGCTGAGGAATCTGTTGGGTAAAACATGCACTAAAAATCTTACACAAGGCCAGTGCATCAATAAATTTTGAGTATTGTGACAACTGAGGACATGGGGATATGTATGTACATAACCTGAAACACACTTGATATTGTAGTTTCTTTATTATATGTTAGAGCTTATCTGTCTTCTTTCTTGCCTTACTGTACGAAGCAATTCTCAGGGAAAGTAACAGAGCCATGACAGCAAAGTGCCTTTAACTTTTCATGATCATTTATTCACATGGAAACTCAGCTTGACTTCTTCTACTTCTACCAAAATATTTTTTCAAGTCTGAGCTCTCCAGAGAGATCACTGAATGACAAAGCAGTACTTTGACTGCAAGGAGAGGAAACCTGAGAAAGAAGGCTGAGCTTTTAAGAAATTGTCTTAGCAGGACTGAAAAACTGGAAGGGAAGCAAAATTTAAATGATGAGTGGCAACATGTGGAGGATGTTTTTTCACTAGAGGGAAGAAAAATAAGGGAGAGTAAAGATTCTGAATGCTGCACAGCACCCTGATCCAATCCAGAGAATACCTTAGAGGGGCTAAATTGTATATAAGACAGTACAGAGAGGGACTTTTCCTGATGCAAGACAAAATCTGCTTATCAATTTGCTACTAAGTATCCCTGAAAAAGTGAACTCTAAATTGGGAGTGTGTTTTCAACTGGAAGTCTGAGTAAGACAGTTGTGCTTAAAGACATTAGTATATCAAGAGGGGATTTAGGGGTTTCCTAAATGTCTGGGATAGGAAGTGCTATTGTCACAAATTAGAAACTGAAAGAGGTAGTAATAAGGAGGCTAATAAAAGAGAGTCTTTGCAACTTTTCAAGGGGAACAGAGAGAGAAAACTGCATAAAGAACACCCCATTTGTCTAGTTGTCTTTGTATTATCGTGGGTTGTATTATTTTTCAATGTAAGTCCTATTGTATCAGCCAGGGTTCTTTGATCTGTTTTCTTTTCTTTGGCTAACATTTCTGTCTCTTACTGTATCTAATAAGGAGGCCAGTGCATGCCGTGTAATTTTATTAATTTGAAGCCCTACAAATAATATTAAAAATCTTGAATGCTATCCTTGCAGTAAATACCATCACTGAAAGCCAGACTCTAGGAGAAAAGTGCCTCTAGATGCTGGTTCATACTGGTTAAAACCATTATGATATTGTGGAACTTTTGCCTTCAAGGGGCAAAAATGCATGAGACAGCAATAAATCTCACATTTTTATTTGAACAGCTTCCCAGAGAGCAGGGTAAGGGAAGTTCTATTAAATTTACAGGTGATATTAAGCTCCAAGTAAGCAAAACACTGGTGCAGAAGAATTAGGGAACCCCCCTGAAAGGCTATAATAATTGTGGTGTCTGATCGTTAGTGATACAGTCAGACTGAATATATATACATAGCAGAGTAGAATATCCAGATTTCTAGTGATAACGTTTTGGAAGGATACTTAAGCACATGGTTATATCTCTATCTAACTAGCAAAGCTTAGGAGCTCTTGTGCTAGATTGAAATGTTGTTACCGTCTTAAACATTGTCAAAATCATAGGAAATCTTTTTGTCAAATTGCAAGGAAACAACTGCCTCTCTGGGACACACAAAGCACAGCTCCCTTCTGAACATGGTTCCTGATGAGAATTTGGACTGTGACAAGAACTTGAGATAAGACTATTGTCCAATTATCTCAAGCCCGAGAAGAAGTAAAGAAGTCTCATTGGGTGGTGGAGTAGAAGGGTTCTCTGTGTGTGATGGCAAAATCTCTCCCCGCCAAACAGATGGAGTAAACCCCCACTCTGGGAAGACCACGTACACCTGGGACATTCATGTGAGAGGCACCTCAGAATGGGCTATAAACCATCAAAAGACCCCCAAAGTGCCCCCTGACTCATTCCTGAGGCCTTCCCCCACCAGAGAACTGTAGGACACCTGGTCCAAGTGATGCAACAAATCTCTGTTACAAGTCTGTTGCAAGAGACTGCAAAGTTTTCCCCCCTAGGGGAGGTGCCTGGGCATCTCCTGATCTTATATTAATCGCACTCTGTGTTTTGTGGCACCCTCACCACTGAGAAGACCAGCACAAAAGGACCCACCCACAGGATGCTGCCAAGTCCATGGAGTGATGATGCATTTTCTATTTTAATCTCTCTCTCACTCTCTTTCTTCCAGAACCTCTTTTTTTCCTGTTTCTTTCTCTCTCTCTTTCTCTACTTCACATTTACTGCTAAATAAGTTCCATACTATTGACTTTGGCATATGGTCTCATTTGTACCTTAATTTGGCCAGAGGCATTTCTAATAATTTTGATGACCAGATCATAACAGCTCTCCAGCACAGGAAGGAGATATCTGATGTGAGACTCTTTTTTTGCACATCAGTATAATGTATACAACTTGTAAGACTCTTTTTCTGTTCTCTGGAGTATCTGAACACCAGCAAGTCCCTGGACTAAGTGCACTCTCTGTTCTTCTATGGCAATTCCTTCATTTCTTCTGTATTTGGAACCACACACCTGGCTACAGCTACACATTGTTAGAGGCAGTGTTTTGAGAGCTATGCCCATTGACTGGAGAGGCTTAGATGTTGAACCAGAAAGTTGGTGGAGATTTAAGCTGAGACATCATCCAGCCCTTGTTTCAGGCACATTCCAGCTTTTTTTCTCTGCTCTGTAGAAACTTTTGAAGTTTTTCAAAGACAGTTCCTCAGTTATCCACACATAAAAGATGATCCACAGGTCTTCCTTGAAGTAACTCAGAGAAGAGAGGCAAAGCATGTTGGTAATGTCTTCACTCTTTTTCAGATCACTGAGGACAAATGGTACAAATCCCAAAGACTAATCGTGTGACTCTTGGACTGATCCTCTGGCAATTGCTATCTGTTTACCTGTGGTGTACATGTGTCGTGTTTCTTTCTATAGCCATACCCAGTCACTCCTAACAAGGGCAGGGAAGAAGAAATGTTTTGTTATATGAAAGAGCTAGTTATGAAATTCAGAGCTGGTTTTCTGTAGGCACAACACATTAAGGCACTGAATTAAGAAAAAAAATAAAGAAAAAATTCTGGTGCGGACACTCCTATGAAAGACAAGGCCATTTGTTTCAAACTTCTGTATTTCTGCTGTGGGTTTTGCCCAGCATCTTGTGCAAAAAGATATAAATTTCATTCTCTAGATTAATAAAACGTTCTGGCTTTACCTCTTTCTTTGATAGGAAATGTTTGGTTGCTTGAGCAACCTGAACCTGAGGCTTCAAAGACCTCTATCAAATCTGAGTATTCAGATAAATTAGGCAATTGTGCAGAAGGCACAGAAAAGAAATTTTTTTGACAGACTGGCAAGAGAATATTTTTGATTCATTTCCCTACTACTTGGCTTCTTCTGTTTGTGTGCTTTTGTCCTTCTTAGCAACTCCAGTAACTACCATTATTCTGTAAGCCTCATGAATTTTCAGCTTGGGCTGGGGCTAGCTTTGTAATAATATTAACTTTTCTGGAACTCGAATCTGTTTGGTGAAAACTGCTTCTAATCCTGATCTACCTCAGTTCCTCTCTCAGTGATCATTCAGGTCAACATCCTTCTAGATATCTGAACACATGGTTCCTATGCAAGGGCCTAACTCTCACTGAAATAAAAAATCCCAAATTTTATTTCTTTTGGACTCCTGATTTTTCTGTAATTTTTGTGGTTGATAGCCTTGGTGTCCTTCTACCATGTCCATTTAATTGTCTGTTTGGCTGAAGATCATAATGTCTGTCCCCTTCTGAAAGGCTCTACGATTATTTGATGTGCATTGCTTTGGCAGAACAAAGAAGCTCTTTGTAACAGACAAATACAGAGAACATGACTCTGATCTATTCCACTTCAGAGTATTGAGAATATATAAAGTTTTAGTTCATGGTGCATATGGTTCTGCCAAAAATTCCAGGTCATATCAAACGTATAACTTGGACCAAGAACCAGAGAACCCATATTTTAACCTAAAAACACAGGCAGGAAGAGTCAAAGCATAACTTCCAGCCATGTCCCAACATTTCCTGGGCCTGGGTTCTCAACCACTACTCTGCCTCCCACTTTGTTAGAAGATTCTAAATTAAACTAAAGACTCAGCCTATATCTGTACTTCATGACATTTTTATACAAACCTTTACCATCATAATAATTTGTGATTTCTTTGTGGACAAGGCAGTATCCAGAGGATTCAAATGTCCAGTTCGGCTATGTTCTTCAGCAAAGTGGGTATTAGCTTCTCTCCCCTGCACCTACTTGATGTCTTTCTTTAATGGTGTAAAAGAAACATACTTGACAGTTTAAGAATATTACTTTTGTCATTGAAGACTGTCTTTTGTTTACTTATCTTTAACGGCAGACATCCATTCTTCTGACATATTTCCCATTAAAGCAGGAAAAAAAAAAAAAGAAATACAATTCAGATTAATTTATTAAGTTGTGAGGGATGTCATTTTTGGGTGATTTTGCTGCCCAATTTCTTTTCTATAAGAAATATTTCACTTAAGATACAGACAGATACAAAATGATTAGCTAATTTCAGCACCTGTAATTTATTTTTTTTGGTCTCTTTGGAAGGTTTATTAAAGAAAAAACCATGAAACACAGATGAAATCAAGTAGATTTGAAACTATCATTGTTTCTTCACATGACCCATTCATTTGATAACTACAGTCCATTGAAAATCTGCTTTTGTTCATAAAAATCAGCCTCCTCACCTTTAAATAATATGAGCACCTGTGCATTTTTTCATAGTGCTTATAATGTTATTTAATGTCTGTCTGTCACCCATGCACACCTAATACTAAGGTGAGTCACAGAAATATTGGGATGAATAGATACCTGTCAACAAGTAAGAGTCAACACTGGTGGTTCATTGTTTTCTTCAGTGCATGAATACCTTTTTTAATATAAAGACTATTTAAAACCCGTCTATATATGTTGCTGGAGATAAATGGACTGGCAGGTTGCATTCTATGCTTTTTTTCTTGTTTTTTTTTCAGACTTTGTCTTTTTTCGTCCAAGCATTAGAAAATCCCAAAGCAAAATCAGATTTACATTAGAGCTACACAATTCAAGTGTATGAATCCTTTTATTGCCTCTTGATGTCATAACCAAAAGGAAGATTAGACCCTGTAGTGGAAGACAGGTAGGCATAAATATCTGAAAAGTGGTTGTAGCTGAAACCTTTTTGTCTTCTGAACATCATTCTAGACAATGAGTTGCACACAAGCTGGTACGGAATGAAGTTTGCTACACAGATGTACCAACACAGATGTGACCTTTGAGTCACAGATGTGGAGAAGGACTCTCATTACATTTCTCTCCAAAGTTCTCCCTAGTAATTTTGCAGTATTTCCCTTTCTTATAAGTGCTATGAAAATAATGATGATTTTTTTTTTTAATATATGTTAGGTAAATAGCAGAAACTTTTGACTGCAACAATAACATTTTAATTTTTTTAAAATATTTTTTCAAGTGTAGTGCCCTTGAAAAGTTTTTACACAATTATGTAAGAATAGGGAGGAAACAGGAGTAGAGGTGATAAATTACATCTTCCTCTGTTTGCAAGTCTATAGAAGACTTCCTCTTTTTGATTTCATCAATCTAGTAGTGCAGACAGCAATAAGGCTAAAATGAGGTTAGTTCTGAGATAGATTGAATCTGTCAGTACACACTAAACTTTGGCAGGATTCCACAACAGCCTGAAAGTTGGTGAACTGAGATGAAGAAGCACTTTCATCACTATAAACCAGACATGTCAGCATGCTGACGCCTAACACCCAGGGAAAAAACCACCACCCTGAGCTTTCAAGAGATACCACACCTGCTTCTAATAATAAATTACATGTTACTTCCTATCTATTCACTTAAACTGAGCTCTGTTTATGTTTTACCTGACTTCATGACTTTGAAGTTTGGATTAAAAGTATTTTAAAAAAATAATTTCAATTCGTGGTGCAGACCTTGGTAGACAGTATTTACAACCCTTCCAGATAAAGAAACTTGTACAGCAAATTTCATCACCAGTTTGCTATACTCACACAACAGTTTTTTCCAGCTGTGGGTATATCCCTGCTCCTGCTTGACTGTTTAAGTTCACAAATGTGAAGTAGGATAAAGGCACACAAAGCATTTATACTGGCATTATCTCTGCTGTGAAGGGGGCAGTTTGTTTTGTTAAAAAGAGAATAGAATTGGATTTAGCATGTGATAGTTTGAAACAAATGCCACTGTGTCAGGTCATCTTAAAGTCCAGCTTTGAATAGTATATCCTGGAAAAATGCAACATTATTTCTGTTTTGGTATCCAAAGGGAAATATTTTATTCCAAGCTAAATATCCATCTTTAATTTATAGTAGTTTCAACTAACCAAATTTGTCTGTAGAGAGTAAGGATCAATAACAAATTAACATGTTTTGTGCTGATCAGCAGGTGTTCTAATTCATCAGCATTTTCAATCATTTTTATTGAGCTTTGTTCAAGTCTGTTTTCACAGGCACATTTTGTAGCATAAAAAAACCTTAGCAAATAAAACATGTAACTACAGGAAATTGCTATTAACAGCATGTATAATGAGACGCAATATGAAAAATTCTTACAAACCACTATAAAGCCACAAAAGCAGGAAAACAGGCATAGAACAGGTCAGTAGGCTATTTAGCTAAGTCAAAAAGATTGCTTCCTTTTTCTTTTTCTCTGTTTTCTTTTCAAAAAATTTAGAAGGATTTTAGAGGGTTTTTTTTAGTAGGAGCCCCATCAGCTCCGGGAGCTGAAACTGCTTTTTGATTTTTATTTGTATCTATTTATTTCTGCTTGCATTGAATCTATCAGAGATCGTCCAGAACTAGAATTTATATATGCTACCGAAATACATATGAATAATTAATATACATAAAAATGCATTTGAATGTCTTATTTATTTATAATCACAGTTAGTGATGGCTTGGTCTTCTCCCCCTTGTTTTTTGTCATAAAATGAATTTTAGTATGCTACCTCAGGTCCTGCTTCCAACTAGCTTTGTAATAACACAAAGTTAAAATAAAAGTAAACACTCTTAAGCAAAACATTTTTTGTTTTTTTTGAGAGCTTTGCAAAGCAATAGTTTTGGTAGTGTATCTGAATTAGTAGAGTGCAACAAAATTCAAACCAGGTGTAGAAGACTGCATCATCATTCACAGTCTTATAGCTGCTCCTTTCCACATCTGATCTTAATTTGATCCTTTAAGTCTGCAAAACTGTGCTGTAAGTTCACATTTGGTTGTTTTGTGAGAATCTCAAAATTTTCTTTTTCTTTCCATAACTAGAAATACAGGAAGACAAAAAAGAGAGAATAAAAACTAAACTCATAATAAAAACTTTATAATCTCCAGCAAAATTTAATTCTACAAACAAGCCAAGAATTACAGAAAACAGACTTTTTGTATGACCATATAAATTCACATACCTTTTAACCTTATTGTCTTCTTCTGTTTTAATAAGAAATACTGGATGTAAAAGGAAATTTTCAAGATATCTTTCAAAATATTTTCAATCTTCTATTCCACAAAGAGCAGCATTACACTCCTCACTGTTCAGGTCAAAGTTGACCCCATGAGAGCTCAGTCAATTCTTCTGTCTCAGTCTGTTACTCACAGATGATGTTAGGGATGGTTATTGAAGTGAACACCTCTTTGTAGCTATGTCAAATAAAGAAACATCAGTAACAGTTATAAATTATGAGTCTTCTCATGTTTCATGTCATAACTTCAAGAATTTTTCAGGTAATATAATTGATGACTATTTTTCAGCAAATCAGCTTTATAATACCTCATAGATGGTTACAGATCTGAAAAAAATATTCTGAATACCTGGTTTGTGCTTTCAGTTTTTCCAAATGATTTATCAGCAGACCAAAGAGGTTTTCAGATCTCTCTCATGCAGTTTTAATCAAATGATGTAAGGCACCTGTAAATCTGAATTCCATAATGAAACAGTGGTCAAACAGGTAGGTTATTTCTTTGTTACTCTATTGCTCTTAAAAGAGATCTCTGTGGTCTTTGCTATTTGAAACTGCATTTCTCAACATCATCTGGAAGAAATAGCTCTCTGACACCAATTGAAAATACCGTTGAAATTGATTTCCTTCAGATTTTGCTCAAACAAATTTTGGGCACATTACTTTCAAGTTTATATATCACCACTGTTGCCTAATTATTTGGGTTTTTTTTTTTTGTTTGGGTGTTTGGGGCTTTTTGTTCTTTTTGTTTTGGTTTGGGGTTTTTTTGTTTACTTCCTCATGTCTGTGTGAATTTTATCTTTGGCTTTAATTTCATGGCAGTTTAGAGCAATAGACAGAATCTGCAGTACCACTTCCTGTGAATCTCTGAGAGGCTGAGGGAGCATCACTTTCATTGTAACTGTGTAAGAGCCTTCTCTGTATTCCAGGTGGGAAATTAAACTTGATGCTGCTATTTGCAACACTTCAGGCTATGTCTCTAAGACATACATATATGTGAATGTATTCCTGAACCTGTATTTTCATTTTCTCAATAATAGGTGACACACATTAAAATTTCTATCCCCTGGAAACTCTCAACTTTGTGAAGTGACATGACACCTGTTTCTTGCAGCTGCTTGGGATTGCCACCAAGCTATGCTGCAGTTCACTCTAAGGTGGTATTTTTTATCACACTTGTGTACATGGGGAAATTTTAGGTTTCCCTTTCACTTGCACTCAAATTGCTGCCCACAGTTTCAGTTCTAAAGGTTAGGCATTGGAGGGAAATGAGAGCTTTAAAACAGTTCTTAAGTGTTGTATAGGAAAGCTGTTGAAAAAGTTAACTGAATTATGTGTCTTCCAGCAATATTTGGGCATTCTTTATTGTGCCCTGAGATCCAACGTAAGTTGGCAACATTGAAAAAATTCAGACTCTTCTTTTAGTCCAACTAGCAGGGGCATGTTCCTGCAAGGAATAGAGGAAGCTTGTCTCTTTTAATGGTGCGATGCTGGTAAGTACACAGATCCAGAGCCTGAAGAGTTTCCATGCTCCGTAGTGTCGATGTATTTCCCTTGGTCCAGAATTTCCAGATGCTGAACCTGTCTCTGTGTTGTGCCATATTTCCAGTTTCTGAATCTCATATATGTTGAATCCTTCTGATTAGAAGAAGTGACTAAGCAGTTTTTCAATTTGCCATCTCCTCTAAATGAAAAACCCTTTCCTGACATGCTTGTTACAGCAGCAAGAACTTACAATGTCATTATGCAAACTGTAGAACTACTACCACAACCTTCATGGACCAACTCTTTATTATGTTTCCTGACTCCTCTCTAGAAAATCTTTACTCCGTTTTAGACCCAAAGTAAGGTTGCTCTTTTTCTTTTTCTTTTTTTATTTGTTTTTAGTCTAAATCTAAAGCTTTTGGTTACAAGTTGGTTTTCTATTATCTATCCATGCACTTCTAGATAGGAAGTTCCCAGGGTGGGGCAAACCCTTTCTCTTCTTCAGTGTCTTGGCAGTCATTCAGAATTCACAGTTTTACCAGTATGAGGGGTACCATCTCCACTTCAATGAAACTGTTCTGTAGATTGCCTTTGGTTGCTCCACTGTGTCAAAGTGTCAAGCTTCAACTTCAAAATGAACTCCTGAAGCCATTCTGATGATTGAAGCGGAAATATTATTTGTCATTCACAAATCTAAGGTGTGACTTTAAATCAAGTGACACAAATGGAAACCTGCTGCTTCAGATGTTGAAAGATAGACTGATGGTAACCTAGAAAGCATTTTGACTGGCAGAGCTAGATGTCCAAATATTATTTTCCATCTCTGACTTATGGACACATAAATATCTCCTTTTATGGGAGAGACCTAACACCATTATCCTGAGTTTAAACTTATGAACTGCATAGCAGAGTTGAGATATTTTTGGAGGATTTTAACACCACTTTGCATTTTTAAATTGTATTTCACCCTAATACTTACACACAGATAACTTTTCAAAAAGCCTTTCTTAAGAAAGAAAGAAAAATAAAAGCTCTGGGTAATAGGAATTAAGCTGTACATTCAAAAGAATTGGCCATCTCATCATCTGGTTCAAATTAGGGTGATTCCATGAATTTGTAGCAGCTGGGCATCTGGCCCAGAGATTTGTCTAATCTGGGACCCGAGCCTTGATAGATAAGGAATTCCCATCAAAGCACTTAAAGCCCATGTTCTTTTTTTAATTAGGTGACATTTGCAAAAATGCACTGGAGAAAGCTGAATAGTCTTGATCTCTTCACAATTATAATCTATTTTCCTGTATTGTAGCTAGTTTTTAAGGACCTTCTCAACTTATTTCTTATTTGAGAGACAGTACATATGTTTAGTTGCAAAACAAAGAGATGTGTTTATTCTTCCACTGGGGCCCTCAAAAAAAGACTCAGAGATAACTGTGTTGCAAGGAGCTTACATTGTTGTAAATTCAGCTGAATTTGGTTCATGCTCTTCTCATTCTACTAACCCTCAATTTCATATCCCTATTTAATTATTTATTAAACTCTTTTCCTTCCTGTAGTCATGGTCTCTCTGATCCATAGAAATAGGAGCACAGCTACAGAATCAATTTCTTCTGCATTTTTGATCACAAAGTATGCGAATAGCTCTGAAATGATGATGTTATTTATCAAGGCACTTAACTGTCATATACGGGATTTATGTGACAGTTAAGTGAGAACTTTCGTAAGTTACTATACACAAATACACAGCCAGCAAACAGCTTCATCTCTGTGTGTGTGTGTCTGTGTGTGTATGCAGCAAAACACAAAATCAAAGGTCAAAGCAAAAAGACATTATTCTATTCTACTTTTTCCAGATGTGCTGGAAAGAATGTTAAAAATGTTTCATATTAAAATGGCCTAATGGAAAGGAAGCAGCAACTGATTCTCGACCATTTTGAATTTACATGAGAAAACAAGATTTCCTTAGAAGCTAGAGATATGCAAGCATTTTTTAATTTGTGTCATGCAATTGTTTATCTATGTTACCTTGCTACACAGGTAACATAGAAAGGTAACAATATCTTAATATTGCTATTTGTATATTCATACTATATATATTTCTGTGATTGACTGTTCCACACCATAACAAAAATTTGTATTTTCCTGAGCACAGCATGCTTAAATATTGCATTTAATGAAGTAGTATAATTCTTGGTATGTTTCTTTTGACTTAAGACTTACAGTTTACATACATGCAAGTTTTATGACACTGAATCAAGAACTGGGGCAGCTGAAGAGTGGACACACATCTGTCCTGCGACCCCTACTAAAGCTGGAGGTCATGATATTCTTAACCTGGCTAAACTCGTCTTTGAAATCCTGAGCCTGTAAGACTTTAAACATGTGCTTGATTTGTTGCTTGCGAGCACGAGAAAAGTCAATGGGATGGCTTTACAGTATGTGAAGGCGAATGGGTGTGTAAGTCTTCCCAGCAATGGGCTCTTTGAAATGAATAACCTTGTCTCATTTCATGGAACAGGTGATAGAATGAAGCCTGGTATGCTATTGTTCCACTCACTGTTCTAAACAAAAAATTGCAATATATTTCTGACTACTGAGAAATCCTTGTGTAATACATTTGGAAGCAGGACATGTTGCTTGTAGGGTAAGGAAGGAGTGAATAGCCATAGGCAACTGGAGGAATTGATGAGTGAATTTTAAGGGCTTGAGAAGTTCTGGACAGCTGATGTTCGAATAATTTTTGAAAGATTTGCTATAGTATGTATCAGCCCCTATGATGCATTTTATCTTGGAGCAATGTCAAAGGAGGATATCTTGAAAGAAAATTCAGCTGCAGTGATTAAATGAATCGTTCAACAAGCATAAAAGCAGGTACCAGGAGATTTAGAACGGTACTGAATTACACACTGAAAAGGAATTAATACAAAGGCAAGGAAACCTACTTGTAATCTACCACTAAAAATACATTTGAAAAAATGCTGATTTGGACCCTTTCTGACCTACTGAAATGATTAAAGGTGCTAGAAATATAGTTACTTATTACTACTTTATGTGTTACGACTGTTGGTTGACTGAAGAAGAAAGAGATGTCTGGGTGAAAATCCTTTTTGAGAATAATTCAGCAGGCTGTCATGTGAAAAACACTAAGAAAGTAAGCATTTTTATTTTTTTGATGAAGGCATATTTTCTCCAACATCCATATTTCTGGCTGCATAAAACTTTCGGTGAGAAAGTTTGGAGGGAAATATTTGGTTGAAGCTTATCTTTGGCTTCACATATATTTTTCTTTTATGCTCACTATTGACACAGAAACCTCCCTAGTAGCTCCTTTTCTGATTCGTTGTCTCTGGTGAAATTGCAGGAAGTTGTTTGTCCTCTAACAACCTTCTCTCATTAAATACAGTAAGCTTCTCATTCCCTTATGTTTTCTATAACAGCATAGACAGAAGAATGGGGTTTTTTTTGGTGTGTTCTTTCATCTTTTCCTGTGATTGAATTTCAATTAACTTCTACACTCTGAACATTACAAGTTTGTATCTACTTCATTGTTAAATCTGTACAATAAAATCTGCCTTTAATTACTATCTTTTATTAAGAATTATTTTTCAATATTAGAAAATAGTAAGTGTAATAATCAGCTCTTCACTAGATTTGAAATCTTGCCGTCAAAAATAAATTCTCTTGTATATAAAAACTGCTCAGAACTAACATTATACAAATTGTCATGAAGACATTAGTCACTGAATCATCTTTTATCCATGTATTTCTTTTATGGACAAGACTGTGGCCCTGGAAAGCTCATTTGCTCGGCTTGAATGATCTCAAACAGGATTTGGGTTGAGGCATGAATGAGAATTTAAACCAGGGTACAGCAGATCTGGCTTAATATAGTAAGGATTAGAAGGCAGGAAATGTTTTTACCTACTCAGAAAGTAGCAGAAGCAGCTGTTTACTGAGCAGTTACCAAGAATTACCTAGTGATGCCCAGGTCAAGTCAGACTATTGCCTGATTTCTGCAAATGCTGAAGGGCCATCCAGACCTCTCAGACAGTCTTTTTTTGTCAATGTTCATTCAATCTTACCCCTTATTCCACTACATACCTTGTATGGTGCATGGGCAAATCATGCATGCAGTTCTCTCTCTTGTGCAGGTTAGACAGCACGATGGATACTGTTCACAAGACAGTCTCTATTTGTCACCTGGAAGGTTCAGTGTGTAAAATGGAAGACATGATAAATATAGGGAACAAGGCAAATGAGCAGACTAAGATGCACTGCAAAGAAAAGCATAAAAGCCTTTGTCATTTTATTAGATGGTTCTGATTAATGCTTGGATCCATTGCAGTGACAGCCAGCAGGCTCAGTACTCAGTATGGCAGCCTATCTAGACTGAAAACTAAGCCATGCTCATAGGCTGAAGTCCTGGTCTCGTGTAGCTTTTTTGCAATGAGGGTAGGACTTTACCCAAGTAAATTTATATGCATTCTACTTTTCCAGAGTGGTTGTGTGTGTTCATGAGCAGAAAAGAGATGACCCTGCAAGGAATGTGTCAGGCAGCATGAATTCTTGTAGCTTACCTTCGTCAGAGTTTTTGACATTGCAATGTAGGTGTTGGTATGGCCCATTTGAAGACAACTGAGCTACATATATTGTATATGTATTTGGTAAGGATGTGATACTTTAATGCCAACATTTTATATTGAAAGCAAACATCTTGATGTAGACACAGAAACAACTTTGGTCAGAATCCAGATTCCAGAGAGTATTTTTCTAACTGTGTGTGGTATTACCAAGGATCTTCTGCTGATATTTAGAGGTATCTAATCAAACTATTCTGCTATCTTGATTCTTTTTTTTAGATAAGTAATTTTGGGGATAGAGGAAAGTGTGGATTGTTTTATTGAATGATTTCTAGTTGGATCACAGAAATGTAGTGCTTTTGACTTGGACAACTTTTCTGAACTTTGACTTATTTCCAGGCAGAACCAATGATACTGTAAAAACAATTATTATGGAATTTTTATGAAATATTTCAGTGATGTCATTGTTCATGTCTAGGCAAGTTGCAAATGTGTGGAAACAAAAGTAACAAGAAAAACTCCCTGTCTTGCCTCTCTCGCAGATGTACCACTTTAATACTTGAGAATTTAGAGGAGATAATCCCAGAACACACACAAAACCATTTTCTTCTTGTATTTTAGTCAGAATTTTTTCATGGTTCACATACTTTGTGTTTTCATGTGAAAGATAATAGAATGTCTGTAAAAAATTAAAAAGATACACCTATAATATAATAATATGTGTATGCATATATATATATGCACTAGTGAAGGGGATTTAGGATAGAGATTGAAAGGTGTGTTGGGTCTTTTTACATCACTTTTCATATGCCAAAATATGATTTTCTTTAATTTATTTTTTAAAAAACGCTACAGGCTACGCACTGAATCCTACATATTATAAGATTTTGGTAATGTAGCTTATCAAAACATGTGATGGTAATATGTTATAAAAGACTAAATGTCTGAACCAAGAATTTTGAGTCAATAGTGAAGTTGAAATCCTTCCTTCCTTCCTTCCTTCCTTCCTTCCTTCCTTCCTTCCTTCCTTCCTTCCTTCCTTCCTTCCTTCCTT
>JAWWEU010000081.1:76528307-76561912 GCA_035583155.1 Acropternis orthonyx | reverse complement strand
CTTCCTTCCTTCCTTCCTTCCTTCCTTCCTTCCTTCCTTCCTTCCTTCTTTGGCTTTCTTAAATTTTCCCCCTCTGGGGCTTATTTGAATATTACCATTGTCCTTCTTGTAGAAAAGTCACAGATAATGCTGTCTTGATGATCTGACTTTTTGTTAAGGAACTCAGCAATGTCTAGTCTCTTAGCATTGCCTCTGGGTGGTTTGTTTTCCAAGACATGTTGAAGACACATCAATTTCCTGAAGAAGAAATGTTCACAAGGACAGATTCTTCTTTGAAAAACTTGGATAGGTGCCACTAGACCAAAGATCACATGATACAGAAAAGGGTCGCATAGCAAGTATTTCCCCCATCCAGCCTTAAATATGGCTTTAAGCCGTTTCATACACTTGATCTCCGCTTTTGCTGAAAATTTCACCTTGAGTTCTTAGACATTGGTAGCATATGATTTATGACATTAACACCTGTTGCTGTAGCAATCACTCCCACAGTTTCACCAGGGATAACGTTACACTATAAGCAACAGGAATGTATCAGAAATACTGTTAATATCCACGGGAAAGATATTCTGTCATCAGGTTGAGGATCTGACTGGTGCTCCATTTTAACACAATTTAATGTAGGTATACATAATATTTTTAGTGCCATTATTTATATTTTAAACTGTATCTGCCTTAATATGTACTACATAATTAAAATTACATGATATCTGGTCATAGAAGTCTTCTCATTCATGACCCCCAACATTAGTTGGTTAAATTCTGAGATTCTTAATCCAGGGGGGAAAAAAAAAATCAATTGTTAATGAGTATTTCCCTGAATAGCTTAATTCCCAAATTTGTCTTCTTTGGATTCATTAGCAATGTCGGTTTAGACAATCAGTATAAATTTTTTTTTTTTTTTTTTTAAGGAAAGCTCTGTTACTCAGAAACAGGCAGTGGCCAGGCTTTTTTTATGTCAATACTACCACCCATTTAAGCAGAAGTGAGGTAGTGATTCATTATGCAGAAATAGGAAACCTTATTTCTTAGAGAGTCAATGAATGTCGACTCACTTTTTGAACTAGAATTACTGGTTTGCTTAATTTTCTTTAGAGTTACACAGTTTACAAAACATATATCATAGAAGACTGGTTGCCAAATCTTTATTTGATGTTTCAGCCAACATCCATAGAAAGGAACTGTAGGTGTGGAAGTCATCCTTTAGGGAGGGAAATAGGAGACATTTGACCATTGAACTTCTCACCCTACATTGCAGTCATCTTTAAGAACATGGAAATGTTAAGGAAAAAACTAAAAAGTCAATAAAGGGCTGCATTTCTTCCTTGATGAGAAATATTTAAACAAATATTAACATCTAAATTAACACAGGAATGTATTTGGCAGGTTTCTATGTAGAAGCTTTTTGGACTTATACAACATTTTGGGTTTTATTGTAAGTATGAGGTATTTGTAAATGCCAGTTTGCATAAGTTTAATCAATTCTAAAAGCTATAAGAACATTAGTATTATTTTCCACTTAACTAGTAAATTTTTTTTCCTATTGTACCTTTTGATTAACTTGTATGTGTTGGAAAAATAAAAGAATTTTTCAAGTGTATTTTTTTAGAAAACAAACTACAGTCTAAATTTTAAGGAATTTGTTTTTTTGACAGTTCAGTTAAAGTGGAGCATATAAAATGATAATTTGTGACACATGCCTGTTCAGAGACTTCTCTTAAAGACAGTGTAGTAGGTTGTTCCATTTGAGAATACTTTGAGTTTATTCTTTGTAGTTTTGTGCTCTGAAAACATCCAAGAATGGCTTGGAGAGAACAACAGCAATACAACCACAGACTTGATTTGAACAAATAGGATCTCTTTTGCTTCACTGGAGTTCTGCACGCTGGTACATTTCAGGTGAGAAGAGCTCCTACCAGTCCAAGGGGTTATAAATACTTAGAAACTTCAAAGAGTATTGAAAGGTTTCATCAGTTTTATCCCTCCTGTGTCCTTAGTAAATGTGAGACATTCCTGACCTGCAGAAGGTCCCTCCCACATCCTGCTCCTTAGCTGAGTAAGGCCTCTAAGGTACTTGCCTGTTACATGACCAGATGAGTCCAGAGAGCATTGTCAGAATAATTTGTAATGTCAGGAGGCTGATCCTGAGAGAAAGGATAATAGATTCCTGGGAGAAAGCTGTGGGTGGATCAGTTCTTTTGGTGCTGCACTGAGAATGACACAGAGACCTGAGTATAAACGGAAATCAAGTGTGTATCTCTTTTTCTCTTACATTCTCTTATTGTAAAAAAACTCAGCTATACCTAAATATTTTTTCCTGCTGACACAATCAAAAGGTGGAATGTCAAAAAGTGCTATAAATTGGCGGCCAAAAATGTGTTTTCAATCCATTCATAATCTCAAAGCCTCACTGCCAGCAAAGAAAGGAACCATTAATCTAAATTATTTTCATTGCCATGGATAGGTACCTTCCAAACCATCTGCTCTGCTCTATAAGGATTAAAAAATATTGTCTCAATAAAAATTGATGACTAATTTGCTGCTTTAACAGGCAACAAGCTAAAGACCATGAGGAGTAGAAGTGTTCAAAAATAATCAGACTAGCACACGCTGCGTAATACTTTTGCTGACATAAAGGAAATATGACAGTGACACTCCTAATGCTTTTGTTAAAACTTATTTGCACTGTGATTTTGATGAATCTACCTTTTTTCCATTCAGGTTGATATTGTTAAACGAGAATTTAGTTTCTAGTTAGTTTATATTAGTAATTTAAGTAAAATTTATAATTTAGCTGAAGCGATTCTCATTTTTGCCACTCCTGCCTTTTAAAACATCTGTTCACCTGCAAAACACAAATGACCAAATCAGGATTTACACCAGCCTGTTCACTGATCAAATGAGCAACCACTAATGCAGTGCTGGCTTATGCTTATGGGTTTTGTACATGTCAAGAAGTCATAGAATAAAATGCAGTGACAGAACAGGGATAATAACCATGAGATTTTGTACCAAAGCTAAACTATTTACAGTGAGATCGTGTTGTTTCAGGAAGATATGTAATGATGTTGACAGCAGCTGAGAAACACCATTTGTTAGACTGCAAATGGAAGAAGGAAAAATGTTCCCTTGTGGTAGAGACCACATTCTGAGATTCTTTCAGAATTCCAACAGATTCTTGCCATTATCAGAGTAACAAGTGTAATAGCTTTCTTTTTAAGTATAATTTAATTTTAAACTGTGATCAGTCAAGTGTCTTCTCTAAAATCTTTTCTGTCTATAAAACTTTTGGGCTGTGTCTGAAGATTTTATATTGAATTTCTTTGCTCAGAAGCCCTGCACTGTCTAGTGCAACTGTCCTGAAGTCAGGGGAATCATTCTAGCTTTATACAATCATCAAAATAAGAATACAACTTATAGTTTAATGTAATATTATGAAGGTTTATGAATGCAGGTTTTTCTTCTCCTGAAAGATCTCTTCTTTCAAAAACAAGGTAATCAATGTAATGGTACCAGTGTAGAAAAACCTTGAGTTTTAAAATGGTAGTCCAGGGGACCATGACAGCCCCACTGAAATTCATGCATGACAGGAAACTGTACTATTCATATAGAGGTTTCCAAAGGATAATATAATATTATTTCTTAGTAGTGAGTAGTAATGTCTATTTTGTGAATAAAATAGCAAAACACATTTGAAAATCTCCAACGTAAATATTTGCTTGGACATTATAGTTTAGCTATTACACCCAGACTCACACACGTAGATATGCTTGTTATTAAAATCGGGAAAATGATATATATATAAAACCTTTTCATGTCCAATCATCCATGCACTCACTCTCCACCTAGAAGAGTTATTTTTGTCATGTTTAAAATTAAGACTGCTCTCTTCATTCATATTATTGATTTAAGGATTTTGAAAAGTTAGCAGTGGCTTCAGCAAGTCAAATCAAAATCATCTCAGATTAAAATATCTTGATGTTACACTGGTTGTGTTGGTGTTGTGTTGCAATGCAGCAGGACATTTAAAAGGGGCTGAGTGCCTAATATATGTTCTCTTACCAGAAACCTTCAACTCCCTTATGCTGAAAACCTAATTTTTTTTTTTTTTTTTTTTTTTTTTTGTGTAACATGCTTTTATATGATTATTTTTTTGTTTTACTTTAGTTTTGGGAAAAGAGAAAAGCTCAAAAGCAAACAGTAATCTTGGAGCTGTGCAGTATGATTTCTTTGTTGTTATTTGCCCTGCAACAACAGTATTTTCAATGAAATCAAAGAAGCATCAGTAGTGTAGACATTCTTTAGCATGGACCTATACACTTCTCTATCAATTAGTCTCATATTTCCTTCTCTGTGTGGCTGCCTCATATAATTTGCAGCTGTTACTTCAATAGGGCCAAAGTGAAATCTTCCTTTTTTCCAGAGAGTTTGTGCTCATTGCACTCTGGTGAAAAGGCAATATCCCTTACCTGGATTCATTTAAGATGTTTATAGCTGTAGACTTCTATCAAAGGTTTCTTGAACTTAGGTAAGACTGTACGAAGTATAATAACAAATACCTGAAGAGTTTTACAAATATTTCAGGAGGCATTTTCTTCAAACGACTTATTTTCATTTTGAAAGAATTTTAAGTAGCTTTAGAGCATTCTAGTGGTTCTTTGTGTTGCACTGCACGTAAAGCTCTTTCCTGCCCGTGGTCTCAGTGACTTTATCTTGAAGATGTTAAATGGGTAAGTGTTCAGATTCAGTCTGAAGCATGGTATTTTCATTTATCCAGTTCAGGTGGGCACAGCTCTCTCCTCCTGAACTGCTTACACAGCAATACACTCAAGTAATTCATTAAAACATTAGGCAAATTATAATGACATAGTCCTGTGCTAAGTACAAGCAAGAGTGTCTGGGTAATTCTAAAGAAAATAACAGGCTGAAAGCTGTGTTTTCAGTGGGAACTACTTGTTACATACCCTTTCCAAATGCTGTGTATTTCAGTCTCAGCTGGTTTACCATGATCCCTCCCTAGCCAAGATAAAAAAGTGTTTCTGAAAGAAGACTCAGTCTACCTCTTTTTTATGGTGTGAGTTGTCCTTCGTGTTTCAGTGATAAGAGAGATCTTAGGAGTTCGGATGAAGAGCTTAAATGAGGCCTCTGAAATTTAGGCAGTTAACAGTATATAAAATGAACTCTTCCATTAAAGATCTCCATCTAGGAAGGACCAATGAAATTAGTTTTGGTAAGGAACATTGATCAGCTAGAGGTAGAGGCTGGTGCAAATATTTACTTAGCAAGAGCCGTAGGTATAGATGTTAATTGAGGAAAAATCTGTGCTACCAAAGTAGAGGTACTGACAAGAAATGTGCCTGTGTCTGACATTTGCATGTTCCAGAAATTGACCTATAGCTGAATATAAGATAATTTGAGATAATTTCTCTTCTCAGTTAAAGAAAACAGGAAAAAAATCAAATCTGGTTCCTATTACAGTAACTAAGCAAGCACAAGAAAGCTACAGTATAGAGGGAGGGAAGTTTTATCCTGTAATAGATGAAGTGATAATCATGGCTTAAAAGAACTAATTTGCATTGTTCTTAATTTTAAAAATTTGAAATAAGCATGTGAAGAGAATGCTTGTGGGATAGATAAGCATCAGCTCATTTTGCTTCTTCTGTATTACAGTTCTAGGCATCCAACTCCACTGTTTTTAAAGAACTATGCAGTTCCCTATAAACCTAGACTGTCCTTAAAATGTTAAAAGTTCATTCTATTTCTGCAACAACAGGAATTAACCTTAATATTATGAACTTGGAAATCTGTGAATTACGAGCTTTAGAAATATCTTTCATTTTAAAGACTAACAAGTGAACGGGGATTACATTTTAATTTTGTCACTCTCTATGGCAAGGGGAAAATTTCCTGAAATATATAAAGATAGTATCATAAAACTGATGCTCTCAGGAAGTGTGAAAGCAGCATGCTGTACCTTTCAGCAAAAAAGACCTTTCTTCCTGCTGCAAACCTGACACAAGATTTACTCTGAGAGAAAAAGACTAAAAGAACCTATTGTCTTCCTCTTGTTCAAACATACTCTTAGAAACACCAAAACATAAATCCCATGGACAACATTCCAGAGGCACAGTAGTAAGGACGAATTGATTGGAGGAAAGCTGTTAGAATATTTGTTGCAAACCAGTATTTCTAAGCTGTAATTAAAACTAATTAGCTCAGGTGTTTTCATCTCCATGTCGACACCTTTCCAGAGTGGAGGGTTGTATACTGGTAGCCACTAGGGTCCTGAGCTGCTCAGCTGAACCAGTGTTGCTTTAGACTTTGCAGTTAGCTTGTATTTTGGCACCAGTCTGTGCAGTAAAGACTTGACCCCAGTCTTCTGTCTCTGCCTGCCCAGGAGCACACCCAGTCATTGGCATAATCATATATACCTGGTAATTCTTAGCCAGTCTCCACCCTTTGATCTGGACAAGGAGCTCATTCCTATCTTATGCAGTGCATGTAGCACGTATCACTCCAGTCAACCCAAGTTCAACAAGGTACAGTCAGTCATACTGTTCACAACAGGATACCTCACAGCTAGTGAGGTAGTGTGAAATAAGTGTGGTGTGGGGTTTTTTTTTTCTTTTCTTTTTTTTTTCCTTTTTTTTACTATTGGATTTTGAGATTTGCCCTCTTGTTACTTGAAATCTCACAGCATTTCAGGCTGCACTTTTTCACTAGGGAATAGCTGTACTCCTGTATATTATTTCTCTTCTTTTGCTGCTTCTCCCTGGGAGGGAGAGAAAACACTTCTAGTAGTGGCTTATGCTGGTAAGTAAATAAAGCAGACATGGACAATTCCTAAAAATATTGTACAGTTTCCAGATTGGTGTTGGAAAAGTTTGTATGGGGATGATTTTTATGTACATCTCACAAATTTATGTGTGAGAAAAAAGACACATAAAACTCTTCTGGGCTCAGTCTGACCTCAAAAAATACTGGAGTCTCACACTGTTTCTTTTTTTATTTGACTTGATATAATTTCCTCCTCTTCCGCTTTTCAGATTCATGTAAACTAAGAAAATATATGTAAAATCCTGGAGTTACATATTATATTTAAAGCAATGCAAATCTAGGTCTTTGCCTAAAAGCTCTTGGCAGGTACATGAGATTCATGTAAGCTGAAGCTGTCAGTATAAGCCCTTCTTGCCAAGGCTAGAGGTTGGTTGCCAAAAACTGTTCACTGAACAATGCTGCTTCGGACAGAGAGGAAAAACCAGTTCAACCTTTGGTTCCTATGGCTATATTGCCATTTTCATGTCCATAAGTTCTTTTGGGGGATATTGAGATCTCTGACTAGCTGCTGAAATCCTATAAAATGCTTTAATCTTACTGATTTCAAAAGACGGTAGGTAGAAGTGCCTAGGAAGAGAGTGCCTGTGCTGGCAGGCACAGATGGAAATGAATAAGCACTGCATTCCCTGCTCCTGCCAAATCTAGTTTGAAAAGCACGTCAGGCCTTGCTATGAAGTACTTTATCCATGCACAGAGAGCCATGAAGCCATATTAGCTCTCATCCAGGTGTCATGCAGACTGGCAAGCATACATGTGTCTGTAGGGTCCTGCAGATTCACCTAAAGAAGTATATTTAATATCTATGGCTTATAGTTAAGAAGATCTTGTCCCCATTTGCTTTTCTCCTAAATGCAATGGTATTGTACTCCAGGGAAATTCTTGTTCTTTGAGAGTTTTGTCTTTCAAACATTACGAGGTAAGAGGAACCTACCACAAGCATAACATACTCAGTATTACAGATACTGAGACGCAAAAGAGCTTATTGATTTATTTCTACAGCTCCATAAATTCAGGATGCTGTAGGGACTTGGACATCAGGTTCTTCCCTGTTATAGGTTTCTCAAAGTTACAGAGAATGATCAGTACATGTGTTTACATTGATTGCTTTGTAAAATTAATGTTTCAGTGTTGATTCTTCGAACATAAACAACAGATACGTGAAGCATCTAGTGCATCAACAGAAATAGCTTCTAGATTTTTCACACTTCTCACTTGATACTTTCAGGTGTCTTGTCTACTTCTTCTAATTATGACTTCAATTTTTTTTTTCTTTGCACTATCTTTTAACTGCTGTTTTATCTGCACTTCAGTGCTTTCCAGTTTATTAACAGTCATCTATCATATCTTCTAAAACACAGGATGTGGGTTTTGGCTGTGGCATTAAGAAACCTTTTGCAGCTTTAGAGGAACTGTTAATTTTAGAGGATGGGAGGTATTTTTCCTTAGATAAAAATTAAATTAATAAATAGGTGGATAAAGTTTTATGTTTCCTGCTACCAAATATTTATAATAGTGTTTATCTGCTGAAGGCTCTTATTTAATTTGCAGAGCGTCAAAATTCCACCTAAGATCACAAGCTTAATGAATGTGTTCCCTTAGAAGGCACTAAGTATCTTCCTAACTGCCTTATTTAACCTCTTTGTATCACTTTTAGGTGTGTCTTTTTCTCTCTGACTAGAAACAGGAACACACATGAAATTCAAGCCAACTGAATATAATTTCCAAGTCAGAAACATGAATTTACAATCACAGATTTGAAAAAAAAAATATTTGCATTACATTTAGACACAACGTATTTCAAGAAAGAAATGCTAAACATTGATTAATCCTTCTAGAATAACAAGAAAATGCAGCAGGGAAAAGGCCTGACCTTTTCCCTGAGTTTCATTTGTACTTTAGTTTCTTCTTGCTTTGCGCAATACATTTCAGGAACAAAATGAATAATTGCTTTAGAAATAGTTGGAATTGTGAAGTTTGGGTGCAAAATGAAATCTGAATGTGAGCTATGATCAAAACAAAGTAATGGGTCAAATGTTAATACTATTGCTTTTCTTCAAAATTGTATATCTTTGATTAAATTCTTACACTCTTTTTCTTCCCATTATTCCTTACTTATTTTATAGATTTATTATTATTATTTATTATTATTATTTATTATATTAAATTCTCTCTCTCCTTTTTTTTCGTTTTCTTTTTCCCTCCAGAGAATTATTAGATCATTTGGAACTGCTTGGATAAAACAAACCCTCTGGTTTTTTTAAATTTCTGATTACTCTGGGCTTTCTCCACTATGAGAAAAAAGATTGGACTGTAGAAAGCATGCAGGAAGGGAGACGACACCTGTTTTGGATATTAGAAAGAATAAAAGATCTTCCTTTGCTTTTAAGTTTTATGTATTTGAGCTGTGGATATTTTTCTAAACTGAAACTTAAGTTCTCTTGTGGTGGTCTCATCCCCTGCTGATTTTCCTATTCCACTTCTTGAACTCACAGTCTGTCTTGCAAGAATTGATAACTTCTCTGCAAAGCCAGGTACTTCCATAGGAGAATGGCTGCTACTTAATGAAATTAGCTTCTCCTATATTCCTTAGGTCATGTTGACCAATAAAACATAATGGCAAGTGGCCATAAAACAGATTGGGTTGCACACTTGCAATCCTGGCAACATCACTGTTGAATTTTCATTTATCGTCAGTTCATGTGGTCTAATAATTTTAATTTGATTCCTGTAATTGAAGAATTTTCTACCAGCCAATTTACTAAACCAGGCATAAATATCTTTCTTTCTTATGGTGTTGTATTTACATATCCATGTAGAACGTACTGTTCAAATGTAGCTGTGTGCTAAGTAGAACAAACTAAAGCCTGAATTTTAGGGTTGCAGTGGACCACTCCTTTAGGAAATTTTAAATGACTTCCACCTGCATTCACAGAGCTTTTACTGCAAAATCAGAACCTATCATTCAATTTGCTCTAGATCTATTTTTCTGCCAATGGCAATTTTATCATGAGAAACAACCCTACACTCAAAAGGGATATGTAAAGTGTATTTCCAAAACAGCATACTTTTCAGATGTCACTGATTAAAAGAGTTTAAATTCTTGCTTTTGGATTTAACTTGCAATATTTGAAAGAAATGAAAAATAAAAGGTTTCTATTCAGTAATGTGATTATAGAAAAATCTATCTTTTCTAAGACCATTTTAATGTGCAAAAATTAAATAAGGGGCTGAAATTCATACTACTCTGGTTATTTTTTACATTGAGGATGTTCACAGCATATATGGTTTTCAGCAATTTTTTTTTCAGCTTTACTCCTGTTTTATGCATCACTTTTTAGGGCTTGGTTTACTTTAGCTGAGGTTAATTCTGTAGTAATCTTCTTTGAATTTCTTCTCTGCTTAAAAAACAGCCTTCTGTTCCCCTTCAAGTGAAGAGGTTTTTTCCTTCCCATCAAGTTTGAGGTCCTGGCATTTTTAGTCTAATTTATTTCATATATGCAACATGTCTTTCTACTCAGAATGAAATGATTATTTTTCCTTTCCTAAACTGCTGGACTTCTGGGGTCATTTCTGTTCAAATTACTTTAGTAATGGGGAATCCAGTGGGGTAAGGAGGTTCAGATTACATGTTTTTGTCTTGTGAAACTTAATACCTTTTCAACTTGTAGTGGTTCCCCAATCCCTTTTATACAAGGCATGCTAAATATTTTTTATTCAGAGAAAAAAAGCACTTATTTCAGAAAATAAAATCACTTCTACCACACACAGAGCTACTTAGCTCCTGTGAAAGTCAACTGGCTGCAAATACTGTCTTGCTAATGTTCCTGTTTTGGTATTTTAATGTATCAGGGCTGGAAGGTTTAGTCTAATATCTTCAAAATTTCCATTTGGACATTTTTTCCCATTTTTATTATCCTTCTATGATGAAATAATTTCATTTTCAAAGTACACTTCTGGAAGTACTGCAGAAAAATCAGTCATCCAAGCCTGGGTTTCTGAGAGTGCCCAAACACTGCTCCACTGGGCAGTGCAGTTTTTCCATAGCCTGCCTGACATCCTTTGTCCCTCAGTGAGTGGGGGCTTTAGACTTGGGAAAAAGTCCTGTGGAGAAACAACTGTAAGTCGCTTAAGAAAGTTATGAAATTTAAGAAAAAGGGAAAGTCTTAGTCCAGCAGTTCACAACTAGGAAAGTCAGTTTCAAGTGGAATTGCAGCCAGATAGCTACGTCTGCTGAGAAGAAATTGTGAGCATCGAAGTGTAACCTGCAGAAAAGTTCTGTTTTGTAACTAAGTCAGCTTGATTTCCACATCACAAAGAGTGGAGAGGAACAACAACAAGAAGAAAGCTGCCAGTCAGGATTCATGCTTCAATAGATCAATGTCGTACAAAAGGAAAAAGACAGAGAGATGTCCACTCAGAAAAATGTGATGGTTAGGTAACTCCTAAGCATTCAAGTCTGTTCTGCCTGGCTGAAAACAAGAATATAAAACTCTTGATGAATATCTTGGTTCCTTCTGCAGGAGATCTTCTGATCAGGATTCTGTAGTGTGGGTGTCTAGCAAACATGGGAAAAAGGGATCTTGAGGGTCCTGCTATGACAACTTCAGAGTTTGGCTTACACTAGATCTTTGGGTGCCATGTTAGGTATGAAACTCAAACAATGTGAAGTGGTTTTATATACAGTGATCAAAAGAAACAATGGGTTGGTAGACATCAGCTACATGATCATCACTGATGCTCACCTTATGAGGAGGCAGTAAGTAATACTTTATGTTAGCATACTTAGAAAGTACTAAGACACAGGAAACTAACTGGCCTGTGTTACTGCAAAATAGAAGTGAAGGAAATAGAAATTAAGTGCCTACATACAGAATCGAGTTACAGAGTGTCTTGGAGTTTCAAAAGAATCTGCACAAAAGAAAAAATAGCTTTGGGTAATCTGAATCTTTCCCATTTAGAATGCAATTTCTTCAACTTGGCTTTTCTGAAGGAACAAAAGGATGGTTCTGACATTCTGTCCTCTCTTTCCAGTTTTGTTGGCCCTTTATGGAAGAGTGGATAAATCTCACTGCATTTTACTCCTGTTCAGGCAAATTATCCTGGTGCCTATATCCCTATGCATTACGTACCCTACAAACTCATCATGAAAACTGATTCACTAAGTCTTATCATCTAAATGAAAACCAGTGAGCTTATGTGTATTCAGAACAGTAACTAGTGTCTTCATCTTGCAGTAAGTAATGATTTGGGTGGGTCTCACATCAGGATTTAGGGGCCATGTTTTAAATATAGTTTGAGACATCAGTCATAATGCAATCAGACAGGCTGAGGAGTACAAAGTTGAATTGACTGACTGAACTTAATTTTGTAAGCCTGAGTCACAGCTTATGGAAGCAAATTGCTGTGGTTACTGTCAACCCCAGAAAGACCACTGATCAAAACAGAAGCTTTCATTTACTCTTTTACCTCAGAGACAGTCCCCTGAAAAAAAGGTTGAGGTATGTTTTTGAACAATGGAGGCAAGTTTGAATTGCCTTTGAAATGGTTGACTACAGAGTTATAGTTTAGTTCTATCTTTCTGCTTCATCAGCAATAAATATGTTTAAAAGAAAAAGGTGGGAAAGAAGGTAACTGTAAATCTAGTTTGTTTCACGAATGAATGAACTTCAAAATATTTTTATTCCTTTCTGCCTTTGTATCCCATTTTTTGACCCCGTATGGCAAGAGGCACATTAAAAAAAAAAAATAATTCTCTTGCTGTACTAAAAAAGGGAGTTAGATCCCTATCTATTAATCAAAGAAATGTTTTTTTTCCTGCATGCTGTGGGACAAAGAGGGAGTTATGATTTAAAACTCTAAGTAATATAATGCAGCAATACATACAGCACTCTACTTTTATCAAACAATGCATTCCTCACATAATAGTTCTCCTTGACAAGTAACAGCCTTATGACTGGTCTGTACTTTCACATGACTGTAGTTATTCACCATTGAACATAGCATCAGATTTTAAACTTGCTTTTTACCTTCTTTAATAAATAAAACAATAATAAGAATAACAGCCAATCAAAGTGGAGGTTTGTAAGTATAGAACCAGTAAGAGATTTTTTGTGATACATATATCTCTTGCTTTTGAGATAGAGAAATATTTCATGTCTTCTTTAAAAAATACAAGTGTGGACATAATCAACAAAAGTGATATTTATGCCTTCAAAAGACTATGTTTCATTTGAGATTGGAATTCAAATAATATTTGAAGTATGTAGTAGTGTATCCTGCAAAGTTCTAAGTCACATCTAAGAGAGCAAAACAGTTCTTTAAGGATGAGGAACTTAAGAAAGAAAAATGGGGTTTATTCCTTTTTCTTGAAGCTCAGGCATGCTGCACAAATGAGAACATTGTCAAGTGCTTGTTGAAAAATCTCTGAAGTACTCCCTAAAAGAACCTAAATATGAGATGATCATCAACAAAAATAAAATTAGATATAGAATATAGAAGTTTCAGCATCTGACTCAAATTACATTCTGAAATGGAAACTGTTTCAAATGCTGCAAGCCTAGTATAGAAGCAAATATGTAATCTATAAACATTTATTCAAAATCATCTTATAGAAGCAGTAATACACAAACTAATTTGGGACATTTGTATGATTTCACAGCATGCTCCCCAAAATGTTTGTGCATATCTCTAAAGAGCATTTGATCCATATTCATTGCGTATCTAAGCAGTGTTTCATCACACATATCAAGTGATATTTATATCAGATGATATATCGGAATGCTCTCTCCCTGATAGTATTTTACAAACTGAGCTAGTATTAAATCACAGTGTATCTCCATACATCCTAATTTGCTGGATTAAGGAATGATTGCTCTTATACAACAGATTTTCAGGAGTTACCTATCTTCTCTTTTGTGCCAGGTTTTCCAGGAAGACCATAGCAGCTACCTAGGCTCTGAAGAGAGTGGTTAGAGGTTTCCAGAAGTCCTCTGGTACCGGTAAGGTTTTTCATAATCTGGCTCAAAAACTCACAGTAGGAATACTTTAAAATTCTGGCCTTTGTTATAAAAGTTGAGATATTTTAAAAATCTGTTCCCATTGTTGCATGATTTGATTAATGACATGTAGGGATTTAACAATAGAATAGATACAGCCATAGGCAGACTTAAATATCCGTGCAACTTGACACATATGAGTAATTCCTTGATATGGAACATATCTGTAACTTCCAAGTGATTAGTAAATCAGAAGAATTACTCTTGAAGATGAACTATGTAAAAGACAAAATGCTCTACTGCATGTCAACTGTGCTGGATGGAGCAAGGAATTCTTATGCAAGGCACTTGCTGCAAAAGTACTTGCCAGTTCTAGGCCTGAGTGACTCTGAGTGTTTGCAAATAGTACAATTAAAAGTCCATTTTATCTAAAATCGTGGGTCATAACTTGAGCTCATAGTTCTTTATTGACTTAACTATTCTACACTGAGTGTTAGTTTTGACTTCTTAGATCTCTATCTTTTTCAGTATTTTGCTCAATATACGTGTGATATGATGTTGAGATCAACACATAAAAACTTGCCAAAGTTTTATTTGTCTACAGTAAGTTGAAATATTTTTCCTTTTGTGATTTATAGAATATAGTTTTTGATTGTACTGCCAAATTTCTAGCCACAATCATGCAAATTTTTATGTGTTTAGCACTAGTGAATCATCACACTGAAAACATATATTTACATATTCCTTGGTGTACAGTCTTTTAAGAATACAGTGAGAATACAGGAATTTTTGTAAGAATTCCTCAGCTTACAGTCTTGTACGCTAGTCTTGTAAGAATATATGAAATGACATCTATAACTCTGCTATCAGCTTGATTAGGATCTGCAAACATTGATAGAAAAAAAAAAAAGGCCTGCATATTATTTGCTAAATATAGAGAGACAAATGTCTTTACCTTTTGGGAGCAATTAATGGAAGTTCCTATCCTTTCCATCATTTTAAAAAGACACCTTTTTGTAATAAAAAGCTTAGCAATTACTGGTCAGCTTTCCAAAATCCTTAGAAGTGCATGGCCTCTCTCAAGCTATTTGCAAAGCACAGGTACTGCATTGCATCCTTCTGTTAGCTGTCAGTTTAATCCTGATGCAGTCAATTAAATTCCACAACACAGTAAAGTGGAACGTGGCTGTATGTTTAGGACAAGGCTTTCCAAATTCAAAGGTCAAATTGAATAAAAAAACCCCCAACCATCAAATAAACAAAAAAGTTAGAGTAATAGTATGTGTAAGCGTTGTCTGGATTTTACATGTTACAAGGTGCAAACTCTATTTACTGCTAATAGATGCATCTGGAGGTGATCTAGGTTGTGTTACTGAATTTGGCTACACAATTTGTTGTCCTGACTTTCATAGAAAGTCATTGAATTGCAGTTTCTTGAAGTCAGATTTCCTGACTTTGATAGACAGATAATGGAAATAGGTTTGAATATACGCTTTTTGTTTGGGCAAAGATGCGTCTGAAATTGGTGAGGGACTGTCAGATATGCATGCTCACTACCTATCTGAGAGCTGTGCTGTAATTAATATTTACAGAACTCTTGGAAATCAGTGATCAACATAATTCAAAGCACTATCATTTTTGCTTATGGTAGGAACATGTTTGCACATCTCTCCAACCTGATCAAGGTTATACTACGGTCGTGATGGGCTGAGATTTTAGGCAAAAGAAAACTCCCTCTGGTAGAAAATGCAGCATGCATTAATGTTGCCTTTACTTTGCATCTTTGCTCATACTTAAACTGTTATCATTTAAAAGATCAAAATGCAGTTGCTTGTTTAGGTGGCACAGTTTCACTGAGGTTTACTCTTAATGATAAGGTGGACAATTTAGAAAAGTGGGAGTAAAAAGCCCTTGCTGTTGCCTGGGTTACAGCGGCAGACACACTCAAATTGCTGGGGGAAAAAATAGAGGCTGCAGAAATCCCTGCTCTGAGGAAAGTGCAATTTATACCATGGTAGAGGAGAACACGGTAGCACTAGGCATGTGGAATACATGGAAATTCAAAGACTCTTATTAACCATATTCTGTAACAACAGAATTATATTCAGCTTGGCTGCATTTCCAGCAAAATGTCAGTGGATCCTAGCTAGACAGGTATTAAAAATCAGCCTTGTGCTGGATGGACTAATACAGATACTGTAATTTCGCTTAATGTAGCAACTGGTTATTGAAATTTGAGATCTTGATCTATATACCCAAGTCCCACAAAAATCTCAGTAAATCACTTACTTCATAATTTCTTTTCAAGAATTTATTATGTTTTTGTTCTGACACTGAAGTAGACTGAATTATGGAAAAAGCTGAATAAAACAGTTAAGTTTTGACATTTCCTTACCTCTGTTATTTTTTTCAGGTAAATGAACACTGATAAACCTGATGGGCTGAAGTGAATACTAATGTTCATGCATTGTAATATTTCCAAATTATTTCATTTTGGTTTTGTATAAAGTGATGCCCAGATATAAACCTAATTAAACAAACAACAAAACAGGAATATCATGTACTATCACAAGTAATAATTACAGGAGAACTTATAACTTATTTACTTCTGGAGATCTAGAGTTTATGTACATTTTTTAGGAGAAAACATTATGTAGCCCTCATCTTCTTGAAGGTCCGTCTTGAAAGGTGAGTTGATAGATCCTTTCTCTGCATAGAAAACTCTTCTTAAAAATGTAATCAGCATTCACCTTTTCGTGACTGAAGAGAGAGAACCATGTGGAAGTGGCTGTGTTTATTACTGCACATGAAACTGAATCAAGATTGACCTTACTTGATCTGATACATGTGTGTATACATTTCAAAATCACCTTTCCAGTTTTCTACAGAAGAAAATAACCCTTTCCAAACATAAATATTTTTTTAAAAATCACCTTGTTGACAAGTGTTCTACTTTTCTACTCCCAAAATTTGTAGATTGCACCCACTAAGGGTTGGAAAGAGATTAATCTATATCTAATGACCAACCTTTTCTATTTGCTAAACCAGGAAATGAAGACTATTACTGACTGTAGGTGGAAAAGATGAAACAAGGGGCCAGAGTTTCACTGCACTCAGTCTCTCATCTATCAGCATTTGTACAGGTACACTGACAGTCAGGCTTTGAAATCAACTGAAAGCACTAAAAACATGGAACTGTATTACAGAATTTAAAAACGATCAATGCCTTATATATCAGTTTTCTAGCTCTGTTTCCATACCACATACAGCACAACCACCAAAGACTCTTTATTACTCCCAGTAAAATTAGAGACTTTCTATAAATATTGCATGGAGCTGACTTATATTTCCTCACAGAAATTACTGAGACCATATTTTATTTCAATTTACTTTTGTTATGTGAATTCAGCTTTGGAGGAAGATGCCCAGCTCATAGCTGTGCAAGTGTGATTTACTGTCTCAGAACAGAAGCTGCAGAGCTAAGTCAGTAATGTTGCCTTCCTGAATGCTTTAGTCCTGGTGTAATCACTTGTAAGGTGAGAACAAATCCACCAACAATAAAATTTAGTCATTTCCAGTGGATCAGTTTTTTGATTAAAAAAAAGCCCACAATCCTTCTTGAAAAGATGCTGCACCTTGTAGCTGTCATATGTCACTCAGTGGCATCTTGTGGTGAACTGCACCAGAAGTCAGTTGACCTACTGTCTGGACATCAATACTAGTCTCTGAGGCAGCCTGACTTCAAGTCCTTTACAAAGGCAACACGGTTTTATTATTTATTGTGAATTTTGTTTTCTTCCTGCATTCTCTGTCTAAAAGATATACAATTTTGTTAAAATGAAAAAGAAGGTAATTCACTATAATATGACTAGTGAAATATTTTTTGAGAATGGATGTTTATTGAGTAATAAATATTTTATGAAAAACAGAAAAGACTGAGAACTAATTATTTTTGCAATAAAATGAAAGACATTCTCTTGTACGTCACTAAGTTTATCTGAACAGCCTTATACATCCTGAAGTGAATATATCTTTTACTGTTTTCCTGAATCTCTTGCCAGTGAAACAACGCTTGATCCACAAGCAGCCCTTACTGTTCCTGTCAAGCCTCTCCTGGGTCTTCTTGCCACACTGCCTGTGGCCCAGGAGCTCATTTCAGCCCAGCTTTGTCTCCAGTCCTGTTTCCAGTCCTCTTTCTCTGGTGGACCTTGAACCTCTTTCCAGCCCTGTTCTCTGAAAACTAGAGACTGTTGTGGGAAACATTCCTGAAGTATTTTTCTCCACAGTGTCTGAAACTTTGGGTGTACCTGCTGGAACCACTATCAGACATGAAAGAATGAAATACAGTCAATTTGGAATTGTTGCTTTCAGTCCATACAGCATGCATTTGAATTTGTATTATCTAATATAAAGGTGCTGTGTCTCCAGCTGAGTCATTGCTAAAATAATTTCTATGAACAATACTCTGTATCATTTACCTAATTTATGCTATTAAATTATAAGTAAAGGACATGAATAGGGAAGGAAAAATAAATATTCTGTGATACTACTGCTGCTAGGGGATTTGAGAACTATTTCCGTCAGCAAGGCTATGGTGTATGGTTCAACAAGTTACTACTCTAAATGGAGAGTTCCTTTTCACACTCTACATTGTGTCAAAAGAAGCAGCAACTACTATTGTTGGTACTAGGTATGTCAGAGATGCGAAGTCAGTAATCAAGCTGAACATTAAGTAAAAAAGAACTGGTTTGCTGTACATGAGATAATGATCACGCAATTACAGACACCGAAATTTTCATTTGAGATGGTATAAGAGGGGATAAGTCATACAGAATAAGAAAATTTAGACACTGTTAGACTATGAATAGCAAGATGTTTCTTTTACTGAAACAAGTTTTTACACCAAACAGCATAAAAGTAAAGAGCATCTAATGTAGGATGAGTCAAGAACTTTTGAAGTCAATTTGAAGTCAAGAACTAAACTTTTTGCTCTTTTCAGTAGCAGACATATTCCATGTTAGATTTCCTTTAGTTTTAGAAGGGACAAAAAAATCTCCTCAGAGCAGACACAATCCACCCCTAAAACAATTTGAGTCATAAATTCAGAAAGTGCCTAATAAAGGGCATAATTCTTTTACACGTGTTCTGATGTGTATCTCCATAAGGCTTCACATTTCTAGCTTTTTTCATTGAAACTGCTCATGTATACAACACCAAGAAAATTAGGAAAAATTAGAGTTGCTTTTTGACCTGCCTGTCAAGCTAAGCAATCTGTGAAACTTGATTTGAGAGTACATAAATTTTGACAAAAATAACTTCTACCTTTTTTATTCCTCGTCCCCTCTGGGATTTTTACCAATTGAATGTATCTAAGATTTTTAAATGAGAAGGGGAAAAAAAAGCACCAACAAGCCTTTCAGCTAGCAGGATGCTGAGCTTTTGCAGTTCTATTTTTATTTTTAATTGAATTTTAATTGATTGATTAAAGTGCAATAGAAATAGAAGTCTACTCAAAAGAACAAGTACAGGAACACATCAGTAAGGCAAATACCTCAAAGTATGGTTTTTGTCAGCGTGTGTCTACAGTGACTTGTGGTATGCTCAACACGTAATTCATTCTCTGGTTTCTTTACCAAGGCAGTCAACAATGGGGGCAATTAGAACTAATTGTAATGGTGAGTTTAATTGTCTGGATGACTGTACATTATACAAGGAATGATGTGTGTAATGACCCTTGGTTGCTAGTGACCCAGTGCTTTTTATCACTCGCAGCCCTTTTATCTTCCTACCACTTTTTGTGTGAGATGAATCCCTTGAAACAATCTTGCCTTCCTGTAACATAATCTGCCAAAATCTTCAGAAACTAATTTCTCTCTCATGTATAGTTTTAGGATGAGAACAGGTCATCTGGAAAGACATCCCACTTTGATAGTCTTGCAAGAACAAATCCCTTGGGTCTATTAGTAAGGTTTTGATGTGATTTAATAGAAGTATATTCTAATATACTTTAATAATTTCAATAATTTTTAATATAATAGTTTAATAGTTTTTAATATAAGTATATTTTACTGTATTTTACAATAGGCTCATAGAAATAGTAGTCTGAACACCTGATTCAAGGAGTTCAGTTCAGCTTCTTTTTTTTTTTTTTTTTTTAAGAGAAGTCTAATATGGTAAGATTAAGACAGAGACTATGGATCAGACTGCAGCTCCAGGATAATGGTCTCCTACTGTCACATGAATATGCAAAGTCTTAAATAAAAGCATTTCAAATCAGAAGGTACTGATGCAAAAACATTTTAGTTTAAGGATTTTCTTCTCTCCTGTGTAACTTAGAGGTGACGTTTTGTGATGAAAGCTAGTGCAGAGGAGGGAACAGTGTCTTTATGCACTGTGAATTGTCCTCTTGCCCCTCTTTGGCCAAGAAAAACAGAATAGGTCCTCCTTCATTTTCACCACATTGCTCCATTATTATCATATACAATTACTGTAACTTTCATTAGTAGAAGAGGAAAATCAGATACTGAGACAACATGGATGCTCAAGATACTTGTGCGTAATAAAGTGGACGATGTGTTTAACTATAGTGGTAATGCTTGCCAAACCTAAGTAGGTAAGAGAAAATCCTTGTAACAGAAACTCTGCAAAAAATTATTTATATTCTAAGCAGTCACTGAGGGATGATATAAAACAAATGAGCAGCCATGGTGGTCAAAGGGGAAAGGAAAAGACAAATAAACAATTTTAATGTGACCAAAGTCACAAACAGCTAAATCATAGAGTCATAGAAAGCCTTGGGCTGGAAGGGACCTTAAAGATCATCTGAAGATCAAGGATAGTGATGGCACCCACTAGATCAGGTTGCTCAGGGCCCCATCCAACCTGGCCCTGAACACTTCCACCGATGGCACATCCACAGTTTCTCTGGTCAGCCTGTTCCAGTGCCTCACCATTCTTACACTAAAGAATTTCTTCCTAACATCTAATCTAAATCTCTCCTCTTTCAGTTTAAAATCATTCCCCCTTGTCCTATCACTACTTGTCCATGTAAAAAGTAATTCTCCCTACTCTTTTATAAACCCCTTTCAAATACTGAAAGGCCACAATAACGTCTCCCCAGAGCCTTCTTTTCTCCAGGCTGAACAACCCCAACACCCTCAGCCTGTCTTTGTAGGAGATGTGCTCCATCCCTCTAGTCATCTTTGTGGTCCTCCTCTGGACTCACTCCAATTGGTCCATGTCTTTCTTGTGCTGAGGACCCCACCTATGGAGACAGTATTCCAGGTGGGGTCTCACAAGAGTATACATTCCAAATGATTTAGAATGAGTTGGATGATCCCGGTTTAAATACATATATATATAGCATCTTTTCCCTTCTTCTGTAAATGACCATAAGTAGATCAAAAAGTCTTCAGTTGCATCTATGTCATAATTATAACCATGTAACCATTAAAAATCTTATCTTTATGTTTTGTAACTGGGAATTATATTACTTGCTTGCACTAGTCAAAAATGTGACAAATGCAGTTTCTGCTCTCTGACTGAATGCCTGTACAAATACTGCTTGCAAAAAGCTTATATGTATTGGTTGCTGTGAACAGCAGGAGATACACCATTCAATTATTTCTTTTTTTCCTGGAAAAAAAATTAAAAAAAGTACAAGACATATACAGCTACAGTAAACAGATATTTAAATATCTGACTTCATTATTTTTCATGCCTCACCTAACTTTAATTACTCAGTCCAGCCTTTTATGAATCAATGAACTTCTAGAACACGATGAATATGTGTGCATATAAATGCACTATTGAGGGACATATTCACCTTTTAATATAAATGATGGGCCAAATTTTACAGGAAATGTAGAACTGTGTGTAGAACTTTCAGTTTTGCTGTCTTAAGGTACATATAGAGATGCATATAAATGCAAATCCACAGAATTTGTAGTGCTGTGCAAATGCAGAGAGCATTCAAGCTTGTGTCGTGCAGGATGACACTGAAGGTGGGAGAGCGGTGGGAGCTGACCCTAGGGCTGTCTCCACAGGATGCCCAACTTTTCTGCCCAGATCTTATTATCATCATAAGCTTGTTCATTTAGGAATAACACTGGATAAAAGCAGGTAAAGTCCATTGGGATCTGAGCTAATACATATTTGGGTTGAATTGAATGGTCTTGTAACTACAGTGCCTTAGGAATCTCCCCTTCAAGAACTTTTGCCTCATACAAAGGAGGAAGTTTGGGAGAAAGTAGATCTAGAAGATTGTTGGTATTCTGAAAAAAAAAAAGGCTTCTATTTAGTTTAGTACCTTGCTTTGGACCTAATAAAGTTTAATGGTCACTACAGGCATACAAAATTTTTCAGAACTGGGACAGGGTTTAGGCTCAAAGTTGTAATGATGAGTCAATGTGTTTTCAATATGTGAAGTTTACCTTTTAAGTTTTAATTCCATCTAGTTTCTTATCAGTTCTTCCACAGGCAAAATACTCTTTAGTTTGAAGAGGGGAATTTTCTGATGAAGATGCCATAAGCAGGTTCATCAAGCGGACTGGTGGGTGTGTTTAAATTCTAGTCAATATGTATACTGTGATACCTGGTTATTTGCAAGCAAGCCAGCTCGTTATGTCTAGGCTGCTATGAAACCTTACAGAAAATTAAACAGAAACTGGGCTCTGAGCCCAGGAAAACCAAACCACCATTGCCAAAAAAACAATATACTGAAACATTATGCATCTGACATAATACCAATTAGTCTCATAAGCTTTTTATTTGCAAAAATCCTTTCTTAGCAATGTTATTTTTTAAAGTCTCAGCCTGAGGGATGATATATGCTTGTAAGAAAGCATATAAGTACTCTAAGATGTCCTGTGTTGGTTCAGTGCTCAGGCCTGCAAACCCAATACATTTTTTCTGATGAAACATGCCTGAAATCATGTCTCTGTTCTTGAAAATAAATACTAAGGATACAGTGCCTCAGAAGAAAATGAACATATAGCTCAACCTATTTTCCCAAAGGGAGGGTCCAAAATGTGTGTTATCTTTCATGAGGTGCAAATGATTCCTTAGTTCAATAATGGGCAAGGCCTGCTGCAGGCACTGCTGAGGTTGTACAGGAAAGATCATGTCATGAGTTTTGTTCAATTAATAATTATGTTCCTTTTGCATGGCTTCAGTGAGGCCTTTGATAGCAAAAACGAAGTCTGTGGTTCTCTTTACTAATTTGTTGCCTTTTTTTTCCCCCGTCCTCTTCTATTTACAAATGACTGACTCACCACTGTGTGATCCTAAGGGGTGCACAATCCAACAATGGAGTGAATCAGCCAAAACAGTCATGTCCTGCTGTAAATGAGCAGACTGTGCATATTCAGAAACACCTCAGCTTCAAAAAGCAAAATGCTTACATTGTTGAATGTTAGAGCCACAGGGAAAGAGTTTGCCTTGTGATAAAAAAATGGTGGTACACAATTCAGTAAGGATTTTGATACTTGTATCCTGTGTTTTCTGCAAGCTATTGAGAAGCCTTGCAGGGAGCAGGTATTTTCAGGTGCATTTGAATATATGAAAACCTGGCATAGTCTGGCACAATATGAAATCAGACTAAATGAAAATACAGAGCCATGCTGTGGCAGTGGAGGATGTTGTACTCAGAGCTACTTTATTTAAACCATGTGGTGGTAGACAGGATTGCAGGTCATGTTTGATGTGATTTGTTTCCACAGGAAAAACATGTAATTTTATTTGTGACAGTGTCATTCCACTCTTGTTTCATCTCATCTGTATATAATGCCAGAATTTGAAATCTCTGCACAGCCAAAACACAATGGGGAATGTGTAAACCTGAAATGTCTTAGACTGGTCTCAGCAGAACATTTCAGTTTTAGTTATATTCTCCTTTCTTTTTGTTGGATTGTAACATTTGCAAGAATTTCACTTTTAAGTAAAAATTTTTTTCAGTGACATGGAATGGATAAATAAACTGTGGATCAGTCGATCACTGGTTTATTGACATCTTCTGATAACAGTAGATGGAACAGGATACAAATAACAACATTCAATCATGATATTAAGTTTGACAGAACAGAGACACATCACTAAAATATAGAACAACATAGACCTGACTTTCGTAGTGCCTTGCATCTTGTTGATTAACATAAGAATGTGAAGTGAGCAAAGACTACTGTAAAATGCTGCTTATCAGAATATGATAAAAGTGATCCTCGTATAAAGAACAACCACTAACAGGCCCAGCTTAACAATACTGGGTTTGAAACCCTTGCAGCTTCTTGAAATAACCTTATATATAAGAAAATAAGCATGCGCTTAATACAGAATGGTCATACAAGCTGAAGAAATAAAAATTCCATCCTTTAAAGCAAGAAAAGGAAACTCCTTTGCTACTTATGTATACTACTTCAAAGTCCATATTCACACTGATAAACTAGTATTTTTGTAGACAAGGTTTTAGGAAAAAGGTGGGAGCATGACACCTGAAAATGAATTCCTGAACATTTCTGGTATGACTCTATAGAGTTTATTGAGTTAACCGAACACCATAATTCCTTAGGAAAAGGAAAAAAAAAAAACACAACAAAACTTAAAAATGCTTTCTTGAAGACTCTGGATAAACCAATGCAGAAATGATAATTCAGCTTTATATTTCAGTATTTCAGACACTTTGCCTTCCCCCCCCCTCCTTGATTCTTCTTCTATAAATAAGAGAAAGACCATGGTTATTCAGGGAAATTCTTCAAAGAGTAGAAACATGGAAAAAAATAGTGGGTTTCACTGTGTTATCTATACCAAATCAACTTAATGAAGCTACGGAACATTTATTTAGTGATTTCTAAATTTCTGCTTTCTCTGTGCCTGCCAACACTTGGAGGCCGTCATTGACTTTCATACACCTTCATTACAACCAAACTTACTTTTCTTTTCTTTCTTTTCTTTCTTTTTAAAACTAAAAATATGAATATTATTTTTTACTCAGTATTTTAAGAAAAATGTAAAAATACAATACAATGAATTGGTAAGGGGTTCCTGCTGTAAGTATGTTTTTTCAACTTTTCATCAACATCCAGGAACCCCAGTTCAATGAGAACAATATGCACAAAATACACCAGCCCCCATTACAATGAACTTTTACAGCCACAGCTGATAGCAGGCAGATACTGAAGGCAAACAGGGAAATAGAGGGCTTGTGGAAGAAGTTGTGAAATGATCTTGTCTAATATAAGCACAGTCCTGATTGTTTAGAAATAGTGAAACAAAAGCAGTAGTTCTCATCTGTCAGACATTTCTATGTAATGCTATGGTTATGGAGCATATCCAGTCTGATTAAGCTGTCTGTAGGAGTCATGTGCTGTTTCCTACTTGCCCACTGAAAAGCTGTTTCTAGCAGCTGTCCTGTGTTGTCCATTTGCCCTGCCAGGATCCCCTCACCTCTGGACTGAGCTGCAGCCCTCAGCCTCTCCTAATTCAAGCCTGGATCTAGACTTGCTCTGGCCCTTGCTATGCCCACATGTTTCCCACTCCCTCCTGGGGAACAGGATGAGTCTGAAGGGCCATGTCTCCTGCACATAAGTGCTATTTTGCAAGTCATTTGCTTCAGCAGAATAATCTTGCATTATCTAATTGCAATCAAGCAACCAGTCAGTAATTGGTGTTTCCGAATCTGTTTTATATTCTGTCAAGCAGAGACAACGCTTTAGGACGAGCTGCAAGGTCTTTCTGTCAAGTTAGTAAAGGTTATGTGAGGACACACAGCAGACACTTGCATTGCTTTTAACCACCGCTGAATTAGTTTGTGAGGCCATAGTTGCTTTTTTGGACATAATGGCAAGACTCACTTTCAGCACCTTGGTTTATCACGTAGCACAGTACAGCTGGACTTCTTAAGAGGGTAACCAGAATACTGAGTCTTTAGAATTGTTTCACTGAGAACCCTCACACAAGTTGTGTTTTGATCGAACTTGGTTTGATTATTTGCCAACTGCTTCTAGATATCTCCTTCTTTTTATTATTTACTGTTTCAGCTACTTACTCAGATACTAGTGTGGTGATGTCTTTCTTTTCTAGCTGCTAGTCACTGTTTTTGACTAACCCGCTCAGAAAAGGATTCACTGGTAAATTTGATTCATTGAGCAAGTTCACATCACAGTCATCTTAGGAACCCAAACAGTTCCTTTTTCTTTTAATCTTACAAGTGGACGCTCAGGTGTGTCTTTGTGAAACTGTCTTTTGCAGGGATCCTTTGTCATCAGATGTAAAATGCCTGCCATGAATTCTACCTTGCGAATCCGCATGTCTTGCTACTGCATTACTCATCATAACTAATAGATATAGATTCTCAAACCCTGGTGGAATCTATGGAGTTTTCCTTACAGAACATAGAAAGGTTGTCTCTGCCCTTACGTATTTGACGTCTGTCATTTTTACAGCATTTTCTACAGTGGTAGAAAAGTGAAAGTGGGTAAGTACAGAACCATGGAGTTCCCCCGCAAAAGACAACAGTTCTCCTTGCTGCCTTTGGCTGGTGCATTGCCTTCAGTTGGTACGTCTCCTCGGTGCTCCTGATAGGGCTCTGTCTTTTAACACTCATAATTCAGCTGCAGTTCTGTCACTCTGCTTTGTAACATTTGCCTAGATTGGATTAGCATCTCTGCACTTTAAAGTGAATTTAAACTTCATAGTGTTACTTTTAAACTTAAAACATACATTATGACAGAAAAATAAACTCCTTAACCAAAATTCAATGAAATGTGAAATCTTAAACATAAAGGGTATAACTTATAAATTAACTTAGAAAAAAAAAGTACCCAAGTCCCAAGGAGTAAGTGGAATATATCAATGAGTCTTCCTCTGGAAACAGTATTACCTATGATACAGAAGCTGAATGGGTAGATCTTCAATGGCTTTTTTTCTCTCCTTTGAATCTGTTACTCAGGGATAAATTTATTTTAAAGCACTGAAGAAGACTCTGTTAGATTCTTCATAAGTATTTGGTACCTTAAACACTGAACTATGTGAAAGCTTCAGAAACACAAATTTTTATAAGAAGCCTCTGCAATAAGTTGTTACCTCCATCTTGCACACGGCTTCCTAAGGTAGAGATTATACTAATGGCTTTGTTTTGTTTCCTAAACACAGGCACATACAGGAATCCAAGGCTATGCAGTACATCGACTTTAGGGTCAAAAAACCAAGATATGCCTGTCTGAACTTGTGATTCAGGCCTTGGGCATTTTAAGGAGCATTAAATATATATGAACAATGGAAACCCAGTCCCAAGGGTCCTGTAATTTGAGCTACCAACCTGAAAAATACCTATGACACAGTTTTTACAGAGAAATTTGAATAATATTAGACCTTAATTTTTGTTCATCATGGCTTCTGTGGTTCTGGTTGCAGGTACAATTACTAAGATTGAGGTCCTCAAGGCTTCCAGGTGGGCATCCAGAAGTGGTCAGAAGAGACAGGCTGGTCTCTTAGCTGGGTGTCAGCTACCCCTTTGACACCAGAAGACTGATGGTTGTACTTCTCAGGACACTCTTTAAGAGTCACCTGAACCCAGAAACACCCAAGGTTCTGAAGGCTGGGCTTTGTGCAACTTAGCAAGGAATGGCTTGACCGAGTCACTGCCCAGCAGGTCAGCCCTTCCTGAGCTACATGCCTAAGCACTGTCAGGATGGGAGGACTGCTCTTCCCTGTTTGCAGAAGCACATTTCTTAGGTCTTCTCAGTAATGCTCACAAACAACAGTTACTGCCACAGCCCTGAGGGCACCACCAACTCTGACCATTCCTGCCCACTCTCAGGGGCTCCCCCAACCTGCCTCATGCCAGCCACTCTGGGCCACCACCCCCTGCACCGGTGATGCCCCAGCAGGCCTGGTCTCCATCCCTTCATAGCACTGCCCTGCCTGACTCTGGGCTCCACAGCCTGCATGAGGGTTTCTGGTTTGCCCTTGGACCTGGCTCATAGCTGTGGATCTGCCCACCTCTCTGACCCTGTCCCTTGTGGGGTCCTGACAGACACAGGGTAAAACAGAACATCTGGCCATCTCCCCTTTGTTAGGAGGGATAAGATGCTCAAATATTTTTTGTACTAATGTCAGGGGGTTTTTGTTTGTCGGGTTCCTGTTTTCGCCCAGCCCAAGTATTGTTCAGCTCAAGAAAATAATTAATCTATTTTATTTCCCTATAAATGTCATCTAGAAAAATAAGACTACTGCTGTGTGCACAATAAGCATACAGAAAGCTGGCACCTTCCATATATTAAACTAAAGTGCTTTCTGATATGGGTGTGCTCTGCCTCATCAGCTGAAACACCAGCCTTTCCATAACATTGCTAGTTCAGGAGTAATTAAACAATGGAGGAGTGTATGTGTAGATATAAGTGTGATTTAAGCATCAGTTTCTAATTCTTTACAAAAGATTGTGCATTTAAGCAAAATATTCTCAGTGTGTATTATGCGAGCACCAAGTTGCCCTATGAGAAGTGTGTACATGGGGGAAATAGCCTTTTTCAGTCACCCAGTGAAAGACCTGATCACTTTTATTTTCCATTTTAAAGGGAAGGTCTTAGGAATCCCTTCCAAAAGGGCCACAAAGCTGTGAAACCCAGAGGAGATCCTCAAAGACTCTTCTCTACAGTTCAAAATAAAATGGCTATTTTGTAAAAAGAAGTGGGATGTAAGAAATGCCTGTGTCCTTAATGACTCTTACTGGCTGTCTGCTCAGTGTGCTGCCTTTCTGGAGGTTCCTTTTGGAGTTTTACTTCCCTCTTTGTATAGGGCAATGGGTGAGCAGGTATAAGATGCTCTGAAGCCTTGCCTTGGAGGCAGGATGTTGAAATGTCGGGTGATGTGAAATGACATTGAGATGTTCAAATTATGCCTGTAAATTAAGCTGATGATGAGACCCAAATAGGCCTGTTGAGCATCTGAGTCTCACAGTAACACATGCTGTATTACAGTCTAATCATTAAGTAGTATATGTGCCCAAGCAGCTTAATTTAGGTTACACAAGCCATGTGCACTCTCAGATATCCTTCAGCTTATCTAATTAAAAAATTGAATAATCCTTAAGGCAATATTTCCCTAAACAAATTTTTATGAAAGTCAAATAATTGATGAAGCAGTACCAGACACTAAATACACCACTTTAGTCAAAAGACTGGAGACAGTTACTTCACAGTCTTTGTACTTGTGTCTGTTTTCTGACAGGCATACACATATTGCAGAGTTTGAGACTTTTTAGTAAGATACAATTTTTCACTTTAATTAAAATCTTTAGTGAATGAAGATTTATTCATTGCACAGCAGTGGATAAAATGTGCACAAATGACAGTAAAAACTGCTGTACTACCCCTATCACTGTGAGCTATAGGATGTTCAAGTCCCAGGAAGCAAGGACAAACAGGACTTGGGGGCCACTGGAGGCAGGCAGAAGCTGTTCCATTCTGCATCACATAGAGCACAGGGTCCTTCAGATGCTGAGGACTAAGGAAAGATGGGGCAGGAAGGATTGCAGTCCATGTATATACAGCTTGCACATCATGCTTGAGTGTGTGCTTGATGTTTGTGTAACTCTCATTGCAAGACTGTAATTAATTATTTGGGCTCATTACAAATTTTTTTTTTTTTTTTTTAAATTCAAGATGCAGAGGGGCATGTCAAATTTCCCCTCCAGGGTTCTCTCTCAGAGTTGTAACCTGTGTTTGATCCATGATCATTTTGAGGCTGTCAATGGATGTTGGTTCCATTTTTTTTTTTTTTTTTTTTTTTTTTTTTTTTTTGTTTAATCTTTTTCTGCTCAAATTCCCTGTGGCATCATCTTTATTATTTTTTTTTCCCAGTAGCCTTTTTTTTTTTTTTCATGTTTTTTGCCTGTATCTCCCAGGCTTCCCTTCCAGTGCACTGCCAGAGAAACTAACAGCTGAATGAAAAATGACATCCAGGGCAGTATGTGCCTTTAGAGAGAGAGTGAGGAGGATTGATAATGCTTGATACAAAGGGATTTTTCCTTTCACAGAATGGCATGACACAATGCACCTATCTTCCTCTGAGAGACGTGGACTTCAAAGAGCTATTTTAATACTAGCAAATATGCTTGTATTACTAAACCCTAACATTTTCCTTGCAATAGTAACAATTTGCTCAAAAATGCAAAACTGCTTTCAAGCATGCCAGTTTCTTTGTGCTGAAGCTCTTAAAGGGCAAACTGCAGCAGCAATTGCTTTCATGTTAATGACTACTACAAGGCGGGACTTAATTTTGTGATTCATAAATATCATTAAACTCCAATTTATAAACATGATCTTTTCAAAATATAAAGGACTCAATCCGGCCAAAGCAATTAGAATTTCTACATTTTTTTGTTTCTAGTATAAATTCATTATGTCTGTCTGCACATTCTCAATCTTAGGTTTACCATTAGACTGTATTAATGAGAACATGACACTGAGCCAATCTTAGCAACAGCAGCTGTACCAACAAAATGCCCTCCTGAGGAATATTGATTTCCCTTCTTGGATGCACTTAAACAAAGGCTGGTATGGCAGACATCTTAACCTCTGTGTGTGCATTAGTCTTCTGAACATTACTACATCATTGCCTTTTATTTATGAGAGAGAATTATTCTGCACTTTGACAGAGATGCATAGCCTTAATAGCTTATTTGATAGTAACTAAGACATGCAGATAAACAGGATAAACCTTTTCCAAAAATATGTTTTTCTAGACAGACTGGTTCAACAATTATTTTTTTGACATTAATAAAATAAAATATATGAAACAGTGGTGGGAAAGAAAGGTGAGCACAGAATACAAAATATTACTGACCTCCTACAAGTGAAAATTGGTCTTAAAATGTATCATTTCTGTAAAAGCTTCAGAGAGGAAACAAAAATAGCTGTTTAGGATTCTTAGTTTTTGCTGCAGGAGGCAATCTGTGAATTATACCTATGTTTAATGACTGTTGGAGAGCTAGGCAAATACAGCAGAGCAAAAATTCTTGGCTCATCTCAAAAATGCACTCCATGCATTTATCTTCCTTACACTTATAACACTCATTCTTCTGTGCACAATGTGAGCATGTACTGTTCAATTTGATAACAATTTCTTGAGATTGAAAAGTGCCCTGAGTGTCAATGTGAATTAAATATCTGCTCTTCAGAAGCCTGATGTATTTCTGCACAGGTATTGACAGGTTAGATTTGTAACTTAATTATTCAATGAATGAAAAGCAGTTTTGGAGATGTCCTGGAGACATTCTGAAGGGATAGCATCATCAGAGTAGGCATCCACTTAGGTGTGCACATACTGATAGTTGTTTACTAAGACTTAAGAAAAAGTTGAGCTTAAATAAGTCTTGTTGAAATAAAAGGGGAGCAAAGTACACACTCAAAATGTGTAGCAAAGATTAGATTGAGAAATGACTATCAAAGCAAACGTCTAGGGTGATAATCTTGGGCTACATTTCACAGTTGTACTAGGGACATTCTTGTTGCATTTTATATGCTGAATTGCTGTTGTCCAAAGATGCCCCCTTGAGCTCTCTGGCAGCAATTTAAATATATGGTCAGCAGGAACACCACTGCTAGAGGGAGATCATGAAGAAAGCTGTGATATCTGTGAAACGTACTGGTGGACAAGATGGATATGGAGAGGACAAAGTGAAGAACAAATGTCTCTGCCACTGGTTAAAGTAACATGTTCAGGACTTCAGCACAGGTAACGCAAAAGGGGCCACTCATGTGATGGAAGATCACAATTAGGTTCATGGTGGATGGTGTTAATTTGGTATCTTTGATTTTTATTTTGTTGTAGAATGTTTGTTTCTAACAAGAGGCTATGGTTAATTGTTGGGAGAGAGACTGAGAGTTTTTTTCCCTGATGACTTCTTGCTGGATTGCATGGAGTCATCTTGAGGAAAGGGGCAACTGACCCTCCAAAGGGAACAACTGTGTACAGCTGTGGGGCATCTTTGCTTAGAGTGAAGTAGGACAGGCAGAGCATGTGAAAGACAACAAAGAACCAGGAGCCTGCAGTAAAGCAGAGAGAGGAAGACAGGTGGGGAAAATAGGAAGCAGGAGAAGCCAAAGCCCAGGGGGCATGAGATTGTTATCCCCAAAAGACCTGGAGGGGACTGTGCAAACTTCAGTACTCTGTACACATCTCAGTCTTACCCAAAGAACAACTGAGTTATTGAACTAAGATGAGGCCAAGAGCCAAAGGATCTCACTATAAGGACACAGTAGATGGGGGGACTCATTTATAAAACATATTTATTTATAATCTGTCTCATTCTGAGATTTCTTTGTTTTAGAAAGTTTATTCTTGTTCATGTTGTGATGCAGCCTGGATCTAGAGCTTGCACAGCACAGCATGTCTCCAGGGGCACTTGCTCTGAGAAATAGGTGCTGACAGACCCACCTCAGGGTACTGGCAAACTTGGGGTCCTTGCGCAGCCATGCAATTCTAAGTGACATCCCAGCAGGCTGGCTCCTGCTTCAGAAGGAACAAAATATCAGATGAGGAAAAAAGCCATTAATTTTATTAAGGTTCTATGTGCATGTTACTGCGCTAGCCGGTCGTTACCAATTCAGGCATATGATTACTTAGGTTAGATATGAAACATGATCACTTTTTCTGCTTCTTCATGTGTCTCCTCCCGCAGTTTCTTCTCCATAACTGTCTTAAACTCCTATTGGTACATGATAGCCATACCTATTTAAAACATAAGTTCAGGTTTGAATTTTAAATTGTTGCCTTCTGGGGATTATTTGATTCTAGGCCCATTTTTACTTTCTGTAAATATCCATGCATCTTTTGATGCGACTGTGCATTCATTTATGACAGAAGTTTATTATTCTCCAAATTGAAAAACGGAAGGAAGCATATGATAAGTTTATACTTTATTTTACTAATGAATTAAATACTGGCTCTGAAATTAATTATTGAATTGTCAAGAGTACACTTATATTGTAAGAGCCTTATGAGTTTTTTCCAGTGAAGTATTTATAATGTTAAACACTGATTCAACCTGTTTTTCCTTGAAATCATCTACAACAGAAAGTTGTGTGATGTCGCGTATTCTAATGCCTTTATGATCAGAGAATAGCTTTTGGGAATTCTTTCTTTACAGTTTTCAAATTATGATTTTCTGCAGTTTCCCCAATTTCAGTTTAGTTATTTGCTCCCTGAGCCACATGAATGACTAAATGCAGTGCACATATTTTCAGTTTTGAGAACAGTGTAAGGAGACAGGTCCATCAAGAAGATAAATGAGGTGAACACAGGAGCAAAAGTAGCTGGTGACTCTGCTACATTTCAGCAGATGAAAGTAAAGTCTTATGAATTATAGTGATGAACTGGCATTAATTTCAAAGCAGAAAAATACATATTTATTTGCCAGTCCATTTGTTCAAATATCTGTGCAATAAAACCCTAAACCAACTAAAACCTCCAAATAATGTCAAAACTCCTTATGAGGAGTTATTTTTTTCCACAGCAATTAATGAGCTTAGTGGATGAGTTTAGCATGACATAATGACATGCCCTAAATAAATCCAGCAGTTAATGGATGTTAACTACCTGTACTTTCTGATCCAGAAGCTTTGGGCCCTATCTCTGCCAAGTGTGGTGAATCCAGAGGTAGACATGATGCATGGCAGTGACATCTGAGACGTCCTGAGTGCATCATTGATGTGGTACAAAGAAACATCTCCAAGAATAAAAACCTTGCCAAAGATGGAATATTAATTAGAATGAAGAGAC
>JAWWEU010000081.1:76515445-76526534 GCA_035583155.1 Acropternis orthonyx | reverse complement strand
ATTTGCATTTGTCTCTTCATTCTAATTAATAGTCCATCTTTGGCAAGGTTTTTATTCTTGGAGATGTTTCTTTGTACCACATCAGTGATCATCTTCAAATAAAGCTCAAATCTTTCTTCCCAGGGCTGATAAATCAATATATTGGGATGTTCTTCCTCTTCTTTGTCAAAGAGATTGTCACCTCCAATCATGGATCTTCATCATCCCACAGGCAATGAAAGTAAAAACATCTGTGGGTAGCTCTGGACAGAAAAAATATTTGTATCTGGGGGATTGGTGAAACACAAATTCCTACATTTTCTACTAGTGCTATGTATCTGGCTTTGTATACAGTTCCTTGCAGTTTCTATATTAATAGTATCTCTTTTATAAAGATTTGGGTGCAGAGAGGAGACAGTAGAGATTTAGAAAGAACTGTGATTACTCTGTCTACTGGGAGGGACTGGGTGTACTTTTGGAAAGAGTTTTTCAGATGACAGGGCGGAAGTAATGAGAATTGAGGCAGAGATTTACCCTGCAGGAAAAAACCAATGCAGACAGATGCATGTAAAAAATTTGCCATGTCACAGAAGTACATTTATGTTTCTGATAGCAAGGTTACAAATATCTCTGACAAGTCAGGAGCTCTCTACCTTTTGTGAGTTGTAGACCACTGGATATTTTTGAAGTTTTTTTGTTTGTTTGTCTGTTTTTGTTTGTTTGGGTTTTTTTGTTTTTTTTTTTTTTGAGGAGGGTTTGTTTGCTTGTTTTTTTCTTTAGGGAGTTTTTGATAGTTGTTATTTAATGTCATTTTTTAGGGAACCCTTTAAAATACCAGAAGCAGATTCCTGTATAGCATCTGCAGCTTTCATATCTAATGGTTTTCTTCAGTCATCCTCGGACCCCAGGAGCATGGATTGGAAGTAACATAAAAACAGGGTGCTAGACTTGATCTGATTCTTTGTTTTATGCAAGTATATTTCCTTATCTGAGGAAGGGACTGTAGAGGTGATCGAGGCCTTGGCAGAAGTATATATGTAATGATACAAGTATACTTACAGCATATATGTGTAATCTTGCACTTTTGTGTGTAAGTTTCAATGACAGAGAAACATCCACTCTGAATATTTGACTAATAGGTTTACTTGTAATTCCTGTACATAGCTGGCCATTGTCCTAAAGGTTTATGTCCTTATCCATATAAAGGAAAATATTCAAATATTAATATTTATGAATGGATTACATGTTATTGTTCATAATCAGAAAGGACAGATCTTGGTATAGGCAAACCATTTAACTGTACTGAGTTACTCCTACATTGATCTGCAGCTGATGACAGGTGGGCTCTTTTTTCTTAAAAAGACATAGACTGTTAAATTAAAGATGTTTTTCTCATTTGTCTTTTATTTGTAATAATTTATGATAATAAAAATGTAAAACTATATATAACTGACTTCTGATTTAAATTACTCCTGCTTTTAATAGTTCAGATTCAAAAGATGCTTAGTTCCCTGTATTTTCTTCTTATTAACATGTTCATCTGCTGTAGTTCAGTTGCCTGTCAGATTTTATGAAGAAAGTGCTCTTAACAGCTTAATTTCTAAGGTTAGTTTTATATTTAGAACTCTTAAAAGCAAAACAGAGTATTGATTTACTTGGCTTTGATTTCATCATACTAGGGGGAGATACATATGTTCAAATAGGTGGTCATCATCCTAATTGTGGAGCTCTTCATTATTTTTTCTTTGTTCTTTTTTTTCATCTTCTTTGTCCTTTAGGCTTATTTCTTAAATATTTTTGTCTCTTTCAGTATCTTAAATTCTTTGTTCAGTTTCTTTCCTTCCATGTTAATTTCCTTACTTAGTTTTCTCCATATTTATTCAATATATTAGGTCCTTCATTGTCTCCTGACCGATCTAACTTTTCTGTCAAACAATGTTTGCTTTCCTACCATCTCTTTGATTGCTGCTTGAGAGAGATTACCATGACCATTTAATGCTGCCTTCACCTAGCATTCAACCGTGGCATCACTGATGCCAAACGACCATATGTGAGAGAGATTCAAGCTAGGCTAAGATTGTCAGCTGTTGTTTTCCTCGTAATCCTCGCTGCTTTCCTTTTCCTCTAGTGGGTTCCAAATTTTGGGGCCAAAATGTTCCCTAGAGCTTGCAACACATTGTATCAAACTAATGCATGGCTTCTTTACTTTTATTTCTCAAGGAGAAAAAAAAAAAAAGAGGAGCTAAAACTGAGAAGACTAGTAGTCCTATCAATGTCTTTTTTATTTATTTTTGTTTGTTTGTTTTTAAGGAGATGGTACTGAGATTTGCTCAAGGGCTGGGAGTCATGCCTGTTGGCTGTTATTGTTCCTTGGGAACAATATATATTATATATTCCTTGGGACTCAACCAAGGAATCTGAGACAGCTGTAGTGTTAGCAAGTCTGCTCATACTCTGGTATGAGATATGGTTCAAATGCTGTCAGCACACTCAGACCTCAATCCAAAAACTGGACAGGACATTGGAGCCACAATTTTTAATTAAAACTTCATCCTTCATGGCTCAGCTCTACACCATGCTTGATATACTCTTTTTGTTTGGCTAGCAGAAGGCAGTATTTTCTCCAGAGAATCCAAATTCAGATTGAAATTCTAGAAGAAACCATGGCAATCCTGAACTCTGAGTTAAATTTACAAGTTCAGCCAATGAAGTTAAAAATACCTATAGGCCTATATGGGTAAAAAACTTACTTACGTTTTGTATAACAGGTTGTTAAGATCCAGTTAGTGAGAGATGCATCTACCCAAATTAGGGTACAAATAAAACCATATGCCAAAGTCAGTACTAAGAATTTTGTTTAACATTAAGTGTGAGGTAGAGACATAGAAATAAGTAGAAAAGAGAGTGAGAGGGAGAGAGAGAAAAAGCAGAAGAGATCACCTGTGGATTCAGTGGCATCCCAATAAGGAAAACGTGTTTATATAGTTTAACATCATTGTTTTTGATGCAGATAGAAAGTACAAGAATGAAAACAGAACAACTGATTTATGCATAGCAAATCTCTGCTTTTCACTTAGATGGAAGTTGGTGCTTGTTTTACCTAGTGTGTTTTTCCTATGGAGTTCTTTTTTTCCTAGAAAATCAAACAACTAGATGTCTTTTTGTTGAAAGTATTTTATTTCACCTAACTGAAAATTTTGAATTTTATTTTGGAGAATGCAAAAATTTGTTTTTGTTTTTTTTTTTTTTTTATAAACTGGATTGAAATCAGGTTTTTATTTTTTCTTGGCAATTGTTATAGAAGGTTTTTTGTCTCTCTCTCTCTCTTTTTTTTTTTTTTTTCCCCCAGTAACAAGAAACATAATTGTTTGCTAGGCAGCTGTTGATAAGACTTTAAAAATTGACATTGTTTACAACATTTCCTAATTGAAATTAAAAAAGATAAACCAAGCCTCTCATCACCATGTACAGTCTTGGACAAAATGAAACAAAACTACTAAAGGACAAAACAAAACAAAAAATCTGAAATCGGCAAGTTTACTGGATTTGTAGCAATTAATTGAATAAACAAATACTTTGAAGAAATGTGATATTTAAAAGATGTAGCTATCTTTTAACTGACCACTGTATTATCATCATTATTTAAAAGTATTTTTTTACCTATCTGCATATGCCTGTTCACTTCATACAGGAGTTGGTGAAAAAACGTTTGTCTAGATAAGACTGGCTGCTCAAAAACAATCTATTTGGACTTCAAATTCTATGACATTTTTCTTCTGACCTTCTATTCAGGTCAGTCAGATTTCTGACATTGACCTCAGTTGAAATAAAAAGATCTGGCCTTTCATAAATCACTTCAGTCTCTACTGAGATAGTCACATTTGGGATAAAAAGCTACCATATTCTTAGGCTCAAAGAACACATGCTAATTTTAAGTAGAGGAATTCAAACTAAAAGAGGAATACAGAGATCTTTAGACTGGAATAGGCAAGCCCCAGAGGCAAAAGAGAAGGCATGATTGCTAAAATTGTGGTATCAGTTTAACTAAAAGGAATTTCCATTTATATTTATCTGAATGTCTGTGCTGTAATGTCTGGTATTACACGATTTTTCATAAAAGGCTACTGCTAAGCTAAAATGTCTCTGTTCAAATTACTAGGAAGAAGCATTTCTGTGATAAAATATATGCTAAAAATATTGACAAGAATAAATCCACACCATTCTTTTGGAGAGTATTAAGCCCTCATATTGGAATTTAACATTCATTGAAGAAAAAGAGAGGCAAATGAAACTGAAAAATATTTTCCAAATGTGTACCACTTACACATAAAATTCCTCTTCTGTTGAAGCAGGTTTTATCAACTTTGAAACAATGCTTAGCATAACTATCAGTAATGAAATAGTAAGCATTTAAAGTTTCAGCTCTTTAACACTCAACTTTAGTGATAAGCAAATTCCAGAATCTTCAAATACTTTTTAACAGGTTACACAATTTGAGAGAGGTTTTTATAATGCTTAAATTTTGCAAAAGTAGATCAATGAAGTGTAATAAACAGTTATTAATTTCTCAAGTTTACAGTATTTTCTCTTTTTTCATTCATCAGAATTTTAGGCAGCCTTTTTGGTATTCTTCTGTCTCTTTTGTAGTCTCTTCCAAAGACAGAAAATATATAGGCCTACTTCTGTAAGGTGCACTTTGAAATCCATACCCATAGAGTGCCTTTTTTTTTAATTACTTGTCTTCCTTTCCCCTTCTATTGGTTTGCAAACTGGCAGTGTTAAACATTCTCAAAAGATTAAAAAAAAAAAAAAAAAAGCTATATGTTTTAGTAACATTTCTGCCATTCTGCTTCCTTTTGTAATTCTTAGTAGATATTTTTTCACTTCATACTCCAAGCCATTGTGGGCTGCTAACACATGCTATGTTTACTTTAGAGATGGCTATAATTCAAAGTAAGACAAGGTGTTTAATCTCTTTGTTATCAGTAAAAGCTTGTTGAATATTTTTAGGCATACTTTTTCTGGAAAGTATTAGGCAAATGTTCTACCAAATATTTAAGTACAGTTATTTTTTAAGCCTTTTTAAAGATGAACCCACATGGAGAATGTAAATTATGCACTTCAACAGGCCAAAATGTAATTCTCAAGAATAAAAGGAAAGCTTCTCCAGCTGAAGTTTAACCTTGATGCTTCTTACGTTGAGTAATTAAGCAATTGAGGGAAACCAGGAAGGATCTTGCTAAGTTGATTTCTTAAGGGAAGTTGAGGTTGGTGGCCAGATAAATTTATTTAATTTCTGTTTTCATAGGGAATAATCACAGCTTTGGCTCTCTTGAACAGTTTCCTTGGTGAGAAGTCCAAACTTGTTTTTCAGTCTGTCCAGTATCTCAAGATCTCTGCGTATGCTTGCCCCAGCTGCTGCTTTTCCATCAATATTTTCATGAAGTCAAACTTACTTGTCTGCTGCATCCTGGGTTAAATGATTGTTACCCTTTGCTGTTCATCAAAGCATTCTCCAGACACTTGGTCTGATGTCTCCTTAATCCACCTCAATGGAATGAATTTGGGCTAAAGAGCATTTAGAAAAATATTTATATAGGCAAATGGAGGGCAATAAACTCAGAGTGCATGGAGCTGGCCTAGGGATGTGAGGAGGAGAGGCAAACTCTTAATCCAGATCAGCTCATAGCTGAAGAAGACATCAATTTTCTAGTATTGTCAAGCTCCAAATTCATCTCAATCAATCTGTGAACCAATGAAGCCTCTATTTTCTCTGGGTTAATTAGCATTTGTTCAGACCTTCCCATGTGGTCCAGTGACTGAACAATGGATTCTTTTGCTCCAGCTCTCGTCTTTTACAAAGAAAGCTTAATTATTTCTCCCAGTTAGCCAAGATGTCATTTAGTTTTAGAAAAATTTGCAATTTCCCTTAGATCAAGGATAGTCTTGCTGGCAGATACTAGCCACCTTCAGCATAAGAATGCTTAATAGACTGGAATATATTATAGCTGAATCATCCAGATTTGTGAAAATTGGTTATATGGTATTAATTTTCCTATGCCTGGTGAAGTGATTATTAGTTGAAGTGTTAGGAGAAATATGTTTATTTTTTTCTGTGTCTTAAAATGCAGCTTAATGAAAAACCGTGTTAGGACTTCTGGAGTTCTACGCATACTAGGATTAAAATCATTATTGTTGTGGATCAAGAGCTAGATTTTAATTTTTGTTGTAGTGCAGCCATAATCTTTACATATTGAAGGCTAGCTGTGTTTAGGAGGAATTTTTGGGTGTTATTATTTTCGCTTTTTTCTTTTAATCAGGCAACAGTCCTAGGGTCAGAATTTCTGAGGTATGTGCTTTGATAGAGTATGTCATCATTTCTCTCCAAAATGGCTGGAGAAGGCTTATAAATGTTTTCTGTCCCCTGGTTTCCTAAAATTGCTTTCATAGTTTGCCAGCAGTGAGAGAAATGGATGAGACAACTAAAGTTCTTAAAGGGCAGTAATATTTTACAACTTCTCATCCTCAACTAAGGTTTTAACATCACTGAGATAATTAGAACCATTTTGATCTTATGAGTGATCTGAATACCAACAGCATTTAGGGTTTTCATGTTTTTTATTAAATTATTTTGCATCTACAAGTATCAAAATAAAGAAGAATTAGACAACTGTGTCTTTGAAGATAATGTCTTTAAGAAAACCAGATTCTCTCTATAATAATATTGGACTCCTGCACATTTTTTGTTATCTCTAAAGGTACACATCAGACCTGAAAATAAAAATAAAATCCTAATTCATAACTGCGATTCTGCTTGTTTACCAGCAAAACTGAAAATAAGCAGAAGTCAGGATATGATGTGACAAAAAAACCCCAGATATCAGTTGAAAACATTTTAGAATGATCATTATTTTTAATTGCTTACCTCAAACTGGAGTTACAATACTACCAAGAGGAAAGAAAAGTGTGATAGCCCTGTTTCTGTCATAAATTAGTAACCAGCCTGCAGCTGTGTAGCTCATTAAAAACTGTGTCATTTAGAGATATTTTGAAAACACAGAGGTCCATTAAAAAGACCGGCAGTGTATGGTTGTCAAACAGACATGCAATTATTGTCATAATATTGCCATCAATTGGATGGGAAAAATTACATGATGAACTGAGAAGCTGTTTTATATCCTTTTGAGATTTCCCAACACAGTTTTTCCTTTGTTCCGACCAACCATCACCCATCTTTGAATCTCTGAATATGAGTGTTTGCAGGGAACCTTTGTGAGTACTAATTATAACTTCTTCACTCCAGTTTCTGAGGGCTACAGTATTTTCCTCCTGCTTTCATACTACCAATCTACAGCCATTTACGTTGCCTTGTCCCAGTGACAGAGATTAACTTCTGGATGTCAATAATCTGACAACATGTTTTCCTGACATCTGTGATATTCTTTTGTCATGTTGGTGTTGCCAGGGATAACTGAAGGTGAGAATCTTGCTTCTTCCCTCCATGACAATGACTAAACACCTACAGTGTCTAACTCACACAGCCATACTCTACAGCTATAGTTCAAGTTGTCCGCATGTTTTAGCTCTGCACTGACGTGTTTATTTCCAAGAATGAGTAAAGTGCAAGAGTGAGAAAAGCTAGTTAATTCTGCTCAGGTCCAGACTACAACTGCCTGAGCTGCTGCTACCCACTTGAGAGTGTTTTTGCAGCTTGTGTTTGTGGCTTCAAGGCAAGCCCTCTACTGGGGGTTATCCAGGGTTCCCTTTGCTGGTCAGCTACTGCCTCTGATCACTGGAAGCTGACGTGTACTTTATGCACCTTTGTCTCTCTCTTTTCCTTATCATTATAAACTGTGCCCCATGGTAAGCAAAACTTTGTGTGGCACCCAACTGAGTTCTGCTTTGCAAGGTTTAGAAAGTGCTTGTATCTAAGGAGGCTGGGGTGAGTCAGAGGCAGGGCTAGGGACAAAAACTGCTGTTCCTTAAAAGACTTGTTCCCTAAACCCTTCAACATCTTCATTGCCCTTCTTTGGACAAACGTCAGCACATCTTTTTGCAGCAAGGGGCCCAAAACTGAACACAAGATTTGATGTATGGCCTCACCAGTGTCAAGTACAGGGCAACAACCGCTGCCCTGGTCCTGATGGTCACAGTATTGCTGATCTTCCATTCATCACCACTCTCCTGGCTCAACCATCCAGACAGTTCTTTATCCAGTGAACAGTACATCTATCCAAGCTGTGGGAAGTAAGTTTCTCTAAGAGCGTGAAACAGTGTCAAAGTCCTTATAAAACTGAAAATCATAGATTTGATGTTCAATTTCTCTTTGTGGACTTTATGACCACCTTCATGAGCAGCTATTTGTAGTGTCGATGTTGCAGATTTCCACAATATAGTCAGAAAAGGCTCCTCCATGTTGGTTAAAATAATTTGTCACTTCTATCTATGCAAATTGGCTAAGCTCTTACTGAAAAAGTTACTAGCATTCATTTCCTGCCTTCCTTCATTTTGTCGTTTTGCAACATGCTTTGTGGAATTGGAAGCTGAGAGGAGTACAAGTTATTATTTTTATCAAGTGCTTCTCATCTCCGTAACTCACTCCTTGCAACACCTTGCTGTGAATAAACTTTTATTTTATTTTTAAATTATCCCCTTTTTCTTTTTAAAAAAATAATCCTAGGCCATCTAGCCAGGTAAAGCTATATTTACTGCTTCAAAAAACATAATTTCCAACAACCAAAGAAAATTAAGAAAAAAGTGTGAATGACAGCAAAAAGGTACACAGAAAAATCCTGCACCAAATTCAGCCCTTTTTTGTTTGTTTGATTGATTGTTTTTTTTTTTTTTTAATTGAGTCTTATGGAAAGATCAGACATAATGCCCACATAAGAGACACTAATGTAATTGTTATGTAAGAGCCTTTCTTAATCTAACAGGTCTTAATAAATGTAAAGGAAATCTGAATATTAGACATAATAGTACAATTTCCATGTTCTGGGGAATAAACTGTTCACGCTAACATCAGACTTTAAGATACAGTCTCACCTTCTCTGTATTGAAGGTGTATGTGTTTCCAGCTCAGCATTTGGGAAAGGATCAATAGCTAAATGACAGTACTTCTTTTTGTGCTCGAATCCAAGGCTGGTAAGGCTGAAGTTCAAACTCCAGGACTCACTTTCTCTTCTACTTGCACTTTGTTTGCAAAATGTTAGGTGATATTGGAGCTGTGAGGTCTGGCAATTCTCAGTGTGCCTAACTTGGAGCATGTTTTTCAAATCTGTTTACCCTCCAAAGCTGTAGTAAGATCGAACAACAGGTAAATCTAAACAAGAATTGCTCAGTGGCTTTGAGCAATGACCAGGCATCTGTAAAGAACATTAAGGATACACAAAAATGCACCCACTAACTTTCAGAATTATGGCTTGTGACACATTTGTCATTTGTCAGGCTCACAGCATCAATCAAATCTTGCAGCCAGTGACAGGAGTAATTATCTCGTCCAGTGCTGCCCTATGTAATTATTTTAAGAGACATTTTCAGGGCACAAAAGATGTAAAATCTTTTAAATCACAATTGTATGGAAGGAAATTCATTCACTACAGAATGACCTTAAGGTTTTGTGCTTTTTCTTTCATAGCACATTGAATTACACCACCTGTCCTGCTACAAAGTTGTGATTTTGGCCAGAAGTCTTTATCTCTTTCCCTCTGTCGGTTCTTCTTTCTGCTAGCTGTATGCACTGCATGAACACAGGTTTTCAGTTCCCAGGAAAAAGCCTACTGTTTTGTATGTTGCTTGCTGCACTGATTTTGCCATCCCTTGGTGGTCTCAATACTCTGATACCTGAGTGTAATATTTTGTATTTGAGCAGGACTGCAGTAAGAGTTTGATGGCAAATAGGATTATAATGTCTTCTCGAACAAATGTTTCCAGCACCTTTCAAGAGTCATAAAGTCAATCTGTCCTACACAGCAAGCAAAAATAGCAACTGTCCATGGTTCATTTCTACTTAGTAAACATCAGGGTAGAAACACTGTCTGGCAAAGGTGTGGATGAAATAAAAAAAAAATAGCAAAAAAAAAAAAAGGGAATGGTTGTTCTGGCTGGGACATCGTGTTATCAAAAATGGTGGAATTTTCTATGTTACGCAGGAAGGAAGCAGAAATCTGATTTCAGCATTTTGGATTAGACTCAGTGTTCATTTGCCAGAAAGATGTGACAATGTTTTCAGACTGCAGAAGCTGAATTGGTTTTTATTCCCACCTCTTACTATATCAATATGAACAGAGGAGTTTAGAAGGGGTCTAATTTTAGCTTTTGAGGAGGAAAGGGGGAAGACATTGCTGAATTACACATCCTGCCCCGTGGATGGCATACCTATCCCTACTGGGGTCTGTTCCCACATAAATATGTAGGACTTTTATTAAGATTGCTGGGCTGCCATTAGAATTAATATTGCCAGTTTTGAGTCAGTAGTTTATCTGAGTACTCAGTACAGGGGTGAACAGTAAGATCAGACATAGTAGAAGTTGAGGTACAGACTCGGGGCTCACAGACCAAACTTTGATAACTGAGCAAAAAAATTGCTTTTTGGAGAAAAAAAAGGTAATAAAAAAGGTAAGCTGCAGCAGACTTCTGACTCGACTCAAGAGTGATCTTATTTGAGTGTGTCAGGGGAGGAATTAAAAAGTGCTGGATTGTTCTCATATGGATGTCTAAACAGTGACGATCTCTTAGGTTAGGGTGGTTTTTTCCCTGAGTGAACTTTAGCATTACTAAAGGAGGGTTTAATAATACAGTGATAGCTTGTACTCAAGGATTTATGATTCTCCCCATTCCTTGCTTTTTTACCCATTGTTCTTCTCCCTTTTCTTCTCACTTACCCTAGTATAGGATAGAATTATTGGGATCTTACTCTTTATCTTTTGCAGATTTTTGTCAGTTTACTTGGCTAAAGGGAAATATACTAGTTTGGGTCTGTTATTATTTATTTTAAGAGAGCAGTTTAATTATATCAGTCCATTTATTATAGCGGGTGGTGGGTTTCCCCCTGGCACGGCTGCTGTGATCCTTACCAGGGGGCAAGCTCTCCCCCCTTCCCCCCTCCACG
>JAWWEU010000081.1:76496257-76515345 GCA_035583155.1 Acropternis orthonyx | reverse complement strand
GGGGCCGGGGGAGAGCAGCCCCCAGGAAATCAAGTAAGCACCCTCTCCTGGGGGGATCCAACCACCTGCCACAATTTATGTTTATTTTCTAAGCTGAATAAAGAATATAATCTCAGGGAAAATTATTTACATATCAGCACTAGTGCTCTCATATCATACTTATTTCTATCTACCTTGAAATCATGAGTAGTGCCCATTTCAATTTGATCGCATCATTCCGATTTCTAATTTACATGCTTCACACAGTGACTGATTTCATCACAGGACTAGATAAGAACATAGTTTAAAGAATACAGTTTCATTTTGTACTTCTCTGCTAACCAATCATATGTTCTTGAAGAATCTTTATGCTAGCATTTTAAAAACACAACTTATTTTACGTAAATCAGGCACTAAGTTGTGTACTGAAAATTGCATTTTCTTAATAACCACGTTCCCAGAAGCTGGTCATTGAGAAACATAGAGCTAGCATGGAAAATATTTTGCAACATTAATACAATGATCAGTACCAGCAGGAATGTAATAAATGATGATTTTCAGTTCCATTGTCTACCCTGGCCAGTGCAAGACTTCATAAAGTCTCTTCAGAAGATTTGGTGGCTCAAATTTAGCTACTGTCTTATCCTGAATATCAGCTGCAAACAAATGAAGAAAAAGGAGATCTTGGCTCCTCTTCTGCAAGGCTCAGTCTTTGTGCACTTACCAAGGAAAACACACACATAACTGGCAGTGATAAGGACAACAGAAAGAAAGCATTAATTTCTTTGAGCAGCATTAGAGTAGAGCACTCCTTCTGTGCTCACCAATTACTTGCTCTTCACAGCTGCCTTCTCAGTTGGGGGCTCTAAATCAGCACTGTGAGAATAGACAAAAATGACCATAATGTATTTGTTTATGGTGGTGATTTTCTTCACAATGGTGGAAAGATACTGCTCATATAATTCTCCAGACTTCTGTTTTCCGAACGAGTAGTCCTTATTTTTCCCTATCACTGCATAAATCCAGTCAACTGTGCATATCTTGACTATGTTAGGAGTCTGATCTCTTAATAGGTTTACAGAAAATAATAAAAGCACAGAGACACTCATTGCAAAACTGATGTGTTTTGTTTTTACTCATAAGTGTTTTCTACTTCCCTCCTTTCTTGCATAGCATTCATTTAAAGTTATGCTTGGCCAAGTTCTGCTCAGATGCCAGATGTAGAATGGGGGAGGGAAGCATTGCTTAAGCTCATGTTAATCTAGTGCCAGCTAGAAACTATTTGGGCAGGGTAGATCCAAAGATCCTCTTCCCTGAGAGATCAAACAGGGACATGGGAAAAGGAATTTGGTCTCAACAAATATGAAGTATTTACACAGTAGCTGTATTCCTCTGAAGAAGTTTCCTATTTGTTTTCAATCAATGGAGAGAAAAAAAGAGTATTTTTAGGACCCATTGTTTTTTTCATCTAAACTTCAGCAATCTACCTTTAAAGGAAACGAGTTATATCTGATAATTTCTCCTTTTCTGTCACTGATTACAATAAAAGAAGGGTTGGTGGTGAGCTCAGATGTAAATGTCTGCATTAGGTGACACAAATCTCTCCTGGGGCTCTGTTTACTTGGGCATTCCTCGAAAGAGAAATTTTTATAATTTAAGTAGTGACATTTCTGCTATTTGTGTGAATAAAGTGTGTTGCAGGTTGTTATTTGATAGATATTAATTTGGAAATGCTGCAGGATCTCTCCATAATGCCACTCACAGATGTTGGTGCTCTAAAAGTTAATGAGGGGCGGGACACTACTGAATAAAAGCCCAAGTTGTCCACCAAGCCTGTGGACAAAATATTCCAGGTAAGGCCAAGACATTTAAAAGGTTAGGAAGGACCTTCTGGCTTTGCTTTGATGCCTTTAAATGTAGGCTGATCACATTGACTTTGATGGTGAGGTTTGGTGGTGTAGTCACAGGTTTTGAGAGGCTATGGGTATATATCTTTTAATTATACATATTTTAAATTAATTGAGATAAAGTTTTGTTTGTAAATGCATCATTAGCAAATATACTATCAATTTCATTAGCTACCAGACTTTTTTCTTGTCTCCAACTTAATTACTTTCTTACACAGTTGGTGTTGCATTGTGATCTGCTCTGCAAATTCGATTTTTGATGGGTATCTGCCATTTATTTTAAAAATACTTTGCCTAATCATATATCTTATATCAGATAACAGCCTTGGAAACCACTTTTTGTGTTACCATGGTCTCAGATTTTGTCCAACATTGCTAGCAAAATACTTAACTAGGCAGTCTTTGAAATTTAACTGAACATCTCATTAACACCTTTTCCAAAAAGAGTAGTGAGAGGTAACTCCTACAATGTGTACTTTGGAAGTACTTCCACTTCCTACCAATGTAGTGTGTGTTTTTCTGAGCAAGCTAGCTAATGATCCTGACAGGAAAGTTCTCCACATTTTTGTACAGTTAATAATGGAAAAGCATGAAAAATACAAACTATGTGCATCAACAACATATCAGAGGCAGAAACAAGGGCATTAATCCGAGCCTCAGGAGACCCTGTCAAAGTTCCTTCCTTCACTATGTATTTCCTGTATGTTTCTAGACGCATCCTTTAGACACAGATTCACCCAATATGTTTACTTTGGTAAATCCTGGAAAAAACAAGCCAAAATTCGTCCTAGTTTCACTTGGAATTTCAGTTTCATTACAAGACTGTCACACCATTCTGGTTTCTGATTTCTAGCCAAACCTTATGTAACACTCCACACCTCACTGAGATAGCTTGTCAGTGCACCATAAACGACTATTCTTGCAGTTGTTGCAAATCATGGAAGGGAAAACCAGCATATCAATAAACATGTAAGGCACTCCCTCTTGACACCAAACATACTCAGAAAAATAAAAACAAATGACACTTTCAAGCCTTTTATGACTTTATCTGTTATGGCTTGTATGTCAGTATTTTCACTTTGATTATTTTTCCCCCCACAGGGCTTGAACATTTTTTTCTCTTGCCTCAGTTTTCCTTACAACCTGTTTGATCTTAATATTCAGACCTCTTCACTTTTAGCCTGATGTAAGTGGGTAAGAAGTGCCTCAGTGTGTAAAGGATTCATATAGCCTGGGATTAAAATGTTCTGTTATGTGCCAGCAATAAATTTCATCTGTGCAAGATGTAGGGAAGAAGGAGGAGAGAAACCCTGACTGTGCTGAGCTTTAATGTCACGTTGGGATATACATGTGCCTGGTGTGAGAGGATAGTTCCCACAGCATTTCTGGCTGAGGGATTATAGTAGAGAAACAATACACTAACTGTATCTCTATTAGTAATTTTTGTCAGATGTCTCATAATTAGCTATATGAGGATACAGTGGGTCCCTTATAAAGAAATTAAAAGTGATTTTTCACTGTGATAATACAGAGTGTTTTTGTAGCACAGTCTGTTGCCCCACACTCCTGTGCATATGACACTTTCATGTGCAGTGCAGATGTCAAAGAGTGGGCTCAGAATTCCTGTTGCTCTCTGCGCTTGGCTAAAGCCAACCTGGAGATGCTGCAAAAAAGAAATTATTTGAGAACGTGTTTGTAAGAGCTGGAAGCTGGTATGTGATCTGCATCCCAACTGATTCAAATTCTTGTGTTGCTCAATCCTCACACAGCAGGGACTGAGTAGAATAGGAAACATTTTCAAATCTGCTTTATTTACAAAAAAAAAAAAACAAAAAAAAACAAAAAAAAAAAAACAAACCAAAACTGTGGGGAAAAGGTGGATGTTCACCTTAAATTAGAGGCAAGGGCATGGAGAGAGAAAGCCTTGTGAAGTGGTACAGAAACCGTCAGGAAGAGAGAGCTCCTGCATCCTGTGGAATCAGGAGAGCAGCACAACAGATCACGCTATAAGCAGGAGGCAGCTCATAAGCCCCAGTAAAGACAGGAGAGCACACATCACACTCCTGTTCCAGCCAGCGCTGGCTGGGAGGAGTCCTTCCCCCCGCCCCGGAGCGGCTGCAGATCCGGCAGGACTGCGGGGCAGGAGCGCTGCTCTTTCCTACCCTGCCTCGCCTCCGCTGCTACTGCATCTCCGCTACTTGGGGGTTTCGCAGGGCTGAGTTACCCAGATGCTGTTTATTTTGCAACACGGTGAAGATAATTGCAGTCATATATAAGTACATAGGGAGATTTTGTGTATGCATTCGTGTGCGTGTGTGTGTGTAATATTTTAAGCTGTCTGGCACATTAATTTAGCCACCTGTCTTAGCCCCTTTCTGCTGCACAAATTAGATTGTCTCAAGGGAGCCTGTGCAGCTGATTGGGTCTGCCTCGTTACTAAGGCAACCCTTTTCCTCTCTGCTATATGCTTTATAACTCAGATTCATCAGGCAAAAAATGGAAGGGGAAAAAAAACGTACTTCAGACCCTGGGGATACCAGTACTTAATAGATGCTCTTAGCAGACTTATTTATTCAGACAAGAACACAGTTTCTAAATGTAGAAGAGTGGTGAAGCAAGCAAAGTCAAACATAATGGTACTGTATGCAGGGGATGATAAGGACCAAATTGAAGGCTGTTACAAACACTGCATGAATATGAAATTAGCAATGCTCTGTGTAGTTGATGCAAAGGTATCATGACTGGATAAAAAGGCAGCTGTCCCTTTGAAGGTCATCCCTGATTAGGAACAATAACAACAACTCGTTATGCCAAAAAAGCCACAAATGTAGGGATTATGCCAGACTGGTTACAGCCCAAATGATGTTTTATGGTCATTTTTCAGATCAAAATTTTTAGTTTGTTCCTGCTTCCTGCTTCTAGGTGATTTGTATCGATTTAATACACCACAGTCATGGTGTGCATTTTATGCTGAAACAAAGCATGATTTCATCTTTGAAGAAGGACTTCTTGATCTCATTATTTCTTCACCAAAAAATCTATAAACATGCTAAGCAAAATAAACATGATTATACTCAAGGATGGATAACCGATTAAGGTAATTATATATGTAAATGAGAAACAGGGATGGCCGTTTGAGCTTTAAGTCCTAACCTTTCTTCTGAGGACTTGTGTTCTAAAGTATCCACTTGTGTTTGCATTGGCACAGGTGATGCAAACTTACAGTCATGATTTCTGTTTCTGTTTACCTCTTCATCTTGTGGTCAGTCCATTAACTGCAGATAATGGCCTCTATAATGTTATGCTGAGGGGATCAAGTGGAGTGTTGTTTGGTATCCACAAAACCAACCAACCAACCAACCAAGTAGGTGTTCGAGGAAACACAAGCTGGATTTTGGGGCTAAGAGATTGTTTTGTTGCAGCTTGTCAAATTGCGAAAGTCATAGAATCATAGAATGACTTGGAAGAGACCTTAAAGGCCATCTAGTTCCAACCCCTCTGCCATGGGCAGGGACACCTTCTGCTAGACCAGGTTGCTTAAAGCCCCATCCAACTTGGACCTGAACACTTCCAGGGATGGAACCTCCACACTTTCTTCAGACATCCAGTTCCAGTACCTCAACACCATCACAGTAAAGAATTTCTTCCTAATATCTAATCTAAACCTACTCTCAGTTTAAAATCATTCCCCTTTGTCCTGTCACTACATGCCCTTGTAAAAAGTTTCTCTCCATCTTTCTTGTAGGCTCTCTTCAGATACTGGAAGGCCTCAATTAGGTCACTACCGAATCCTTCTCTTTTCCAGACTGAAAAAAATCCCTATTCTCTGACCCTTTCAAGAGAATCCTTAGCATTTAAAAATCCATCCTGTATTGCCACATGTGCTAGTTTCACAGGCAGCATCCATCTCAAAGTAGAAGACCTGAAAAACCCAACTGCTTTTGACTTGGTGAGGAGGAATATAATTTCAGGAGTCACTCTCCTGTAGAACAAATGATATGCACCTCCTAATGATTCTCTGAAAAGTAAGCTAATATTTTTATTCAATTTGCAGTAATAAAATGGGTACTGATCATACAAAACTCAAGTCTTACTTAATGTTAATCACAGAATCTTTCCATACTTTAAAGGGTGTCTTGATTACCACATTTCCATGCTAGGCTGCACAGAGAAATGTCTTTTCACTCTTTTTGGAAGACCTTTAGTTTCCAATGCAAGCCAAAGTAAATAAAATTTTAGTGTATTCAAGCTACTCCAATAACCGTCTCTCAATTTTCCACACATGTAAATTTGACTTCTGCTTCTCACTTCTGCTTTTACTTCTTCAATTTAAGATCTTTCTCTTTTAAAGCGCTAAGAAGAAAATAGTTGCACTGTACATTTTGCCCGTTTTTTCCTGAATTTTTCACAGTGTTGTGTTTTGTGGATTTCTTTACATTTTTCTTTAGCTCTGACAATTTGAGTAACCCAGACCTTGAACTAAGTAATTGAAGGTGTGCTGTCTTTTGGAATTTTTTAATTATCTTAAATCAGCCTGCTCATTCTATTTTAAAAAGTTCATTTGTATATGGAAGCTGTATCTTAAGTAAATATTGTTAATGTCAACAGGTGAGGGAAAATAAATCTGAAAATTAGTTTTAAAGGAGAGACACTTCGGCCTCTTCCAGAGGTGGAGTTACTAAATGTCTTATTTGTTTCAGTCTTTACTGCTAAGACTAGTCCTCAGGAATCATAGAATCATAGACTAATTTGGGTTAAAAGGGACCTGTAAAGGTCATCTAGTCCACCCCCCTGCAATGAGCAGGGACATCTTCAACTAGTCCAGGTTGATCACAGTCCCATCCAACCTGAGCTTGAATGTTTCCAAGGATGGTGCATCCACCACTGAAGCAAAGGGAGTTCTATCCGAAGATGAGGAAAATATTTTTTACTGTGAGGGTGACAGTGTACTGGAGCAGAGAGTTTGTGGAGTCTTCATGTCTGGTGACATTCAGAACCCACCTGGATGTGATCCTGTGCAACCTGCTCTAGGTGAACCTGCTTTAGCAGCGGGATGGACTAGATGATCTCTGGAGATCCCTTTCAACACAAACATTCTGTGATTCTGTGATATGTACTGATGAAAGTGTAGGTGACCACAGCTATAATTTTTGTCTAATGAAGTAGTATATGTCAAACTTGTGTTTGCTGAGCTACTAATTAACTGAGTCTCAGGAACTTGCCCTGTTAAATTAAGAATACAGAAATACCCTTACTACAGCGATTTTTTTTTTTAAAGGCTGAATTTCAATTCTACTGCTTTGAAAGTAGAGAAAAAAAGAGCCTTGGAAAGTTACTGGTGACTGAATTTCACTGTGGATTAGAAATGAGAGTCATGTGGTGGTAACTGTAATGATTGATGCTGTTTTCCTAACATATATACCACCTATATACAATTTCTGAACTCAAATATTCATTAAGAGGAAAAGCTGACCAGTACTTTCAGGACAGTATTGAAAATGGACCACTACGAGATATTTTGGGAGACTTAAAGCAGTAAATGATGACTCTTATGCCTTTCCTTTGTATATTGAGTAAAAGGGAATTTATCCACAAAGCTAATGCACTCTGTGAAGGGGATGTTTGTTACACAAATGTATGTGCTTTACACTGTCTCTTAACTGTCCATGCCAGAAGAGGCTGCAAATCTGATTGTTTGCCTTGTCAAATACATTTGAGTCTGGATTAAATATTCTGACTGCTTTGTAAAGTGCAGATTGATACTGCAAGTCTGAAGGATAGCTGGAATATCTGAGTGATAGGTGTGCAGTGCTTATGAATGTGATACAGCAGAGCAGTGTGGAAGACCTCACAGTGGGGTCTGTAGCTCCATGAAGGTGGGGAGAAGTAAGACAAACAATGAGTTCCTGAAGAAAAGTATCCCAGAGGTGTGCTCTGAGGATGGTAGTAGGAAGCAGATCCTGCTGTCAAATAGTGTGATCCTTGGAGGTATATACAGGAAAATAAGAGGCAGGGGAAGACTTTAACTCCTGTAGACAGTAGTTAACTCAGTTAACTTTAACTCCTGTAGACAGCTTAGAGAGTTACCACACCACAAAGTCCACTTTTAGTGCCCACATTTTACAAGAGCTATCAGATATCCTATAGATCTTAGAGAGAACTGCAGAAACATCTTAAATGTTACATGTACTGTCCCAAAGAGCACAACTGTTAGTCACAAGAGGATGTGAAGCTTTAAACTTTGGTTAAAAAAGCTGAGACTAAGCTTAGAGATTCAGTTCTGAAAGTTAGAAAAGAAATATGTTTCTGGAAACTGAAAACACCTATTAAATTGAGCACAACTAGGTAGCAGCATGATTAATTTCCACTTGGAATAACTATCTCTTAATTTTATCAAGGAATGGTTTTGAAGAGAAGCCTGTGCTTTAGATTATTTGTCTCAGTGTAGTGCACAGATATGTGCTGGCCTGCTATGTAGAAAAAAGCAAGTTAGTTATATTTTTCCTTTCCAACATTCCATTCAATGAATTTAATTTCCCTTTTATAAGGGTAAACAGAAAATCTTATTTTTCTGTGGTAATGAAGGCACAAATTTTGCAAGTTCTGTTTCCAGTGATCTTAAATGAAATCCAGTTTAGCATTAGCAAGTCTATGATTTTTATCAGAGAATTAATGAGTCACCTTGCAGAAATCACTCTTTTTCAGAGTGCACTTGTATTGGATTTGCATGGTAAGGTTTTGGCAGTGGTAGAAGGAGGGGTGCTACAAGTGTGACCCTGTGAGAATTTGCTAGAAGCTTCTCCTGTGTCCAACAGAGCCAATGCCAGCCGGATCCAAGATGGACCTGTCACTGGCCAAGGTCAAGCCCATCAGCAGTGGTGGTAGCGCCTCTGGGATAGCATGTCTAGGAAGGGGGGAAATCTGGCCAAAAGCAGCTGCAGCTGGAGAGAGGAATGAAAATATTTGAGGGGAGCAACCCTGAAGACACCATGGTCAGTGAAGAAGGAGGGAGAGGACGTGCTCCATGTGCCAGAGTTGAGATTCCCCTGCAAGCTGTGGTGGAGACAATGATGAGGCAGCTGTGCCCCTGCAGCCCATGGGGGTCCACAGTGGAGCAGAGATCCACCTGCAGCTGGTGGAGGACCTGACATTGGAGCAGGTGGAGTACCCAAAGGAGGTGGTGACCCCATGGGAAGCTTGTGTCAGAGCAGGGTTCTGGGAGGACCTGTGGTAAGAGACGTCCATGCTGGAGCAGGTTTGATAACAAGACTTGTGACCCTGGGGGGGACCCATGCTGGAGCAGCCTGTTCCTGAAGGACTGGATCCTCTGGAAGTGACCCATGCTGCAGCAGTTCATGAAGAGCTGCAGCCTGTGGGAAGAACCCATATGGAAGAAATTAATGGAGTACTGTGTCCTGTGGGAGGGAGTTCACATTGAGGCAAGGAAAGAGTATGAGCAGTCCTCCCCTTGAGGAGGAAGTAGTGACAGAGACAATATGTGATGAACTGACTGCAGGCCCCATTACTTGTCTACCTGCACTGCTGGGGATAGGAGATAGAGAAACTGGGAGTGAAGTTGAGACCAGAAAGAAGGGAGGGATAAGGGGAAGGTGTTTTTAAGCTTTGTTTTTATTTCTCGTTATCATACTCTGATTTTGTTGGTAATAAATTAAACTAATTTGCCCAAGTCAAGACCATTTTGCCCATGATGGTAGCTGGTGAGTGACCTCTCCCTGTCCTTATCTCAACCACGAGCCCTTTTTTATACGTTCTCTCCCTGAGGAAGGGCAGCTTCAGGGGGGTACCTGGCATGCAGCCAGCATAAACCCATCACAGTACTGTGTGCCCCAAGGAATTAAAAGATGACTCAAATATCAGAAGTCCTTTTCTTCATGAGCCCTGTTTTTATGTAGCAGTTTCATGCATTCTGTCTTATGTAAAATGCCTGTTTTTTGTCAGATGCATTTACTGTTTAGCAATATAGAAATGTAAAGAGATGGGGCAAAGCTCTTAGCTCAGGGTCTGGTTTCTTGCCCTGGTATTGTTCCCATAATGTGACCAAACACAACCTTGAAAAGGTATTTGTTGTATTTCTTCCTATTCCACTCCTATGGGGAAACCATTGTACAGCTTTGTTGCTCTATTATCTAGGAATCATCTAATTCCCAGTCTGCAACCATTTCTTTTATTTAAAAACAGTCTTTTAATGTCTCCATTCCTAATACTTAATCGGTTGATGTATCTACAGAGACCAATCAAAGCCCTCTCATTCTTTAAGCCTGGCCTGTAAAATGGATAATCCACTCTCCTAAAGGTACCCTTTCCCTGAATAAGCTGAATACCTCTTCAGGTACATGGGCAATTGGAAACACAGAAAACACATCTGTGTCTCTGTAGTGTCTACATACTTACATAAATATTCCTCTAAATGTACTTGGAAATACCTCATCTGATTTGTGCTAAGGTCCTGAGATCACATTTTGCTTTCTGTTGGTCACATTACAGTCATCCTCGAATTTGTGTTCTTCAGATCTTATTATCTCCTGACCTCCATCTGGCAAATTCCCATAGCCACTGTGTGGCGTGGCATTTGGTATAATTAAGTGCATCCTATTTTCTGTCCCACTCTTGCTAAGATAAGCTCTTTTCATTTTCTCATCTACTAATTTCAGCAGCAAATTCTTACATCAAAAATCTAGGTAAAGAGGAAAATTGTTAATGAAGTTTAGGTTGTGGGACTGTGAAAAAGTGAAGAACTCTGTGAGCAGGACTGAATTGTGTCCTGAAGCCATCCAGAGATACATTCTCACCACCTTTGTTACCTGGATTGACCTTGCACTGCCTTGTTCCTGGTAAAACTGAATATCTTCATTACTAAACTTAGTCATAATAAGTTTCCTTCAGAAGCAGCTGCTATGGCTTCTCCCTTCACCCATGTCCCTGTCAGCATTATAAATCTTGTCTGTTTCATAAGCCAAGGTTATGAGATGATTCTCTCCCCTACTCTGAAGTGTTAAAATCCTTAAAGAAGTTCAAATGAACACCTTTATTTTATTTGAAGATTATTTTATCAGACATGCTTGCATACACTAGCATGCTTCATCATATACCACAAAACACTGTTTTTCCTCAAAAATTTCTTTAAACCTTGCATACAAGGAACGCTATTTGAGTTGCCCTGTGATCGCAAGTTTGTTATGCTTAATACATTGAGGGGGCTTTGCAAACCTGTAGAAAACTTATAATGTTTCTTCCCCTTCCCCATTAAATGAGTCATTAAAATTCTGATTTCCCAAAATTTTTCAGGAATATGAACCAGTTCTTTCAATAATTCTTGAAATGAGATTTTAATATCTGTCTCAATCTTAGCACATAAAACGTCTCAGCTTTGTTTCCACATCAATGTTGATAATTCCCAGATTGAGACATCTTCCCACAAACCACTTTATTTGTGCCCCAGGTTCAGAATTTTTCTTGTCTAAAAGCTGAGGTAAAATGTTCACTTACAGTCATTCATATATTGTCTTTATGTCTGTTGTCACTACTTAATGGCCTTCCAGCTTCTTAATTTATGTAAATTATGACCATTTTGCTCACTGCTTTTAATAGTCTTAGCATGGTTTAGTTCAGGCTAACTTCTATTGAATCCTGCTTTTCTCCTATGCTTTTTGACTTCCAAGGTACAATTATTATTTTTTGCCATTTCTTTGTATTTTTGCCTCTTTTTTGCATGGCAATTTTTCATCCTATATTCAACTCCTCCTTGAATAGATTTTCATACTTTTTTAGGCAGCTTCCAGAAAAAGATTTTTACTTTCTATTTGAAGAATATAAAGCCTGAATTTTAAATCCTTGAACTTTTGAGTCTCCTTAATTTCTCAGTGTATTTTTTCCCAACAAAGTAAATTGAATTATAGGTACAATTTGTCATGATTTTATAGAAGTCAAAGAAGTCAAGTGCATGATTACTGAATCCATACTTATTTTTCTATGCCTGACTATTTTTGTTGTTGTTGTTACTATTGTCACACTGATGTTACTTGGCTTTTCTACTTTTGCAATATCAGTTTCTTAACCTCATGTAGTTCTTCATACTATTTGCATTGTCAGTTCTGCCCTTATCTCCACTCTAGCACAGACTCTAGAGCAGATATCATCTACTCCAGAAGAACAGATCCATGGTGTTACCACTTACTGCTTGAATTTACAAAATTGTTATCACAATACTGTTTCAGTGACAAAACTTTATTTTTTTTTACTGAATCCCATGTAGTATTCATCATTTTGAGTCTAGTTACATATACTGACACATCTCTCTCAGTCTTGCAGTAGTGCATACTTGTGGAACATGTATATTTCATTTGCCTTTAAGATTTAATCTTCCTACACTAGTATATCAACAGCATAATTTGGCTTTGACATCATCCAAATTTTTAAGTGGAATAAGCACAGTATTTCATTGTCTATATAACTGACTACAAGCATTTTAGAATGTTTTTCAAAGAAACATAAATGCATGGTGGGAAAGTGGTCTTGCTTTGCCAAAGCCATTACTTGGAGTTACATAAAATTCTTTTTTTTTTATCATCTCATTATCAAAAGAAGGTGGAAAAATTCTCTGTACTGCATAATATATCTGTACTTTATCTAGCAGAGTACAGTTTGATATTTTCTATATAGTCAGGAGTATCTTTGTTAACAAACTAGGAAACTTCCCTCTCCTACTCTTTCAAATCCCAGGACCAAAGTCAGACAGTGATCTGTTCATCATGATGGTAAATGACTCCATTTACTCCCTAAAGCTTGTCCTTAGCTACAGAACTCTTGCCTGTAGAAGGTATGAATGGACTTGGACTTAAACCTGGATGGAAAATAAAACGCAAAGACGGTCTTTGACTGGTCTTTCTCTAAATTTCTGTCATCTTTTGTGCCTATTTGTCAGATGTATTTAAACATTAATTTGTGTGTGGGGCTGTTTTTGGTTGTTTTTGTTGTTTTTTAAATCAGAATGGTGTTTGAATGTTATTGTTCAATATAAACATCGAGAGACAAAGCAATGGACACAGACTATAATTTAATATTGCTACACTTTAAGAGTTAGGCAGAGTGATTTAATTAAATTCTAGTGGAAAGGTACTTAACCTTTTCTGTTAACCAGAAATTTATGCACAAGATGCAAAGACAAGGGCAGTTTGCATCAAACACTGACTTCCTTTAACTAAAGAGCCATGGAAAGATTGATTGCATTTGCTTAAGAGGAAGCAATGTTGCGAATTTCTTAATTCAAGTGGCTTCCATTTAGTTGTCAAGTGGCTCTAGAAAAGAAACAACTAGCTGAGAATAAATGAGGACCCTTTGTTTCTGCTCCTTGTAATTGTAACATGCAGGAGATTCATACATTGAAAGGATCTTGAGCTTATTGGTTTGGTGTCTAAATATCTGTATACATAGAGAGAGAGAGCGGAACAGAAAGACAAAGAGATTTATATACGTATCCCTATCCAGCACTGCCTTGACCACAGATGGAGAATATTTCAGCTGTGGGTGGTGGTTATCGTTCTCAGAAGCCCAGCATAAGCTTTCCTGTCAGGCGCATTTTCTTTCACTGGCCACAGTTTCTAAGGAAACCACCTCTTCTGTGTGAGGGCACTGTAGATACTTCTTGTGGGAGCCTGAATCTGGGACTGCAGCCAGACACAATCTACAAATTGAAGACTGTACTTCAGCTTACTTAACCTTTGACATGACCATAGATATATTATGTAATACAGTAAGCTTCTGCACAAGGGAAGTGGCTGAAGGATGAGTTCTTCAGTGAGGGAATGCCAGGAAAACTTCCTCCTTCTCAGCTCTGAAAGAATGGTCAGCAGTGCAAGACACAACCTATGGGACAGTGGAAAGAGACTGATTTAAGTCCACTTGGAAAACCTCTGATACTACAGCTATGAAGTTGTGCAAAAGCCCAAAATCTTATTCACAAAAGCTATCAGTACAGTAATTGAACAAAAATCCTCATAATCATGAAGTTATATATATGACATGAGATGAGCTGCAAGCTCAGGGATATATGAGCTTGAACTACCACTGGTTTCTTCATTCAAATCATGTTGCTGACCTACAAGCTCCAGTGATTCAAAATGAAGTGACTTAAGAGATCACTGTTGCTGCTGTACATAACTATTGATTTAAAATCCCTTTGTCCTCACATGAGCAGAAAAGACATCCATGATTCCAGTAAAATGCTTCCTTTAAACACTACAGAAGTATGTATTTATGTGTAGCCTAGGATGCTCTTAAGAAAAAAAAATTAATTATTAAATGTAGAAAATTTGCATCTGTGAAAACCTGAAATACTGACCTCGCTGTCTAAAAGTACTGAGCTCACAATATTAATGAATTAGTTGGTGAGTAGTTCTGAGGACCATGTAGCAGAACTTAGACTTTGCCTTAATGAGCTCCATGGGGATGAACAGCACAGGCTGTGGGCTACAAATATTATCGGTATCGGTAAAGGAGAAGGTTGGCTCAGGCCAGAGTGTACTAATCTGAGATTCTTCTCAGAAGTGCCAGACTCAGTTCTCTTTGCCTTGCTATATGACTTGGGAGACAAAATCCACAAACATTGTTGGATTCCAGCTCTTGTAAAGGTATGGAACTTCTCACACATTTCAGTGGAAGCTCAGTGTTCAGTAGTTTTGTGAATCTGGCACTTAGACATTCTTACTTTTTAACTTACTTTGCAAGGAGGCCAGAGAAGGAATTATGACTTCGAATTAAAGCACATAGTTAATGCTTATTTTGGTAATGGTGCTTTGTTATAATCCAAGAAATCCCTCATTTTCTTAATATCTGCTTGGCTAAAAAATAAATTATACTAGCTTCATTTAGCTTCAGATTTCTGAAAGACACAGGATAGAGAAATGTAGTGCTCACTAAATTTTTAAACAGATGTGGGAAGTTAGGAGAAGTCTTTTGGGATTAATGATCAAAATAGATATATAGACAGTACTGAGATATACTGCAATTATGGAATGTGAAGGAATCATGACATACTTAGGACTTCAGCTAACCTCAGCCTTCTAAGTGTTCACACCAGTATTTCAGCAATAGTCAAAATGGGGCTTAGTTCTCAGCAAGTCAAAGGCCTTAATGGTTAGCACATATGCGCTGCCTCTGGGGAACCTGCAACAATACATGTATGAGTGAAAATAAATACGCATGAAATCACTTTCTCTTGTTTTCTCTCTAATTAGATGGTAACTCTTGAGGAAAGGATTAACTCTTTTCTGTGCTTATACAGTGACTACCACAATAGGTCATTGATTTCAGCTGTGGCCTCCGTCTTTGCCGCAGTGCAATGGTAGTCTTCATGAAAATGAGTATTTCAGACTGTCCTTCAGCATAAATGGAAAAAAAATTAATGACAGTAAGGAGATGAAATGTTTACATTTGCCTCCTTTCTACATTTAATGTCTGCAGTATTTAATATCTCAGCTATTTCTGAAACATATTATATGGTTTACATTTAAGAATCAGCACACAGAGCACACCAGTAGACTGCTGGACTGAAATTCCTCTTTGGGTTCTGAATTTTCCTACCACTTGGAAATGTAAAATACAGTTGTAATAGTCTTATCCAAGCCAAGAAAAAGACAGCTGTTTGAATTGTATAGCCAAATGGTCACCATTTCTGAGATCTTTTCTTCATTGTCCACGGCTAGGAGATTTACAAATATAAGTAATGAAAACAATTTTATTTGAGTTTTGCTATTTGTAGAAATTGCATGCAGAACTTAATATATTCCCTTTACAGTAGATACAAGTGATTATAATCCCTGCTAGCCTTTTCCTTTTGTGTTTGCTCTCCTTCTTGTTCTGTGGATATATTCTCTATGGATCACTTGGAGCTAAATGTACGAGAGTGCAGATGCATTTATGTGCCTATGGTGGAGGAAGGGAAGGGTGGTGCAGCACAGCCAGTACTGAGCTTTTAGAAACAGATGAGTTGCTGCAAATACTTCTGATGCCTGCAATATGTGTTCAGTGTAAACAAGTGATTCTGTGAGCAGCTAATGAACTAATGAAGCCAGATTTCCTACAGATTTCTGTCTCTTGATTGACTTTTTAACTGAGACACATTATGCCTAAAACATTCTAGTGGTTGAACATGCCAAAAGAGGCAGTCTTGGTTTCTTTACTCACTTTCTACTGTGTGTTACTACCCCAGATCTAGCAATTATATGGCCTGAAGATGATTTGAAACTTTCATTTTTGTGTGTGTGTGGTGTTATTTGAGCTGGATCAATGAGCTGATTATCTCTAAGATTAGTATCCATCTGTCAGGTTTGAAATTTAGTCAATAAGCTCTAAAGATTTTAGACAAGAAGTGAATATGTCTGTAGGTATATGCATGGCTTGGATGTTTAAGTGGTATGGCTATGTGCTGCAGTCTGATTTTTAAAGTAGAGCTAAATAGAGTTAATAGTAAACACGGCTTTTAAATGTCTCTGTAGTCTACAGCCTGTGACGGTTTGTGTCAGAGAAGTACAACATGCAAAGCTTCAGGAAAGTAATGACATGGTTAACTATGATACAATTTAGGATGCCAATAAACAACACATCAAACTTTCTAGGTGGACTATCTATAATTTTCAGGGAAGTAAGTGGTATGTTTTCAATGCACTTTGGTGAAATGAATATGTCAATGTCACTTGTGGGATATGTCAAGATATTATTTCACTTGATGCACATTTGTAACAGGATCTGTTGAAAAGAATTTATATTTATTGTCATGCCTACAATAAAATCAGTATCAGCATCTATGTTGACTAGTAATATGCAGTCAAAGTGACAAACCAAAACACCTTCAGGAGAATAATAGGACAGGTACAATCAGCTACTCTAAGGGTGATAAATGACCTATGAATCATGTGTGGTACCCACTAAGCACAAAAGCACACAAGCATCTAAACTTTGATGAATTTGCTTGAATTATCTGCTTGTGGATCAATGAACTATCACACTGGCTTCAGCAACTCCTCTCAGAAATGTTGCTGTGTATGTTATACATGATGTTGACCTGAGGTAATTTGGGAGACCTTGCTTTAAGTGCATTTTCTTTGCATTTGAAGATGAAACAGAAAGGGTGTCTGGACTATACGCAAATGTGCCCAGTTAACATCTGACACTTTATAGTTCTGGTCCTTTGTCCCTTGCCACTTCCTATGTTCTCACTACATTTGTGTCACACTTACCACTTGCTCTGATGACCACGAGGCCAGCTCAGTGTTGTACCGATTATCCTAGGTAAGTGTTCATTCGGAGGGCTGCTGCTATAGCTCCTGCTGTGGATGTGCTTGGCTCAGCCATTGCACAAAGTGCCTCCCCTCCCTCTCCAGTTCCACTACCCCTTGCAGGTGGTACATCTGTGTGCTGGTGTGTGCATCACAGTCTGCTGCACAGCACAGACTTCGGGCAGCTGAATACAAAGGAATTGTTCAAAGTTGACATTTTCAAGGCCTGACTCAAGGGCCAGTTTTTACCTTGTCAGCTACGGGACAGCTTGAGGTCTTGTGACTCCAGGATTTGGGAGCTGAACTGATGCAGTGAATATCAGGGATCTAATTGCTGCTTTGCTGCTGGACTGCTTCACAGCATTAGCAGAATCACATTCCTTCTGTTTCAGTATCTGCAAAATGTATGAAGTTGAACTCAATATTCTTTGTAAAGCCCTTTGATCTGTGCATGGCATGGGCTGTAAAACAGCTGAAACAAACCATCGTGACAATTACACCAATTTTGATCTACCCTTCAACTTTTCTGACATAGATAGCATAGGAAACCAGGTATGCTGGCTGGAGGAATAGCACAAAGACTTTTGTGATCTTACTAATGTAATTTAAATTTAATTTGGTGAACTGATATAAGGAGTGGCACAGAAGTAACATTTCTGATGGCATAAATCATACCTGAACTAGAAGTATTTGGCAGAGTTATGCAAGGTAACCCTTTCTAAACTACATACAGATACAGGCATGCTATATATTTGATGCTTTTCACCTTCCACAACCCCCTATTAAAATAAATCATTTATGTTCATTACTGTCACAGGTTACTATTTTAGTATCATATTTGGGTCTGTACTTTACTCTAATTTTCTTCTTGGTAAGCAGAGCTGTCCCCTTCCAGTTCCCCTTCACCTCCCTGCCTCTCCTACAAGATGAAGCAACAGACCTGTATGCACTAGAAGGGATTTTAAGATGACTGGAGACTGGGCAGGGGTATTGCCTGCAGGAGTTATCTACCACCCTCTTCTTTTCACATCCTTGTAAAGGTATGCTATGCAGTAGGCTTTACGTAACATTTTAATATTGGACTGCTCAGTTTTTGGTTCATGTGAAAATAATATCAAAGACAGTTCTTTTGTATTATTTTACAGAATAAATTTGATTTAGCTTCTTTGTGAGGAACCTGGGGGTGGCTGGTTTGGATAGTCTTGCTAGCTTGGGAAATAAAACTGCACATATCAGTGCTGACTTATTTGCTCCGTTGAGAAAAATGCACTCTAGATCTACCCAGATGAATATTAAATGATAGCCAGGTTTCTAAACATTTGTTATAAAAGCAATTACATTTAAAATAAAATTGCTATAGCATTTAGTTAGGTAAAATTTAAATAAAGGATAATGACTTTCAGTGGTTCTTGCTTTTCCAGTCAAGAGATTTAGAGTTTTTTGGGTTTTTTTCTTAATAATATTGATTTTTAATTTTATTTTTGTTTGTAAGAGCAATAACTGACATCAATCATAGCTGATACCACGAGAAGACTTGCTTAAAAAGGAAACTAGAAAACTGGGTATTAAAATATGGTTAACACAGTAATGTTTTTTGTATCTCCTACTCCACATAAAAAATCAAACCCAAATCAGCAACATGTGTAGAGCATCTTTTTAGAAACTGTTATTATACATTACTGGTTATGTACTAATGTCCAAGGAAGACAGTGTAGCACTTGAATCAGAAAACATCAAAAACCCCCAAACATCTGATTAACCTCACAAAAAGAGCGCTCAGCCCTCTTCCAGTATTTGTGAACCAAATGTCATTTGTAATGCTAACAAAAATATGGTGTGCTGGTTTAAGGTAAACCAGCAGGAGAAAAAGAACCCAACTCACAAAAAGACTGCAAGTCAGAACTACAAT
>JAWWEU010000081.1:76485464-76495509 GCA_035583155.1 Acropternis orthonyx | reverse complement strand
CATTGGTGTGAAGACAGGAAACCTTTCTTATCTCACAGAAGTTCCCAAACACCCAGCTTGTAGCCTGAGGGGCCAGGCTCTGGGAAGCTGCTGCAAATGGTCCATTGTTAGCTGTTCATGAGAAAATACATAGAGGGTGCAGAATACACAGTCTTAGGCACACCCACACAGTGACAAACTGGTCCTGGACACTATAACCAGGACATATGGTTAAATAAACAATATGTCTTTTAAAAGACAAAGTCCATGCCCAGTTCTGTCCTAGGTACATGATCTCTACTACAGACATGCATAGCAAATAAACTTTACATGTTCATATTGAGAGGCAAACAGTGGACATTTCTATGTCGGCTGGGTTTTAATGGCAGCATTTCTCTCAGCAGCTCTGACACTACATGAAAATCATCTTCTGTTCTTGTTGGTGAAATCTAATCTTTTCCTTCTACAAAGATAATTAGATCCTTATTTTTGTTTCCAATGTAAGATATTTCCTACAGACACCAATACATCCATTGTGGCTTAACCCTGGTCAACACTCACTCACTCCCCTCCAGTGGCATGGGGGAGAAAACAGGAAAAGTGAGAACATTCATGGGTTAAGAAAAAGACAATTTAAAGGGACAGAAAAAAAAGAGATTATAATAATAATGATGATAAAATACTTAGAATATACAAAACAAGTGATGCACAATGCAAATGCTCACCACTTGCTGACTTATATCCAGCCAGTTCCCAAGCAGTGGCTGCTGGCCAGCTTTCCCCCCAGTTTATATGCTGAGTCTTATGCCATATAGTATGGAATATCCCTTTGGTCAGTTGGGATCAGCTGTCCTGGCTGTGTCATTTCACAACCCCTTGTGCTCCCTCAGCCTTCTCGATGGTGGAGTGGGGTGAGAAGCAGAAATGGCCTTGGCTCTGTCTAAGTACTGCTCAGCAATAATGAGAACATCTCGGAGTTACCACCACTGTTTCCAGCACACATTCAAAACATGGCCCTTTACCAGCTACTGTGAAGAAAACTATATTCCAGCCAAAATCAGCTCAACATCATTTTACCTGTTAAGTTTCGTTCTGACAGAGAGGTGTCCTACTTTAGTCATAGGGGTCCAGATAAGATGGTTTATGCAGACTTTGTAAATGTGAAGTGCATATAAAAAAGGCAAGTGCCTTGGGGTCATCTTACTTCTGTCAGGTGTAAAACAGCTGTCTAACATCACACAGCAGCTTTACACAGCAGTTTGGGACAGGAAGTTACTGAACTGAAATTAATGGGCAGAAGACAGATTGATTCTTTGTGTATAAGCAACTCAAAAATGTAATAATGGGAAAAAAGAGAGAAGTGTCCACATTTCACTGACTGTAACAAGTGTGGAATTATAAAGCTTCAGTTGATATTGCTTTTGCTGCTGAGATGATGGTTTAGTTCTCCCTTACATCCCCCATTATAGATGGTTTTCCTGAAATTTCCTTTAGTGTGAAAATTTCTCTAATTTCTTCATTGTGCCAAGTGGAATATCTTGGAAAGCTTAAAATAAATATATTCCACCATTTTGAAGCCAGCCAAGTATTTGAAATGAGTATTGTTCAACATTTGTAATTTTCCGAATTCCTTCTTTGCTCTTTGTTCTTGAGCAACCAATGTGATTTAAATTTAGACTTTTATCTTGAGACAAGGCATTGGTGGATATGAGAAACATCTATTCTGATACATCTGTGTAAATAATTAAATGATCTGCATGATCTGCTTGGTTGCTTTCTTAAGTAATGTATGATACATTGCAAAGCAGTCCTACTGTGACATTTGTGTGTGTTGTTTTACTTTTAACATGATATAAGAATTGATTAAAAATCCCTGCCAGACTTTTAATTGAGTGTTGGCACTTGTACATAGAAAATCCTTGTTAGTTATCTAGTGCTTAACAGTTGTATCAGAACAAGTGCTCAAAGGTAAACTCATATTAAGCTTTGACAAATAGAAGAAATGATGGTCTATATGTGCCAATAGTAAGAAAATCAAGATTAATTAATAAATTGCCATTTGCATCTACATATGTTCATAGTATTCTGATCTCCAAGTTGGACATCAGAGATTCTTTCTGTGTGTGTGACAGTGCTCATCAGTCACTGTTGCTGGAGATGTTACATTTCATAGCACTAGAGGACTGAACTATTTCAAGTCTGATGAAAGAGGCCAGAGTACCAGCATGCAGCATAGCCACAGTCACAAATAAGTGGCTCTGATTATGAGAAATATTACTGCTGCTACAAATCTCATGTAGGATGCTGAAATGCCATCAAACAACTTGGTTTTCCACTGACCTTGGCTGGATTCAAACTGATTATGCACTTAAAGGATATCATGGCAAAAATATCTATTCTTATCAATATCTGGATTTATCAATGTTTTCTATTTCCTACAGTTGTTTTTAATTATGAGAAAAGTACATTTTTTAATATCGAGGTTAACATATCCAGTGATAAGCATTAGACAATTTCTGTGGTAAAATATAAAAATAAATTTTTTTACTAATTTTTTCACATATGGTATTGTGAAATTTGACTTCTGTCTCTAAATTTGGGCATATAAATTGGAAGACACTTCTCAAAGACAAAAATATTCAGACACTGAAAATCAGGTGACTGAGCTTCCTTTTTTATGTTTCAAAATACTGATGCTGGGGAAAGGAAAAATATGTTTTTTTCCCATTTAAGTGTTTCTGGTAGCCTACCTCAACAATAATACAATTAGTAAAATCCAATCTGTATGTATATCTTGGACATATAATTATAGTTACAATGTATGCAAGGTTTTGAACAGCCCTAGCAATCTATTCTCTTAATTTCCTGTGGCTAACATATGAAATATTAACCCCTGGACATCAGAATGAAATATGTAATTGATAGTTGCTTGTCACTATTTCTCATCCAACCCTCCTCCCACCTGGGGAGCAACACTATACATTGGTCAATAACTTTGAAGGATATACTTTACACAGAAAAAAAATCTAATTGGTTTAGATTCAGATTTATTTAATGTTTTCAGTTTTGAACAAGCTCTAAACAGAATTTTGAAGTAATGAATTGAGTGCTGAGCATTACCTGCTTTATGTCTGGCTCTCTGAAACAGGAATTATGAGGACAGATTCCCACAGATACCACCAATAAAAATGCAAAAAATTTTTTTTTAATGAGAATGTGATAAATCTGGTGAAGTCCAAAGGAGTAAATTCCTATAAAGATTCAAGATACTTTGGCATGTGAAGAACCAGACCTGGAGGAGACCCAGTATTCTTAATTCATTGCACCAATGGGAAAATGAGGCACTCAGCAGTCAAAAAAGGTTTTTAAAAAAGTTATTGGTTTTAATTGACTCTAAATTTGTGCATGGTTCTTTTAAGTGGATTTAAAATATGCCAATTTTTGTTGTGTGGTTGTTTGGTTTTCTGTTTGTATGTTAGTTTATTTTTTTAAGACTGATATGAGTTTTGCGTTCTTTTATGAAGGCTCTCAAGAAGAGATGTGATGTATGCACAGTGCTATGTACACAGGATGAGAGCATGGTGATTTAAGAATCACTATATTCAGGAGTGGAGTTTCCATGTGACTGGCCTTGAAGAAAACATGCTGCCATGAAAGTGACAGATGAGACAATAAAAAGTGCTAGAAAAAGGGAACCCACACAACTAATCTATAGGTTTATATCACATGAAGAAGGGATACGAATGCCTGCAGGGAAGTTATAGTACTGATCTCAAATGCATACATTCAAGCAAATTCAGCTTTAACTAGTCACCACAGTCAAAAGCTGATACAGAGGTAGCTAAGTAAAAATGTACTGTAACAAATCTGCTTTGGCTGGCTATTTGACTTGCTTTTTAGGTTATTTCACTTTATCACCTTATGCATGGTTACAGGAAATTATTTTTGGTGGAAGAATTAGTTGATCTTCATAAAGGGATCATTAAGCAACAATGAAAGAAATGTTTTAAAATTAAGGTTTTAAAACACATTTCAGTTACGACTGTTAGATTAACTTGAAATAACTTGAATTCTCTTGAATTACAGAAATCTTTTTCTTTCCTACATGCATGTATTAACATGCAAGATCAAAAAGTTCTAGTAACATACCAAGGCAATCAAGCTACCTTTTAGGGAATTAAAATATCATGGATTCCCTTGGTATGTTAGAGAAAATGAATTCCTCTGTATTCTCCATCTTCAAGTGGAAAGAGTTTTAGGTGAGGGCAAGTGTGAAATGTGAAGTTTATAGCCAATGACCAGAGCAAAGCCACCTTTCTTAGTAAAAAGAAAAACCAAAGCTTTGAGTCGTCCATTTATTTAAAAGTAGGGGATGGGTTTAAGTGGGGACACAAATGTGTTCAAAAATGTATTTTCGTCTCTCCCTGACACTAAACCCCTGCATATGATGGTTTTGGTTGTCACATTTGAAATGTCTGTTCCATGACTACAATGATTAGTGAACTAATATGTTCCTATACAGTCCAGTGATGTCAGGTTTCATCCCTTTCAGCAGAATTTATTTTACTTCATTGCACTTTTTGAACTTTTGCTGAAACTACTTAGAAATGCAGTTGTTTTTGTTCTTTCTGAAACTACTGCCATACTGTAGACAACAGTTTTCCTTCCTCTCTCACACTCTGCTCTCAGGAAAAGCACTACAAAAAATATATGAAAATTATTGGCAAAACCTCAGTTTGTCTTTGAAGAATGAAAACTTCTTTTAAAGCTGAGGTGTGCCTAAATTTTTCAGAGATTTTCTGAATACCAAATAATCGTGCATTTTCTGTCAGCTGCTTGGCAGTGTCACAGCATCCACTTTATTGCACTCTGAGATAAAACAGTGCCGTCAGGAAGGGTCCTCTATTTGAAAACATCTTATTAATCTCAGATTCATGGAGACAGCTTTCTTCCTTGAGCTGAGTCGAGGAGGCTGATTTCAGAAACGGTGAAAAGTAATGAAAATGATAAAGGAACTGGAGCACCTCTCCTATTAAAAACCACTGAGAGAGCTGGGACTGTACTCGGGGAGCAGCTTACCAATCTTTGTGGATATCTGAGGAGGGAAATCTAGAAGACAGAGACAGGTTCATTTCAGTGACATCCAGTGGCAGGAGAAGAGGCAATAGGCACCAACTCAAATAGTGAAAATTTCACTGAAACACTGAAAATTTCACCGAAACAAAAAGACTAAAAAATTACTGTGAGTATGGGCAACTGTTGGAACAGGTTTCTCAGGGAGGCTGAGAGTACTCCATCCTTAGAGATCTTAAAAACTGACTAGGCAGATTAGAGCCCTTTTACTTCTCTCTCTCAGTCGCCCAGCAAATCTGATTACCTGAGTTCATGGCTTTCTTCAGTGCTGATGCTCAGCAGTGTGTCTTTCTTATAATTACTTTTATATAATAATTACATGTTACTTTTATATCTACCTATATTGATATATTTAAATTGTCCAAGAAGAGATTATGAACAATAACTCCCTCATAATATTCAAACCGAAGGACTTCAATTAATGCATAGTATAAATTAGCATTATCTGCAGGTACAAAATTATTAATAGTGAACCATACAAAATTGGCACCTTATTTATATTTTTAACTTTGTTATATCATTTATAATAGGCACTTGATATTAAGAAGAATCTTTTTCTGGAACCAGGATGGTGTAGTATTCTTTATTGGTGTGAGAAATTACATAAAAATAATATTTTGAAAAATTTTTTATCAAACTAAGCCCATTTCAACATGTTACATTAGTAGCACACATTATTTCAGTCATATGTGTGCCATAATTCTGCTTCTCTGATTCAAGTATAAGTCAAGATGTTACTTTCAGGTCACTGCATACTGAGACAGAACATGAGACATCTCACAAATAAATGTGCAAAATGAAATGCAACACAAAATATTGTGAAATCTGAACTGTGGTTTTTTCCCTTTGTTTAGCTGATATTTTGTTCTGCCAAATAGAAGCAAATATTTAGAACATTAACAGTCTCCTGTCCATAGACCAGAATTAATGGGCCTGATTTTTGCCTTTTTTTTTCATTTATAAACATAGAAAACTGTTTATAGACATTAGAACCTGAAAACTTAAGTAAGTGTATATTCCTTTTAAAAAGAGCATACAGAAAGAACATTTACCCTTCTTTATCAGCCTGGTAACAATGGAAACTACCCTCTAACTCTTAGGTATACTGGTATACTTGTCTCCTGAAGTTTGACAATACTCAATGTCAACAGAAATAACTTTTTCATAAAGGCTAGAAGCACAAGTTGGTAGTCTCAATACTTACAGTGCAAAGCTTGTGAAATAGTCAGAGATTGATGTTTCTAAAAGTAGATGTCAACTTGAATCCTTATCTCTTTTTGATTATGAAATTTTATATTCCTTTTAAGGAATTTCTGTATTTACTCACTTGCAAGTCAGAAAATTAAGATGGTGTACCAGAATGTTGTTAGATCAGTTAAAACATGAATCCTTGAATTCAGATAGACTTTGCAAAGCTATAATAAGACATACAATCAGTGAATTCTAGCAACTGGACTGAATAGTTCCTCTAGAAACATCTTTGTCATATCAATTTTGAGATAGGTATGTGAAGTTGATAACAATAGAAGAAATAAAAAAAAAAATTGACCATGATGGCAAACACTGAAGGACTTATTTGGAAGAGAGAGAGTTGTCTGGAAAACAAGAAGCCGAAATAATACACTATGATACACATGTTGCTGCAAACCTTAATATAGTTGTAGATTTTAATATAGTTTTATATAGTTTTATAGTCTTTTTTCATTTGAAAAATAGCTTGTAACATCTGTACCAAATACTTAGGTTTAAGTTAACCTCTGTGACACATTTTGAAGCTTGCTTCTGTGCTAAGGGAGAGATATTATGTTGTATTCAGATAGCTACTAGAACATGTCAAAGTCAAAATACAATATTGTTTAGTTGTAGTATAAAGAGGGGTGAGAGGTATTGGAAAACCTCCAAATAGAAGACGTACTGTGAAGAAGATGAGGGTGAATGAGGAGAGGGTGGTCTTAACACCTCTGACTCAATTCTAGAAGAGGCATGTCAGGGGGGTGGTTTGTAGGATGGGCAAATTAGACATTGGATATGTTTCCTGGATAGGATAATTAAATAGGGTTACAAATTTGTAGATTTCTGTTTGCCAGGCGTGCGCGTCATTGTACTTTGATTGCTAAAAGCTTTTAGCTGAAGGAAATTTTTTGCCTTCATCCTGCCTTGGAAACTTTTTCCTCTGATTTTAGGCAACACACACAAGTAAATTTATGCAGCAAAATTGCCAGACTGCTGTGACTTTCCTCACTGAACAACCCTGTATCTCTACAAAATAGGAGGATAAGCAAATAAAGTACACCAAAAAACTATAAGACATATCACAGAATCACAGAATGGGTAAGGTTGGAAGGGACCACAGTGGGCCATGTGATCCAACCTCCCTCCTCAAGCAGGATTATCCACAGGGTACAGGATTGAGTGCTGATGGTTTCTGAATATCTCCAGTGAGGGAGACTCCACAGCCTCTCTGGGCAATCTGTTCCAGTGGTCAGTCACCTGCACAATTGGAGGGAACTTCCTGGGAATCAGTTCCTGCTCGTTGTCTCGTCCTATTACTTGGCACCACTGAAAAGAACCTGGATCCATCTTCTTGATACCTGCTGTTCAGATATTGAAATTGATGAGGTCCTCTCTCAGTTGTCTCTTCTTAAGGCTGAACAGGCCCAGCCCCATAAGCCCATTTTCATAAGAGAGACGGTCTAGCCCCTTAATCATCTTTGTAGCCCTTGCTGGACTGGGTTCAGGAATAAAACATATTCTGCCTTATTAACACTTAAATTTGGCTCAATTTTGTTAATAGTGTTTTATCCTGTCCTGAGATAAAATAGCAGGTACATACACTATGTTGGTTCTGAATCTTGTCCTTTTTTTCAGCAGGAATGACAATTACAACAAAATAACAACAACAAAAGGAGTTTGTTCTTTTTCCACTTGTCTGTACGTTTTCTGAATATGTTCCTCTTTTTGTTACTGGTGCACAGATGTTTTTCAAAACATATCCTGGACTGTGTTTGTCCCCAATACCCAAGTTAAATCAGTTTTGTGTCCAAGGTAAGCTTTTTAATCTATGTTTATGTATTTCATACCAGGCTACCATCCTTTCTGTTAAGCTTTGCCTTTTCTCCATTTTAAAACTTGTAAACTGCTGTAGGTAAAGGACTACTCACTCTGTACATCCTGTTGAAATCTGCAAAAACAGCAGCTTTCCATTACACTTGAAATTCGGATTGTACCTTAATGTGTATCACACAGTTCTGTGAGTCTAACTGTAGAGAATCAGTTTATAACAATTACTAATTTGGCTGAGGAAGTGACTGGCTGTATAGCACTTCTCCCTTGCCCTCTAATTGGATCGTTTCATGCTGGAACAGCTACAGCAGAAATGGAATTATGTCCCTTTAAACATTTCAATTTAATCACATAAATAAGCTCATGGGAAAAACTGGTAGACGATAGGAAAAAACTGATCAGTATTAGACAAAGCGTTGCATACAATTCAGTAGAAGCAATTATTCCATTGAACACAATTTGCGGAGAAGTATTTGAGGTTTGAAATTTCATAATTGTATGTTGAATACAAACTGGATAACTTCTTGCATAAATTGACTTGAGGTCCTCACAATTGATCTCTTGCTGCATTTTCACGATTACACTGTTTTGCAATATTTTGTGAAGTTTGGCAGACCGTTGTTCCAACTTCAGCAGCAATAGTTGAAACCAGGTTTAGACCTTCGATTGCCTTTGTGTTTCTTTTCTTTCTCAGCCAGAAGATGAATTTAGATTCCTCTTGGGCACTTAACCCTCCAAATCAGACTGTGTCCTGTTAAACAAATATTGCAGAGGAATATTTGCTGAGAGATTTACACATAATACTTTCATTAGCTACATTTAGTTTAGTGATATGCCTGTGTTGCAGTATCTCCCCCACCCATATAATATGTTGAATACACATATATTAAGGATATTACTGTCATAGTAAACACTATGTTCTTAGCATATATTATTGTCAATATTACTATTGTTATCACTATAATAAAGATATTCAAATCTCTTTATGAACAAAACAGTTTTTAAGCTTGTAAGGCTTGATCATACAGATATATCTATAGCCCTACAACTTTAAACATGTGCAACATGAAACTTCTTATGTACAGAAAATTAAACTGATAGATGCAATTATTATGTTTTTTATCAAATAGAAGAAGAACTTGATAGAATAAAACATTATATGGATAATTGCATTAACTGAATAAGAACCACACACTTGTTTGTTTTTGAAGGATCACAGTGGCATCTAAGATTGTGTGTTGTGTCAGTGTGAACACAGTGTAACTGAGAGGAATTCACTAAAATAACTGATTTTTAAATATATATGTCAAGATATTTAACTAAGAAAACAAGTTGAAGACCAATCACTTCTGCCTTGTTAAATACTTACAAGAGAGCTTAATTTTAAGTACAGAAGTAATCCTACATATTATTTGTCATTTACAGTTCACTGGAACGACTTAAAGTTTATCCTGTGTATGATGGTCTGCTAAATCACAACCTCTGTGTGCTTTCTTTCACAAAAGTGAAACACTGAAAAACTAACAGTAAAACCTGAAGGGCATATTGACAATAGTAAATCCAAAATGAGAAAGGTAATCCACTTTAGATCAGCACTGTAGAGTCTGAACAGCAGCTTTATCAAGTCTTCAAAGTATAATTGCTTTTGACAGTAAAAATACTTAATTACATATATAAATATAATAAGCAGAAATAAATGAATAGACCTGCAAAGCTTTTCTGTTGGAGTTTGGGGGGTTTTGGTTTTGTTTTGGTTATATTTAGGAGTGTGGTTTGGTTTGTTTTTTGTTTGGTTGGGTTTTTTTTTTTTTTTTTTTTTGTTAGTTTATTATTCTTTGTTTAATAATAAGTTTGGAGTAAAAAATAAAAA
>JAWWEU010000081.1:76450660-76485454 GCA_035583155.1 Acropternis orthonyx | reverse complement strand
TATATTTCGGCGGGTGGGTGGGTTGGTTTTTTGTTTGGTTGGGTTTTTTTTTTTTTTTTTTTTTTTGGTAGTGTATTCTTCTGTCTTTACGAATAAGTTTGGAGTAAAACATAAACATGCTAATGGTTTCAAGGAAGAGGAATGTCAAAGTGTGTAGTACAGAAGAAAAGAATAAAAGGTTCTTTGTACACAGGACTGTCAGGACAAAATTTAGGGCACTGAAATGGCATTAAAGCAAAAATGAAGACAAACATTTTGATCATAAGGATAACAAGGCACTGGAGAGATGTGGAGTCTTCAGATTTTTTACTTTTAATTTGGCATAATGTTGAATGTGTGCTCTTAGCATTACTATTAAACAAAACCCCAACATTTATTAAAACAGCATTGAGATCAAAGTAATACATGTATTTAAAAATATGTCAGTACACACAAGCTGCAATAGGATCTTTATCCCCATCTGCTATATAGCAAGCAAAGTCTTATCCAGACCTCACACTTGAATTTGCATAATGTTGTACATGTGTACACTTCCAAAATACTCAAAAAGATTATCCAAACTACAAGTTAAATGTGTATACAGTTGAGGCATAGATATCTAGCTCTGAGACATACAACACACAGTTACATATTAAGGCTATGACAGAGGTAGAAACTGAATCAAGACCTTTCAAACCATTGATGAGTTACTCAACCACAAAGTTATCTTTGCTATTGTAGTATTATCTCCTTAATAGGAGGCTTATGTTTCAGTGCATGGTGAAGTTAATTTATATTGACCAAAACAATATCATAATGAAATGAAAGTAGCAATGTAAATGTCTTGCTGAATGAAAATTTAATCTAGGCACACAGTGGAAAAATGAAGCTACAGAGCATGCATATAAGGGTGTCTGTCTGCAAGCCTAATATGAGAAGGAAGGGGAAAAAAAAGAAGGAAAGAATACAGCTTTATAATACTTTTTCCACAATTTTTTTCAAACTTTACATGCTTCTAAATGAAGAAAAAGTTTTAACTTCACTGGAAATGTCCAACTGGTGTGCCTACAAGTGCAGCATGTATCAGATTAAGGGGACAGAGACAGACTTACTCTAAAGGTGTGAGTGGGACATGAGACCTGTATGTCCTACACCCAGCACCACGAACAGGGTGTGAGTTACCCTATGCCTCTGACAAATCCAAAACCAATTAGATTTGTCTGATCATTTATGTGGTGCTTGCAGGACTCTGTGCTGATATTTTGTGCAGATTTGTTTATGAAAACATCTAAAAAGAAAAAATGGTGGGGCATACTGGAGTAAGGGACAGTGCTTTTCTCAGGATTATGGAAGCCAGCATCTGGGCCAGAAGGTGGATTATGAAAGTGTTGAAAGTGACAGAGTCATGTTAATGAAAAAACGGTTTACTTATAAACTGGTAACTGACAAGAAATTATTGTTTAAACTTATTTTTGCTGTGTTTGATATTGACTGCCAAATAGTTCTCAGTTTAGTGAAAATGTGAGATTTTTTCACATGCTCAAATGAGTGAAAATAAATATTGTTTTTACTTTGTCTAAATTATTTCATCAAAATTGTAGAGAAGGAAATGTGGCTAGTCTTGTAAGTATCCTAACATTACAGTGTTAATGATAGAAACAAAGTATATATTCAGGATATGTAATTAAAGCAGCTGACTAATGAGTAATCTCGAGCACCCACAGACAAATCTGAAGAAGATGGTATTTGAAATAACTAACAGATTAGGAAAGCAGAGACACTGATTTCAGGAATCTAAGGCCGTATCAGCTCAGTGTCAGAGAGGGCAGCTTGGAAAATCAGCAGGAAGCAGCAATAACTATAGTCATAAAGAAGAAAGGGAACTGACAGGGTGAACAAGGAGAATAATAAAGAGAGAGGGAATTTTTTAACAACTTCTTTTTCTTCCTATCCTTATGGCAGAATTTACAGCAGAGTTGGAAAATACAGGGTTAAACCAGGTGGCTTTAAAAAAGCAAATGAAAACAGGCTCAGCTGTGAGAGGCACAATATTGAAGAAGACAACTGATCTCTTCATCCAAACTGAGATCAAAGAAACTGAAGCTCAAATAAGCTGAGGAAAAAGTAGGTAAAGAAGCTTGAGGTGCTGGGATAGTTGGTAGTCTGTAACCAGGTGTGGTAGATTTGTAAGGTTTTTTTAAAGTCTAGGATCTATTTGGTATAATAGAGTGAGAAAGGGTTAAGCAGAGATAGCCCTGCTGTTGAAGGGAACTTTTGCTGGCAATGGTGTTCTGTGGGATAATTCTCTTTGCTCCTCCTAACCCTTTTAAATGCAGAATGTGAGCTCTGACCTGCCAGGAAACAGAGAAAACTTAGCGTTGCAAAAATTCATTCATCCATGGCACCTGTGTGTTTTGGTGTTGAGTAAGGTTCTAAATATTTGAGTTTTTCAGAGGGATGAAAATTGGTAGCTACAGTGTAGTTCAGTTCATAAAAAGTGGTTTGCTCGAATTAGCTGGTAGTCAATTCTGCAGCTTATTACCTCAATATTCCCTCAATTTGAATTTTTCTTGAAAATAAAGGAAAAAGTTTTGAACTTTCTAATGTAGTAACATTTAATATTCATACATTTAAGCCTGAATGACTATCTGAGATATTCAAAGATAAGTGATCTGGAGTAACATTTATTTATTAGCAAATATGTTCCTCAGAAAAACTAAACCAAACAAAGTATAGACAGATGGTGATAGTAGGATGGCTATTCTGTACCATGCTTCCATTTTACACCTGAAGCAATCATACATTGTTATGCAGGGAAGCATAACCCAATGTTCTTTAAACTGCACACAGTATCATGATCTATAATAAATATCACAAATTCACATAAATAAAAATAAGTTGTAAGACATTTTCAAAATTGACATTGTTCTGTGATGCCCAACAAGTCTCTTGACATGGTACATATATAGCGGGCTAAACATCCAGGCACTAATCTTTTGAATATTGTTTATTTTTCAAGAGAAAAATTTCTAACATGGTGTTCTGAGTTAGAAACTGGTATGGAGGCTTTGTAGATTTAAAAATAAGCAAATTCATTGTTATTTAAAAAAAAATCCTGAATAATATGCGCAATTTCAGTGTTTATGGTTGTAAGTAATTCAGACTTAACACTACAACTATCAGCAAGGACTTTTGTCTGTTTCAGTACTTGTTAATTTTCTGTAAGTCTCATAAAGCAGGACAGCACAAAACCTGCTTAACTCTTTGCAAGCTGTTATTGTCACCTTTCTAGGAAAAAGAGTACTTGGACTCTGCCTGCTTACAAGTATAAATGCAGTTCATGTTTATAAAACATTACACCTGCTTAGTTCACTCCAATTTCTATTCGGAAATTTACTATTTACTTTTCCTCTTACTCAAGACAAAATGTTGCATCGAGGTCAACCCACCACAAATGTGAAAAAGAGAGATACTTTTTGTCAACTCAGGCTGCTGTACTCTCCAGTCATGTTTGCATTGTAGCTAAAATGATGTTTTGAAGTCCTCCAGTTTATACCATGCTGGTCTTCTCTTGCAAACACAGAAAACACATTTGCCACACTCTCAGGGTTGGAAAGTTTAGAAAAGTCACATCTTAGTGGAACTGAAGGTGAGGAGAAAGACTCAGAATCACACAGATTTAATTTAGTCAAGACCAAAAGTAACGAGCAGGGTACTTGTAAAAAAAATTAGAAATTGCTAATAGTTACCAGAATTAGAAATTAATATACTTTTGAAAGCTGAAGCACATAACAGAATTAACTAAGAAACGGGAGAGGCTGCAGACTTATGTGATTCCTCTGTATTGACACTGCAACTTTATAATTTCTGAGGAGAGTACACAAACACTGTAATGAGAAATAGAGTCAAGTTTTAGAGAATAATGTGACTTGCAGTCTACCTGAATTTTTTTTTTTAAACTATACTATGTCCTCAGCACCAATTTCTTAAGTTTTCTATGAACACTTTTGGCAGCCAGGGCAAAGTGCAAGACCTTCCACTGTAACTTTTCCTCCACTACTGCTTTGTTCCCAAAACTGGGTAATGATGCCTCTGCAGTATTTCTAGCAAATTATTCCATAAGACTTCAGCATTTCTGTTTTTGCAGCAAATCCTGTGTGTGAGATGAGATGCTATTACACTGTGTACTATATTAGCACAATGGCAAATCTTCATTCACCTCAAATGATTTGTAAAGCAAAAGAAAAAAGAACTGATGGAAAAGAAAAAAAGACATCGAGGTTATATAGGTGAGAGAAGGCAGACTCTTGTAACCTAAACAGTAATTGCATAAGTTACCTTGTTATTACCTTTATATATATATATATATATATATATATATACACACATATATATATACATTTTTTAAAATTTTCTAGATAGGATAGGTGGATTTTTGGAGGGAAGTACAAAGTTAGCTGTACAGGTATTAATAGATAATCATCTCAACTTTGAGGGGCAAGTGGAAAAATGCATTGCATTGTTCATTTGGGTCTAACTGGCAATGACAGCTGTACTTTTGGAAAAACAGGAAGAAGGGGATAATTTCTCCCTTGCTCTAGGAGGAGATAGAACTGGAAACATCTTGTAATGTGTTAGAATGTCATGTCCAGAAGCAGTGACAGCCCTGTTTATGTGCCCTGTCTGATCTCTGATGAGTATAAAAAGTACACAGTTGTAGGGGCAGGGAAAGCTCATTAGTTCAGTTCCTTAGGTGAGCAGGGACATTTGACATCCTCAGAGCCTGGCCTGACAAAAAACATCCTCCAGAAGAGGCTGGACCCCCAGGATCTCGTATGAACTCACTGAATTGAATATGTCTATTTCCAGAGAAGGAACTGAGATTGAGGGTTTGTGGAACTATTGAAAATCAGCTCCTAAATAATTGGGTATCTAAGCAATTGCTCGCACAAATGTAGGAAAGAAACTCTGAAAAGGAGAGAAAAAGGCTTCTAAAAGAACAGGCGAGATGTAGGAATGGTCCTGGGAATTTAAAAGAAAAAGTTGAGTAACCTACTTCCCTTTGGTAATGCTGAGAGTAATGCATGAGTCAGATTTCTTCTCTTTATTTCACAAAGAAAGTGTTTATCTGAGACCAAAAGAGATCTTGAGATGCAGGGGTGCAAGAATGGCCCAGACTCACTCATGATCCCCAGACCACAAAGACCTGAAGATGGGGAAGGAGACAGCTTTATCTTTTTTTGCAAGAGGATAAACCAATGTGCTGAACATTTCCCTGTTCATCTCCAGTCTCAAATAAACTTTGCTTGAAAAAACTTGCAGAGCATGAAACAAGCTCCTCATAACATCTTCTCCCTAAAACATTTTCTATTATGTTTGTTTCCTTTGAAACATAAGGATTAAGCCTGAAGGCAGCTTACTTAGAAAGCAAGAGAGGTAAAAATCAACATACTCAAGCTACAACATTTTGGAGCATATTCAGTTTGAACATCTTTGTTCTTCTTATCTTTTGGTCTTTAGTATATTTTTTTCAGGCTGCAGGTACACCTAGAAGAAATGAATGTGCTGAATATTTTTCCGTATCTTTACATTGAACCTATTTTGCTGAAAAAGGTTCTTTTTCATTTTGATCACCTTGACCAGGTCTGTCACAGTCATGATTCCTCTGGAAAAGAGCAGAAGCAGTGAAATAGCCCTTAATATCATACTTTCACTCCAGTCCAAGCAAGTTTTTGGTGACAACATAGAAAGAAGGAATATGGGGAATTACTTTTGCTTGCTGCTTCTTGACAATTATATTATCCAATTGTGTATATGCATCTGAGCACAATGCATATATATGTACACACATATTAGCAAAATACTATGCAATATCAGTTGCATCTACCTTGTTTAAACCCTTTGATCATACTGTCTCACTGCCTACATAGGTGCTCCTGGGATGAACAGTATCTCTCTGGCTTCAATGGAGTTAATTTTCCTCATAGCAACCCCTATAGTTCTGCACTTTGCATTTGTGCCTGGAATGGTGTTGATAACACACATATTTTGGCTACTGCTCAGCAGTGATTGAAGTGTCAAGGCTTTCTTTCCATCCCCTTTCCACCCAGAGACCAGTGGGCTGGGGCTGGACAAAAGTCTGGGTGGGGACACAGACAGCACAGCTGACTGACACTGACCAAAGAAATATTCTCTACAAATACAGGCTAAGGAAAAGGAAGGGAATGTGGGAATATTCTTGTTTATGTCCGTTGTCTTCCCTAGCAAGTACAGACCATGTGTACTGAGGCCCTGCTTTCCAGGGAATGTCTGGGTATCTACCCACTGCTGGGAACTAGTGAATAAATCCCCCCTTTTAGCTTCCTTCTGTGTGCAGCTTTTACTTTTCTTCTTAAATTGCATTTAAGCTTTTCCACAAGCTTTTACATCTTGTTTTCTTCCCCTATGCTGTTCAGAAGGGAGAATGAGAGTACCTGGGTCTGGCAGTCCAACAAGGTCAGCCCTTTACATGGTCTTTAAAACTATGCTTCTCAGATTAGTAGGTAAGCAAATATTCACTTCTGATGCTTCTCTGTTCAACATTTCGCTGAATTATTATTTCTGTAATTTGAATGATACAACCTTTTAGTATTATTTTTCTTTGATAGTGTAACAAGGACAGTATTAGACCCCATGAACACACAACTATTTCCAATGCTTATAATGTATGTGACTTTTTGTCATCCCATATATCTGTATGTCTTTCACCTATTCTTCCAGCCCCAGTTTCTTATATCAATCTAGTCTGAACTCAGGCCATGTGTACACTGTAAAAATCTATATCATTTTACCTTGCCCCCCCCACCCCCCACCTTTTTTTTTTTTTTTTTTTTGGTGATTTTGAGGATGTCTAAACTAAGAACTATATTATGTGTATATCTAAAAACTCTACACAATTAGATGTGTTCCTCTGCTAAGTATATATTTGTTTATGCCATTAATACAGCCTACTTTCTCCTTATGATTGGGTTTTTAAGGTCACAAAGTATGTTGATGTTTCTTGCTAATGAATCCTCTTTTTCATCATGTCCCTAGTGCAATATTTCTGCCTTAACTGTTGGCAAGCAGTGAAGGAGGAGCTGATGTCTTAATTCAAGTTCTGCAGTGGAAGAAGGAAACAAGAGTGAAAGGGCAGAATACATTTAATCCAAGTACAGAATTGTCAAGTAGAATAATGCTTACACTGAAAAAAATATGTTCTTGAAGTCACTTGTGGATGGGCTGTTCATTTTGCTCTGCTATGTTGTAATTATATCCTGCTGAGTGCCGAAAAAGTTAGCCAGCTCTCAGCCTCCCCAGAACAAAAATCAGCATGGTGCCGTTTTTCTTCTCTACCAAGATGCCATTGTCAGCTCTACTTCCTGCTTGATTCTTGGTTATTTTCTGTTTCGCCTGATTCCTTGCATTAACCAGAGACAAACTGCACTTCCTTTCTTTTGCACAGAACAGGAAAGTGTGATCTGTGTTCTGAACTTTCATGGTGTCTGTAGGGACATGAGCAAAAGTAAATGAGGTATTTTGCTCCTAATATTTGCTTCAATATACAGGTTTTATGGAACTGTACAAGCTTGTAATAAAATCAGATAGAATGCTTCATGCCATATGAATTGACTTAGTGTAGCTGCTCATTTTGTAGATGAGTTACAGGTTGGGACAAAAATATTATGAGACGTTGAAATATGATATTATTACATATATGTTATAGGAAGTGTTAGAGAAGTATTTTAGAGGTGAAAAGTATAAAAATTTGGGGTTTTACTTGTTTGTTGGCTGTATTTGGGGGTTCTGTTTGCTTTAGGAATACAGCTAGTTTGTACTAGTCAGAGTTTGATTCACAATCTTGTAGGGAAATCACAGAGCATCACAGATGTACATCACAGAGCAGGATTTCAAAATGCCTTCTACTGATGTTAACTAGTTTACAAATATACAATTATTGTAACATTAGATCTAGAGATAACAGTGTCAAAGAAACACCAGTCTTTTCCTCAACTGTAATATTGGTTGTATTCAGAAATTACCACACATGCCAAAATGATGTCTTAAAATGTGTTATATCTCATATCTTTAAGGTGTTGCTACTACCCAAATAAGGAGACACGAGTTTGACCTTGCAATCACTGAAGAATGCATTAACTGTGTGCTAAATGCTTGTTATTGATCTCCAACTGAGTATTCACATCATTAAATTCTGCAGGTGCTCAAGTGTGTGCAGGATTAGGTTTGAATTTCTTCCTTCTAATTCCTTTAAGAATAGATCTCTCCTTCCAGGTTTCTTCAGTTTTGGAGGAGTACTGCTATGGAGGTCTGAACCTGCTGTCCATTGCTGCCACTGGGTACACTAACAAGTATTTAAAGAAAAATGCATGTAAATATTAATAGTGTAAGAAACATAAGCAGAAACACTGGGTGAGTGCAATGAGGAAATATCTATTTAAATTCTCAGCATTCTGTTAAGATGTAAATTAGAAAAAGGAACAGTTGCTAGAAATGAATGAAGTTAATTAGAAAAAAACAGTCATAAATGTGGCTTGTTTAAGTACTTCAAAATGGCACTGTCAGACAGTCCTCTTTCCATGGGTGTCTTCTGACTTATATCACTACTGTAACTAAAATTCCCAAGTCAGTAGTCTTATCATTTGTCTGCATTATGACAGAATGACATAAATAGCATATTTTCTATGATAGGTTCTCCCTGTCCACACTGTGAATTTTGCTTTTGTCCAAGAGAGCAGACATGCTCAGCACCACTCTGCTGTTTTAACTAGTGGATGTTAGTGGCTACTACAGAAGAAAAAGCAGCAGAGCAATCACTACCTGTGTGCTGGTTTTGTCTGGGATATCATTAGTTTTCTTCAGAGTAGATGGTATGGGACCATGTTATAGATCTGTGCTGGAAACTTTGGATAACACAGAGATGTTCTTGTTATTACTGAACAGTACTTACACAGAGTCAAGGACTTTCCTGCTCCTCCCAGCACCCCACAAGTGATGAGGCTGGGGGTGCACAAGAGGTTGGGAGGGGGCACAACTGGGACACAATCTTAATTTGACTGTGAAAACGTTGACATGGGAGTTCCTTCCCTTTAGCTCATTACTGTGATTTTTGGAGTTTATTAGAATGAGAGATGTCAAAAAATGTTTCCCACAAGCATAGTCTTTTGTCAAATGTTAAAGAATCAATTCAGAAAACTATGACAAATGCTATGTGTGTTTTATTCTTTATAAGCCTCAATGAGAAGACCTTTTGCATTGTAATTACAGACTCTTAAGTCAATTATTAGGAATTACACATGAATGACTGAACTGTTATAGTTATTTCACAACATTTTGTAATTTTCCTTATTGTATTCCAACACATCAGTTAAGTAAAAGAAACTCCACTCTTTCATAGAAGAGTCTCATATCTGTAGGTGTTAGAGTAAAATTCAGACCATGGATAAGGCTTTCTATATTAAAAAAAAAAAAAAAAAAGATTAAAAGACCACACATAAGGTATTCCTACCTTTCCCAGGACCAGGTAAATATATGGTTTTTACTAGTAAATACCTCTGTTGAATAAGTTGAACAAATTGCCACATAGAATAAGACATACTGCCAACGTTTTATTGACTGGCACACCTGTTTCAGCTAGGGCATGATTTTTTTCAAGTTCTTAACTAATGCAGTATATTGTACAAACCCTTCAAACGCAGAACAAGACTGGGCAAATTCATCTTTCCTTTTTAATAGAAGTAAGACTGCAAAACTCACAAACATTAATTGATCTCGTGTAGAAAATAAGCAAGACAATTATTTTGCTTATCCTTTCACAAATTGTTCTTTAATTTGAACAGAAGTGGTCAATGACATATGACACAGATGATCTTCCCAGGACAGTGAATAGCACATGGACAAAAAATCTGGGGGGAGACAAGGGGAAATTCAACCCTTCAAAATTTGTTAACTTCTTTTTTTTTTTTTTTTTTTGCATCTGCTCTGTGAACCTTTTAAAAGGTACAGAATTTTCTTTTCATATCTGTACTGTGATTTGCCACTACCCTCACCATCCTCAGGCTGTGTGTTTCTAATTAATTAATCAGTAAACCAGGATTTTTGATCTTGTATCAGATATTATGTTACTGTACGATTTAATAAAATTTTTAAAAAAATTTTTAGTATCCTGAGACCCTCTTCAACAATTGAGAAGACACTTTCCCCCACTCAGGTCAGCTTTTCTTTCCCAATTGTGTTCCATGATTACGTTCAGAATTGATTAACTTCCAGTTTATAATGACACATCTAGCAGTTTTGAAATAACCAAATTCAGCACTTCTTCCAATGCTGCCTCTCTGTGAGCTGATTCAATCCATTTTACAGTTATTGAGTTGGACAGTTCCTCATTACTCAGTAGCTGCCAAACAAGGATTCTTAAAGAACCACAACCTCCAAACAAGCCTTTTATTATTTTTTTCCTTATTTTTGTAGATAATTATATACATGTCTATATGTTCGGGGGGTTTTTTTGTCCCCCTTTTTTTTTTTCTTTTGCTGATGTGTGCCATTGAAGGCCACAAAGAGACATCTGGGAGAGTACTCCAGAGTATAAACACCTAAAAACAGGAAATTTAATTCTGCTACAAAAGGTTAAATGAGCCACATACCTAACTTACCTAGATTCTGCACAAATTTCTGTGAGAAATGTGGAAAGGTGAGAATGTTCATTTTTCCAGAATAATTTTTTCCAGAGCAGAAGCTGACCAGACAAAGTTCAAAATTTACCACATCTTAGGAAAGGATGATTACTCGCTTGTTTTCCATTGTAATGACTAGTAGAAATACATCATGTTAAAAATTATGTTCACTTTAATTTCTTTTCAAACATGATAGATTTTATTCTTAGACTATTTCACGTTTTTATTATGGGTATATTGTCCTACCTCCCTGTGGAGTCTTGAGTGCCATAGCTCATTGTTTAGAAAAACCAGAGTCAGCTGAAAGGATCAATCACTTGAAGAGACAGTAGACTTGGATATCCTGTTACAAGAATGCCTGAGCAGAGGATCTTCACTAAAAGCCACAGAAACCATTTGCTCATATTGAGTTACTTTGAATCTATGCAATTTTTATTAGGCTAAGAATGGACCCTGCCTTTATTCTCTTTCTGTCCCCTAGTCTATGGGAAGAATAAACATATGAAAAAAAAATCATTAAGAAGTATTTTTAGCATGTTGTTTTTAGGAGCTGCAGTGAAAGAAAAAGAAAAAAGGATACTGCTTTCTAAAACCACCAGATCAACCCTTTTTTTGCTAAGGTATCTTGGAATTAGGTGGAATTCAACACATTGTTACTTAAATAAATACATACAATATAGTGTCCTAAAATAGACAATTTTAAATTTCTTCTCTTCAGATTTTACTTCTATAAAAATAATCATGTGTTCTAAAAATGCTAGAAAATTAATATTTTTTGTGAAAGATCAACTGGAGCAAATTAATTTTTTAAAATGTCTGTAGGATGTGGAAACCATTTCTTTCACTCTTTTCTCAGTTGTCACAAGAATTAAAGACGTAGCAGTTTAATGTTATAAACTGTGATAAACACCTTCTTACTTGACTGACCATGCATACTGGAACCTTCCACAGGAGAAACAAATTCCACTGAAGGCAAATGTCAAGGAAAGAACTTCAACAATAAACCCTGCCTTACTGTAAAATTACTCACAGCTCTTTATCACGAAACTACTGTGTCATTTTTATTGAAACGGCAGATCTGGGGAAAGAGTTCAGCTACAACTAAAAATAAACCCTGGTAGAAATCACACACATTATTTTAACAAAATTCTGCCTCCATAAGGCAGAAATTTTTTCCTGTTTTCTACTTTTCAGATGGTGATGAACATCATGTTCTCTTTGCAACTGAATTTTGTTCAAAAACCAGCAGATGAACAAGTGTCAGGTTGTAGTCTCTGGAATTTCCACTTTGGGTGGTTATGCTCATGATCAAAAATTCCGGCAAAATTCACTAGACTTGAACTAAAACATAATACTTGCTCTCATCTGAACATCCAGAGAGTTTGAAATCTCACTTTTTTTCCACTGCAATTGTACTCACTATGAAGGATATTCCAGTCTGTCTGAAAAGTTATTTCCTCAACATTTTAGCTATTTTAATCTTCCTTGAGCATCCTATGAAAGCAAATTATATTCATTCTATTTCTAATCCATGCTACTGGCTATTTATATATGTTGTCATGAAAACATTTTTTTTTTTTTTAAGGTATTTTTCATCCTGGGAAATTTCTGAGCAACCATTTTACTTCATTTCTCCAAACTTCTACTGCTTTCATTCTCTTCAAAATCTGGTAAAAAAAACTTTACATCCAACAAATCTTGAGCTAAGTTGAATATTATGAAATAAAGAACACCACCACAGTCTGTTAGTAGCTACTGACTAACCACAATTGTTTTAGAAATAAACTATCTGTGGACTGTCCGTTTACCTGCATGGAGAATGACTGGTTTCTTATTTTTGTTTGGGTTTTTTTTGTTTGTCTGGTTGGTTCTTGTTTTGTTTTTTGTGGGTTTTTTTTTTTGTATTTTGTTTGTTTTTTATTTGTTTTTGTTTGTTTGTTTGCTTTAATTCAGAGTTAATCTTGTGACATCCTGTGAATAATTGCGGAGGAATACCTGCTGCACAATAAACAAATCTGAAGACTTCCGTGGAGCTCACTAATAGCCATATAGACCTAATATTTTCTTGTTCTCAGCATTCTGTGTGTTTATGTTGTATAGATACACAAACCAACATATATAGGTACAGCTATATGTTTATATGTGAGTATATGTGCAGCTGACTTCTTTTGGTTTTGTTGAGCTGTTGCGTATCTTTCAAGTAGCAGCTATAATCACACTTTTTAACAAAATCAAGTTTTCTTCAAAACTATTTTTAATGTTTTCTTCTTTTTCAGCTTTGTCTTTAAAAAGACACAAGACACAAGTCTGTTGAAGGAAGTCTGATGAACAGGAGCAATAAATACAAGTTTTTCATATTGTCAGTGTTTTGACAAATGGCACCATGTACATTACCTGAGTTTCTCTGCCAGCCAAACCACAATGACAAAAGGAAACGTTTAAGTAAAGAACAATTAACCTTTTAAATAAAGACAAATATTTTAAGATTAAATATTTGTTAGAAAAAAAATATGATCTTGGATGAACACATACAGTGTTCCCAGTGACATACAAGTTGAATACTTAGAGATGATGAACAGAGATTGCTAGATTATCTTCTTATGCTCCGTGGAGCTTTTCTAATAAAGATGCAAAGCTGTGAGTACTAGAGGATGTCCATAGATTCAAACCACATGATTTTGCATGCAATACCTTCTCTATGTTTTTGCATGCAATACCTTCTCTATGTTTTTGCTTTGCAAATATGCTTTTTCAGTTTCTGATAATGATTAAATCACTATAAATTTGCAAGATGGGCATAAAACTGGATTTTTAAAGGACTAAGAGAATTGAAATTCATGTGGTCTTAGTTGTGCTAAAGACCAAGAAATGTCTTGGCAGAAAATTTCACATAGTAATGAAGTATTCATAGCCTGAATTTTGCTAATCCTTGCTGTTTATTTTATTAAACTGTAAATACATGTTTCCTTTGTATACAAAACCTATTTTCTGCCTTACCATTAATTTGAATATTTAATTTGAAATGTAAAATAACATACGAATTAGAAATTTCTCATGAAACAAAAATATTTCTTGAATTAGGACTCTGTAATTTTAATTACACAGTAAAATTTTATTATTAAATCTCATCCATTTTCATATTTAATTGAATGACATAACATATTCATCAATATTAACATAATTACAGCTTAATCTCTCACCTTAACAGTACAAAATATTCTTCTCTCAGAATAATTCACAACATTTTCCCAGTAGTAGGCAAAGCTATCTCTTCCAACAAAAGTATTTTTCCAGTTGAAATTTTTTATTTCAGTATATTCCCAAATATATTTTTCATCAGTTTGTGTTCTTTAATAATTCAGTTTGCTCACCTATCAATGTAGTTATAAATGTTATTCAAACGGGTGTAGAAATGTGAATCACATGCAAAAAAACTCGTGCTGCATAGTTGGTTAGTTAGATTGTACTATTCTCTCTCAAACAAATGTTCAATGAAATAGCCATATTTTAGTCATGATTACCACTTGAGTCTGTTTATAGCTTCAAGATGAAAAAATATTTATGGCAAGGGTATTTTAATTCTGATTCTAATTTTAAACCTCTTTATTAGCATACCTAGAAGAAAGCACTTAATTCTTCAGAACTAAACTGATAATGAAAGCAAATATAAAATTTTATTTGTTTAAATTAGCCATTTTCGATTTTAACCTTTACATCAACACAAAGGCAATTCTGCAATGTTTCTGTAACTCTGGGTGATTCTAAGGAATGCAAGGCAGCAAAATGAGATCTGTGGATCCAAACCATCATCCTCCAGTCTCAACAATATTATTTTATGTACAAAAAGTGTAGCTGATGCACATTCCTCCATTTAGCATGCACTAGTGTCAATATGAGTAAGTAACAGTTGAAGAGTTGGTCCTTCTATTAATAGAAAACACATGAAGTTTAAATGCAGCATATTGCAGTAATCAAACACTGCCATATATGACTTTTAATAATTAGGTTTTTTAACAGTGTTAAATTATCATTCTAATCTGTCAAATTCTGTTTATAAAGACCATATAGATTTAATAAAGATTAAAGTTCATGCAGATGACCTTGAACATTTTTTAAGCTCCTCTCCTAGGCTACCACACATATATTACATATAAGTGAGTAAAAATAAAGGTCAAAGATCATCTGTCTGAGTATAGTCTGAGAAAATACTAATTGAGATGAGGAAAAGTCATGCCAAAGACTTCATCTGTAACAAAATACTCTAATTTGTGTGCTTAAAATATGTCTTTTCTTGCATAAAACTGACCAGAAATGGTGTAACAGTCTCTGGCCTGTGTTGTCCTCAAAACCATAGTTGGAAGTCTGAGATAATGCTGGTTGTCATGATCCTAAATCATGCCAGGAACAGTGCCAACAAAGGAACATTGCAGTCATATTATATTTATATGTATTTGTAAACAACTGTTTACAAACTGAACCCCATGCATTGCGTACTTTAGCAAAAGAGGTTTGGAAATAAAGGCAAGGAACACATGCAAGATGAAATTACTATGGTTTATTGCCGTGCCTCATGTGCAGCCCACCAGTACATCTCCCTGACAATATTATATCGTTGCAAGGTGCATTAGGCACTCCTCTGCAGCATCTGTCCGTCGCTGCCCTTGTCACTAGTCTTTGAGATCTGTGCTGATTTGTTCTTTGATTTTGTTTGCTCTACTCTGCCTGTACAGCACTATCAAGTATATAATTATAGTAGAGGCAATTGATATAGAATTTTTGATATTATAGGTGAATTATTCCATGGAATTACCTACTGAATTTAAGGCATGGTGCAAAATCCAACTGTTATGCAGGTTGTGTTGGGAATTTTAGTTTTTTTTTTTTTTAAAGAAAATCAGACTTTATAAGAATGGAGGTATTATACAGCTGCCTAATGTTTTTTAGCAGGATGTCTGTTTAGAGTTTTCCTGTTCTTAGTCTTCACCAGTTATATTCATAAACAACAACCAGAAAGCTAGTTGCAGCTACAAATCCGTCCAGGCTCAGAGATTGTACAGGCTCCAAAATCATTTGGAATCACCACTTGCAAGTGAAACCTGTCAAACAAGATTCTAACTTGCTTACTTCTGTGACTGTTGTGGTATTCCAACTATGAAGCTCAAAGAGAGTTTTTACAGGTATAAAATTTACAGGAAGAGTGTCATAAGTAAGAGTAAGAAAAATGGCAACTTTTTCATAAATACATGGTAGTCCCAAGAAACGAGTGGTATTTTGTGTTTAATTTGCACTAGCTTGCCTTAGGCTGTTTGCAATCTGCTGAGTGAATAGCCTTCTCAGATGCTAAATTTGTCATTTCTTTATTTGAATATATAGGGGAAATTCCTGCCTCACCTTTACAATAAGTAGCTGATGTGATACAAAACTGCACGGGAAATAAAAAAGGTTTTGTACAGTAAATGTCACTGATGATGAAATTATCTGATTATTTTACAATCTTTACAAATCCCATTTTTATAATTCTGTTGACTGGTTGTGACTTGACTAACTGTGCCATAATGTGTGACAGATGGTAGAGGGAAAAGACAGTGTGATTAATATGTAATTAATATATCTAAAGTTTAATTAATTTATTTAATATGTATTCTTTCAGGACCTGCTCTCTATAGAACTGGCTAAGAGATCACTGCAGTTAACATTAGACTTCAGTAGACTCCTGACCAAGATAATTATTAAAATGTGTTCCTGATATTGTGAAAACACTTATTTAATGTTCTAGATGCCACATGGGACATCTTAGAACCTCAGCTGGCAGGTGTTACAGGCTCAGCATATACACTGTTAAGTGAAATTTGATGTGAAAACTTGATTTCAAGATTTAGTCACTTCAATTACACTGAAGGTTTTGAAGTGAATAAAACTGAATAACACTTTCTCTATTCATATTTGATGAAGCAAAGTAGTTTAAAGATCAGAAATTTCCTCAAAGTATTACATAATCAAACTTCAGTTTTATAGTAGCTTAGAAGAGAGTTGTACAGTAACTTAAGCAACACCATTGTGCATTATCTTTGGATTTTACTCAGATGGGAAAGGACAGTTTCCTTTAATGCATTGAATTTGAATGCGTGCCATTGCTGTGTGAGGGTTTGTTTTTATTTTCCTCAGAGTCTTCTAAAGATCTAGGAATATACAGTTCAGTTATGCCTTAATTTATCAATAGCAGGTGATGAAAATATGGTGGACTGCGTACAGTCCTCAATGTTCCAATTTTCAGAAAAGTGTGGAAACCGGATGGAGAAATTACTTTCTATCTTCCTGCCTTAATTTTTTTCTTTCAGTGGGTTCACAAGGCAATGAAAGGTCTCTCAGATGAAACACTGAAAAATCAAATAAATGCATGTGCAAATAAATGCATGTGCTCTACCAGCTTACACTGATAAAAAACCCAGAATTATGACTCTAAACTAGAGCTAGAAGTTATGCATGGAGAAGAGTTTTCATTTTTTCATTTCTCTTCCACATGCTTCTGTTATTTCTCTAGGAGCTGCTCCATGCAGCATCTAAAGGAAACATCTAAAATTATTCAAAATCTGGTTGTCTTTTTCAAGTGAGTTTACATTATTTTATTTATGTACATGTTTGTTTTGGGCTAGACAGAATATGACTGCAGCTACAGAATGGAGTCCCTGTTAAATGCTGGGTTGCAAATGACTAACAAAGACATTATTAAAGTAGTGAAAGTAGTGATCCTCACAGACTGTAAAGCAGCATTAGAGATACGACGTAGCTGAAACAGTATCTTGTGAACCCTCAGTCACCTGAACTTTTCCAGTGGAAAGACATAACTGAAAAAAAGTAATAGTGTGAAGGGGACAGAATTTCCTCCTTTTCCTTTCCTGTTCCAGGGAATCTGTTATCCCGGTGGCTGAAAAATCTCTCCTTTTGTTGTACTGAGAAGTTTTGTACCTGTATGTGCATGGAAAAGGCAAACACTTTACTTAGTAATACATTATTTTCTTCTTATTCAAAGTTCCTTTCAATGCAGCCTTAAAAAAAACATAAACACCATCTTTTTTAAAGTAGCATCATTACTTCCTAATGCACCATATCATAGTCTTTAGTTTGCCTTGCCTTTCAGACTTCTTGAGTAATAAAAAAGTGGATAAAAGCAAGTTAGTTATCTAGAGATGTTTTTCTTCACGTTTTCTTTTTTTCCTTTTCTTAAAAGTGTGTGTGAACAAATTCTTCTCTTTGAGATGAGATCTTATCCATTGCAGCTGAATTTGACCTTTTGTTCTTTTTAAGCTTCACTGGAAGAGCCTGAACACCTGTTTTGAAAAGGCAGGGCCCACCATTTGTACAAAACAAGAAAGAACACGTTCTTCCTAAAAGAATGAGGAATGAAAGGGGGAAATGTCGAGGGGGACTAGAGCAGTCAGATTGTCTGTGATTAGAAAACCAGATAACAAAAGATGTTCAGGGAAAAAGTAATATGGTGGTTTCTATAACAGTTGAATGGGAGATGAGAGGACAGGTGAGGGGGGAGGGAAGAAGCAGCAGAAAAAATGTATGATAAAGTAGACACAAGTTATATGCAAATGCAATAGAATAATACAGATGAGAGGCAAAAGTTATATGTAAAACAGAAATATATAACAGTGTTAATGTTACTCCATAAAAATAAAGTGCCCATGGAGATGCTTTCAGAGAACTAAAAATAAAAACATTCCTGATTGCCTTCTGTAGGACATTAACACAGAAAGAAAAGCATGAGATATAACTTTTCAGGTATGGACCACATGGAAAAAAATGTCACTGCTATAATAGCTTGGGTAAAGTAATAACATTTGTGCAAAAGTCCAGAATCTGGGAGTTGGGTTGTCTGCAGTTCATAGAGTAACCTCTAGAAGAACACAAATCAGATACAAAGGACAGCTACCATACTGCTGAAGTAAATGAGAATATGTGGAAACTTCTATGGCTGAAGGAGAAATACCATTGATATTTTCATGAGATATGTTTAAGCATATTCACATAACTACAATCACAAAATGAGGTTTTAAGTTATTTATATTCTACGTGAAGTTCCAGATTAAGGAAAAAGGAGGTTTCATGATTAATGAAACAATTTTAATAACTCTCTAGTTAAACATCTCATTACATTTCTACATTGTTTTCAGTCTTAGAATATATATATATAAAAATATCAGGTTATCACTGATTCTGCACCAAAGTGTTCAGTTTGCCTCATACAAACAGAAATGGGGCTGTAAAATGGACAGATTTATAAAAGGAAACCTTATTTATGTGTGCAAGTTAATTCATATTACTGAGACACACACTCTAAGAGGTAAGTTCAAATGCTCTTACCAGTTTGTGTCACAGACTGCTAGAAACTACAGCAGTACACAGGGCAAGTGCCAAAGGAAGGTAAGGTAGTTCTGGAAACAAAGAATTATTCAAACAATATTTTAACATGCAAAAAACCCAAACCAAACCAAACCAAATACAAACAAACAAGCAAAAAAACAAAAAAACCAAAAAAACAAAAAAAAAAAAAACCCAAAAAACAAACAAAACAAAACAAACAAAAAAAACCACCAAAAAAAAAAAAAACAAACAAAAAAACCCCCAAAAAAACCAAACCCAAAACCCCAGATAAAGACAGGTAGTTCAGTGTTGTAGGCTAATGATTTGACATTAGTAGAGAGGTAAGATTTGTAGAGAGGAATAATGCATAAGTATACATATGCATACATATCTTTATATCTATCTATGTGAATTAGATCAGACTTTTGGATAGATAACTTTCCAGAAACAATATTTGAATAAATTCCTGTTGATTTCAAATATAATATGGAAGCAAAATACATTCAGATTTCAGATGTAGCTAAAACAGTCTGGGCTGTTCTAAAAGATGGTTGGCAAATTCCACATAGTGACAGGCTATCTGTGTCTACACATATAAGATTTGCATGAGAAGTGAAGACTTTTCAACCCTGAACATGACTCCTTATGGACTGAAAATGGGAATAGAGTTGCCATTAATTATTGTCATAGATCTGCATTAATATAAATGACCACTTTCTTCATTTCCACAGAACTCCTTGCCTCAGACATCACCATCCAGGATTGAGTATTCACATGGACAGATTTTTTTCTATATATATATTTCTCTCTGCAATCTATGCATAAGCAAACATAGGTACAGATATTATTGCCTTCTGCAGTCAGAGTTATGGAAACAAAACTTACCTGTTTCCTTCTTAGAAAAAGGGAAAAGCCTTCATGCTGCCCATGGGCAGGAAGCTTCAGAACAGCATTCTGATATAAGTGAATGTAATAAATTAATCATTTACTCATCTCTTGTGGGAGAAAACCTCTCAGACATTCACATGTGATTGTGTGCATCTTTAATCATATGCTTATGTTCTTTGTTGGGTGAGATAGGAAGGCACTGCTACTTAATGTTAACAACACAGGGACTTCCTTAAGAAGGGAGAAGGAGTCTTGGGGTTTCATTTAAAAGAACTAGTTTTCAGTCTTGAATATTTTGATAGAAGTACTTGTTCTATGACTTCCACTGCAGAGAAGACTCCTATCAGGGGAAGGTTTGAAATTATGTGAAGCAGGAGGCTATACATTCCAGGTATGATTATTTAAAACGTGCCTTACAGTCAGTTTGTCTGTCTGGCACAGGGCACAGCTTCTGGTGTCTTCCCACAGAAGCCTCTCAGGTCCCACCCCGGCCTGGCCTGGCTACCAAGACCTTGCCTCATAAACCCAACAGAAGGTTTCTGACTATGAACAGTATTTTCCTGACTCCTGAATCACATTGTTTCTGATGTTTTCTTTTCTCTGGGCAAGCTCACCTAAACTTCAGAAAGAATTGCTCTTGTTCTTTGAGTTGTTACATCCAGTCTTCTTACAGAAAAAGAAAAAACCCAACGTGATTATTCACAAAAATAAAATAAAGTGGGATAGAAATGCCTCAGCTACAGGACACTAAAGTCTTGCCTTGTGATTCCTGTAAATCTTGGGTACTCCTGAAGGAAACTTAATTTGAGCTATTAAAAACAGAAAAAAGCTGGTAGAAAATTAAAAGGACAAAGATTTCTAAATAATAACATTAAATGACCTGTCTTTAAATGCTTTAAAAAAACCCAAAGAAACAAAAAGTGGCATTTACACTTTGACGGTATGATGTTGGCAAAGCAAAGATCCAGTTTATAGGCTGAGGAAATGCACTCTGCAGATGGCAAAGGCAAACCTTAGTCCCAGTTTGTACTCGAGCAGCTGGTATCCTAATTTTTGTATCCCTCATTGGTCTCGCTTTCTTTCATTTAACAGCCAGACTGTTACTTATTTTCCTTATTAACAAATGGGGGTTTTGTTCATCTCCTTCTTTCAAGCAGCCCCTTCAGTAATCTTTGTTTATTCCTGATCTTAGGACCAGGTTGCTGAAACATCACTGACGTGAAACACAGCGATGGTAATGTCTGTGAAGCAGACTAGTTAACAGAGTATGATACTGCTAATCCACTTGCATTTGTTTCTGAGAGAAAAATACTGCTTACTAATGTCATGAGAGGCAGCAGAGCACTGTCAAAGGAATTGTACCAGAGCCTGCATCACAAATAAGTGGGTACCATAAACTTATTCAGTGCAATCCTTTGTGGGCTTGGTCAGAGTTGGAAGGTGGGTGTTTTTTCCAATAGCTCATGTTAACTCTTGGAAAAGGGAGCAGCTGCCTCTTATGCTGCAGAGCAGCCTGGTGACAGCACACGGGAACAGATGGCAGAGCAAGTGTCTCTTTCTTCGCATTTAGACAGTCCCCTTTGCTCCTCCTGCTTCTCACAAACAGCCTCACTGAATCTTTTTCATGGTATAAAGATACTAAATCTTTTCTTTTCACTCCAGGAAATCCTTGCTCTTTGAGGACTAAAATGAAGAGGGTTGAAAATCTAAAGCATTAATTCCACACCCACATCCTTCTTTCACAGGTCAGTTGGCTGAAAAAAACAGAGATGAGCTTTAAGATTTTTTTTTTTTGTTATTGTGGATTGATAAAGACAGTCTTAACAGCATTTGGTAGTTGCTTTGCTGTACAGAGAAGGCATGAGATAGTATGATTCAAAGTAGGGAACAACTAGTGTATCCATTCCTGGACTTATCCATCAATGCCAGCGTTTTTCCTTTTATATCAATAGTCTGAAAACATAAATACTTAGTTTATAGATATAAATGTCTAGTTTGTACAGCTATAAGCAAAACTTCTGCACAGCTTATATTATCTAATGGTTATTGTCTGTCAAGTATTGCTGGAGGAGGAAAAAACATATAAGAATAAGAAACAGAGTTCAAATATTGTAAGGTTTCCTTCTGATTTTGATGAATTAATCAGGTTATTGAAAATTGTGCAATGACTCTCACCAGCCATAACATGAATTAATTTGGTGGTCATATGGATACTTTTAAAGTAACTGTTATGGCTGAATTCCACTGGGACCAAATTAACCTGGCTAGGTTTATCCTCTTTTCTAAGAGGATTTAACCCAGCCATTCAGAGTCTGTTGCTGACAGGAGTGCCTGGAGCAACTAGACTTGGATAGGGAGATGCTGGTGGTAGGTCACCATGCCGAGATTCAGACTGTCTGAAGGCTCACTTAGTGCCACTGAATTGGCTGTACTCTCTTTACCTTTTCAGTGGTGAAGTCTAGGGATGCATGCATTTTTGAAAAGGCAATTTTAGATTCTGACATAATACCAAGACCTCTGGGACTTCAGACACTCTGTAGTCTCTATAAGGCCTAGACTTTGATACATGCTTGCTGTCAGGACCCTTCCTGCAATTCTAGTTGTTCCTATAACTTTCACTACCACACATTTTGAAAGAATGAAACAGCAACCTCAAGCAATACTCAAAATCCTAATGTATGCTGAAGTAAATGAGAGGGTCATTTGTTTGTGTACCTGGTCAATATTCCATTTCCTGAAAAGAAAATATTAATCACTTTCAATATGCCATGTGTTAATTGAATATAAATATTTTTCAGTGCTCTAAAAGATCAGAATATGAGCCAGATATTTGCATGGAGAAGTACTTGAACAGATTTGTTGACTAAATACTCCTATGAGTGAAGTCTTATCCCTTTATTTCAATGACTTTAGAAATTCTTTCCTGGTCACCTCCTCCTGTGAACAAGTGCTCTTTACATATTCCATTAATACGTGTTTTGTATTGCTTCAGATAAATATGATGAGACTGGACCCTTGGAGACACTCTTTGTTACATGCAAGTCTCTTCAGGGCTTTGTGGAATGTCACTTTGAAAATGTAACATGATGGAAATTGGTGAGCTGTGCTCTCTCATGCAATAAAGTTTACATAAACATTGAAATGTTGCTTCTGGTTGTGATATGGCCTATAACTTCCATGAACGTTGTCCTCAAGCTTAAGTGAGGGAAAATGCAAAATACCTTGCCTGTGTTCTCTGTGTTGGAAAGTAATACAAAGTTTTTAATTCACTTTTACATTACTTGGCAAAGAAATGGCAAAACCTTATCAAGAAACCTCAGACCACAAGGCCAGGATAGATAATATTGCAAGTACCAATAAAATGTTATAGCACTGTCACCATTCATGGAACATGCAGCTAAGTTTGGGTTTTGGTTTTGTTTGTTTTCTTGAGGTTTTGTTTGTTTGGTTTTCAGTAGGAATGTTTTCTATATGTCAAATAACCATAGCCTTTATCTTAGCGAACTTGCAGCCCAGGAGGTTTAGATACAGCTGTGCTCACACAAGAAGTCCCAATGCCTTTCACTAAAAGCATACTGAGTCTGAATTGAGGTAGATAGATAAAGCACTGTATATTCTCTTCTGAAAAGCGACTAGACCTGTTTTCTTTTATAACTTGTTCTTGAGAGGGTGGGTGGTGCAACTGCTCCTGATACAGGCTAAAATACTGTGAACTTTTGTGTAACTTCACTGACTTCTTGGGCTCTGGATTCTATTAAAGAACAGAAATAATTACACTAAGGGTCCTGTCCTGCATTCCTAACATAAGCAGAATGCTTATTGGATTTGCAGTGTAGGTCTGTCTTTTGTTTAGGAAAAACTTTGAAGCCTGTTGAACAAGGACCAAGTCAATGTCTTTGAATGAGACCCAAGTAGTGTTCTGCATAAATAAGAAATACACTCCATGTACATGAAGCATAATTATTTACATTTTTTGTAAACCATATTCCTTTGTCATGCACAGATTTCATAGATGTGAACTGGCTTTTGAGATGACAAGAAACACAGCACTTCTACAGAGAGGTTTCTTCATATATGAAATATGAGTGATGGGCTTGATAGTGTGTGTATTCACCACTGTCCTCTACTGGTTGACTACAGAATTGTGCATCTTTGTGTTGAGCAACACTGGGCAAACAGGGGAAAAAAAATGCTGTCCTATTCATTAAAATTTAAGAACTAGTCCTTTTGTGTTCATCTTCCCATAAGTTAACATGAAAGGCTTATTTATTTATAATCAACTACCAGATTTATAAATGAGATAATATCTTTTTCTAGGCTAGCTGATACAGCTAGAAAAAATGGACAAGATTTCAGGCACAGAAGCCTGCATCGTGTCTGACAAAGAAGCCAAAACATACAAGTAAAGCAAAGGTTAAAAACAGGTGACTTAAGTTTAACACAACTGCTAATCGAATTCAACAGAGAAAAGAGAGAACTGATACCTTCAGGTTAATGGGGCAGAAGTGGCAGTCATGGGAGTTCCCAGGCAACTGTGAAACTGAGAAAAGAAGACTTTTTGTGGCTCCCAAGTGCCCTCCAGAGTGCTAAGAAAAAAATAAATGCTGAGATATGGACATTTATACACGAAATTTTATGGCTTAGGTTAATACATAATATTTTTGAGGCACTATGTTTTGATTTCATTTTGGTTGTCCAGCTGGCCAGCAGGAATACACAAAGCTATTTCCCTTAAAGCTCTTTCCCCTAACGAGTGTTAGCTTACCTGTTGCTAGATAATACTTCCCTTAATTACAGAATGATAAAGACTTTTCATTTGTTGCAGCTTAAAAATATTATGTAGTTCAATGTTGTCATTTTTTCTGAAGATCATACTTGAAGAGGAAAAAATATAGCTTTTTCCCTTTTCATTAATCCGCTCTAAGCACTTCTGTATCTGAATAAGCTAGTTTTGTGTCCCTAGCAAAGAAATGAAAAGGGAAATGACCCTTTCCTTTAGCTTGGGAGCACGAATTTGGGTTATCGCAGCAGCATTCGCTCTAATTGTGTTCAGAAAGCCTGTATGTGTATGCAGCAGCATTTGGGAACATGGCTGCTTGGAGACATGAATCTCCTTTGAGATGTCACTGTGGGGGTATAGCTTTGATTTCTTTCATAATACAATAAAATGTTGTCATTTTTAATACAAGTCTAAACAACTTCTTATTTTATTTTATTTTTCCAGAGTGGTAGACAGAGGAGGGGGAGAAATATATTTGGGAAGGATGTTGCTTCAGAAATGTAATCCTGATTACCTGACACTTTTACAGATTCATTTCAGTGGTAGAGCTGGAGCTAATTAAGGACCACTGGCCGGAGGGTAGCAGTGTCAGGGCCACCCAGCCTGGCACGGAGCATCCTGCAGATGCGCTGCTTCAATGTGGCAAAATGGAGGCATGTCTTCAGAGCAGTGTGCAGAAACCTCAGCAGAGAAGCAGTCTGGTTCTCATGGTAACCAGGATTTCCATATACTGCAGGGGTACACATAGTCTGACATCACTTTGCTGCAGGGAGGATTTCTGTGTGTACTCAAGGACTAAATTAAGCGCTTTGTAAATGGAGATTGTGTCCATTTTCGTGTATGTAACTGTATGGCTTTCCTCCTGTGAAAAGGAATAGGCAGGGAAAAGTGAATGCAAAATTTTATTTCTCTAAGTAGAAATAGAAATAAGCCTGACACACCCAGCTTCTCTTTCTCAGTTTGCATTCTGTTTTGAAAAGCAATAATATCTTGCACAACTGGGAAGAAAGAAGGATGCTAGCAGTTTATTTAAGTCTGAGAAAATTTGCTTTGCTCATCAGAACCCAGGGAAATGGATTTACTGAGTGTTAGATGATCCTTTTTGCTGCAACATCATATATACAGATTTTATCAGGGCAAGTCTATAATGAAGATGTGATACTCATCATGCATGGCACAGTGACATCTGGTGTAAGACATCCTGTGCTGTGTGCTTCAGTTTCCAGCTAGGAAGATGATAATCCATGTGCTTCGGTGTTATCAGAGCTCAGTGAGAGGTGTCCTTACCCCTCATTTGAGATGAGTCATACTTATTGTAATATCTTCCAGGGCCCTATGTTATTCAATTCTGTCCTGGGGAATTATAATATAAGGAAAACATGACATGAAATCTCTATTATTCTATTAAGGAGATTGGAGTTCCCTGACTGTGGAAGGTCTACAGTTTCTTGTAGATCATTTATAATGGGCCTATATGTGGATCTAAAAAAGCTTAAAATTTGTTTCAATTGGTTGAAAGCATTTAGCATACTGAGGGATCTTTTCTTTTTTATATTTTTTTTTTTTTTGGCAGTAACACAAACTCTGAACTGAAAACACTTCTACAGCTCTTTTGGCTTGCATTGATCTAAATAATTTTGTAGGCCTAAGTCAGACACCGGTTATTATCATGTAAATATGCAGGTTTTTCCTTTTCCTCACTACAATTTCCCATCTTTCCAAATGAAGCTCAATGGAGCTCTGTATAGGTGGGGTGTCCAGCATTTCAACTGCATAATAAAAAGGCCTTAGATTTGTTTAATTTTTGAGCATGGGTTTACTTTACAATGTACTTTTTGAAGTGCCATATATATTCCCAAATGATCACAAATTAAATGGCAATTTTAAATAAACATAAGTACAATTCTTGTGATTCTGATGTACAGTTAAATGATACAGATATTTCAATAAATTGTTGCTTTTGCATGTTTTAATCAACAAATTTCACTCTGATTCTGAATTATGGTTCTCTTCTTACTGTTTGGTTATGAATCACAATTTATTTTTTTTTTATCACTGTACTTGAAATTAAATGTGAAACACATAATCACAAATCTAATGATAAATATCCTTTCCTGGTCACCTACGTGTGAGGGAAAGAAAGAGAAGAGATAAAAATAAGAAATGAAATCCAGACCTTGGTATTTTATCTTGTCTATCCTTCAGTGAATTGTTTTCATGTGGGCAGCTTCTGGTAAATGTGGAAAACAAAACCGATGGTTATGTAATGAGTAAAGAGAGTAAAGAGAGCCTGCTTTGAACTGACAACAGCCTTGACAGCTTGAATGTTGAAGCTAGAAATATCTTGTCAGAAATATCATCTTTAACATTGCAGAGCTGTATTGGAGTCCTTCACTTGAGGAAGAGAAAGCAGCTGGCACCTCTGCATGTGACTCTACAGTAACAGTGCAGGTCCACTAGCAATGGATAGAAATAAATATTTGAGCTCTGCATCTGTACCAGTAGATGCTGTGCGCTCATTGCCCCTTCTGTACCCCAGAGGGAGCTGTTTTTATTGACCTTTAGACTGGCGTCTCATGCAACCACGGTGACAATGAAATCAAAAGGATGGCTCCTTTAAGAAACCTGTCTACGTTGCTTGGCACCAGGAGACCTTTGCTTCCTTTTTTTTTTTTTTTCCAAGACGATCCAGAAATGCATTCAGAATTAATTATAATTTTCTATTTGATTGTATAACTATAGTGGAAAATATTTATCACACAAGTAGAAGGACCCTTAGCCAGGCTGACCATGACATAAGTGAACTAAAGCATCTTTCCCTACCTTTTCCCATACGATTTTTAATCACAATTGGCCATTCTTTACCTTTTTTTTTAATTTGTGTGTAATAATTTAGTATAAGAATTAATGTGATTTATTCTGGTTATTTATTAATAAATGAATTTTTAGGTCACACATGTGAGACTCACAAGGATGTGCAGAATCTGCAGGCATGAGAAGTACCCTGTAGATGGCGTGATGCTGTGAACATGGGGCACAGAGGTGCCGTCTAAAACGACTGAGTTAGTCAACAAGAGAGAAAGAGTGGGAAGAGATTAATAATAGAAGAGAAGGTCGCATTACTTCATTAAAAGAGGAAATATGTGAGAAGAGACCCTCAAAGTATTCCCTTCTGGTTTGCTTTTATTTTTTATCTCTTCTGTGCTTAAACAGCCCAGAATGTTCACAGTCCTTGGCTGGGTGCACTGCCCCCTTCCTGACATCCTCTCAGGAATGTTGCAGCACCCAGGTACTGCACTTGTAAGAGCAGCCCATACAGGCTGTTCCCTACATGGTGTTCCGTCATGCTCCATACAGGATGGTGTTGGGATTTTGCCTGTCTGAAGCAACCATTCCAATTTAGGCACAACCTGATCGCTTATGGGCTTGCCTTCTAAGACGCCATGGGCCCTGCAGGTTCCTCTTTCCATGTCTGAGAACAGGTATAGAGGAGGGATCTCCAGCTCTGGGAGGTCAAGACAAATTGTAATGAGTTGACCCTGGGTGGATGCCAGGCACCCAGCAAAGACACTCCGTCACTCCCCTCCACAACTGGACAGGGAAAAGAAATAACAAAGGGTTCATGGGTTACAATAAGGGCCTGGAGAGAGATCACTCAATCATGGGCAAAACAGACTCGAATTTGGGATATTAATTGAATTTGCTACTAACAAAATTAGAGCAGGATAATGAGAAATAAAATAAATCTTAAAAACACCTTCCACCCACCCTTCCCTACTTCCCAAGTCCTGCCTTCTCCCTTCCAGCAGTGCAGGGAGACAGGGAGGTAAAAGGATTCCTTTTAATATTTTAATTAATTTTCTTATTGGTGAGGAAATGTTGCCTTAATCTTTGGGGTCCGGTACCAATACAGAGAAATGTAGTTCTCATAATTACATGTGAGATGGTAGTTTCCTTGTTTGATGTGAAGGCACACAAGAATTCCTCCTCAATATATCTTTCCTAGATTAAGGTTTTCTATAACTTTTTTTTTTCTACATTACTATACCATTGGCATTCTGAATCTCAAATGTGTAAAAGCACTTTTTTGAACCCTGCAAGTAGAGGTGGGCACAACTTAGAAGGCTGCCTGAAAAACTGGCTTCATGCTCTTTTACAGTTACTACAGATGAACATAATTATGAAGAAGACTGTTGTTTCTTTTTTGGGAAAATCTGATAGAAAAGACATTATATATATATATATATATATATATATATATATGGGATGGAAGATGTAGTAAATCTGAGAACTCAGTGGAAACACTTGTCATTTAGGGAAAACTTTCACCTTGTTATAAAATAATTTCCCGCTGCTGAGTTATTTTTTTTGTAAGTCTAATATATATTGTTAATCACAGACTTCCACGTGAAGTTAAATTGTCTTTGACAATAGTACTTTTATGTATAATGAAACACTAGTAGAGTTCAAGTGCTTGGGGAGGTGACTACATCACCTACAGACATCCGATTAGTTTAACTTATCTTTGAAGGGATATTCCAAAATATTAACAGTGCTTTGGTACCAGAATATGTGCAAAAAGATTTGACTAGGTGCACCAAAAAAGTCCTCAGATCCACAACTCATAGTAAAAGTTCTGTGGCATATAGGATAAGTTTTACTAGGGCACCTAGAGGATCTTGTCTCCCTCATACTGTGCTGGATGCTTCTGGCACATCACGTGTCTACAATCAAAGGGTCTAGGCTGCACCACTACCAAGTCAAGGCATGAAAACAACAAAAGAAACAAAGAAAGAAAAATTAGTTTTTTAGTCTCTTCTAGAAAGCACTTCACTTAGTGGAGAAAGTGGAATCCATAATGTTGTTTTGTCATCTTTATCTAAAAAAGTTTGTTATAGAATTAACTGCTAGATGTTGTCATCAAGCAGCTCACCATAGTCTTGAACCTTGAAAGTGACAAGGTTGTGTGCATATGCCTCAGAAGCCATGCCCCTGCATAACCCTGTAGATAAACTTGAACAGAAGGATTTTTTTTTAGTCTGTACAGTGTATGTTCTGCTTTGGTTTCAAAGAAAGAAATGACAGGAAAGTAAGTGAAAGACTAATAGTACTTTAGGCAGCATTTATCTAGGAAAATATATGTTCTAACTATTTCCCATTTTGTGATTTTACTGAAAGTTAGAGCAGAGTAAGGGCAAATTTTCCTGTTGGGCTCAGAGAGTTAAGGTGCCTCTCAGATCGTTTAGTATGAGACATTATGTGCAAAAAGGCAGGTTCAAATTACTGAACTTATGTACATCTCAGCTGGACTTAAGAGTAATGACAAAAAAAGAGATTATCCTATGTGCAGGTAGTAAAGAAACAGCTTGTAAGATGAAGAATCACTGGTCTAAAATACTTTGAGAAATAGGTGTCTACAGTAGTGTTAGATGCTGGAAATATTGTTGATATTCTCCGTTTGTGTTCCCACAGCTCATGTTCCCCATGGTCTGGCTCTGGATCCTCAGAGGCAGCTGGATAAGGAGGAAACACCAGTACTGATGGTGACATGAAGCCTGGGCTGTGTGAATTTGGGCTTGCATTCCAGGCCTTGCATTTAGAGGTCAGATAGCACAGGATCACAGAGCTATGTTCTGGTGCCTCAGGATTTGCTGGATGGATGAGATGCACAGTTCTCTCTGCCCTCCTGTTTCATTTAACAAGGAAACATTTGTTATGATTGCAGATGCTGATGATGCATTTGGTTGATAAGCAATGAGAAGCAAGGACAACTGGCTGCGAACCTCATCTGTTCAGACAGTTTTCTTGAGCAAAAGCAGCACCTGCAGACTTGTTGATAAGCCCCAAAGGATCATTCTTCAGGAAATATTGAATTCAGATACTGGCTGTCTGACAGCTAGATGTTGCAGTAAGAGAAAAGGCTAATTTGGCATTGTGTCCAGTAGAGTAAGGGCACCTGGAAACTAGCCTTAAAAAAAAAAAAAAACAAAAGCAGAATAGATTGTGAGACAATACATGGGAAATTACTGTGGTCTTCCTTTTTCTGCGTCCAGTAGCAGATGGTGATTATGGCTAGTAAACAGAGGGGCAAGGATGTAAAGTTATAAGCTGTATATCTATTATGATGCATACAGGAAGTATTTGCATTCCTTTTCCTTTTGAGACTATTAGCAGTTCCTCTCTTGTTTCTCTTGTGTAAGTGTTACAAAGTAATCCTACAGAAAATGTAACAGCTCATTCATAGGAATTAACCACTATAAAGCAATCAGTCTCTTATTTAACCTCTTTCTTCAGAGATAAAATGTGCTGCTCTTATCTAGATGTCTCATGAAAGACTGAAAGGATAAAATTACTAGCTGCTCTGACTTCCTGACCAGGTTTCTGCTCTTCATGAACTGGTTACATCTCTATTCCTTTCCCCAAATACAGAAAAAAAATTGCTCCAGAAGCTATACATTTATATGTCATGACATTTTCTTTAGGCCATCAACACATAGGACATAGCCTTTCAGCCCTATCCATAGCTGTAGTAAGTTACAGAAATCTAGAATATCTATACGGTTTAGTTGATCATTGTGTTGCCAAAACAACATAATATGTGGACAGTTTGCTTGCAAACAGACAGATGAACATAAACCCTGTATTTTCAGCAAGGTTAAGTGCCTTGTGCGCATCACTACACCGGTGCTGAAACGCTGCCTCTAGTCTCAGTGCGAGCACAAGGGCTCTGCAGCATGGGTTGTTATGGGATGTATACAGGCCCAATGTGTTCCCCAAAATTATAGCAGGCCTCTGTCTGTTGAGAAAGGAAAACAGTGAGAATGAAGTGCAAAAACGATTGCTTATGGTACTTCTGCAGGGAGGGTTGGAACATAATAATCATGTGAGTGGCTGGGAGAAAAGAAGACTGGACAGCTACATGGAAGTGTTTGTTTTGGAAAGGAGCTAGAAACAGTTTTGAAAACATTGCCTTTGGTTGTCAGCATACAACTGACCATGATGGAGTGAGAAAAGTTTTGAGATTTTGCCTCCCCATGGCCAAACTAATGTGTGAATTTAACCTTATGTAGGGAGGGAGAACACTCCAGTGAGAGTTTGCATTAAATGCCTTAATTTGCAAAAAATGTGGCAAAAAGCACTAAAAGCTGATGGCTACTGTGGCTACCTGACAGGCAGTAATTTGTTGGCCAGCTTTATTTGATTACATCTGATTTGTGTTCCCCTACCCTTACTGTGTAGTTAGTCTGGGCTTAGCAGGATTTGCCCTCAAAATGTTGCAAGCACTCATGAAGCCTGATTTAACTGTGAGCATAAAAAATGAGAAATTATAAGCATTTTAGAAATGGAGGAAATCCAGAAGGACTTTTTTTTGAAATATCGTCTTGATACAGCATGCCAGCAAAACTCACTGAAGCCTGAAAATATATGGTGCTTGCTTATTGTAGAATAAGATCTATAATGACGCACCTAATGTGCTACATTGATGTGATAAAATACATAACTTACAATAAACAAAAAAAAATCCTTTTAATCAAAAATTATGACTCATGATAAAAAGTTAACAAGAGGGTCTTGCTCTTTTGAGGAAAAGGGAATTATTTCTCATTAATTTTATTTTCAATTAAACAGTGGCTCTTGTTTGTTTCTCTAGGAATACATGTACTAAAATTTGCAAATGTTTACTGTAATTTTTACTAATTTAACAAGTTTACCAACCAGTTGTATTAATGGGTTCCCTGGTTTTCCCTCATCTCTCATTCCCAACCCTTAGTTACTGTTATTTAAAATACTAGGGAAGATAATTTGTTGTGTGCTTTATAATTGGGAATTGACTTACCTGGCTGTTGTTAACTTTTTTTTTTTTAAATTTTAAATATTGAACTAGAGAAGAAGTCTGAAAGATATTTCTGGGAGGACAACTGGACACTAGACACCTGTGCCTAAACCTCAGCCTTCTCATGTACTGGGTGTGTCTTAACACTTTTCTACTGCTGGTGCTTCACATAATTTTGTCTGTTCAAGGGTGTCAGTTAAACTCTCGTCCTTCCTGTTTGCTCCTCAGAAGTGCTTCTGCTCCTAACACAGAGTCACAGAGGCAGTTTCTCCCACTCCCTCTGGCCCACAAGCACAGACCAGGACTGAGCAGTGCTAGCAAACTTCAGGGAATACACTAGGTTTGTTTTTCCTTCTTTTTTATGTTTACCTGAAGGTCTGAGTAGTCCTGTTGGCTTCAGAGCAATTGTCTTCCACAAACAGTATCCAAACTCCAATAAATAGTTCTGTGTTGATTTAAAAAGAGCTTTTCCTAATGGAAGAGCTGAAAGCTCAAAGTTTTGTATAGAGTGGTTAAATGACCAGTTTTGGCTGCAGAACCTGTCATTTGCTTAGATTTTCTCTCATTTTTTAGGCAGAAGGTTCTTTAAATATTGTAACTGCTCTTTGTAATAGATGCCCTGTAAAAGGTCAGTAAAAATTTTATATCACTCAAGAATAATTTTATTTAGAAGTTAATTAAGGATTTAATCTTAACAGTATGGCACATGCAGGAAGTATTACCATGCTGCCCTGAGACTCCTACTATTCCTATTACTTTCTATAGAGACAAATTTACAAGTAAAATCTGTTATATTTCTAAGATTATCTTATGTTTTTTCACAATGCTTACAGCTACTGTAAACCTGAGTTCTCTCTGAAACATTCAGGCAATGATTCAAATACTAACAGTGTCTGAGTTTACTGCAACTTATCTGAACAGTAACATAGAGTTCCAGCTACTGGTCATGATCAGAGGTCCAAGAAGCCTGCTTTTATTTTGTTACAGCTATGAAATACACTCTTTGATGCACTCTTGAGAGGTGTAGATTTAGCACTAATAATAGAAATTCCTTCTCATTTTTTCAAGTTGATCTTGCATGCCAAGGCACTGAGCTTGTCAAATGGCAAAGTTATATTGTGAGAAAGAGTTCTGGAGTGCTCAAAAGTTTCCTCCCTAAATTTTTGTCAGTTCCCATTTGGTTTTGGTTATTTCCTTCTCCACCAATTTTGCTCCCCTCCCTGTGCAGTGCTTCTGATTTATTACTAGTGGGTTTCTGCACTGTCTCCTATCTGATTGCATAATACTGCCTTTGACATGAGAAGACATGAGGCAACATGAGACTGTGTGCCCAGTCTCTTCTTTCATACTGTGTGTGCCTGGTGGACCAAGAGAGATCAGACCAATCTGGGGGACTTTGTATTCTTTGTAATTAGGAGCACGACTTCTCTGTGCTTTCTGATCATTTTGTACACCCATGAAGTGGTTATTACACAAGGGTGACCGAAGGTTAGGCAGATATCTAATCTTGCCTTTCTCAAAACATTTAAAACCATTCTTTTCTGATATTTACCACTAAAAAACATTTCAACAGCCTTTTAAAACAAATGCTTTTTAACAAACAAATCGTAATAAAAAATGTAAAATTTGCCATGACATCCAATATGTCAAAAATAGCAAACATAACTTGTTAATCAAAAGAACTGTTTGTTAAATTTTGTGGAGGAGAAGTTACATTGAAGTACATAAATGAATAATGATATAAAATGAATAGCAATTCCTAAGAACTCCTGTCTATTGCCTTTATTGATGATCTGGATGAGGGGATCAAGTACACATCAGTCTGAGTGAGATCTGCTGGAGAGTAGGAAGGCTCTACAGAGGAATGTGGACAGATTGGATTGGTGGGTTGAGGCCAGTTGTATGAGGTTTGATAAGGCGAAGTGCTGGGTCCCATCACAACAGTTCCATGCAATGCTACAGGCTTGGAGAAGAGGGGCTGAAAAACTGTCCAGAGGTAATGGAATTGGGGGTTGTGCTGGTTTAAAGGTAAACCAGCAGGAGGAATGAATCTAACTCGCAAACAGATTACAAGTCAGAATTACAGTTTAGTAAAAAGATCACAATAAGTACAAGGGTACAGAGGAAAAGATCTGTTTAACCCACAAAAAAACCCAAGTGTGTAACCCAGCACCCTTGGGGTACAAACAAAATGGTGATTGTCAACCCCTGTGCTGAGCACCACCTGGCCC
>JAWWEU010000081.1:76423224-76448771 GCA_035583155.1 Acropternis orthonyx | reverse complement strand
CCAGGTGGAACTCTTTTCTGTGGGGCATGCAGTCTTTTTCCTGGTTCCACAGTTGAAAAAGAGAGAGAGAGGTGATCCCTCTGATGTGCAGGGTTGGTAGATGAAAGAAAAATTCCAAGATTTTAAATCCATAACAGGGGTGTTGGTCAACAGGCAGCTGAACAAGTCAGCAGTGTGCCCAGGTGACCAAAAAGGCCAATGACATCCTGGCCTGCACCAGGAATGGTGTAGCCAGCAGGACCAGGACAGTGATTGTTTCCCTGTACTTGGCACTGGGGAGGCTGCAACTCAAACCCTGTGTTCAGTTCTGAACCCCTCACTACAAGAAAGATATTGAGGTGTTGGGGCATGTCCAGAGAAGGGCAATGAAGCTGGTGAAGTGTTTGGAGAGCAATTTCTATGAGGAGCAGCTGAGGGAGCTGAGGTTGTTTAGCCTGGAGAAAAGAGGTGTCAGGAGAGACCTTACTGCTCTCTACAGCTACCTGAAAGTAGATTGCAGTGAGGTGAGAGTTGGTTTCTCTGCCCCGGTAATAAGTGATAGGACAAGGGAAAATGGTCTCAAGTTGTTTAAAGGGAGGTTTAGATCAACTATTAGGAAAAATTTCTTCACCAAAGGGGCTGCCCAGCACTGGAATTGGCTGCCCACAGAGGTGGTAGAGTCACCATTCCTGTAGTTATTAAAAAGACATGTAGATGTGGCACTAAGGGACAGCCTAAAACAGGTGACAAGAGGAAGTTAAATCTCGACATGGCTTTTGAGTTTCCATGTTTCCCGAGTTTCTATTACTATTGTCTTCTGAAGATTGAAAAGTAAAAATATCTTGCCTGAAGAGGGAATTTCATATATAGTGTTGAGCAAAATTCCTGGGACGGGGAAGAAAATTCACTGGGTTTTTTTGGATGCATTATTCTTTCAGGAATAGCCCAGTGCCTTGGCAAGATGGATAGAAATCTAAACTAGTGTTTAATGTTTGGGTCCCAGGTAGAGTTTCTGATGGGTTGGTAAGAACTCGCCTCACCAGTTCTGAGGAGAGGTGAAAGGATCACCTACCTTGACTTACTCACTATATTTTGCCTAATGCAGTCCATGATACAATTAGCCTTCTCTGTGACAAGGACACATTGTTGGATCGTATTCAACTTGATGTTTGGTAGGACTCTTAGGTCCTTTTCTTCAAAGCATCTTTCCAGGTGGGCATTCCCCAGCATATGTTGGTGCCTGGGGTTGTTCCTTCTCATGCAAGATTTTGCAGTTCCATTTGTTGAACTTCATGAGTTTCCTGTCAGCCTATTTCCCCAGTCTGTACAGATCCCTCTGGATGGCAGCACAACCCTCTGGAGTGTCAGCTACTCCTCCCAGTGGTGTGTCATTAGCAACCTTGTTGAGGGTATGCTCTGCCCCATCATCCAGAAATAGAACAGTTTTTTCCGAAGAAATCCCAAACTATATCTTACCCTGAGAAGAAGGCAAACGATGGTAGAAGTCAATGTGGTGTTAAGGGGTTAGTGCATAATGGGAAACTTGTAGGTGAAAATTAGTCAGAGCATCTCAAAGAACTTGTTCTATCCTTGGATGAAATAGCTTGAATGAAAGGACTAGCTAACTTGTCCGTTATTTCATAGTCCTTGTCTGTTCCATGCTTATACATTGATTTTTAAAGAGGCAAAGCTGAAAACCTCATATTTTGTTTATAAACAAAAACAATTGAAAGAACTCATACCCAATGACTAATAATCTCTGCAATATTCATTAAAATAATGAAATTATGATAGTTCTAATGATCTGCAGAACAAAAGAGTTTCACACTCCAGTTCTTTCACAGATTCTGGTATACAAAATCAAATCATTACATAAGAGTAATGTGCAGAGGTGAAAGGAAACTGACTTTAAGGTTTTCACAAATTTTTATATGTGAAAGAAACTAAACGGTTTACTAGCCTAGATTAATGTATTTTTGTTTTTCATCAGGTGGTTACGGGTTTTTCCTATGATAAATCTTCACTTGAAGTACTGCTTTAGGGGTAATATATTCACAGTGGTTCCTTAAATGAACAGCTACCCTTGAAATTATGGACCCCACAAAGCACAATGGATAAGTTACTGAAAAAATAATAATTTCTCTTACTCTGTAACACAGTGTCTCCTTTCCTTTATTTTGACTTTAATTAGATTGAACTTTATTGAAAAAAATCATGTAGAGAATTTTCTTCAGGTCAGTGAAAAGAAATGAGAACTAGTTTAACCATATTCAAAGAGAAAATGGTTGGGTCCATTTGAGAATCTGGACAGATTCTTAAGTGTACTGTGGATGGTCTTCCCTTCCTAGCACAGGCCTGTGAGCCAGGCTTGTTTTGTGGTTTTTTAGTGATTCAATGTTGCAAGAATAAAATTCTCTGGCACTTGTTTAGTTTGATTGCTTGCTTTTAATTTAATATTTTGTCTAAAAACAATTTTTTGGGGGAGGTAGGCTTGTTTTGTTGTAGGAGCAAAAAAAAAAATTAAATTATGAAAGTGCATGGTGGAAATAATTAAATACAGCAATTTCTTAAAAATTTATACAAATGCTTTTATTTAACTAGGCAAGTGTTAGGAAATCAGTTGTTCCTACTGTAAGCCAGTACTTTTGTGGAAGCTCCCCAGGAATTAGTTCCTGGCATCTCTCCATGCTCTTCCTTTTGGGAATATAAGATGTCATTTTAACTCTATGCTAAAAAGGGAAACACACAGGAAGCACACCTAGTTACAAATCAGGCAATTACTTTATAACTCTGGGCTTTATCTTCTCCCGGGTCCTCTCTGCATTAATTTAATAACTGAACTCACCAGAGTGAGTTTCCTCTTAAACTTTACTGTCTAAAACACACTGAGAAGTAACAGACTACATTGTCCTCTGGTAGATATATGAAATGCCCTTAGCAAGGAGTTCTGCTGTGTAAATGAGGCCAAGTTGAAATTGTTGTGTGGGTACGCAATGCCTAATAGTATAAGAAATGGCTCAGAAGTCAGAAATTTTATAAAAGAGGTATCTAGCCCATTGAAATTCTCTTGCCTTTGCTGTACACTTGAGTAAAATTGTTACTTAATCACTGTACAACTTCCACTGTAGTTCTTCACCAAAATATTCCTCCATTTCAATTTTCGTGAGTTCCCTGTCAATCTTAGTGCTTACTGACTACCATATAAAGCTTGTATGTAAATGCATGTGTATGGACATGCACAGGAAAAATACACTTAATTTGTGGCAAAAAATATACTTTTAGTAGAAACATTGCAGGTGAGGACATTCAATTTTTGCACTTATGTCGTCGTCCCTGCTTTTTTCTACTCTCCTCACTCCACACACCCAAAAACCCTTCCCTACCAAAACCTACACATGGACAGAGTCCTGAACTAGATAGAGGAGGAGAAAGGGATTGAAGAGAGGACACTAAAGCATAAAATAGTTTTAAGAATAAAGGAATGCAGTTTTGAATTCCTTTTATCCTTCTGCCATGATTACTCCTGCCAAAAAGAACAACGAAAGACTGAATCCAGGATTTTTTTCAATTATTCTTTAAAGTACATTTTAATTGCCAATTTAGACAAAATGTATTTCAATGTATTATTTCTAATAATGTTTTCCTGGTTTATCTAGTGTTTAGTGGTTAAAGGACCAAGGTGTAATCATTCATTGGAGGAATGTGTTTGATTCTCATGGCTGGGACAAAAAAATCTTATAAGTCATTCACTTTATATCTGGAAACTCACAGATGAATGGAATGTTACAACTTTGTTAATAATTAATTGTGTCATAGTTGTGGTATGCTGAATATAGGGGCTTTGGAATGTGCCTAGTCTCAATGTTCCTGAACATGGAAAGTCTTAATATTTGGAAGTTCTCTAGCATACTTTATTTAAAAAATTAACACAGTGAACTGTATAATAAAATATTGTTAGCTTATGGTACTTCATGTGTCTCAAAACTTCAAGGGTTTTGCTTGCTACACAGTATTAATGAATATTCTTTGTAATAAAAGAAATAAAAGTCTTTGGTGGGGAAAAAGAATGTACCAGAGGGAATAGAAATATTTATGCTTCCTATTACTGTAAACTCAAGACTGAGCTGGGACAGTCAGCAGGAATCCTTGCATGGGATTCTTCCCAGATAAAGTTTTGCAGATCAGATTTTAGTTTTTTCAGACTGTGATCTATGTACGACTGCTTTCCTCTGGAGCTGATTGGGCAGAGCACTTCACTTAGCTGGAGTGATGTGAGTGAGCCTACAGATGTAACCAGAACAGCTTAGCTCATCAGTCATGCTACCTCCTCCTCCAGGCTCTTCTCCCCCACCACTGAATTATATCTCATCTTTTAAGTGAGGCAAGGAGCTTGTTTTTATTTCTGTCTGGGGAAACTTAATTTCCCAGGTGCATATTAAGATAAACAGCCTTTGTATGGGAGCATGTGTGTTTGTGTGCTCCCAGTAATTCATCTCTACTTTAAAATGACCACTGGGCATTTCAGTAAATGAGTTTTTCCTGAGGAGTTTTTAGCAACTAGACTATGTTGCTACAGTTTCTCAACAAATAGAGTGCGAGTCTTATATTTTGATGGTTACCAAAAATTATATAATCCTGTGTTATAAAACAGCCTAGAAAAGTATATATCATACATGACACTGGTGAATAAAATTGCAAAATTTGTCTTTTCTGTTCCCCTTTTCTTTTTTGGTTGCTTGCTACCATAAATATCATAATTTGTCTTCCTCTTTCAAAATAAATTTCTAGTTCCTTATGAAGTGTTACATCCTAAAATAATTGGGTTTTTTCCTCCTTAAAGCACTGTATTAAGATGTTTTACACATATGTTAATAATACAGCATAAGAACTACATTTTTTTTCACACACATTTCACTTTCTGAGCAGTTACTGTAATTTTAAAACACTTGGCACATATATATGTCTACAGATTCTTGCTTTGTCAAGCTTAAATAGTATTCTTGGATTCCTCTTGAAAATTGCATTAGATTTTTCAGATTAAATGTTTAGCCATTTACAGTTGCAAAAAGCTTAAAAGCAGTTTTAAATCTTGAAGTCTTATGAAAGAATATGGTGAAGTGATTTCTAAAGTACATTTTTTGGCCAAAATATTTTTTCTGGGGTTTATGGAAAATACTAGGGAAGATAAATAATGCTGTTTAAATTAAGAAATAATATTCTGTAATATTAGGCTGATTCATCAAGTACAACAATCCAAAGAAATGGGAGATCTTGCTGGATATGCTGAACAAATGCACTTTGTTTTAGAGAACAATTCCTCTGGTTTTGACAGTGGTAATTGCTTCAGTAATTTAGGCCTTCCACACTATTGATGTATATGGCTACATATGACCATCTCTGCTTTCCGAGACAGTCACGTCATTAAAAATCAAATAAAAGAAAAAGTTGAAAAAACCACAGGTGGAGACCTGCCTGGCCCTGGCCCTGCCTGAACCAGTTCTGCTTTTTCTTTTTTTTCTGCATACTGTAGAAAAAACAGGAACAGAAAATACACTGACACATGCATGAATTTTTATTCCTTTATTTTTTTTTTCTCTCAGGGTCACAGACTGAAAAAAGCCAAACAGACATAACCCCAAAGTGTCATATTCTAAAGAAAAACTCATGCAATGACCATGTGGCATTACTGTAGCAATCTGAATAAAAGGAAAACAAATTTCTATGCTAAACAAATCAAACATCGATTGGAAGTCTGAGCTAACATTTTATGGTTTTGAAAAATGAGCTCTGCATGATTTTATTTTCTGATTTCCATTAACTTGCACGATTGTTTCCCATTTTTATGTTTGTGCTGTTTGTGGAACATTACATGTGAAAGAAACATCAGCAGTCCTTTGGAAGCCTCCTTACTCCAGATGACATGAAACTATTTGTGTACTGGCAGAGGGCAGAATTAGTAAGGTCAGATGGATCATGCTCAGCCATGTAAGGCACATACAAAATACTCACTTCATATACTGAAATATACAATAAATACTATCAAAGCACTCATATGTGTGTTCTCATTGACAAAATTCCTGTAAATCAAACAACTACCTTTAATATTAACAAATTCAATAGGTATTAATCGATTCCCATGTGTTTGCTCCATCATTTTAAAAAGTTCAAACCTTTTCTTTTCAAGCCCTTTTTCCCCTTAAAATACATATATCAATAAAAAGAATTTTTGGACAACTGAGGACTTTTTACAAGACTACGTATTCTGCATTCTACAAGTTTCAAGTACGTTCCACAAGTTTTCATAATTACAGAGTGTGTTTTTGCATCTCTTTGGAGCATATTGGGTCTAATCATAGGGCTGAAAGCAATTGGAGGAAATATCCTAGCCAGTTTGGCTTCCTCAAGGAAGTCTCTAATATACCTACATTGTTCCTGATGAAATGTCTGTGTAATATATTCTTGAAAAATTTCAGTGATAAGCATTCTGTGTTCTTCTCAAAGAAATTATAGTAGTGCTACTTGATGTCCATACATCAGAGATTCTGTGTCGCTGAGTATCACATGCATCAAGGGCTGTAATAAGACTCATATTTTGCTAAGCAATTGTTCTGTGTAGCAGGAATCTCAGTGTGGCCACTATATGTGATAGGAGCTCTATGATGACACTGGACCGCCCTGTGCTCAGGCTGATGTTCACACAGTTTTGGGAAAGGAAGTTTTCACACTGAAAGGAAGTTCTGTGCAAAGGACATCATAGTCCTCTGTAGTATCCTCCATGTCTTAAAAAAATACTAAAAACATAGGTCCTTTTCCATTTTATCCCAGTTTCTACTAAGTAGATAATGTATAAGACTGAGGCGGGACCTCATTGCAGTCTACCACTTCCTCATGAGGGGAAGTAGAACAGCAGGCACTGATCTCATCTCTATGGTAACCAGGACAGGACCCAAGGAAACAGTCTGAAGTTGTGTCAGGGGAGGATTAGGTTGGATATTAGGAAAATTTTCTTCACCCAGAGGGCAGTTGGGCACTGGAAGAGGCCCCCCTCAGGGAAGTGGTCACAGCAACAAGCCTAACAGAGTTCAAGAAGATTTGGACAACACTCTCGGACACATGGTATGGTTCTTGGGGTTGTCCTGTGCAGGGCCAGGAGTTAGACTTTGATGATCCTTGTGGGTCCATTAAAACTCAGAATATTCTGTGATTCTGCCATTCTGCACTTGAAAAAACTACCAGTAATGAGAAATATTTGCTAAGAATTGTCTTATTAAATATCCTGTGAAGAATGATTTATCAAAATGTGCTCAATTTTCTATGTGTATTAATGTGCAGATTATGCTGATTTGTAGTGTGTTTATGAGCCTAACTGAATAGAAAATACTGTTTGATTTTAAAAAAATACTCTCTAAAATTTTATTTCAAACCACAGAGGAAAGATGTGAAATAATACACAGCAATAAAAATATTTTTTTATCTCCGAATGATTTTTCTTTTACTTCTTTTGGAAAATGTTAGCAGGATGTAAATAGTGGGATCATATCCTCCATTTTGATTGAATAATGGATTCTCTGCTGCATGTTGAACGTGTTTATCTACTATAAAGAACATACCAAAATGAATAGCAACATTAGTTGGCTGTACTAGCCAAGGTTATAAGATGAGCAATATGATGTAGCTTGAATAAAGCAGAAGGCTGAAACTCTCAAGCCCTTTTTCAGGCCTGATAAAGACAGAACAAACATTAAACGAAGTGGCTTGAGATTGCTCTGAATATCATTGAGTTATATTAATAAGCTAGGAAATTATGAGAATAACTGTGAGAAACTAGAGAGTCAGACAAGGAAAGTGCCTATGTGCATGCCTATTCTGAAAACGACAGCTACTTCTAGCATGATTCAAAAATTAATAGTAGGCAAAAATGGTGATGAATTTGAAGCATTTAAGATAGGTAGAAAATTCTAGTAGGCTTTCAAAAAACGCCATACTTTAGGTCAGAATTTTACTTATCCTGTAATATACATATTAGTAAGCAAAATAATCTCCTAAAAGTTTGGTTTTGAGTTTTGGAAAGATTCTATCCCCCACCCCCACCCCCGCCTTAGCTGAATTGCAGCCAGAGTAGTTCTTTCCACTGTGTGCTTGACTCATGTTAGGTTTGAGAAAGGGCTTGTGTGCCCTAAAGCTTGATCTTTCCCTTTTCCTGACTCCACTGTTTGGTCTAATAAAAAGCATTATCTCTTTCTAGATGTTGATTTTAAGAAGTGATGGACTGAAATAAAGAGAATAGATGGTGTTCACATTTATACCATGGAAATAAATTCTGGAACGACCACTGATACCTGTAGAAGCCTGGTCAAATCAGAGAGACTGATTTTTTTAATGTTAGATAATGACATTATTACTGGTCACAAGCATTTCTCATTTTCCAGACTAGTTTGCAGTCATGTGGGTACATACCATTAGCCTGCATACAACAGGGGAGATCAGATGATGTGTAAAGCCTTTCCTAAGCTTAATTGACTAGTTTTGCATTATGCAGATATTAAATTTCCAAATCAATAAACCTGCAAATGCACACAAGCAGCTATGATGAAACACAGAATTTGATTTGCTGCTGCTTTGGAAGACAAATCATATTTGTAATGGAAGGTTTTGAACTTAAAGAGAATATGTCCTTGCAAATTCTCTTACCCAAGGGGAAGTGATAAAATTGAATGTCAAGGTCAACATGACAGACAGCACCTGCCTTGCAGAATATGAAATGGTTACTTCATAGGTTCTGGGTTTTTACATTTTAATGAGGCCTGGTCGAAAGGTTTTTGTGGTGTTCTGTTTTGTTTGTTGGGTTTTTTTGCTTTTGTTGTTGTTTTTTGCTTTTTGTTTTTTGTACAACTGTTGCAACAGCAGTGGCTGAGGAGCGTGGCTGTGTTAGGTGTGAGCAGAGACAGGCACTCACAAGGATGCTGTGGCCACGCAGGGATGTGTGTGGGCCGGGGGCACCAGCCATGGTGGCACTTGCCCTACGTCACCACATCGGCCAAAGGCTGCTGGCCACTGTGGCAATCACTTCCTTTAGGCTCCAGCAGTGGAAAAGTGTGCTGTCTGCAATGAAACACCAAGGAATGCATTAAATTTTTAGACAGCTTCTTGACATGTGATTGAGCCAAACCAGACTAATGGCAAAAATTTCAGCAAATAGGTCACTTGGTGTTTTTCAGGTTTAGTTTTTAAAAGAATAAATGTCAGTCCACACATTTCATGCAGTGCAATGTTATAATCTTTCCACAAAACACTGTAAATATGGAACTTGAAGGGAAGTGCAGAATACAGTAGGATAGCACCTTCATATAAGAAACTCATATTATTTGAACAGTATCAGAGGGTGAGCAAGATAGGGGGAAGCATGTGAAAACTAAGCGATAACATTGAACTAATCAGCTGTCTAACAATTATCTAGTAATGTCACTGTTTTGAAACTGTCCCTATTCCCAGTGCTTTTTTTTTTTTTTCCTTCTATGTAAGTATTCACTGCAGTACTACACAAAATGGCTGGTAAATGTCTTTCCTGTAAAAAAGCAAAACATGAAAGTGCAATGGGATTTTGGAATCTTTATAAAGGATTATACATTGAACCTACAACTAGTTTAATGATGTCCAGTGCAATTTCTGGAAACGTATTCCATGCTGAAATATAATCCCTTTCAAAAATTAGACTGGTATGTAATTTGCAACAGTCAAGATACTGCTCAGCTACTTCATACCACCATGTAATTCTCTAGTTACTCTATTCTTTGCACTCTTCCTTGTGAATATCTAATTTGCATAACAATTTTACAGTGACTTCTTAATAACATGTAGCCTGTCAAATGTTACTATTGGATTATGAGGTAATCTGATTTCTTGTAATCCATGAACAATTACTCTTAATAGCCTCTGTACGAATGTACAGGATCCTTTCACCTGATGGTCTTCTAGTTTGAGAACATTCAGGCAGATTGCCTGTGACAAGTGTACCCAGCTTAGTTTCCTTGCGTCTTCCACTGAAATCTGCAGCGACCAGGATTTACATGAATGAGAAAGGAAATTAAACAATTCACCCTATCTATTCATTGTTACTCCACTATCCTGGTATTTACAATACTGGAGAGAAGATATCTGGCTATGGAAGTGCAGAGTATGTGTATGCATGAGCTTGTAAGCATCATGTTTACATGGGTGTATGGAGGGCTATTTTTTTTTACCTCTGAAGTTTTTTCTTCTACAGCTGTATAGCGTGGAGTTGGTGAGGGGGAAAGATGACTAGTCACACATTTTCATTTCACGTCATTAAAAAATAATATGATGTCTATTAAAAAAGTGTTGTGAGACTGTCCTAAGCAAAGGAAGACATACTTGTCCTGTCTGTCTCCATACTCTCTCTGGAAGTGATCCTGGCATACACTGTTATGCCAACTGTGCTAAGTCATATGTTTGAAGGTGACTGATCAGCTTGGTCCAGACTTTTCTGTCTCAAAAGAAAGCTTGGAAGAGATCTAGATGGTTTGCAGTGCTGTAAGGAGTTAAAGAGCACAGTTGCCTGTCTCAAACATGTTAAGGCCACAGAAGGACTTTGCCATGAGATAAGCACAGAAGGAAGCTACAGGATGGCACTGACTCCAGGCCTAGGGAGGCAAGATCTGGTTAGCACATTCTGGGCAATGCATCCAGACAAAAATTCCCACTGCGGCAAACTGTGTAAAGAAGCAACTGATTATACACATATCACTGATCAAACAAATACCACCCCAAGTTAGGGGATAGGTGGCACCTGTGACCACCAACAAACACCAAATGTGCCTCCATGGGTACCTGGAACTTGGACTTTAAGATAAACCATCACAGCAGGAACTAGAGACAAGATAAAGGTGGTACTATTGTCTGGGTATTATCTCAGACCTAGGGGGAGGTTAAAGATGGGGGAGAAGAATGTATCACTCATAAAGGACACAAAGAATGCAGAATTTGTGGGCCACAGGGAAAGCCAACTCAGCAACTGTGCTGAAATCAGCTTGGACTGGGAAAAAGGTAATTCTGGCAGGGTGAGATCATGACCACTGACTCATGACACACCAACCCAAGAAACCCATTGACTGAAAAGAAGAGAAAGACTGAGCATGTGGACTAATAGCATAAGAAGTGAGGGAATCATTTAACCAATAGAATAAGAATAATGAACATTAGTTCCTTTGTTTGTTAAGATGTATAAGGGGGAAAAGTTTTTAATGACCTCGGTTCCCCCACCACAAAAGGCCCTGGGTGAAGAGGGACCAACAGGACACCTCTGGATTAATGGATGGTGACTACCTTTTGCTTGACCTCTCTCTCTCTCTCTCTCTCTCTCTCCCCACCTCCCCCCCCCCCCACCTTTCGTATTGCTTTGTATCTCTCTATCTCACATTCATTGTTAAGTAAAATCTGTATTATTCACTTCTGCATATGGTCTTGTTTGCACCTTATTTCATGCAGAGGCTTCTCTCACTAATCAGACCTTAGCAAATGCCATCAGCAGACTGTGAACCTGCCTGAACCAGCCCATTAAGTGAGCCTAATTGATAAAGTAAGCACATGCAAACAAAAATAAAACTAATGATTTGGAACAAATTATGTACTCAACTGAAGCAGCGCCATGAAATGATTCTTGTTAAAATTATTTGTTGGGAATGCCCTACTGAAGCTGGGGATCTACATCTCTGATAATAGCATAAACCAAGATCTGAATCTGTATGTGGAACCAAGAGATACTCTTCATCATGGGGCAAGATCTGAGATGTTAAATGTCAAAGTCAGTTCAAGTATTTTGAATTGCGAATTAGCATGTAATTACCCCTTTGAGCATAGGGACATTAGTAACTCAGTTACACTGAATGGAAAGGCATTTTGTTCCAAGGTTATGATTTCTTGTTAGTGTCTTTGGAAACATGTATACATTTTTGGATATGGTTAATATCTAAGACTAAGACTCCCTATTTAGCCTGAGAGTAGCTCTAGTCTGATAAATGTCCAAAAATATAAAAAAGATATATATTTAACAAGTGTGGTTAGCAGAAAACACAGATAAAAAAATTCCTTTATTGCAAAAGAAGTACTGTGTTTGTAAAAAAGGCAGTTGATGAATAGAAAACAGACTCTTGTGTAATATCCAAGTCTTTGGTGGTAGTGAACAGATGATACACCAGCAGTCCTGGGACTTTCATGGAACTGCTATGAACATGTTCACAGCATGAGAATATGGGCAACATGCTGTTAAAATGCTGCTTCCCAAATCCCAGGACTGCTCTAGTGCTGTTTTAGTCTGCCTTAATTCAAAGGCATGCTAAAAAAAAAAAAGCCCTTTATGATGGAACAGTCTGAAATTATGTCAGTGATTTTATAGTTAAACCTGTTTATGGCTAAAGGGCTGGGAATCAAAATATCCATCTTGCTATATCCTAATGTAGAAGAATTTATCCTTGCGTTAGAGATTCTCGGTTCAAATACTAATAAAGAATCTTTTAAAAATCATGAAGTAATTTAAAGGAATGCTTTAACTAACCAAATTTATCTTGTACTGCAAATACATACATAAAGAAGCCCCCACTGTACTATGTCACAAGGAATTTTTTGTTTTCATTAACCATTTTTTAGAAAGGATGAATACTATTTGGAAAATAATCTTATACTGAATCTATGCAAAATACAGCATAAAAGGAAAAGTTTTATTTACTTTTGTTTTTTAAAGTAATTTCAGGAGTCTGTTTTGACTGCTTCAGTCACATTTGAATAAATTATGTGCCTGGAATGATAAAGACTATACCGGAAAATAAACTTAAGGGGTCTAAAACAAAGAAAGGGAGATACTGAGAACCATGATTATTTCACAGAATATTAAACAAACTATTCTTCTGATGATGATGTTTATCAATAGGTATAATACCAGTGACAACAAAGACCTGCAAAATCAGGAAGAGGCAAGAAAGGGTTTGCTAGGGTTCTGAACATGTATTAGTTTGGGCTATGTGTTAGTTTTAAATCCTTAGTCCTCACAGAAGACACAAATCTAATACTTAGTCCTCATGAAGGAAATAGTGAGAAAACTTCTATTTTCATTTCTGAAATGACTGCAGCATAAACGTATTTAAAATCAGAAACAGGCTTTTGGGAAGAGACAGATATTCACATATGCTTTTTCCAGCCCTGAAAAGTAATAGCAGCTTCTCTTCATACTGCTGGTCATAGCACTTTCTAGGTGTAGTTAAAGGTACAACCATAACTGGCTAATACACCATCAAAACTCTGTGAACCCGAACACTATCAGTCACTGGGCAATTTCTGCAGAGGCTCATTTAGAAGTATTCACAACAAAATAAATATTTTCAACAAAGACAGGACTTTATGTCTGTTTGAATGATTGTTGTTATCTGGGATAGCACAGCACAGTTCAAGAACTTCCAGACCACTCTTCAACATTAATTAAAGTAACTAAAAGGGGGTAATGAAATCTGATTTTAAAAAGTACTATAAACATGTGCTAATATATCTTATTACACTGAATAATGTAACAGTCACAGCCTATCATCATTAGATTCTTAGTGTCACTGTAGCTAGCAGTCATTCCTGTCATGTATAAGCACTTCATAATAAAATATTTACTTTCCTTTGTTTACAGACCTCAAACTATACTGCAATGCTAATTATTATTCTTGCTACAGATTTATATGACCTTGCTAGATAACCATTATATATTTCACTTGTGCATGTGTTTAACACTCAAAGGCTTTGTGGATTGAAAGAAAGAACTGAAGAAAGTTTTTACCTAGGTGTCTCAAATGAAAAGGCTTTCTGTGTTTTCTCTATGTACAAAATGATTAAGGAAAAAATGGAAATATTATTGCCAGTGGCAAGACCTCTTACTGCCACAATGTTCCCTCTTTTTTTTTTTCTCCCTACTCTAAGAATAGTGAACAAACACATCAAAAACCTTTTAATTCATGACAAGAATAAGTAAAAATTTTCCACATAGTTGATATTGCTTCAGTAATTTACAACATGGGCTGAATTAAAGTTTAAGTCAGATACATAATGGCTAGCTTTTTGTTGTGTTTATTTAGCAGAGCCATATTTCAGTGCTAGTGTGTATATCTGTGTATACATGCATACATAATACTGTATACCTGCTTGTTACTGGAAAATTGTGAGTTATTCCATACAGTCTCTGAGGGAGAATGGGAACTGAAATTGGATTGCACAGCAGTTTTGAAGAGGAATGGGTCCCGCTGCCTGAGGCAAATTTAGACGAAATGACAAGCTGATTTGCAAAGTCGTAGTCTATACAACATGCATCCCATTGGATTGTGGATACCCACAACCTTAACAGAACTTTTGAGATTTTCATGGTGTTTTTAAAGCTTTGACTTTTAGGATCATGTGTACTGTTGCTTGAAAGTGACTTCTCCGCTACTCATGGTTGTACAACAAAAGGTTTTCAAGTGATTTGCCTACAACCTAATTGTCAAAAGACAAATTAGAAGAACAAAAGAACTTAAGTATTTGCTATTCAAAACAAGTTTTTTGGGAGTTGGCTTTTGGGTTTTATTTTCTTTAAACTCTTGAGACTGATTCTTGAGACTGGGGAAAATTATAGGAAATCTTGCAATGTTCTAATGTCTACTTCCACTTCATGGAATCTTGGTAGAAAGTAGTATTCTTGATAATAAATGAAAGCACTTGCTTTTTATTCACTTTCTTGTATTTCTTGTGTGGTTTGTGCTTGAGGCAGACTATGAAGTCTTCATACCATAACAAGTTAAAAATATTTTTCAGTACTGCAGAAGGTTTCTGTAATCTTCTATTCCTAAATTTATCCCAACGGATTCTTCTTTTCTTTCCTTTTTTTTTTTTTTTTAAACTTTTATTTCATTTGGGCTAGAAAATACCTTGATATGAAAATTCAGATTCTGTGAAGTAAATTAAAATAAATTCAGTTAATTAAAAGGCTTTGTTCTATTATTCTAATTTAATTCCTTTCTTACTGAGAATGCACAAAGTCTTGCTATGGCATTCTTCTCTTCTATGTTTTTTTCTGAAACCTTGGTGGGATTCAGCAGCCAAATTCCATGTGTCAGTGAAACTTTTTTGGGTTATTATGGAAACATTGCAGTGCTATCACTACTGCCAATAAAATCATTCTTCTCTGGATGAATTGTTTTCCTTGTCTTCTCCTTTTAGCACTGATGATATTATCAGTTTTCTGACGTTGAAATGAATTCAGGTAGATGGAAATAAGGAAATGGCAAATCTTTCAAATTACCAGACACATGAAATTGTTAGGTGTTCCATAAGCAACAGGAGGTGAGAAAAAATTCTGTTTTGGCAAAGGGGACACTACCCACTTTTCAAATGGTATAATCCTCATTTCTGTTAGGATCATAGAATACACACAGTTGGAAGGGACCTAAAATGATCAGCAAGTCCAACCCCCGGCCTGCACAAGAATCACACCACAGCCCTGAGAGCACTAGATGGTATTTGGACACGTGACATATTATGTCATATCAGAATACTGTCACATGATTTGTTGTGTTTGATAGGCAGAACACTTGCAGAACAAGTTCCCATTTTCTAATTTGTTCTTGAAACAACAAAACTATGGTTTATTTCAGTGATATTTACTTGTGCTTCTGGTTCTAAAGACCAGAAGATACACATACTAAGACTGTATACTCTTTAGACTTCTTTTGGGGAGGGTCCAGATGTCTTGGGGAGTGCTTCAAATGAGCTTCCAGTGATCAGGAAAAGTGGCCTCATAGAGACTTTTTAATATGTTTTTTCTTCTGTCATAAAATGTGGAAGAGTTTTGCAGGATGAACACTTGCACCAAAAAAAAAAAAAAAAAAAAAAAAAAAAAAAAAAATGGCAAAAGCTAAAGTCCTACCCTAGTTTTGAAATTGTTGTGTAACATTACAACAATGAGCAAGGTTGGAAGAATTACATGAGAAAATGCAGTTCCAAAATTATGTGTGGTGGTGAAAATTAAACACAGTGGATTCTTTTTATTAAAATGTAATATTTTGAAATGACTAAAAGGAAAAGTAAAACCAAGAAAGAACCCAAACCTTAAGATGACCGAAGCAACTGTCTCTAAAATAGCAACTATTCCTGGTTCTGAGGATTCCAGTCCAAACTTCAGAGACCATTACACTTAAAATTACTAGCTATTTGCGTGGTGGAAGTTGAACTTTTTCACAAACTGTATAAAGTGCCCCAAAATACCTTGGCGAGATTTGTATGTAAACAGAAGATCCATTTGTTAAATTGATTGATTTGGAAAGGAGAACGTGATAGGCGTTTGAAGACAGAAACACATCTTCTGATCTGCTACAGCAATACATAGCTCTTTTGATATTACTAGTATAGCTCTGCTAACTAATTATAATTTTTAAACTTTATAGTGTAGAGCAAGTGACCTGGAGGTTCTTTAGAGGAACGAGGCCCAAATGAAACATTCGAGGTTTTGATTTTAGAAGTCTTATACCTTGTTCTGAGTCAGCTATGGATTTCTGAGATTTTTAAGACCAGTTCAAAGCCTGAGCCTTACAGAAAATATCTCATTTGCTGGCTGTCTGCTCTGTCACTTTTTCTCTTTGTTATTTGTCTGCAATAGCTTTTACTGTTAGTTTCTCTATAAATATTATTATCTTGTCTGCCAAAGAAGATTGTACTATCATCATTCTCCTAGTTTTTCTACTAGAGTTGCAGAAAGCCTGCGTACTGTGACATCTATTTTTCAACATCTACAAATAGCTTATCATAAACCAAAATATGTGTAGACTTTAGATTTCTGAACCAAAAGAACCACTAGTTTCTATTTCTGTAGAGTAATGAAACCATAACACTGATAGTCATCCTCAAGTATCAAGTTTTTGTTCCCCATCCCACTCTTGGCTGGGAAAATAGATGCTTTTGTGTTAGCACTTTTGCACTTGAGTTAAAAGCAGGTACTCTAGCATCATGTTGTGTAGGAAAATGTATTTGTAGGCATAAGTAGAATCACTGGATGAACTGTCTTCTCACAGAAATCAAAAAAGTTCGGTTTCTGCTTCAGGTTTTGAAATAAATTTGTTTTTAGATAGAAGCCAATTACAGTGAAAATAGTTTAATGTTATCAAGTGGATTTTTAAAATGTTGGGAGAACACATTTTGCTTTGTTCTTGATTAGTTGTTTAGGCTGTGGAGATTGTATATTTATTTCCTAGGATTTTGAACCATAACTATGTCCCAGTCATAATTTGTGAATTTGGGAACCATTTTAGTAGTGGTCCCTGACATTCCTTTGTGTAGGATGTGAGCTGGTCAAAGTAGAAGCTGACCAGGTCTCTGTAACATCCTCATAAATGTATATGACAGAAGAGATGTTAACTGATTAAAGCAGTAGAACAAGACAACTTTACTACAAAAGGGTTTATAACTTTTGGAGTTATTAGACGTGAAAGCTTGAACTTCAGGGAGCTCTTGGAATGTCTCAGTGAATATTACAAGCTCCATTTGAAGTCTTGAAGAAGTTACAAGGAAGGCAAGTGTGTCTGTGGATTTTCCTGTCTGAGAACAATGATTTAAAAAAATGTTATGACTACAAGCATTTGCAGCATAAGTAAAACTTTAACCCTTCCCTTTTTTTTTTTCCCCCTGAGCTGAAATACCTGGGTTATTATTGAAACTAGATGAGTGCAGAATTGCTGTGAGGTAGATGTACCCCTGTGTATGTAAAGACTGTCATGAGAAGCACAGTCTCCCATATCAGTGACAAGTGACATATTCAGTATATTCTCATAAATTCCCGTATACAAAAACAAGTGGTGTACCTCAGATGTCTATACTGGGAACAGTACAGTTCAATATCTTTATTAGTGACACAGTGGGACTGACTGCACCCTTAGCAAGTTTGCAGATGGCTGAGTGGTACAGTTAATACATTTGAGGGAAGGGATGCCATACAGAGGGACCTTGAGAGGCTTGAGAAGTGGGCCCATGTGAGCCTCACGAAGTTAAATAAAAACAGGTACAGAGTTTTGCATTGGAGGTGAGGCAATCACCAGTATTACCAGTATCAGTACAGACTGGATTTAGAACAGCTTTGCAGAGAACTCAGGAGTACTGGTGGATGAAACCCAAATATGAGCCTGCACTGGGGGCTCATCGACCAGAAAACCAATTGAATCCTCTGCTGCATTAAAAGAGGAGTGGCCAGCAGGTTGAGGGAGGTGATTCTGCTGTTCCTTACTTGTGAGACTACACCTGAGTACCAAATCCAGTTCTAGGAACCCCAGCACAGGAGAAATCTGCACCTCTTTAATCTGGATCCAGAGGAGGATCACAAAAACGATTGGAGGGCCAAACACCTCCCCTGTGAGGAAAGTCTGAGAGTTGTGGTTATTCAGTCTGGGGAAGAGAAGGCAGACCTTGTTATGTGGCCTCTTAGTAGTTATAAGGGGCTTGTGAGAAAGGTGGAGAGATTTTTTACCAGGACTGGTAGTGCTGGGACAAGGAGCAACTCTTTTAAACTGACAGAGGATAGATTTGGACTAGATGTAGGTAAGAGATTCTTCATTATGGGAGTGGTGAGACAACGGAACAGGCTGCCCAGAGATGTTGTGGATGTCCCATCCCTGTAAGTGTTCAAGGCCAGGTTGAGTGGTGCTTTGAACAACCTTGTCTAGTGGAACTTGATCTGATGGAACCTGATCTACCCACTCATGGTTGGAGGACTTAGACTTGATGATCTCTGATTCTAAGAGTTTATCACATAAGGGGATATGGTGTTGCAATGTGTGGTTATGCAAGCTGTTTCATCTACATTAAGGACAATTGTATCCCCTGGGCTGAAGAATCAGTTCTGGGTTTAATTTTAATTTCTGGTTAATCAGAGTTCTTCTCAAAGTCAGGTTTAAAATTTACGGGGATTATTTTACTTTCTGGGAAGTTTCTGTCATTTGCTTTCCCATAGCTCAAATCAACCTTAGGGGTGGCTTAAAGCTTTATTCATCAAAGTTTTAGAAAAACCGATTTGACTTTTGTGGAAACAGCAGAATTGTTTTTGTTAGGCTTAGATTCTGAATCTTGGGATAATTAAATACAAAATAATTATCTTTAATGAAACTTATATCTTTATATCCTTATATAAGCTTATTAAATGGTAGTTTTTTAAACCTGAAGTAGAAATTGGAAGTTATCAACACATGCTTTTATGATGAATCCTTTGAGTCTCATAATGAAATGTTACTAATTTTTCAAAAAAATAGTGAGTTTTTTCTCTAGTTGTGCTCTCTTGTAGTTTATGGTGAAGGAATTTTCAAACTCTAATTAAAAGCTAATCTGAATCACAAGTAACTTCTATAAGAGGTATGAGTGAATACCGAAGAAGCTTAGTACAACATTTAGTCACATTAATTTCTGTGCATATAACTTGCAGCTTTGCGAGTTGCACATGAAGAATTTGGGTGTTTCTTCTAGAACTGATGAGGTTTTTGGTCCAGGCAGTGTCACTTCAGGAGTTTTTTCTACAGAGGTGACAGTTTTGTATCGCTATGAAGAGTTCATCTCACCTTTTCTCTCTCCCTCAGAAGTCACTGCTATAAATGCAATTTTTCATGTTCAGACTTCAGCTCTACATTAGAACTTGGACATTTCATAGTAGAAATTGAAAATCTAACTTAACTCCTATATCCCATTAAAAGCAATCTCTATTACATATCATAAATCTATGACTCTATGACTTTTGAGACTTTCATGGTCCTAAATATTCCCTTTCCCTATCTGTAAGGGTCTTAATTAAAACGTTAGAGGGCAGACACCAAGATGTCAACTGCTAAATTGGGTACGCTGACTGCTTTCACCTTTGGTAGATACTGGTGACAAACCACACTGCTCCATGCCAACCAGTTCTCCCCGGGCTGGATGAAACCCCAGAATTATGTGTGATATAGACCTTCTAGCTTCCTTAACCATGTTTGAAAAACTTTACTCTGCTATCCAGAGGATTAAAACTGGATTAACTCTACTGAGGTTCATCAACTCAAGCTTGAATCACTATATGGCCTGAGGCCTAGGAGCACTTAAGTCTCTAGATTTGGTAGGGATCTGTTATTTTCAATCAAAGAAAAGAAGCGCCATCATGGATTGTATATAATTTTTCATTAACAACTAACGGTTCCCAAGATTATTTCTGTCTCCTGTAATCACTCCTATTTTTTTCTAATTTTCATTGAATGGTGGGAGAGAAGTAGTTTACTACTTTGAGGCACTACTTTCCCTGTATTTCTTATTTTTTGAGTCTTTCTGCTTTAGAAGTGCAGTGTATTTGCCTTTTTGCTAATGACTAACACAGAACTTCAAAAATTCCCCCCCAGTTTTGGCAACTGTAGGGAGTTGATTTTCACTATTCTAACTTAGCAAACTTGTTTGATTTCATCTGGTATTCCCACTGTGGGCCAGATGGCAGAAATGGCTGATATCTGAGCTACTCAGGCATGATGTCTTTGGATCCCTGCATCAGAACTGTGTAATGTAGAGGGAAGCAATTTTTTTGTCTGCTCACTCAAGGTAACTCCCTTGAGTGATGAGGCATGCAAACCTTCAGGCTGAAACCATATCACAGTTTTGTTTTCTTTGTCTCTGATCCCTTCCTCGTCTCTCCCTACATTCTCATTTTTTGATGAATTAGGATATAAGCTTATTATTTCTGTTCTAGAATGCCGCTAAATGTGAAATAATATCAACTTAGTGATTTAATTCTGTTTCAACAACTGGAACAAAGCAGCATATACTATTATGCAATACAAATCTCAATGTATTAGAGATGGCAAATGCTGACAGAAAGCTTAGCAGTGTTAAAACAAAATATATAGGCTAAAATCAATCTTTTTTTTTATCTTTCATGAAACTTTTGTATCTGTGTTTCACACAAAGCTGTAATTATGATTCTAATATAAAAAGAAATCCTTAATGAGATTTTACTTCATGTTGTTATTATTATTCTGCTCAGTCCTTTTGGCTTGTATAGTGCCTATGTAATAGAGAACACAGTTTTCTGTCTTTTTTACTAATGTGCATTCCAATCTGTGAATATAAGGGCCAATGCAGGCTACAGCAAAAATCTTTCTAGATTTCTAGATAGATTTCTGCTGTACAGTTCAAAACTTTAAAGATCCTATACTTTCTTTTAACTCATTTGCATTGAATTTTAATTCTGTATATTATTCCCTACACTAAAATCTAGTGTAGGTAATAGTTTAAATAAAATACTGTAAAACAATGAAGTTCTTTACATGTTTCTTGAAGGACTGTGCATTCTAAAGTTTGATTTAAGTATGACTATGTGCCAACTTTGCCTTTAATATTTACAGATGATGCATAATAAGGACAACAAATGACTTTTTATTTTCTGAGGCACAAAAGGGATGTTAGATCCCCAGGACGTGAGTATATGTTGCATCCGAGGTGGAGAAAGACGTTAAATTCTTACAATTTTTCAGCTAAGTAATTTTGTCATTGATGTGCTACCAATAGAGTTGCATGCAGCTAAACTATAAGTAATTCAGTGTGCGGTTTGATGTGAAGGTTGTAACCCCATTGCAAAATGCCTATGCCCCAGGTCTTTTAAATGCCTATATTTTCCTGCTGTAACTGGTTTCACATCCTTCAAGTCACCCTTCCAAGGAGCTTACTGCTTTCAGCTTTACATAGCTAAAATAGCCAGCTGAAACTCCTGCAAAACTACATATCTTGCCATGGTTTGACTTGTTTTACTGTAGAAACTGTAAGAAAGAGACCTAAACTCCTAATTCCACCGCAAGTATTTTTCATGGATTTTGGGATGTCTTATAAGCCCCTGATGAAACTGAAAGAGGTGAGGGAACAATTAAACTAGGGAACTCCTTCCTGAATAACCTATTATTCAAGAAAGTGTTTGCACTGATTTTAATCACAAGTGAATCTACATAAATCAACAGATCAGGAGTGAATCTGTAGAAATCAATAGATGGTTTCAGCTCCCTTTCTGATTCTTACATTTTCGGTTGATTTTCCACAATCTTCAAGGAAAGTGTGCCTTTCAGGGTTTCTACTTGTATGAAAGCTCATATATAGAGAGAAATTTGGCCTTTGTTTTTGTGTCTTGTACATCATCATGGGGAGAACAGATCCTGTGGTGTCAGGGTATGGAAGGACTTTGTGTGCTGACAGAAAGTATAGATGGAGGGAAGAGGAATCATGGTTTGTAGAATATGGAGAATTGTCATGGCTAGCTGGGGTTTTAAAGGAGCTTACTCAGACAGTTGAATACTTTTATAAGTCCAAATTCACAACAGTGGAAATGCTGCCGATGAAACTACTGTCTCAAACTTGGTAATTTTCTGAAACTTTCATCAGTACCTTAAGAATGCAGGAGAAATAAAAATTCTTCATTATAATAGGTCTTATAACACAGTTCCTGGCCCTTGGAGATTCTTCAACAAGAAAAGAAAAAAAAGAAGTAAATCAGGATGGAAATTACTTCCCAGGATTTATCCAGCTTGATTAAGAAACTAGGTGTTCCATTTCGCAGTTTGGGTTTTTGATCATTTTACTGTGAAAGCCATAATCTTGTACCAGAAAGTCACATCTATGCCAAGTAAACACACAGAACCTGCAAGCTTATTAAAAGTTAATGCACAGTTGAAGTGGAAGGTCATAATATGAACAAGCATGCATTAGCCAGTTTGTAAGTATTCTGTTTTTAACAGCAGATTCATTTATTAAACTACATATACTGTAATGATTTTTAATATCCTCAATTAGTGCCTATTCGTAGCAAATATAGAGAACTCTGGCTTTCCATTACATTTGTGCTTGGCCATAAACTCTTTACTGATGAGTCTTTCAGGTTTTGAATTGAATTCCAAAAAGAAAGTTCTGTGTGAGACATTTGTCACTGCAAACCTATGGAAGGTTTGTGTACAAAAAGCAAAAGCTTAGTATGTATGTATTTCAAACATATAAACATAATACAGGTGGGTTGTAATTGACATCAACTTTGGAGCTAAGGGCAGAAATTACATAAGAGCAAGTTAAACTGTATTTTTAGCTGAAAGGAATGATTGCAAATCTATCTTATGCATTTTCAAGAAAAAAAAAAAGGAAGTTCTGCCTTTTTCTTTTTAAAAATAAGATAAAACTTTGAAAAAGGAAAAATGCAATTCACAGAGTTTTGTAAGTAATCTAATGTTAAATCCTTATTCAGCTAAAATATTCTAGATGAGATATCCTGTAATTAATTATTTGTCTATTGTATTATTATGATGCAAAATATAAAAAAAAAATAGAAAAATAGTGAAGTTTTTGAGATTTTGACTATTAACAATTAGTATCTTACTATGAGATTCAAATGATAATAAAACCCTATTCTAGATAATTCGATTTTTAAAAAAAAATTCTCTTTAGAGCAAGTGAATAAGCCTTCAAACATAATTTGAACAAGAAGTAAGAAATATATTTAGTTATTTATACAAAATTGTGTGGTAAGATGTGAACTGGACAAATTGCTTGGACTTGATAATCTGTAATGAAATTCCTTAGCACTTCAAAAAGATGGAAATTCTTAAAGAAATCTAACTTTTGGAAAACCAGTGCTTCAGTACTTTTAAATTAGTGGATCTTTAAATTTTTTACAATTTCATTAAATGGCTATCCAGGAAGAAAAGAATTGCCTTAAAAATCTGTAGATGTCTATATACTTTTCCAAAGTAAAAGGAACTGAAGTGTGCAGATCAAATTAAAACCAAGGTTGCTATTCAATTCCTTTACGATTAGTCCAATGTTTTGAGATTTTCCTTATTTAATTGATTGTTGTGCATGTAGTGATGTAACTTGAGTATGCAGTATCTCAGAGCAGCATTAATCAGTTGGAGAGGCTAAAGATAGCTGTCTTGACATAAAGGATGTTGAATTTTGTTTTTTATATATAAAAACCCCTAAATCTATACCAGCTTTTCTTTCCTTAGATGTTATTTTGTGTCACTAACCACAAAAAGGAAGCATATGATTGCTGAAAGACAGGTGACTGGCAGTGTTGTTACTATGCTGTTTATCCAAAAACATGGATTCTTGATAAACATGTAACAGACGTGGTACTCTGTTATATCTGTGACTAACAACGCAAGAGTGGAATGAGTTGGTTTGACATGTATTGGCAAAGACTTCCGTAATATAGTTCATCACCGAGTTCTACTGGCAGATAAAATATAAGTTTTCTTAATCTCTTTTCCCAGAGTATGTTGTGGCCAGCTGATAAACACCTCCTGTTAACAAAGGATTTTTCCTAAATGGAATAACTTGAGGAGTTTTTTAATCTTCATGGCAGCTTTCGTGAAGTTTAATGGCAAAACAAACTTCGACTTTTCTTACAGAAAACTAATATTCACTTACCTACACTGTTTTGGAATCCAAAAATGTTAGCAGAGGTAGGGAAGAAACAATATTTAAAATATGTGCTATCATTACCCACGATCCCATCTCTTTCCCAGCCTTTTGAATCTGTCCCAACCCTTTGAATCTGTCAAGTGCTCATCAGCAATGTAGAGATGTACAAGAGAAGGGTCTGTTTCCCTGTGAAGTAGTATCAGTCATTCGCACACAGTGATGGATCAATGGTGAGTATTCTGTTATTTGGAAGACCCATAAAGCATAATTTAGAATTAACACTCTGTACATGTGTTTTTGACTTGTAGTGGAGTATTAGACTGTACACCTTACTCTTTATACTCTAGTAAAACTAGTTGTCCACTGTATCTTTTCTATTTGGATTTTAGTGGAATACGTATTTTTCAAGGACTCATGCCTGAAAATTTTACGTTACTGTAGACTAGATGTTGTTAAAGAGGGATCATATATTCAAAGTCCCTGAAATGGTGGTAGAAGAATGCTGCATGCATGCATAACTATAAAAGCCTTTTATTGACTAGGGACCACAAGCAAAACAAAAATATAAGCTGTAATGTTTGAAATTTCAAAGAAGTTTGTATGTCACAAGTACACAACAGTAGTTACAGAAAAAAAAATCCAACACATAGTCCAGCAATAGAACATTTTCTAAAATGCTGATCTCTTTTTAGAAAAACCATATAGACTTAAACATTATGGTTGCATTGATTGTATACAAAACTTTGTATGATCTTCAGTTTCTTGTTTTCAATAAACATGTTTAAAACACAGCTAAAATGTGAAAATGATCCAGTATTTATGCTTTTAAAAAGTTATTGTCAAAACCAAGATTCAAACTTCAAATTAACAAACACCTTTAGTTTAAAATTTCGAGTATAACAAATTTAGCTAAATATCACAGAATCACACAACATGCCAAGTTGCAAGGGACCCACAAGACCATCAAGTCCAACTCCTGGTGCTGCACAGAACCATACCCAAGAGTCACATCATGTGCTTGAGAGCATTGTCCAAATGCTTCTTGAACTCTGTCAGGCTTGGTGCTGTGACCACTTCCCTGGGGAGCCTGTTCCAGTGCC
>JAWWEU010000081.1:76385539-76423124 GCA_035583155.1 Acropternis orthonyx | reverse complement strand
AAATGCTTCTTGAACTCTGTCAGGCTTGGTGCTGTGACCACTTCCCTGGGGAGCCTGTTCCAGTGCCCAACCACCCTTTGGGTGAAGAATCTTTTTCTAATATCCAACCCAAACCTCCTTTGACAAAACTTTAGGCCATTCCCTTGGATCTTGTCACTGGTCACCACAGTGAAGAGATCAGTGTGTGCCCCTCCTCCTCCCGTCACAAGGTAGTTGTAACTGCATTTAGGTGTCCCCTCAATCTCCTTTTCTTCAGGCTGAACAGACCAAACTACCTCAGCTGCTCCTCATACGGCTTCCCCTTGAGGCCCTTCACTGTGTCCTTTAGACACTGAAATAGCTTAATGCCTTTCTTATTTTGTGGTACCCAAAATTGCCCACAATATCCAAGGTGAGGCCGCCCCAGTACAGAGCAGAACGAGACAATCCCCTCCCTCAACTGGCTGGTGATGCTGTGCCTGATGCCCTCCAGGACACGGCTGGCCTTCTTGTTTGCCACAGAGCACTGCTGACTCTTATAATTAACTGGACCTAGCTGACAAACTTAGAGTTGTATGCATGAAATAAAAATAAAGGATATTAATAAAATTGGTCCTACAAAAGACTAGAACTACTCATATATGGTTGTCAAAATGTTTTAAAGTGCCTAATTTAAAAGAAAAAAGCATTGGCAAAATTAGAATTCTTTTTCCCTCTCCTCCTACTCATTTTCATTATTTTATTACTTCTTTTAGTGGTGCCTTTAGATACAAATGCCTTTACTTTCTGAGGTTTTGAAAATCTCCAGTTACCTAAAAAGAAGATAAATAGAGAGGAGAAAACTCTGTTCTGTTTCATATTGTAGTGATGATGAAAGTGATTAGTGTGACTTGAAATAACATCTAAAGTATGAAACTAACTGGAAGGAATGATCTGAGATAGGCAATATTTCACAGATAGAGTTACAATTTGTGTAAACAAATCGGTGACTCATATAATGTCTTAAATTAGGCAAATACTTTTGATTTAAATCATGTATTGTGTGTGTAAATAAAAACCAAAAAATCTTTATAATATGGAACTTTGAAGGATAGATCTTTAAATTCAGCAAAATAGAGAGCAAGCTGATTTTTTATTTCTGTATCTTGATGAATCTTTTACAACATAGTAAGTTTTGTTTATTCTTGAGTTTTTCTGTCTTTATGCTTCCTGAAGTAAATCTTACTCTTTTCTAGACAGTGCAAGTATTCATTAAAATACTAATATATTTTATTGTATAACATTCATTTTTTTACTTTATGGACTGGTCTTTTATGACTTTGTAAGCATAAGATAATAAAATAAATCAACATAAATATTTTTTTAAATGTTCTTTTCATTCAGACTGCATACTCTAGTGATTAATTCTTTCACTTTTGATAACTCTGAAGCATTGAAAGATTTTTGCCTGACTAAAACTTTCAAGAACAAATTGAAATGGTTAGGGAAAGTTAACAACAATAATACTTCATAGAGGAAAACTACTATACACTGTTTACCCAAATTCTGACCTCTATCCTTAAAGCAGTTTACCTCTTATGCTGTCCTCTTTAAAAAGGTGTGGCTTGAAAAGGCTTGCCATTTTATCAGGAGCCAAAATACACAAGTCAATAAAAGAGGATCCTGCAGTTTAGGACTTCTGAGATATTTTTAGACAAATAGTGTGAAGTATGATAAAAGTTTTAGTTGCTCTCTCTAGTCTCTTGAAGAGCTTTCTTAGTTTATGACAGCAAGGACAGCAGAAACTTATAGTGACCTTTAATATTTATGATGTTTGATATTGATATAATTGTAATCTTTGTAAGCTAATTATAAGTTGGAAAAATTTTGTTAACTTCACTCAATTTGCACTGTCCTTATGCAGAATATTCCAATGTGTTCTAGGAAGCAAATAAAACAAAAGAATAGTTTACCCAACTAGTAGGATAGTGGAAGGATTGGTTTAATTTCTACATGCTTCTGTAAAACCTTTGTGCCTAAAGCTCTACATGCTGAAAATTGGCATGAGAAGTATCACAAATATAGGGATCACTGGCAAACAACTGAAGGTGTCATGAAAAACGAGTCTGAGTTTGCACCAAATGCTAGTCACATACTATATTATGCTATGGATTACTAAATCCATTTTAGGGTTAAAAGACTGTCTAATATTTGAGACAAATTATTATGAAGTTTTTGAGAACTCTTGTAGTATTGCTTCCTAACTCAAAACACCAGGGAGTTTCAGTATGATGTTAGACTGCTTTGTAGATGGATTTTTTTTGAGGAACATGCTAAGCAAGTTGTATTGGAACAATTTCAGAGGGAATGTGTTGACATAAGCTTTGTTTATGTGTTTACATTCTGGATTATTAACAAAAACTCTGATTTTTTTTTTTCTTTCATTTTTTTTTTTTTTTTTTATATTTTGAAATATACTTTTCTATGGATATCTACTTCCATCCATGACAAGAAGAAGGAAAGTATCCAGGGTCTAATTTTTTAATTTAAGGTGGTATTTCCACCTCAGACTGATTTCACCCTAACTCTTCCTGCATACATGACAGATCCCCGCTGTCAAGGCAAAAGAAGTTTATCCCCTGTCTTCCCTATTAATCATTTTCAATAGTTCATACTAAAAATAGCACTAATAGCCATGTTAACTGCTAGCTTCATAGTACTAAACAAATACCAGCAAAGTAAGCACATTGCTCAAAAGTTCCTTTAAAAAACAACTAATGTTCATGATACTTCTCTGAAGTATACAACTTTATTCACAGAATAAATCCACACCTGGGCAACAGTGATTAAGTGGTATTTCTAAATATGCTTTAGAAAAGTATGTATATTGACTATTTGCTGACATTAAGGGGAATAATATTTAGCATTAACATGTATGTATTTTTTATATGTAGATGTACTTGAGGCTCTTGTATTTCTTCTCTCATTTCGTGCTTTGCTTCTTCCTTCCATTCCTGAAGTGGTAACTTCTCAATATGCATTTTTGCAAAGTGAAGAACAGGCTTGCCCACTGGGAAATGTGCGCAATCTGGACACCACGTAGGAAGTCAAATCTGAAGTCTTATTCAGAGACAAGAAATAAAGGCTCACAAAATTATCCAGTCTGGGGAAACAGTAGAGAACTGTGCAAAGCAATTGCCAGCTATCTAACACTGGGGATCTCTCATAGGATACAGATGAAATGATGGGCCTGTATTCCCTCAAGATATGAAAGATAAAATTCTGAACAAAATTAAAAAAAGGCTAGAGAATCTTGAGTTAAAAAGGCATCAAATGTTTGAGTAATAGTTGTCCTAGGCCTTTGAGTTTTGGTTGAACGGCCTTAACTTCCTAGAGAGACAAATCTGGGAATACAATTTTGCTGTAACCTCACTACTGATTACAGGTTTGGAATGCAGGTCTTCAGCACTTTGTGGCTACCATCCACTCTTTCTCTCTTTTCATCTTCCTTCTCTTAGTACCCTGAGGCCTGTTCCACTGCTGTTAGTTGCTGCTTTTTTAGTCTTCTGTGACAGGTGTTACTGCTCAGCCTTCCAAGCCCAACTAGACAGGCAGAAGTTTTCTCTTTTGGTTCCATCTCTGTACGTGCTGTCCCATTACGTACTCTCAGGTAACCAAGGAAGTTGTATTTTGGCACTATGGGAAGAAGCTGTGTAGGCTATTTACCTTGGTTTCCTTCAACTGTTGTGTTTTGAATGTGGTCTTCTTCCCATTTGCTGAATAATCCAACTTCTTCTTTACTAAGAAAAGAAACGAGTAGTTCAACCCACCCTTTAGACTGAATGCAGGTATACTTATATGCAGAAATAGATTCGGTGGATATTATTGGTCTAAGAAAAAATCTCCCATTCACTGCACGTGGGCACTAGGAAAGGAATCTCCACGGATGACTCCTCGTAAGAGCAGCAGATATTGTAGGGTGAGTAGCTATTCTGTATGCATTGAAAGATTGATGAGACTGTATCCAGTATGTAATGTTTTAAGTGTAGTCAAGTAAAATATTTTGCCATCCTGTTAGGTAAATGTGTTGTCAGGAGTTTGTTATCTGAAATGCTTAGTTTATGCTGAAGAGTTCAGTGTTTGAAATCTCTTTTCTGGTTTTATTTTTTTGGTGTGTGTAGGATAGAAATAATAGGCACTGGTAAGTGGGCATGAAAGAAAGGTCAGTAGTTTTGCATCTGCAGTTCTATATTTGCACAGGTTGCTAGGCAATGTGAGAATATCATAGCTCTAAGCTGCAAGTGTGTTTTCAGATATCAATTATTAAAAAGATATGAACAACTGTACTTAGTAATATAGTTCAGTACAATTACTTTTCACTAATGTTACTAATTTTGGGCATTTATTAGGGGTAATTAATACTGTATAGTCTACATTTACTTCAGGGTCGCTGGGTCCCTCCCTCTAAGTATTATTAGCTCATATTTGTCTTATCATATCACGATGAAAAATTCTTATTTTCTATTTGAACATAGGAAATTGATTACTTTCTTGTGGTTTTGCTTCAATGGGCACCGACTATCGTGACATGTGTTGTGCCAGTTACCAGATTTAAAGAATGTGACATCTTCTAGTTTCACTGTTGCTGTTGAAATAAGAATCATGGTTCTGACTGACACTCAGGAGGTGTGAGCCATCTAACATTTTTCTGATAAGGATTGAGGAAAGGCTCTCTAAAGGTTTACATACTGTGATATCAATGTATTGGGCCTGAGTTGTAGAATGGGGATGTAGAAAGAAAATTCTAATGTAAAGGAAAAGGAAGAAGAGAAGACTGGAATCAAAGGAAAGGATGCTGCCTGCCCTGGGGCACTGTCTGAGGCTCTGCCTACATAGATTGGGAAGCACAGTGACTCAGCAGGCCTCCGGGGATATAATTATGGTGGGGCAGAAGGTGAAAGAATTTTTTTTCTGGCTCACAGCGTCATTTCGTATTATACATAATGGATGAATATGAAGAAGCACAAGATCTAAATGCTTTGGAATCTGTGCTCCACTTGAGAATTTCTGATTCTGTTGTTGGCAATCAAGATCAATTCCTTTGAAAGCTCCAAAAACTATACCAGTAAAGAAGAGGAACTAGTTTTATGAATAACATGTTAATTTGCTGTCTCGATATTTTACATGAATAACATGCTGCAAGAGGAGAAATTAAAGCATCAATTCAAGATTTTTGTTTCTATGACATTATTTAAAAACTCTGAATGTTCTTTTTATCTTTTTTCTCTGTTCAGTACATTTAATTCAAAAACACACATGCAGATATATTCTGCTAATAACCTGGATTCTGCTCATTATAATTAAATGTCATCTGAGACAAACAGTCCCTTATGATTCCTCCCTGTTGCAGCCTGGAGCTGTTCAGTTATTGCTCTGAATATTTATATCTCAATGGTTCAGGTTAAATCAGTTTTAAGCAGAAAAATCTCTGTCTGAATATGTTAATTCTTGTGCAGCTACATAGGGTTAGAGTTTTCAAATTTTGAGATTATGTTAATACAATCCAGGAGGTGAACCTGTCTTTCCCTATCTAACTTGATTACATCAGAGGGTACAGTTCAGTAAATTTACCAAGGAGCTTTGCAATGTAAATCATGTAAATAATTCAGGTGTTTGCATGAGTTAGAGCTGAAATGAGAGCTTAGTTATTGAGGAAATAGAGGAAAAAGCACAGGTAAAAATTATAATAAGTTCTACTAAATGCCAGAAACTATTTTTAGGGTGTAAAATTTTTAACAACGTTTTACAAAGCAATGCTCAATGAAACCTCAAGTTTAACATTAGCTTTTCTTAAAATAACATCACTGAACAGCAACCTGGCTGCTCTGGTTCTCAGTTCCCCAAGAGACTAATGCCTTTTTCAGATATTTTCAATATAAGCACATGCAATTCAGATATTCCCAGTATAGTCACATGAAAAAAAAATGTCAGTAAATGCTTGACCCTCTGAAATAAAGATTAGGTATTGCAGTCATGGTCAGTAGAGTTTTGTAAATAATTTAATTTTTTTTTTTCCCCCTGTGAAAAGAAGCCTCATTGTGTCTCTAAAATAACTTCTGCTGTTATATGGAAGTGTTCTAAATGTTAGATATTCTGATTAAAAGACAGACCTGTTCTGTTTTCACCTGCATGCATGCAGTGCTGTGCAACAGTGACCTGTACTCCCAGTGTCTATCTGAAGAAAGATGGATACCTTCTTCCTATCAATGACTGCAGAGGGCTTCAGAGTTGGGTAAACAAGATAGGTACAATAGATGCCCCGATAGCAGCTTGTGTCCAACAAGGGGAAGTGCAAAGTCCTGCACCTGAGGAGGAACAGTCCCATGTATGGTGAGGGCTCACTGACAGAATAACAGCCTTGCAGGAAAGGATCTGGGGGTCCTGATAGCAGTTTGAATCTGATCCAGGAGAAACATGGACATACTGGAAACAGAGTCCAGAGAAGGGCCACGAAGACAGCAAAGGGACTGGAGTGCCTAACATATGAGGAAAGGCTGGGGACACTGGGACTGTTCAGCTTAGAGAAGAACAGGCTCAGGAGAGAGCTTATTAAAATATGCAAATACCTGAAGGGAGGGTACAAAGAAGACAGAGCTAGCCTCTTTGCACTGGTGCCCAGTGACAGGACAAGAGGCAACGGGCACAAACTAAAACCCAACAGGTTCTGTCTGAACATCAGGAAACACTGATGTTTTCCCGGAGAGGTTGTGGAATGTCTCTCCTTGGAGATATTCAAGAGCTATCTGGACATGGTCCTGGGCTTGCTTGAGCAGAGGGAGTTATAAAAGGTGACCTGCAGAGGGACGCTCCAAATTCAACCATTCTGTGAATTTGTGATTCTGTGAAATTATGATTTTATTCTGAAGGAAGTCAAACATTGCCTTGGAAGTACAGATTTTATGGATAGGTGAGATGATTCAATGGTTTGCAGTATACACTTATCTGACTGACCATATTGGCACTCAGGAAATAACCCACATTTTTCTGCAGTTTAATAAATCAAGTTATCAGCCATTTGAAAAGCCATGCTTTTTTGGGATCTATTTTGTGAGAATACTACTATGTATTTTAGCTAGTTCTGTGGCAATTCCTTACTGTGATTTCTGACAATATGGCCCTGGGAGGATTTTTCAAAAATTAAAATAGTAAGAGTAGTTTATGTAAAATAATTAATAGAAATAAACCAGGTGGGTAACTGAGGATGCAGAGAAACAAGAAATAAATTTCTGTGTAAATCACATTTCCAAGACTACTTTAACAAGCTTTAATATTTTCATATATAATATAGTATTGCATATTTGTGGACAGACATACAATATTCAACATACAGAAAATATTGTATGGTCTTTACAGACTCAAATTTTGACCAAAACTATGTAATAATGTTTTAATGTTATATGAAAGTTGTGCATTTACTTCTTCATCCAGCAGAAGTTAAACAGGTCTTTGGACTATTTCTTTCCTGTAACATCATAAAGAAAGTCATTGCAGATGTAACTCTGAAAAATTAAAAAACTCTAAAAACTACAGCAGTCATTAAAGATCCAGGAGAATCAGCTTCAAAATGGAGACACAATCTAGGACACAAAACACTAATATTTTCTGCCTGATACTTCTTCATTTGGTGTCACAAATTTATTTGCCACTACTTCTCTTATCCTTTTAATTTTTATTCACTACTGTGTTGCTTAATCACTTAATGTAAAACAGAATTTGAATGTAAAGTCTGTTCTTCATTACATACTTTTATATTAATAGTGGTTGATTTTTTTGATACAGTATTTCTGAGTTACAGAACATAGAGCAATTCATCTAATTTTAATGTATTGATATACTCTATTGATCTAATATTTTATCCATATTTCTTTTGCATTTATTTCATTTCAATAATTTTGAGGAAATACTGGTGTTAGTTGATAACATGGAGGAGAAGAGATATTGTGTAATATTTTCCTTAGTGGCATAAATTCTATTCCTTAGGGCATTAACAGGCTGAAGGTTTTAGGCTGGTTTTTTTATGTCAGTTGCCTGTTGATGTGTTTTCACTTGGTTTGTAAGAAAACAAGACCTGTTTAATTATGCTGCCTTATCAGTCGCTACTTATTTTGTCTCCAAGTGCCACTTTCAAAGGTTTCAGGGACATCCAGTTATCATAGTCTTTGTAAAAGTGATCAACTATATAAGGGAGAAAATGAAGTTATAGTCTCAGCTAAACGATAGCAGAGGAACTCTCTATTAACGTTGTTAGCTGCCAGCCAGCATGCGCATAGTTATGGAGCAGCCACAGCACTTGCTGAGCTTTCACAAATCAGCATGCTAAAAGGGCAGGCAAAGGACCCAGAAGGTGCCCGGGATAAAGGATGCATCTCTTGCCACTTTGATAAAAATCCACCCTATTTTGGCCATGTTGTTATTCTCATACTAGTGCAATTTTCATGTGCACATGTAGAAACTGCTCTGACCATAACTAGAGCTGCACATTTAACCCAGGATGAAAAGGCTATCCATTTATGAATCCATTAACTTTGTGTTGGCAAGAAAAGAGTTGGTTTAGAAGATTCTGACCTGTTCATGGTCCCTGTCAGGTGTGATGCCAATATCTGGAGTGCACTAATTGACTTTGCCATAATGCCCTTGCCTGGTCCCTGCCCTGTTCATGGGTCATTTGAGCTCAGACCAAGGCAGACAGACTTTGTATGAGCTTTCTTTGGATTCAGGCCTGCCTCACTGACTGGAGAACAGAAATTTGTAATTTTTTTAGGAGAGTAAAAACCTTTTGATAATTTACAACTTCAGGTTCACTCAACATTTTAAACAATGGCATAATTTTTGATAATGACTGTTGGTCAGTCAAGTATGTTCCATTCCAAATTTTGAAAAAATGAATTATGAGATTGACTGTAAAGGCAATTATGTTGGAATGAATTTAGCTAGAAGTAATTACAGCATGAGATTGGCTATTCAGGCAGTTATTAACTTAAAACATGAACTTTTGGGAAAATTATACATTTTTTTTTCCAGACTCTAGAAATGAATTTTCTTTACTCTGCGTATGTCCTGTCTTTGATATGCATTATTTTTCATTAATCTTTATGCAAAGAATCAATTATTGTATCATCTTTGAGCACTGTTTCTTTCTGCAATACCTGTTTCTTTTCTTTCAATCTCTGATGTTAATATGCTTCCAACTGTTCAATTGCATAAGAGGTTACTAGTCGGTTACAACAAAAAAAAGGGGATTTAGTTATGGCATGAAAAGACACATGATGGCAAAAATTTGTAAGGGCTAAATAGAACCAGCTTGTTTTCTTGTTTGTTTTCATTCCAACCTTTAAGCAGCATAACTGAGGAGTGTTATAGCAGTAGTGTATATAGCTTTGAAGTTGTGTGTTCATGGCTTCAACGCCCTAGTCTTAGGCAATCTCTAGAATGAAACTGTAAACATTATTCCAGCAAAGAATCTGCTTTGCTTTTAACGTGTATTCTCCCTGCTGCCCACTACCCTCCACCCCCCCCCCCCCCCCAAACACACACACCTTGGCCCTCTGTAAAATAACAGTTGTGATGTATCTGTCCTGTTGAAAATAAAACCTGAATAAAACTGCTTCTATTTATGATTAAATGAATCTTTGGAAATAAGCTACACTGTCATATGAAATTAAAATATTCAAATTGTTAAAAAAACCCAAGGAATTTATTAATAAACACATAGGTATTTTCAATTTTAAAGATAAGTTTGTTCAGCAGGAATCAGACACTGAGGTACAACATAGTGAGCAGTTCAGATAGTGACCCCTAAATGTTAGGTGGTACTCACCAAAACCTGACTGGTCAGAAAAGCATGCACTATGGTTAATTAAGAACTCTATTACATTCACCTACTCTACACATGATTTCTTAGAAATCTGAAGTCTTGTTGAAAGAAGATGTAATTTTGGAAAGCTTGTACATTTGAGAGAGAAACTGTGTAGAATCAGTATTTTAACTGTAGTAATTGAAATTTGATAGGACATCTGATGTATATATAACTCTGTTCCAAGTCTATTGAAAGACCTTTTCCTTTCTTTTTCCTTTTTTTTATCTTTTTTTTTTTTTTTTAATATATTTTTGAAATACTTTCTCAAAGTGATAACTTTGGGATAAGTGTTAGGTTCCATCATACAGTTCCATGGCACACTAAACACTAGGTGTCTCACCACTTCCCTGGGCAGATTGATCTTGTGCTAGCTGCTAGAATTTTTGTTAGCAAAGAACCCTGAGCTATTATGCAGTATTTTTGCCTAAGGTTTGGAATAAGCCTTCGCTGTGAAGTGGTAATGGGCTTAAAAAGTCTATATAGGATAGAACAAGAATTGTGTCTGTATAAAGATATGGGAAGTACTGACACCAGAGATGAAAAATACAATATATGAAGATCAGGCAAATCAGTTTATTATCAGAATTTATAATTCCTCTTTTGAGTAGGAGACTATTAAGTCCAAAATACCTGTAGCGTTTTTCAACTTAGATTTTTTTGAGTCTTAAACACTACATGGCCATGTTGTAATGATATGACTAAGTGCTGTCTGGAGTAGGAGATGGAATTCTGGTAGTGTTGCTGAAAGAGGAGCTTAATATAGGGAGATCACTGAGATATCATGGTTGATTAAGTAAATTAATTAAATTTATTGAGATAAATATAGTCCTGCCTATGTGTTTAACAAAATAGCAAGTGTGTGAAATCTGCCAGAAATTAACAATTGATTTCTATTCATCACTGTTGTCCTTAGGGCAGCCTTCAGAAAGAAGTGTTATTCAGATTGTATTTGTTGACTTCCATTTCAAATTGTTAATATCTGTGAAAACTTAATAAAGTTACCATTAAGCACCATGTACCATTTGCTTAAAATTAAAATTTGTGAGCTATTTTTGCATCTGACTGATTTTTGCAAGTAGATGTCATCTATCTATCAGAAAAGATGATGTGAACTTCTTCATTCCCTCACTATGCAAGAATGTGGAAAATTTCACACATGTAAATCTATCAATTCACAGAAAGCATAGAAAAAATGCTTTATATATGAAAAAAACCTTCTTGGGAATTGTATGTCCTTTGTTGAGGTTGATATTTGAGGGAACAGTGGGGTGGGAACAAACTGGCAAAGTTACTTTTCACTGAACTTTTTCAGTTTGACACAACAGACCCAGAAGCTCTCTTAGGTAAGCTACAGGCCAGGAAGGTTTCCTGGCAATTTGACCATCTTTCTCCCTTGCAGACAGTCTGCCAGACTGCTTTTGGCTTCAAGGGCCTTTGCCAAGTAATCCTTCTGTGGACTCGGATGTTTAGGTTTATTTGTAATTTGTAATAAGGTATTTTGAAATATGAAAATTACTGGCAAAATCTTGTCCTGTTCTAAATTCAGTTGCTTCCTAAACATTAAAATTCTTAAATTGAATGTGGTAAGAGTGTAGTATTAACTTCTACTATGAACTAGCTTGCTTATGTCTATAATTATAGCAGGTTTTCTAAGAAAAAAACCACAGATCTACCTCTGTCAGCTACTATGCTGCAGGAGGCAAAATTCTTGGAATAGAAGGGTAACTTGATATTTTTCACAAGTATCTTGTGGCAAATACTACACATGATGAAGATGCTTTCATATATAAATACATAAAGAAAGTTGCAGACCATCTGCTTTCACTGGAATATTGTTCTTTGCTAAGTAAGATTTTTAAACTAACAAGTTTTCATTTTGTAAAAAGACCTGAAAAGCTTCTACATGTTTAGTATTAAAAAAATTGTAGAAGCTTAATAGCAGATCATACCAATAGTGATTTTAATTTTTTATTTTTATTTTTTAATTCTGTTTGGATGTTTACCAGGGCAGCTGGGCACTGGAACTGGCAAGCTAAGTAATATTTTTTCTCCCCTAAATAACTTGCACATCAAAATGGAACAAGAAATGACAAGCAAGGGGTCATAAATGGAAACAAGAAGAGAGGAGCATGATGACAACATCATGTGATTATTTAGTAAGGCATGCCCATATCTGAGTTAGTTTTATTTTATTTACTTTTGTAGTTTGAGCTTTTGAGGACTTAGAAAGCATGAACTTTATATGAACTATGTTTTTCTTGGATGCCCAATGGCTGAGCTGCAAGGCTCTCAAGCTGCATGTAATTGAAAAGACAACATATATTGGTGTGTCAGGAGACATCACTTACATCTTTTTATGCTGCATTTACATCTTATAAAAACCTACTAGCAGACATTCCCTCAGGTCTAAAGTAGCCATTATGAATGGGCTCTGATAAACAAGTGAACAAATACAAATTTCTGACTTTTTAAGAAATTATTTTCTGCTCTGGAAAACAAGTTTTACTAAAGTCAGTGGAAAATTATAACACTAAGTGGTTTACTATGGTTAGCAGAGCACATTTGCAATAACAACTAGTTGTTGTCTTTGTGTTCAATACTTGGGATAGGGGGGTGAAGAATGGAGACGACAACTCTTCTTTAATCATGCTTTAATTACCATAGCTACATGAATGGAGAACAACGTTTGCCTTTCTAAGTATGTGAACTCTGATCTGCAAACGTTTCCTAACAGATAGTGCTTAATAGGACTCACGAAACTACAGAGCTGTACTTCTGGGGTTCAAAAGGTGAAGCAGTAACTTTTGTCTCCTTGTTTTCTGAAATAGGGCAGATCCTTAGCACTTTGTGGGTTTTAAACTACTCAAATGTGAAGTAGGCTCTTCAGCAGTTTTCACAAGTGTTTTAAGACAACACAGGTCTCTGAGCGGTCAGAAAGCTGCAGGATTAACAAACTGTTACATGCTCTAACTCTCTTTTGCTAAGGCAAATAAATTTGGAATACCAGGAGTGTTTCTCAAGACTGTCTTAAACATTGCTACAGTCAGAAGATGAGTGATATCGAGGCTGTTTTTTTCCTGACAATTCCTCAATAAAATACTTAAAATAAAAATAATATGGCAAGCTTTCTTGGCAACAGAACAAAGGGATGAATACTGTTTTTCTTGGGGAGATACAGTACAGGATCTGACTAGGACAAAACTGAATTTGCCTTAATCTAGTTTGCTGATTTTTCTGAATGTGTTTCTGGACACTACCTGGAGTGAACATGTTACGGTTGATCGATCTGTTCAGAAGGAATCAAATGTGCAATCAAATGCTTTGTCTTTTCATCTCTTACAAAGTATCTTCCAAGAAATGTCAAAACAGCATCCTATTGGTGATTCCCCTTTTTGGAAATACATTTAAAAAAAAAAAAAAAAAAAGTAACCCAGAATGATTCAGGCAAATTGAATCACAGAGATGTTGCAACTTCATGGATGAATATCCTCTAACAATTAATTGAGAGAGCATGCACTGTTCTGGTACCTTGATGATACTTGTAGTGAGCCATCTGGAACTCATTAACAGGAATTAGAAATATTGTGAAGAAGGAACACAAAATAAATATCTGCCACTAAACAACTTCTGAGCACCAGATGATACAATAAAAGTATTACCTCTCTGCCTTGTCTGGAACTTTAATTTCTGGACTGAGCAATAAGCAAAAAGAACTGACTGTAAAAAAGGATATATGATGGATGTTTTCAAAACTACACCAGTAGCTTATCTGACAATGACTTCTTTTTGAATTACATAAACCCTCTAACTTTTTCAAATAAAGCACTAAAGCCCTAAAACTTCAGTTCTTCTGCCTTCCAATTTTTTTTAAATGTGCAGAAGTATCTAGTACTCCCCCATGCTATTAACTAGCCTCTGCACTATTTAATTACTTACTCGTTTTGCTAAACTATGGTATGTGCAATACAGAGTTTGTTCAACCTTTCCAAACTCTGACAAATCCCACAGTTGAATAGCGGGGGATATATATATATTTTTATACTTGTGGAAAAACAGTAGTTTAGATATATCTTCATCATCTGTATCCATTTCATGCACAATTGCAGGATCTGGTTGTCAGCAGGAAACAAAACCAGACCTTAACAGTTGTTAGTTTCCTTACCTCATAAGCACTGCAGTAAACCAGATCTCGAGATGTTACTAAGATCTATGTGAAAACAACAAGAAAATGGTTGCCATGAAATAAAAATTATAAGAAGAATAGAACTCTTTTCAGGTAGGCTGTAGTTAACACTGCAAACCTATTTAACTGTGGAAACAACCACCTGCTTAATAAGTAATTTCTGTTCATTTTGGTTTTAAATAGTAAATAAGTGTTATGCTTCACACAAGTTTTTTTATTAATGCTCTCTAGTACTAAAAAAAGCTTTCACTTTTAAAATTCTTAAGAAATCAATACTTGAATTCAGAATGTTTTCAAAAGACTAGTGGAGGAAATATCAGGAGACAGTCTATTTATGAGCCTGAAACAGCAACATTCTCAGGTAAAATAAACTCAGAATTGTGATTAAACATGTGAAATGCCAAGTGTTTTTCTAAAGCTATAGTAATAGGATCCACACTGTGGTTTTCAAGAATATCTAGAACTTTCTGGGGATTTATTTAATTTTTAGCTTTCCAATGAAACTTAGCACTGATAGGATTCAATGTTATACTGGGTGCTTTTATTGTTACAGGATATGCAATGACCTTAAATTTAGGAAAGCTTTGAAGGCAAATGGCAAATAAGTTCTAACTTTAATATAAGTTTATTGAGTGTAGGTCATGCCAACATAAATGGTAGAGGGAGTGGGAAGTAAAGCAAGTACTCTAATCAACTGACATGAGTAACACTTCATGAGGTGTCATAAACAATGGAAAAGAAATAATACAAAAGGTCACCAAAGCTTTTTTTGAAGGAAGAAGTTTGTAGTCATGAAGTTTCTGGAAGAATCTAAATGATCCCCCCTGAGATTTAGTTTATGTGACTTTCCTTGCAGGTTATTGGATTTGTGAGTGTATAATATGTCTCAGAAGAACTACAGGATTGTAACAGAAGTTCAGTGGTGCTTAACAGTACAAAAGACAAGGACATGAACTTAAAAATTAATTCTGGAATTTCTGCTTTTTGAGTTTACATCCTGAAGTTAAAGAAGACAGACCTGAGTGTGATAAGTCAACCAAGAATAAAAATGTGATGCAACCACAGGAGGGACCAAAGAAATTTGAGTACCATATAGGAGAGATGCTACTGTCAATATTGCATCAAAGTCTTGAAATCTTGTTCATGGTGTGGCTGTCTGAGCTGTAATAAGTGCAGTGATGGCTGTGAGCAGAAACGGGGAGATTGGAAGAGCTCATCTCATAAGAAAAACATGGCATGGTCAACTAAAGACAGTCCTTTATTGTCTTTATGGGACAGTAAATCTGTGGAAAAGGAATCCTCAGAAAACTGAAGTAAATGACAAGGCAGGTGACGGGGTGAGGAGGGTGGGAAGGGGTGGAAGCTATTAATAATTAATGTAATACTTTGTGAAGACAGCATACGATAATTTCTGAATATATATGGGACTTCTGTCATAGTGCCAAATGTAGGAGCAGGTGCCACAACCAAGTATTAAAAGAGCAGTTTACAACATGTCACATATATTTTGGGGAATTTAAGAAACCTAGTGACAGGGAAAAGCTTTGAAATATTTCTGGCCAGTTTAGTAATCAACTGACTGCAAAACATATACTGCAAATATCTAAACTATTTGACACCAGGAAGAAAAATATTTAATTTTTTTCCCCCCTTAACTATCAAAATAAATACATGGTCAAAACTTTTAGTAGCTTAGGAAAAAGAACACTTAGACACATGAATTAGACAGAAAACAAATCTAACAGATCTCTAAGATGTTTTTTTATTCCAATATAGTAATTTTATTTACTTAAGCCATGACACAAGGAAAGGAAGTTATTGATGCCTCCCATGTATCCCCCAGCAAGCCCAGCCACAAGTCAGCTTGTAGTAATCTTTAAGAAGTAGTCAAGGATGTATTAAAAACTTCTTAGAATAAAATACAAAATGATGGTACTGAATCAATAAGATATTTCTCTGTTTTTTTAACATATAGTTAGAATTGAAAGTTTTACTAATTTCCCAGGTAAATATTGTAGAACAGTGTACTAACTCAAGTCGCAATAAATGTAGCTTAGAATCAAATTCTTGAGTTAAAATTGTCATATTATGATTTATTTAGGTGTGAGGAAATAACTAATCTGTATGTGTTGTGGGGTACTAGGTGTGGGTTTTTTTCCCCTATTTCCTCTATTTTTATTCCACCTATTAACTCTAATATTAATGAATACTTTGAATGTTGGGTGAAAGAAGGCCTTTTTTCATTCCTTGTGTAAACTATGGTATTTTCTGACATTTTCAGTGAATGCATACTGGTAAACTGTCTAAAGATGAAGAAAGAAGGGTTATAATCTTGTCATTTCCAAAGTTCATGCTCAAGTTCATATGTTCAGTATCTCAGAGACACTCGGGGGAGTACCATCTGAGTTCTAAATGCATACCATGGGAATTATTCATTATGGCTACTGTAACTGTTCCTGGAATATTCTTTAACGTGTTGCGTATAATGAAAAATAGGCATACTTCTAAAGAATTGGCCTCCCTGATTTTGGGAAAGGTGGGGAGGGAAGAATGAGAAACAAACAGCACAGTAATTAAAGATGGTCAAGATGCATTTTCTTTTTCTATAATGTTCCTAAAAAAACCCAAAACCAACAAACAACAAAAAAAAAAAAAACCAAAGAACACTCCAACCAACAAACCAACCAACCAACCAACCAAACAAACAAAAAACCTAACCCACCATATAGCTAGGTTTGTGGATTTCATGTTTTGAACTGGTTATATTTCAAAATTTGTCTAGGAATCAATTTATTTGATTATAAACCTGAGTTTAACTGAAGGTTTTTCAAACAGTTTCTCAAGGGAGTTTTCACACTCAAAAATAAGAGTAATTTAAGGATAAAAAAAAATCTATCTCATCCAGCTAAACAGAAAATGACCATGAGTGGTTGTGCTACTATCTCTGAAGTATAAACTTTAAATGAAATCAGGAGCTGTTTCAGCAGCAACATCAAGGTGGAAGAGAGGTGTATTTCTTCTCTGTTAGAAACTCGTATAATATTGTACCCTTTTCTTCTCAGTTTTGTCTAGAATATGTTTCTGTTGAACCTTTGCCTTAATATAAGAAATTGAGACTTAGATATAATAATCTTCATAAAAAGTATAGTTTCTATTTTAGACAGCAAATGATAACTCTGCAGAAAAATTCAGTTAAAGCATTATTACATGCATTCATACTGATACCTAAAGAGTTCATTATTTGTCAGCAGACTAACATAGTTGAGGTGAACTTTTAAAACTGCTAAACTGTCTTAATACTCTCTAATAAATTTGTATTGCTTCAAGACTAACAACTTCAATATAATTGTTCCTTTTTATTCTAATCTTGTTTGACCATTAAGACACCTTGCTATTTAATCTGGAGTTGTTGTTCCATTCTTGAAATACTGGACAATTAGTTTAAACTCACTTGTTTTTGTGTTTCTGACCCCATCTCTAAAATGCAGTGTATAAAATACAATTTACTTGGGATCATCAGAATTGCTTATAATATGAAAGAAGACTTCTACTGCGGCTCCTAAATACCTCTAGAGAACAAATAAAAGCTATACTAGCATATTACTTAGTGCATCTCCATATTGTGGAGAAAGACCATTTGTATATATTAAATAACAAATTACAATAATTAATAAAATATGGATTTTTATGGCTTAGAAAGATTGACAATATTTTGTAATAAGTGTTTTAATATAGGACAACATGAAAAATGTACTTGTTTCTCTGGAAAGTGCTCCAAGCTCACACAGTGATGAACTTGTTACTTTATTTGCTGTTGAAAAAAAATTCTGTGTGGGAGACTGTCTAAACCAATATATACACTGAAGACTTGCTATATTAACAATATTTCCCAAGGTTATGCTAGCACAGCAGAAAAGAAGGCAGTGGTATTGTTTTCAGTGCTTGTCATACTTTAAGAAACTTTTAACCAATTTACTTCAAAACAACAAAAAGTTAATCTAAAAAAAATCTATTACTTTAAAAATAATAGAACACCAGGGACTGCTTTTGTCCTTAGAGGACTGAGAACTGTAATACATGCTCTGGTTCTGGCCAGGACAGGGTTAATTTTTGCAGTAGCCAGGAAGGACCATGACCAGGACCTGGAGGTTATTCTACAGCCCCTCACATCACATTCCAGGGACAGGGGAGGGGATCCCTTCTGCATCACAGATTGTGGCAGTGCAGTCGGGTATTGTTGGAGGTTTCTGTGTGCTGAGCATTTGTATGTAATTGTTCACTTCTCTTCTGCATTTTATTATTAATATTGTTGCTGTTATTCTTCAATTTCATATCTCATTGCTGTTTCCAGTAAATTGTTCTTGTCTCAACTATAATCTTTATCTTTCATGCCTCCAATTCTTGCCAGCTCACTGCTGGGGGGAGGGGTTGGACAGGGGGAAGTGAGTGATAAAGCAAGGTGTGGTTTGGTGTGAGCACTATATTGGGGAATACCATTCTTAAACCATGACAAGTCACATATCCATTTGGATACTGTTTTCAGTGAGGTTTTGCTTGTTTGTTTCTAAATTTTTGTTTGTTTGTTTGTTTTGGTTAGGTTTGGGGTTTTGTTTTTTGTTTTGTTTTGGTGTGGGATTTTGTTGGGGTTTGTGCAGTTCTTTTCAGGTAGAAGCAAGGATGATGGGATCTGTTTCTGCTGAAATTGGCCGTATTTCTAGGAAATATGAATTAGGTTCAGATAAATTCTCAAAACTTTCATCAAACCTATTTGAATTGGGTGTAACAAACTTCAGTGGAGGTTGTATCGTAAAGTGTTTGCACTGGTGGTGAACAAATTGGATGCAATGTTTTGCAGGTAATCAAATAAATTATTTAAGGAAATTTAGCACTATGTAGTGATATGGAATTGTGTTGGTCTACATGTGTGTTGAAATTATCTACAACCATGGCTACTTAGTTACTGCAGGGAAATGCATTGTAAGGTGTTTGTAGATAGCATAAATCCATTCTGTCAACTTTACTTAAAGGAAGTAAATATACTTTTAAATACTTTTAAAATATACTTATACTTTTCCTTAAAGGAAAGTGGCACAGATGTCTAGGACAGATCCAAAAGCTGTGTAGCTATGTAGCTTTCAATATCTCTAGATGACATGACTTTTTGGAATCTGTGCAGAATCAGAAACTTTGAAAAAGCCACTAAACTACCTAGCATTACACAGGAAAGATGGATGAGCAAGATGTATTTATTACTGTTCCCCAGTGGACAAGTGGTTAAGTGCTTTTAAGGTGATTCTGTTGCTATTACTACTAGAGCATCTTTCGAGTTATGTGGCAACTACAGATTTCTCTTGTTGTTAAATCACCACCTGCAGAGCACTTGTTTTCTGCCTACTATGTCATATAAATAGTTACAAAATACCAAAAACCTAAATGAAACACTCTTCACCAGGATGCTACTTGTCTCCTAACATACTAGCTTCAGAAGTAGTAATGAGGCATTAATTAGAGCATTTATATATAAGATGTACATTTGCATGTGTGACTGGTTTTCTTCTGGCAGCATTAAATGAGGGAGAGAAACTCGGAGTAGAGAGAAAAAGTTCTTATCAACAGCAGGGAGAAGGCATGCCTTACACAGAAATAGGTCATTATAATACTACTATGATTCAACAATTACATCTTGTATGTTACATTAACAGTCATGACATGACAAAGAATGTTAAGTTGTAAGGAAAACCTTCCCTTGGTCAAGGAGGATTAGGTCAGAGAACACTTAAACAAACTTGACATTCAAAAGTCCATGGGCCCTGATGGGATGTGTCCACGAGTGTTGAGAGAGCTGGCAGACATCTTAGCCAAGACACAATCATCTTTGAAAGATCATAGAGATCAGGAGAAGTGACTGAGGACTGGAAGGTACAAATGTACCCCTCATCTTAAAAATTGGCAAGAAGAAGGACCTAGAAAACTACTGACCAGCCAGTCTCACCTCAGTCCCTGAAAAGGTGATGAAGCACATCATTCTGGAGACCATCTCTACCCACATGGATGACAAGAAGGTGGTCAGGAGTAGCCAGCATGCCTTCACTAAAGGTGAATCATTCTTGAACAGCCTTCTATGATGAAAAAACTGTATAGATGGATGAGGGAAGAGTAGTAGATATTGTCTGCCCCAACTTCAGCAAGGCTTTCAACACTGTCTCTGACAGTATCCTCTTAAGCAAAATCAAAAATTGTGGGTTAGATGAGTGAACAGTGAGGTGGATTGAGAACTAGCTGAGTCACAGGTCTTGGAGGGTTATAATCACTGACACAGGGCCTGGTTGGAGTCCTGTCACTAGTGGTGCCCCCAAGGTTCTATACCCAGTATTGTTGAACTTGTTCATCAGTGATTTCGATGAAGAGACAGATGCCTCATCGCAAGTTCACCGATGATACAAAACTGGGAAGAGTGGCTGTTACCCTGGAGTCCTGTGCTGCCCTTCAGAAGAACCTGAACAGTTTGGAGAGATGGGCAGAGAAGAACCTTCTGAAATTCAACAAAGGCAAGCACAGGATCCTGCACCTGGGGAAGAATAACCCCAGTCACCAATAGAGGCTGGGGGCTGACCTGGAAAATGGCCTTGCACCAAAGGACCTGGGGGTCCTGGTGGGCAACAAACTGCCCATGAGCCAACAGGGTGCATTTGTGGCCAAGAAGGACAATGGAATCTTGGGATTCATTAGGAAGAGCTGTCAGCAGGTCAATGGAGGTGATCCTACTCTTGTACTCAGCCCTAGTGACCCCACACCTGGAGTGCTCTGTCCAGTTCTGGGCTCCTCAGTACAGAAGAGACATGGAGCTCCTGGAGAAAGTCCAGCAGACACAGATGATCAAAGGACTGGAGCATCTCTCTTGAGAGGAAAGACTGTTCATCTCTGAGAAGAGACAACTGAGAGGGAACCTCATCAGTGTCTTTAAGTATCTGAAAGAAGAGTGTCAGGAGGATGGAGCCAGGCTGTTCTTGGTGGTGCCAAGCAACAAGACAAGAGGCAATGGGCAGAAACTGATGCACAGGAAGTTCTACTTGAATATATGGAAGAATTTATTTAGTGTGCAAATGACACTTATTTCTTGATCACCTTGCTGAAGCAGTCAGCAAAATGAGTGATCATCAAAGGAATTATTTTTCACTCCTGCTTTGAAAGGGTAGGAATTCAAGACATTAAAACCATGAAGCATGACTATGGTGTAACACGTCTGCAAAAGCTTGTGTGGTTTAAGGAGTAAAATACTAAACTTTGGAAATACTTGGCTGCTTTGGAAACTAGAACAGGTAGCTAAATCTGACTAGTGTACTATGTTTTTCATCAATTGACTTCAAAATTTTTAAAAAATTATCTTCTCTTCCTTTGGAGAAATAATGAAACTGAGGGAGTATGGACTGATTTTTCTGACAGATGTCAAAAAGAGAGTACACACTAAGAAGTAAAGCTCTAGTTCCTGAGGCTCTGTCCAGTGAACTTTCCAATAGACCATGCTGCTTTTTCTGGACATTGTGGTAGATTATTATTCTTGAAGACCTCTCAGGGTATTGGTTGTATGTATGAAAGAAAAAACAAAGACAAGAAAATCTATCTATGTGATGAAAAGATAATGTCAGATGCATAGCTTATTTGTTTGGAAATAACTTGGGGATTGGATGGGGATGGATTCTTTCTTGCCAAGAACTGGTCTGAATGGGACTTTTGAAGCCTCCTCATTCAAACACAACAGGATGCTGTGTACCACTTACTGAATCCGTTCCTGCAAGAGGCGTTTACGCTGACATAAAGTCCATCATAAGGGAAGGTAAATATAGTAAAAGAGGCAAACCATGTGAATCAAGTTTGAGATCAGGTTTAAGAAATCTCTTTTCTACTCAAGAGTGTCCAGAAATACATTCAGTAAACTTCTTAGAGAACTTCTATATCAAAATGTTTCGCTGTTTTTGTGGGTGGTATGTGTGTTTTGTTTGTTGGAGGTTTTAGGCTTTTGTTGGGTTTTTTGTCCTCTTTATACTTCAGAGAAAACATTCAATTCAAGTAGCTATAGAATGTATGTGTTGTTTCTAATTTTTTTTTCTTTTTAATATAGTTAAACAGTGGGACTTGGCTGTTACTCTTGAATCAAGTATAATCTTTTTATGCTTTAGTGTGGAATTCTGTTCAGCACACTATCTTTTCCTCATTGATATTTTTCCTATTCTTGAAGACTGCAACACTTTCAAAAATTCTCCAATTTACTTGGAACCATTGTGAACTATTGCCTTGTCTTCTGAACTGATTATTCTCATCAATCTAAACAGTGTTCAAGATTGATCCTTACATGCAAAGACATATGGTGGCAAGAAGACATAATTCCTCATTATTGTATTGGGGCTTGAAACATTTAATGTTTATCAAACCTGAAGTTTTAATACGTATCTCTGCCCTGCACAACTGTACAGGTATCTTTGTTCTTGATCTATTGTTCTATAAGAGAAGAAAATATGCTCCAGGGATGATTTAGGGCTTTATCTGCTAAATAAAATGTCCAGAAAAGAGAATAACTTGAGAAAAGGGATAGAGAGGGGGAGGAAAGTGTAATAAGGCAGAATATATTCTGTGTCAAGCCTAAAAAGAGAGAAATTTGGTACCTCCAGGAATACTAGAGTACACAAGCCATGAAATAGTGTTACTACCTTCATAATGACATGGAGACGGAAGGATTTGCTATGGAATTGCCAACCCAATTTCAGGTGTGCACTGACTTCTAGCTGAAGTGGATGGAGATAAAAGGTTGTTTTATCCTTTAGATAGGTCTGTCATATAGATATTAAGAGAACTGCACGTTCTGAAACCTTCTTTGAAGAAGAAATGCCTTTAAGATCCAGAAATCTCATCTCATGTTGACATTTGGGAATATCACATTTTACAGAATCACAGAATCAATTAGGTTGGAAGAGACCTCTGAGATCATCAAGTACAACCTCTTAAGTCATTCAACAAAATTAGGAATGTAGTAAAAAAGACTTGACACATTTTCTGTCCAGGTGTGTTTCCAGTAGAGCTTTTTTTTCCTTGTAGCAAAATAAATACTAAAATATTCCCCCTCAGCTGTTGTTAATCAGCTGAGAAGTTTGTGGTTATCAGGCAGCTACTCTTGTGAGCTTCTTAACCAAGAATTGCTTAAACCAAAATCTCCTCTAAAAGAAAAGTCAACTGGTTTTTTGATGTAAGTTGTATGATGAGACCAAGGAATTCAGTGGTCTGAGAGACAGTCTAGATGAGTTGTAGCACACTGCAGCTGCTCGAAAACTTGCTATAGAGGCTTCAAAGGAAACCACATAACTGGAGGCAGATTGCCTGCTGTGTTAAATTTTAGGTTTATTTGGAATACAAATTCCTTACTGAGCACTATGAAGATAAAAATGTTAAGCTCCTCTTCCTCATCATCCAGGGGAAAGATTTGATTTTCATTTATCAAAAAGTATTCTTTATATACTTAATATATACAGACCACTTGAGTACTACACCTATTCTGTTGTATGTCACTATATCTCACCTGCTTTCCCCCTTGACTTTACACTTACATTGCACTCCTATTTAATTCATTTGCATAGCAGTAGTGCTCCATGGAAAGTGGAGGGAAGGGAAACTATCTATATTGACATGTACAAGCACTTGGACACTATAAAAAGTAGATAGAAAAGAAGTCTATCCTGTAAAGAATAATGTGTTCAGAATAATAAATCTTTCTTTGCCAGGTTTAGGATGTAGTTAGATCATTGTTTAACCTTTGATTCTGTCAGAATGAGAATATCCAGCTGTTTAAATGAAAAGTAACCATGGATTTAATAGTTCTTTCTAATGTTAACACAAAAACTTTCAGTCAAGTTAAAAGTTTAAGGTCATGTTATTTGTCTAGTGAGGTTTTTCTCCACTCATCTGTCTACTCTCTACAGCAAAGGTGGGCATAGCTGTGTCATGGCAGGCCAGGAGTACATAAAGTCAAAATTCAGGCTCTGATTTAATTTCCTTGTGTAGAGATTGAACACAAAGGATGTTTTACAACAGATTTATATCCAATATCTCACTGTTCAACTGCATTAAAGTGAATGAAAGTAGGATTCACCAGGTATGTTATGTGATTTCTGTTTGTGTTCATTTTTAGAAAGCACTTTCTGTCATATTTTCACTGTTTCTTCAGAAAGATCACTGAGTGATTATTGTATTCCTGAGTCAATAATTACATAGAATGCAGGATATTTATTTGGCACTTTTAACACTAATGACATTTCATTCTAATAATATATTTGTAATCTATAACTAAAAATACAAGAATAGCTGTAACCGCAGAAAGCACCCCTATAGCAAAATAATGTCAACAGTATGGGTGTGAAATGACTTCAGGACCTTACACACTGTCTCATATGGCACAGTGTCAAATAAAAATACAGTATTTTTGGTATTCCTGCCAAAATTTTCAGGAACAATTAAAGAATGTGACAAAGGAATTATTTTTTCCCCCTAAGCTTCTAAATGTTTACGATTTAGACAAACTTCCCATGGAGAAGTGTTTCAGAAGAAAAATATATTTAGTAGAAAATGCTGGAATAATATAAAGGCTTATTTAATGCTGCACTATAACAACAAAATTTAAATGGTGAGCCTACGTACTAGTACCTCTAAGAACCACCTAGTTTTACATTCATAATGCACATTTTTTTTCAAAAAGAGACTTTTCTTTAAGAGCTTCAGTATTTTTTTACTACAAAAAAGTAATTTTTTACTTGACGGTAAATGAATTTTGTTACCAGCAGTGACAAGTAAGAGGGGTTGTGAAAATTTCTGTTTCCTGCTCTTTTTATTACTTTTAAGAATGCATTTCAAGTCATCCTGTTATAAACAACCTTCATGCTATAATAACTTTTTAAGAGAACATGCATAATACTCTTCAAATGGTTTTGTTAGCAAGATTACCAACACAAGTTTACATAATATAAAAGTATTCAAACCAAACAAAATTCCCCCAAACTCCTCAGTGTTTTGGCAATTATTTTAAACTTTCAGGAAACCAACAGCTGTTGAAAAGAGGAAGGACAGATTATTTTAAAATGAGACTAAAGTCTTTTGTTGCATAGAATTTTCAGGTGCTATGTTTGGAAAATAATTTTTGCATCTCTTCTTGCTTTGTTGCTCTATTAGTGAAAGCATTTTCTGCTTGTTCATTAAGGCTAAATCCTTCTGGGATACTGTTTTGCCTTTTCACTTCCTCCAAATATGATTAATGTAGTCAAATATGAAAGACTGGCTATGCTTCAAAGTCATATCTTTTACAATAGGAGTCTGAGATTCCTGAGCAACATTTTTAGAATTGGTTATGGATACCACCAAAAATAATTGTTTTGTCTAGAAAATTTCTTTGAAAAGAAACTCTGTCTCGGTTGCAATTTTACCACGAACAGAAAAGCTGAATTTGATGCACTGCTTCAAGCAAAATTTCAGGCTATTGGACTAAGGAATTTTTTTCTTGTCTCCCAGTGTGGATTCAATTATATCTATTTTATTTTTCTGCCTGCAGAATTGATTTAGAGTTTGGGGTTTTTTTGCTAATCAAATACGAAGGAACTAATGGCAAGTACAGGATATTTCATGGCAAATCTTCCAATGTTTTGAGAAATTGTTATGCTTAATGACAAGGCATAATTTTATTGTTAATGACTTTATAATTTCTCAGTGATTATTTCTATAATAATCACTAAGTTGATTCATAAATCCACTGTGAAAATACGAACTGTTTATTAGCTAAGAAAAAAAGATAAACAGGAACATGTTTAGCATTGGACATATGTTGATTTGTTGGCTGTGGATTTTGATTTGTACCCTAGAACAAGTGCTTTGTCCAAAATAAAATATTTTTCAAGAACACACTGAAATACATTGCTTAATAGCTATCTCACATTTAGAAAATTGAAAGTTAAAAATGTTTTGAAGAAAAAGTACTCTGAAACAATATAGATCCTGCATTAGCAGAAAATACTATGTTGCTGTATTTCTTATGTGTAAGAAAACAGTGGAGTTTTTTTTATTATTTATCTTTTTTAGTACTTTGTGGTTTAAAATTTGTCGAATGTTGCTGATGTGAGATTCTGGTATTGTTGGAACACTACCAATAAACTGGAAATAAAAGTAGGGAGGCTTTTATCTGCACAAATGCAATCAATTATTAGATCTTCTTGACTGAAGAGACTAGAAATTAACATCTCTGAACAACCTAGTAGCTTTTTACGACGGAGTGACTGCATCAGTGGACAAGGAAAGGGTTGCAAATGTAATTTACCTGGACTTCTGTAAAGCCTATGGCATGGTCCCCCCCACCATCCTTCTCTCTAAATTGGAGAGAGATGGATTCTACAGCTGGACTGTTAGGTGGATAAGAAATTGGTTGGATGTTTGCATCCAGAGGGTACTGAGCAATGTCTCAGAGTCCTGATGGACATCAGTTACATGTGGTGTCCCTCATGAGTCTGTACTGTGACCAGTGTTATTTTAGATTTGCAAGCCTAATCATAACCTTATAGGAAAAAATTACTGTTCAAATCTACACTTCCACATTTACTTCTTCATTATTGTGCAGCCATGAATCTTTAAATTTACAGTGGGTGTTATTTTTGTTCAGAAAAGCAGAGCTCAAATACCAAAAAACCTCACACTTCAAAGAGAAAACTAACTCAATCTTGAAAATTATGACAATATTAATATACAATTGTATCTATATGGGCATATACACAGGTAACAACTTAGCAATTTTGTTTTGTTAAATTTTCTACTGTTCTTCCAAATGATTGCAACCTAAGTATCAGTACTCCTTTTGTAGGCCATTCCCTCTTTTATGGAAAAGGAACATGTATACTGAAAGCTCTTAAGTCTTAAGTGGTAATGTTTTATAGAATGCCATTTTAAAGACAATCTTTAAGTTATCTAAGAATTAGGGAAGAATATTTTACAAGTGAATCAAACTGGCTTCTTGGTTAATTTGTAAGCATTAAAATATTCAGTAGCATTTAAAAATTAGACTGCCAGATTAACAGGATTCTTAAGATCATGTATTGAGTAATTTTTGTGCCAATTTGCTATCTAAATGACTTCATGATCGATTTCAGTTTTCCAAATGTTTTTTGCATTTGTTTCCAAAGGCCTACAAGCAATCAAAAAGACAGTGAAAAATTTAATTAAATACCTTGAAACTTGTTTGAGATTGCAAAGATATTTTCAACAATTGGGAGATTTTATTTCTAAAAAAAAGGCTATTTGAGGATATTAAAGAGTCAGTTTACAACTGTGTTGCATCTCTAGAATGTTGTACCTAAAATATGTTTTTGGAATGCCATCACCACAATTTCAGTTGATGGTTTAGTTGATCCAGTCACAGAATCCTAAAAAAATACTGCTATGAGCCAATAGATAAACAATAATATTTTTAATGTGATGTCTACTTGAGACATCTATATTTTTTTTTTTTTTTTTTTTGATACATTCACATGTGCAAACTTTGGGAAGAACTTCAACATAAAAACTCAAGGAAAGGGACAGACAGCCTACAAAACTGCTGAAATATGAGTAGTACAGAAAGGAGATAACAAGATGCGATCCTTTATGGTTTTGTGTTTGTAAAAAAACCCCCAAATGTTAAAACCCCATACAATTGCAGAGAAGCTGGCTTAAAAAGACAAATGCACCCTAAGAAATTAAACAACTATAAACTGTATTGATTTTAGCAGCATTAATTTCATGTATCCAAACCAGCTATGTACTAAAACATATGACTCTGAAGGTGCAGAGCTGTGTAAAAGCTTCATTAATTTCTTATTCTAACATTGCTTTACCACTAAGTAAGGTTCCTATATCTGAAGTTATAGGATAGAGAGAGAACCTAAACCTGAAGATTTGTAAATTTAGAAGGGTAGGTCATGCTGAAAACATTTCTGTGATAAGCTATTAGAGTCAGTTTTGAAATCCTTCACTGTTAAAATGGTTTAACATTGTTGCAAGGTAATTTTGTCCTTTTCTTAAATTAATTTGAATTAGTAATTAACTGAGATCATAAAATCATAGAATATCATAAGTTGGAAGGCACACATACAGATCATTTAGTACAACTCCCTGCTCCTTTCAGGGCCACCTAACAGTAAACTGCATGACCAAGAGCATCACCTAGACACTGTTGAAGTCCAACAAGGCCGGTGCCATGACCACTTCCCTGACAAGCCTGTTCCAGTGACCAGCCTCCCTTTCAGTGAAGAACCTTTTCCTAATGTTCAACCTGAACTTTCCCTAACACAACTTCCTTTAGTTTCTTTGTGTCCTGAGGCTTGTCACCAGAAAGGAGAGATCAGCTCCTCCCCCTCCACTGCTCCCCTTAAAGAAGTTGTAGACTGTGATGTAGGCACCCTCAGCCTTCTCTCCTCTAGGCTGAACAAGCCAAGAAACCTCAGACACTTCTCATAAGTCTTGCCCTTGAGACCTTTCACCACCCTGTCTGTCCTCCCCTGGACACACTCTAATAGTTAACACTCTTCTTATATTGTTGTACCCCAGAATGCAAACATCCTGAATGGATTTTCAGGGTTTAAAAAAGATATAATTGAGAAAATAAATAAAATGAGAAACCACCAGTGTGTTTCTGAGAAATGGGTGAATCAGGAGGGAAAAGTGAGGCTTGTTCAGAAATGTAGTAGAGAAGAATAAATCTTTGTTAGCTGGGGTGGGCTGAGGACTATCTTGTGGAGGGGTACTTCAAGTGAGATCGGTAGAAGCAAATTTTGTGGGTGTGATATGCCTGCTTCAGTAGGAATACTGTTAATGAATAATGCAAGAATATGAAAGGCCTAAATTTGGGAAGAATAAAGGTGCTTCAAGGATCAGAATAGAATTAAATTAAGTTAATGGCTGGAATGAAAGATGTTTGTAGCTAGTGATGTTTTAGTAATCAAGTCCTCTGTGAAAATACTGTGTTTGATCAATAATATCTCAAACTGATTCATAAAAGAGTGATGCAGAGAAGCAATGTATAAAATCTTTAAAGTAGAAAATTATTATTTAGGTGAATATGTTAAACTCATAAACAGATAATGTTATAAATTATAAGAAATTAAAAATGCTGACAATTAATAATGGGATCAGATATACAGATAAATGGTTATACATTCCATTATAGTATTGATTTTAAAAGCTCCAAATATTAATTATTGACCAAATTAATCATAGAGGGAGTGATCAACAATTTCATGTCACTAGTATCCAGTGAAAAGCCTGACTGCATCACATGTGTTTGGTGCAAAACAGACAGCTGAGGCTGACAGCAAAGAGCTTGTCTGACTCAAGCCTTTAAGTGTCTGGCAAGTCTCAGAAGTGTAACTTGCCACTTCAAACAAGGTATTAGAGAAGATGGTAGATAATATTTCTTAAAGCAAGAGAGATTTTTAAATCATCTCCTTAACAAATCTGGGCCTAAATAAATACAGGGAAGTATTAATTACATCAACACATTCCAGGAATGAATTATCAATGAGACATGAGATATCATTTAAACGAATTCACATCTCCCTAAACTTTCCCAAGTTTTCTTTGAATAGTTGGGCATCTTAAAATGAGTTCTTTGTGTGAATTGTACTATATTGATTGACTTCCATAGAAACTTTGAAAAGAAGAAACCTAAAGAAGAAACCTGCAAGTCAGATAGGAAATACAGATGAAGTGTCTAAATTAAAGTCTTTCTAGCTTTAGTCAGGCTCTCCAGTGGCTGTTTCCAATATTTCCCCTATGAGTTCATCTAAGCAGAGAATTCAAAATATTGTATAGTGTTACCCAACTGGTTCTAAAAGTAGTAAGCAGTGACCAGTACCTGAAACCTGTGGCAGTCACTTGATTAATTTTTAAATTCATGTTGCTCTTCAGTGCACTTCAATTGACTACAGATACACCACATTTAGACACTCTCTGCAGTGGTGAAGAGCAGGTTGCAAATCTGACAATTGAATTAGTTGTATAATTGTGGATGCACTAAAGGTCAGATTCTTTCCAGATACAGTTACTAATGATGATATGATATTTCTAGTCAGCAATAACAATAGAGTGTTTCAATTTGTTTGGAGAATTAAAACTTTGAAACCATCAGGAGTTGGATCTATGTTCCTGTCATTTTGGTTTTGTTAAACTTCTGATGTGACTTCTTTTATGAGATTCTGTTCCCTGGATGGTAAATGTGGGCAGTATTGCCCTCCTGCAGCATGGGTGGCTAAACATATTCTTCATAAAGACATTTTAGAGAGAATGGAAGTCCTTAAAGGGCAAAATACTGTGCTTGCTAATGGGCTTGGAAGCTTCAGGAGAGTAAGCTGCTAGCAGCTTTGATTGTCAATGCTACCAAGCAAATTTGTTTTATTTTCCTGGGGTTTGTTTCTTTAATTTGAAATACTTATACTTTTCCTGTAATATAAATATGAAATTATAATTTTTCTTCCCGGACATTATTTTTTCTTCTGACAATTAAGACTCAGTTTTGGGGAATGAAGAGAAGATGACAACTTGAAATTCCAGGCTTTTATAGAAGTACTTGAAATTATTCTTTGGATCCTCTCTGTCATTTTCTAGAGTGAAAAAGTTTATAATACACATGTGAACTGTTCTTGGAGATATTCAACAGAACCTGCACAAGTGCCACTGATTCTCTTATATGTTTTCTTCCGTCCACAGAACAACCATTAACAACTGTCTGAAAGTAGTCTACAAGGTCTGGTTTTTACTTTTAAGATACTGAGCAGGGCATATTTTTATGAAAGACATAAAGCAGTGGCAAATCTGGGAGTAGTTACAAATGCTGTTGGTCTGAGCACTTAAAACTCTCAACATATTTGAAATGGACTTCTTGTATTTGGGAGATGAGGCCATGGAAGAGAAGAACTTTCTCTTTCCAAGTTTCTCATTTTTCTTTACTTCTCAGTCACTGATGTGTTACTTATTTCTCTCCCACCTAAATCAAGCAGCAAGTGTAATTCTAAAACAATCTTCTTACCCTATGGTGGGAAGAACTGCTGATATAAGAATGCTAACTATGCCCAAGAATTTCATTTTGCAGTTCAGAATTTTGGATGGAATTACGGTATTTGGAATGAATTAGACTTTGAAGAAAAACAGGTGGACTGCTACTGCCACTCAACTCTTGTGTAATCCAAATGTGGTATCCAGTCTTTGAAACCTTACATAATCAGAATCTTTCTTTCTAAACCTCTATTACTGCACCTCTCAGGAGGCAGGCCTGTCCTTAAGCTATGATCTAAACTAAAAGCAGTGAGCTAAAAGTTAAGCACAGAGGATTGAAAGGAGAGTGTGCTTTCTAATCTACTCATTCTCAGAAATTACTACGGTGATCTTTTCTGTAGTATCTCAAAGTAAACTACCATTTCAGAATTATCTGTTTTACCCTAAAGGAGAAGTAAGGTCTCTCAGGTAATACAGTAGAGAAGAAAGCACTGACAGGTGAGTTAGTGTGGTGCTACAATCCTTGCCCATCCCCAGCTGATAAATCTTCTATCCCATTGAGCTTCCTCTAAAATACTCTGACTCTGATTCTCATAGAATCATAATCTACTTCCAACCCACATGTCACGAGCAGGTACACTTTCCACTACACTTTCCACAGGTTACTCAGAGCCCCATCCAACCTGGTCTTGGACTCTCCAAGGCATGGGGAGTCCACAACCTCAGTGGACAACCTCTTCCAGTGCCTCACCGTCCTCACAGTAAAGAATTTTTTCTAAATATCTGATATAAACCTACCCTCCTTCAGCATAAGGCACTTCCATCTTGTTACATCACTACATGCCCTTGTGAAAAGTCCTTCTTCAGCCTTCTTGTAAGCCCTCTTCAGCTACTGGCAGGTGGCCTAAGGTCTTCCCAGATCCTTCTCTTCTCCAGTCTGAACAGCCCCAACTCTCTCAGCCTGTCTTCATAGGGGAGGTGCTCCAGCCTTGTGATCAGCTTAGTGGCCCTCCTCTGGACTTGTTCTAACAAGTCCACATCTTTCTTGTGTTGGAGACCCCAGAGCTGCAAGCAATATTCCAGGTGGGGTGTCATGAGAGCAGAGTAGAAGGGGAGAATCACCTTCCCCAACCTGCTGGTCACTCCTCTTTTGATGCAGCCCAGGATACAGCTGGTTTTCTGGGCTGTGAACTCATATAAAGGAGTCATGTTGAGCTTCTCTTCCATGAACACCCCAAGTTTTTCTCCTCAGGGCTAGTCTCAATCCATTCTCCACCCAGCCTGTCCTTGTGCTTGGGATTGCCCCAACCCAGGTGCTGGACCTTGCACTTGACCTTGTTGAACTTCATGTGCAAACAGGCCCACTTCTTCGGTCTGTGAAGGTACCTCTGGATTTTACAAAATCAGTTCAACATAGTAATAGTGGCATTTTATGTAGTGTTGAAATTGAAGGGATTTTGACCTTAGTCAAATCAACTAAAGGTACCAAATTTCACTGTAGTAAACCTACTTTTAAAACAAGAAAACCTACATCAACATTAGCTGGTATATAAGCTATGTGAGAAAAGTGTTAACACACATCAGAAAAAAAAAAAAATTTTTTTCCAAGTAGGTGATGGAATGCTTATGCTAATAGTTTAAAAAACAAAACAGCCAAAGCAATTCAATAATTAAAAAAACCCCAAACCAACCAACCAACCAAAACATAACAAAACAAACCCCAAATCCATCACAAACCCAAAATTCCAAACCAACCTAAAATCCCAGGCCCACAAACCCAAGCCAAAACAAACCAAAAAGTCACCTGACTCCATGTGTGATACTTCATGCCAATGGTCTTGAATGGTAGATCCTTTCTTTATCTCTTTGGGAAGAGCTTTTATTTCATTATAGGGCCCAGTAACAATCTGGCACTGATTATTAGAGGTGGAAGCCCATAGCAGAATGACAAACTGGATATGCACAGGGACCAAAGTACTTGTGCCTGACACTAGACACTGGGACTTGCATGGAATCATTTGGTCCATGCTGTTTCTTCTAAACCTTGATCAAAGACTGTTCTCTTATGTGGACAGAAATTATATTCCTGGAAGGTGTTTTGCTGTTGTCCTTTGGATTTCAGAATACAAATTGCTGGGAACAGAACCAAACAGTATATAAGATAATTCTGCCATGCCAAGAGTTAAAATATACAAAAAGACTTGGAATATAGTTCTTTGTATTATAAGAGTATAAGCAAAGCCAGGGTCTCTTGAAGGCTTTAGGTATTCTTTTTCCCTTCTTCCAGACCCACTTGATAGACAGCCCTGTCAGAAACAGTACCTCTAATCTCTGGTGACTTGCCTCTACCTCACTTCATTCTTACAGCTTCCAGAATTTTGTCCTTTGAAACACAGAATTCTGTTTGTTGAGAAAAAAAATGCCATATTTTTCTTGTCATGCTCAATGTTTTTCAGTTTCTTGCTCTTTCTAGTAGTGGTTAGCATAAATAATTTAAATCTATGTTTACTTTCATCCATCTTTCACATCTTACATGCAAATGAAGAGTTTCCCACTCCATGGCCACCTGCTACTCATTGTACCCTAGCACCTACTCTTTTAGTGTTTGTTATCTGAGTTCAAGTTGTGACTGTTATTTGGACCTCATTTTAAAATGAAATGTGAAAATGCCAAGCTTACTAACTCTTAGTATTAAAATTATAAAAGTGATGGATTAACTCCAGTCTGCTAAAATTGTTGGCAGAAGCCTGTTTTGACAAGAAGATAATATAAAAAATAGATACTTGTGTACTTGTGGCAAACTGTTCTGGTTATAGGTCCATTTTTTCCCTTCTCCTTTTTTCTTGTACCTGTTGGTATGATAATGATTTTTACTTTCCAGATGTTTAGAATATTTCTTTGCTTAGCAGCCTGCATATTTTAAATGCCAGTATACCTTTGTGACAATACATAATTTATATTTACAATCTCTTCTTTGCAAATGCTGCTACCACAACAAACCTGTTATAAATTGTGAAGACCAGTTTGGAATAAAAGAAAATTTATTACAAATTTAGAAAGCAGCAGCAAGCGGTGCAGCTCTGGGTGACCGAGGGAGTCTCATGCTCCACTAACGGTTCGCACCTTCCCCCCCCCCAGTCTATGGGATTATATAGTTTCTCAGTTTCCGTATAGCTTCACCTTGCATTGTGCCATGTATACTTCCGTGCTCATCTGCGCATCTGCGATGTGTTGCTAGGGAGTCTTTTTCTGCCTCCTGGTGGTTGCTGGGATGAAGGCCGCAAGTCTTCCTCGTGTACCCTGTAAATGACCCTTGAACATCATTACTCAACCCGTCCTCCCTTGTTATTCAGTTGCTTAACAAAATGTACCTTGCCCAGTTCTCATGGTTTCTTAGTCTTTCCGTTTAATGAACAAACACAGTGCATCATCCATCACAAAGCCTATCTATAGGCAACAGTCTAAGCTTTCTTTTTGCAACAGTGAATAAGCAAATTCTTTTTAAATATGTATTTTATACTCTCTGATCTCCTGATCAGAGAGGGAAGATTGAAATAGATAAGCCACACCTCACATTAAGACTGGGGTTGAACCTGAAATAGCTCTAAAACACTTATAGGTCTGAAATTTTATGGAAAGGAAAGGAAATAATAGGTCTCTTTGGTTCATGAGAGGGGCATAGGGTTGCCCTGAATTTCAGTTGGAAAGAGACCTAGAAGGAGAATAAAAGTTCTTCACTGTCTGGTAGAGGATTAAACCATCTGGCATGACATGGTGTGCTCAACTACTGCACTAGGAATGAAACAGTTGGAAAATGTTTTCAGTATAGAATCAAAATGTGTTCTAAAGGATGGAATAACAGCTAGTCATGTCTATTCATCTATGGATGGTGTGGCTGGGGCTGTTGTTAGCCTAACCAGCATGGCAAAAGGGATCAAAGACCAAGAATAGCAAAACAGACTTGAAATGTGAAGGACTTTATTGGAAAGTATCCCCCTCTACTGATGACTCCACTGCACAATATTGTGTGTTACTGACTTCTTTTAAATAAGTTGAAACACTGTGACATCTGTTAAATTTTTTTGTGTCTTATTGTGATAATGAGACAACAGATTAAAATGGAGTTAGTATTGCCTAAGTGTTCTGGAGTTACTATATATTAATAAAAATCAGTGGAAGGTAGAGTGCTATATGTATTTTACTACAGAAATAGCTGCAGACTAAATTTAAGTGTTAACTTTCAGGCTTCTATTGTCATACTGGCCCTATAAATATTTATAGCAAGTATTCCATCAAAGCAAATTACAAAAATCTGAGAAAATATGGGAAAAATCATGCACATTAATCTTTTAATAAGTCTCTAAATCCTCTTAATGATATGCAGTAATTTAGGAACTTGTTAACACAAGAATCATGCATTAACAGCAGGACTTTGTAATTTTCTTATTGAAAATAATTTCAGATTTCATAGTAGATGGGGTTATCTAGCACTCTGTTCAATTGTATCTTGCAAACCTCCAGCAATGAGGACTCTACTGTGCCTCTGTGGAGGTTGTTCCACTGAATTACTATTCTTCCTGTGAAAATGTCTTTCTTATATTGAGATGAAACCTCTCCTGGTGCACCTGTAATCCCTTGTCCTCTCCATGTGGCTTCTTGTGAAGAAAGAACCTCTATTCTTTTAGTAGTTGCCCTTTAAATATTAGAATACTGTGAAAAGCAGCCCCTGAGCCTCTTCTTCTTCTTCAAGGAGAAAAGACCCAACTCCTTTAGTCTTTCCTCACAGTGCATATTCTCTAACCCTCTGATCACCTTGGTGGCCCTCCTTCGGACACTCTCAGCCTGTCCACATTCCGGAAATGTGGGGACAAGAAGTGAACATGATACTCCAGGTGCAGCCTGAAAAACACTATGTAGATTGGGATGACCTATGTCTATCACTGCTAGTAATGCAGCTGAGAATGCAGGCCAGGATCCAATTTGCCTTTGTTGCCGCATCAGAACTGTACTGACTTATGTTCAGCTTTTTGTCCACCAAGATCCCCAGGTGTCTTACACCAAGGCTTCCTCCCAGCCACAAACCCCTAGCCTGTACTGGGCTCTTCAGTAATTCTGACCCAGCTGCAGGAGTTGATAACCACACTCTTCCAGTCATCAGGAACATCACCTTGTCTTAACACTTTTCAAATACTACAGTCAATGGGTTTGCAACAATGTCGGCCACTTCTCCTAACTCACTGAGGTGGATTCCCTTCAGGTCCATAGATTTTTGTAGGCTGAGACCTTGCAAGAAGTCACAGACCAGACCTTCTTCCGCTACTGGAGTGTTGACACATATGCTGCCTTACCTACTTGATCTCCTGATCTGGGCTCCTGCTATACCAGTAAAGACAGAGGTGAAGAAAATATCAGAAACCTCTGCCTTATCACATTATTAATAACTAATTTCTGTACTTATTTATGGATCTATGTCTTCTCTGTACTTCTGCTTACTGCTCCTGTTTTTCTTGAACTTAACATCTTTGACCAGTTTTAATGCAGCTTCAGATTTGTAAGCCACTTTTAAGAGCTATTATGTAGTTTTGTTTGTGTTTGAAGTAATAGATAGTAATTACCTTTCTAGATAATCACTGACTTACTACAGAGCTAAACTATCAAATAATGAACCATTCTGAACATCTTAAGCATCAACTTGAATCTTTTTATACTGAATTGGAACAAAAATCACAATTGCTTGAAATATTTTTCAGAAACTGTCGAAAGTTCTGATGTTAAAAAATTTCTCAGCAAACAAGACTGAATTTCAGAAGTATAGTTTCATTATGGAAAGCAAAGCAAAGTTTACTTTTAGGATATGAGATGTGTCAGTTAATATTTTTTCAACTGACCTGCACTGGTCTTTATTTGAGTTTTTCACTTGAATGTGCTTGGCAGTCTCAGTTTCCATGAGGGAGGAAAAATAAGTAAAAGGAGAACCACCTTTGCCTTGCTTCACCTGTGAATTTAAGTCCTTGGAGAAGTAATCACATATGCCTAATTGGTAAGAAGAGTTAGGTGAATGTGTACTCATTATTACTCCCAAGTAATGAAACAATAAGCTACCTACACTATTGCAAACCTTGGGGAATGAGATCTCTAAGAAAAACTCATAATTTGTTTCCCTCATGGCCTCATATTTTCCCTTGTGTCTGTTAAAAATCCACAGTGGGTCAGACTGTCTGTGGCACTGGCAGACAGTGCTGACAGCTGCAGTACAGTTCCTGCAGCTCACAGTGAAATACCTCACAAGCCTCCAAACTTGTTTGTTTCCTCAGTTACACATCTCAGGCTGGGGACAGAGTGGCTGGAGAGCAGCCAGGCAGAAAAGGACCTGGGGGTACTGATTGACAGGAAGCTCAACATGATCCAACAGTGTGCCCAGGTGACCAAGAAGGCCAATGGTATCCTGGCCTGTATCAAAAATAGTGTGGCCAGCAGGACCA
>JAWWEU010000081.1:76369316-76385439 GCA_035583155.1 Acropternis orthonyx | reverse complement strand
TGGTGGATTCACCATCCCTGGAGGTTTTTAAACTGAGATTGGACGTGGCACTGAGTGCCATGATCTAATAAACAGACTGGAGTTGGACCAAGGGTTGGACTCGATGATCTCAGAGGTCTTTTCCAACCCAATCAATTCTATGATTCTATGGTTCTGTGATTCTATGATTCTCTTCTCCAGAGGGAAGAGAGGGCTTCAGAATCTTGTTTATAAAACATAATCCTTCAGACTTGTTTGTTTTGTATTTTCTGTTTGTCAGTGAACCAAATTTTGTATTTAACTCATGTTTCAGTTTCCTTATCTTCCTTTTTATTCCTTTTTCCACCTGAAATTGTATTTCTTTTGGAATGTATGAGGGACAAATTTGTCTCCCGCTAATGGATGCTGACCTAATTTCTACCCCATTTCCTCCTTTATCTCTGTACTATCTACTGCCATAATGAGGCAAGTACAAGATAAAAATGCTTTAAAGAATTCAAACTTGGTGTTAACACGGTATTTTACACCTATTTTTCAGGGAGTCATTCAGACCACAAAAGTAAGATAACTGACTACACTCCAGATTTTAGTAACATTATTTAAAGCCAAAAGAAGACAAAGTAATTCTTAAACAGATGAAACAAAATTTGGCAACCTCCATTAGGAGGAAAACTGTGAGGAAAGGTTATAAATTTTGAGTCAAAGCCAGATCACATACAAAAACTTCTGTTATATTGAGTCACACATTAGTTAACCTTAAGTCACTTCATACTTCAAACAGCAGGACACAGAAATATATTCCAAAGAGATATTTGAAAGTGCATTGAAAGCCTGATCCTGACTCAGTGATTCTTGCCTGTAGTTGAATGTACAGCAGCTGGGGCTCCAGGAAGCAAAAGAAAAGAAAAAAGCATTTAAAAGCAGCGTGGCATTTTTTTACCCTTATTTTCATTGAATGTGTTCCAGATCTTCCAGACTCTGGGTCATGTTTTACCTCTCAGAATGGTGTTACTGTATTACTCAGAATAGGAATTCCATACATACAGTCCTGTTAGAGTTTGTAAATTGTGTTAAAAGAATTTTGGTTATTTATCATCAATAGAAACTGCCTGAAATACTTTTCCATAAAGATTTTCAAAGATATTACATTCTTTAATTTCATTTACATATTTAATATTTTTTCTTGGAATGATTTCAGGATTTTTTTTTTTTTAATGGAAGCTGTACTAGACAAGTCTCTGCTGTCATTTCAGTTTCAGCTTCAATAAACTCAGAACAATTGATCCAAAGGAAGGATCAGCTTTGAATTCTCCAGTAAAACCAATGTATCACTCACAACATGGAAAGTGTTAGGAGGGAGAAGCCTGCCAAACTCCCCAGACCAACTTTGATTGGAAATTGCAGTCCCATTTTCTTAGATTACCCTCTATAAAACTTTATTGCAAAACAGTCCAGATGTCTCATTATGATTTTTTTCATTATTCTAAATGTATTTTCAATGGTTTAAGCAAACAATTGGTAAAATATTTCTGCTGCAGTTCTTACACAAAGCATGAAGGCAGAAAAGAGACTGGCAACCTTTTGTTATCAGTACAAATAACATGTATTGTCACATAAAGTTATGCTGGTCAAACACTGATTAAAAGAATTGATATATTTCAATGTACACATCTACAACACTCTGTAGTTTGAAACCAGACTTCAATATTATTTTGAATAGGAACTTTCATCACAGTTGTCAATATCTTCTTCCCCTCCCTTGTCTCCTCACAAACTGCGTTTAAAACCTTACTTCCTCTTTTTGATGTATTTGAGAGTTGAAAAAATTATAGAATCACAAAATATCCCGACTTGGAGAGGACCCACAAGGATCATCAAAATCCGGCTCCTGACCCTCCACAGGACAGCCCCAGGAATCACACCCTGTGCCTGAGAGTACCATCCAAATGCTTCATGAACTCTGTCAGACTTGGTGCTATGACCACTTCCCTGGGGAGCCTGTTCCAGTTCCGAACCACCCTCTGGGAGAGGAACCTTTGTCTAATATCCAACCTAAACTTCCCCTGACACAACTTCAGGCCATTCCTTCAGGTGCTGTCACTGATCCCCACAGAGAAGAGATCAGTGCCTGTCCTTCCTCTTCCCCTCCTGATGAAGTTGTAACTGCAATGAGGTTTCCCCTCAGTCTGCTCTTCTCCAGGTTGAACACACCAAGTGACCTCAGCCACTCCGCATACGGCTTCCCCTCTAGACCCTTCACCAGTTTTGTAGCCCTCCTTTGGATGCTCTCTAAGTCTAAAAATGTTTTTTATAACTTTATGCCTTTTTCTTTTTTTTAATATTGTGGCACCCAAAACTGTACACAGTATTGAAGGTGAGGCTGTCCTAGGGCAGAGCAGAGTGGGACAATCCCCTCAGTTGACTGGCTGGTGATGCTGTGCCTGATGACCTCAGGACAGGGTTGGCCCTCCTGGGGCCACTGCCACTGATGAATATTCAACTTGTCATTTATCAGGATCCCCAGGTTCCCAGTTGTGGCACTGCTTTCCAATATCTCATTCCCCCATCTGTACATAGATACTACTACTAGTATATAGCTACTACTGTTGGCAGTACAAAGTTAGCAGTGTCTGGCAGAAGTAGCAGATAAACTGAGGGTTTTTTTGTTGTTGTTGTTTTTTTTTTTTTTTTTAATCAGGAGCATCTATTTCTTTTGTGTGGTTTGCATGAAGAATTGGAAGCCAATAACACCTCTTTTATGTTTTTAGACAACTTAAGTTGCCAAGATGACTTTGGAAGGAAAAAGTGTTTTGTGAATCTTAAGTATTCAATAACGGTTTGCCAAAAGTTAAGGATTTCCATCAGTGTAAAATGAGCAATTAACTTCAGTATTTGAAATTTCTTTTCTGTAGAGACAGGTTTATCAAAATCACATTTTTTCAACAGCTTTGTCTGGTGGCACAGTTTTGAAAAGATTACCTAGCCTTGAAAAGATGAGCAGCTCAGATTTAGATTAAGATTATAATGTAATTAAATCCTTGTTCTGGTTGTTTATGAAAACTTGCTTTGGGATGGATTTTTCTTACATTTCAGAAGTAAAATTTGCTCAAACTGGTTGCTCAGAAGAGTTAGCAGTTTTGTGTGTCCCTCAGTCTGAGCTTATAATCATGTAGATCTTATGAGTTGACCAAGTTAAAAAGTTTAGACACATCAGGAAATAACTGAAGATTACAGAATATGGTCTTTTTAATAATTTTCTTAAAATATTTTAATATTTTAAGAATATTTTAAAATATATTTTTTGTATATTCACTGCAACAATCAGAACTTTGTATAACAATAATTTTAAACAAATTTGGAAGCCAATTTCAATGCTGAATCAAATGAGAATTAAAGTTTTCTAAGGTCCAAATATTTTCTTAGTTATCTCTTTAAAATAGAGAAAATATGCTTTTGAGGGACTACCACTAGGTATTCAAGGATTTTCTGTTTTGCACTTAGTCCTTTGCTAGCTGCTAAAGCGCATTTTGACTGGAAATTTTTTCATGTGTGCAACACTTTGAATATGAATATGGGATTTCTATCTTTGTTGAGATACACGGTAATATGGTTCAATTAAAAGTGCAAATATTGGTACGTAAATTTTACATTGTTATGTAAATATTGCAACTTAGAGGGTTTCCTTAGCCCACAATTTAGAACTTTCTTGGCTTATTCTGCATGATAACCTTTCAATGAAAAGTCAAAAGCAGTTGACCTGCTTGAAAGGGCACACAGCAATTATGTTCCTGATGCTTAATAGGAAACAAAACATTTTGGAAAGGAATTTGAAATAATGGTTTGTTGAAGCAGGTACAGTTGAGTCTGGAGAATTTTAATCAGTCATATTTTTAAACAACTAAACACAGAAGATAAGATAGAGTAGCTATTTAGTGATGGGGTTGGTGTGTGTATCAACAAAGTTGTTTTGTCTTGCAAAAGAGCTGAAGAAGTAGACAGCTGAATGGAAAGTAGCAGAGAAATTAGTTCAGATTGCTGGATAGTAGGTAACAGAACAGTCATCCAGTATCTCACTGTTATTGACTTCAGACAAAGTTTTCTTAGTCACCCCTGTGTTGGTCTGGTTGCCCAGCTCAGGCAAGTTAACTGCTGGAGTATGAAATTACAGACAGCTGCAGCACCATTTTGCTGTAGGGTCAGGCTTATTCTGCTTTGATTTGTTTACATGCATGTCTTTGTTAATACTGTATAATAAATTAGCAGGAAAGGAGTTGGTCTAAAAGATCATTGTTATAACTATGGATGGAGTTTTTTTCACAGCAATATTATATACAATTTTCAATGTCTGTGAAGAATTGGTGACTTTTTCCTCATTTCATTTGCTTACATAAAACTATGGTGAAGATAAATTCATACATATGTACAAATAGACATCAACATTTCAGAAGCACTTATATGGGCAAAGTGAGCAGAGTAATTCTGAACATAAATCTGTCTTCTTATTTGAAGATAATTTCTAAAAGTTGAAAGGTTTTCACACCAAATGTAGCTTAAGCTAAACATGACACCTGATCTTTCCTATTACTTTAAACTTCACACCTGAAAGTTTTATTTCTTGAACCTTAGAAGGGCATAATTTCTTTCTCTTAATGAATGAATAAATTGTAAAGATTTCAAATAGAGAATTGAAATTAACAGTGGCAACAAGCTGAATTGTTTAATTTGAGATCACTAAGCTTATTAGAGAATGTTTATATAGTTCAAAGTCTAGTCTACTGCTACTAACCATTAGGCATATGTTTCTGATAAATATTTTACATGAAAAACTGCTACACTAGCAGGAAGGGTTATACTTCATATTATTTACTGGTATAAAATTTTATAAATAGAAATAAAGAACAGCTACACAATGATCCATAATAATTCATTTACAAAGAAAAACGTTTTTACTTTCTTGTAAATCTATATCCCTTGTTTTTTTTTGGTCCTCTATGCGTGTGTGTGTGTGTAATGCTGTTTAGATAAAGTGTTCAGTAGCTAATATTGAGCATTTGCTTACATAATTTCTGTGTCAGAAGATTTAGCATGCTTTTTTGCATTCTGAGTCACTAGTCTTGATTCAGTCACAACAGAAAACATAGGGGACCTCTTTGCAGGTTTTAGTTATTCATCTGCTGTTCTACCTTCAACATTCCTTTCCTTACCCCACCCGCCTTTTCTACTGACAAAGCAGTTGCAATGAACAGTGAACACCTTCCCTCCTCCCTGAGTGAGAGCAATGTCTCAATAGGTATTAAGCATTGTTAGTGCCTCTCAGCAGATGATAAAATTATGCCCTCAGACCTGAGATCTTTCAAAAAGAGTGAAAAAGCTGGAAGCATCTCTTTCAGCTTTTACACTCTGCATTGTAGATTATTGTAAGAATGATGGTACTGCTCCAGAAATTCCAGAATCTCAGCTAAAAGCAAAGTTCAGGCTCTTGCTACACCTTGTTACTGGACATTGTGTACATTCATATTACCCAGCTTGCCTGTGGCCTGTCTGCTGCAACAACATTCTGACATTTGACACACATGCATGTCAAATACTGCATTAACCAAAATGAATCACTTTCTTAAAATTGATAAATATTTTTCTAAATCTGGTCTTTCACTATTTTGTAACATATGTTTTTAGTAAAAATAAAGAAATTTTTAGCATTTGTTATTAAAGGGTAGTAAACAAATGTGTAACAAAAATTCTTTATAACCTGAAAAAGGTCTATCAAACTACAATGTCACTATCGCTAATTTGTTTCTCTTATTTTTAGGATATTCTGTAGGGGTATTTAATGCATTTTGCAGACCTATGATGTTTTTTCTAAACATATGTGCATCCTGTTCTTAATTAGAAAAATCATAATCTAAGGGATATCAGGTTTAGTTGATAATGCTTAAAATTATTGCCAATGTTTTATATTAGTGTGTTTAACAAGCATAGATACCATACTGAGAATGTTAAAATTATATGTCATTCACATTTTAAACATTCTTATGCACACTTAGTGGAGACATAGGGAATGTATTTAAAAGACATCAGAGCAGCTATTAATCTGTTATTACACAGTTGTTTAAATCCATGCCTAGTAGAATCCATATCTTAGTAGAAAATAAAACGTAATCTGAGTTGTCAATAAAATATATAGATAAATTGTGACATATGAATAACAACTGGTCAAAGATATAATGATTTGATTTAGTTTTCCTGATCTGAAGTATTTGTATTTTGTGGAATAAGAAACAAAAGAATGCAGGGGACTATTATCATATGAATATATAATTTACTAAAATACAATGCTCTAGTTTAGAGTAGTATCACTAATAGATAGATAAAATGTTTTTAATGTTCTTGCTGAAGAAATTCTTAACACATGATGTGAACCATGACCTGTCATGACTGAGTCAAATATTTCCAGATTAGTAGGAATAAAATGACTGAAGCCAAGGAGATCAACAAGCAGAAAATATTTAGAAGAATAAATTATCTCAGCAGCAGAATAGCTATCAGATACTAATGATATTCTTTAACCCCTATCTTGAACATGGGAAAATGAATATCACAAAATTATTAGATTGGGTAGTAGAAAGAAGCAGAAAGGTGATTTTGCTCAGGAGAGAGACCTAACTTAGATCTGAACCAGTCAAAAGGAGTTTAAAAAGTTCTGTGGCAGAAAAGACCATATTTCTTTCTTTCAACAGAATGTAAAAGATGAGAGAAGAAACTGTGAACAGAAAAAAAATCCTAGACTCCTAAATTCCAAAGGATTGAAACATGATGTGTACCCTGACACAAAGAAATAAAAACAGATATTTGATGATTTAGTGAAAATCTGTTCAGTTTATGCTAGGCAAGCTAAGGACTAGATATGGGACCCTCTGAGAAGGTCATAGTTCTAGCATGGTTTAGAAAAATCAATAAATTGAACCCTTAAAAATATCCAATTAATGTTTACAGACATTCAATAACGTGTTTCATTTCATATGTAACAGCAGTGGTAACTTTCACATTGATACCAAAAAGGTAATTTTGGTCTCTGAAAAGCCATTGTTCTTAAATTAAGATTTTGTGTGAAACCCAACAAAATATCATATAACAACTCATTGAAGTATTTTTAAATTTACATAAGAGGTTGAGTTCAACTTCATTGAAGAGTGCATTGCTGCACTCTCTCTTGGGATAAAGACTGAATTTAATGATTTCACCAATATATACAACCTCCATATCAACTCCCTAATATGACATGACAGCACACCGGAAACATTCCTTGGAGAGAAATGCAACAGTGTATTAAAGGATTTAAAAAATAAAGAAGTTGACAGACCAGTTATTTTTAAAATGGCTTCAGATAAGTTTTAAAATGCAAGCGATGCCCTTCCTGCCAAAGTATGTCCTGTGCTAGTTATTTCAGGAGTACATGTTGCTTGGTTTCTGTTCTTTATAAAGACATTTAATTCGGAAATGTTGCATTTCATTTAATAAAACTAAACTTGGTAAATTTCTGACAGTACTTGGAAAACTTCAAGGGGTAATCTAGATTTAAGAATTATGTAACTTTTTTCAGGGTTCAAATTTACAGAGATTTTGATATGGCTGGTTTTATACAGCATATTAACTTTTCCGTAATTTTAGCTACATAACACGTTCTTGCATCTCTTACCTCAGGACATAATCTTTCCCACATGTACAAGCCTAAAGAAGCCTTTTTTGGCCAAGACAATAGCTATATGTACAATCACACTGAATACTGCAAGTCATGAGAAAGTTGGTGTTTTAAGTTGAGGATTTGGATTTCTTGGTGGGTTTTTTTTGTGCTTCGTTGGTTTTGTTGGTGTGATTTTTTTATTGTTGTTAAGTTGGATTCTTTTTCTTCCCAGAAACCCAGGAGCCTGAATTAATGAAAAAATTCTGATTACAGAAAAAATTTAGGAAATAAAGCCACTGTTGTTGCTGCAGATGATTTCATTATGATTTGATTGGTCAGCTTATGAAGAGATAAAACTTAATTTGTTGATGATATTATTTGAGACAAATAATTTGCCCACATTTTAATGATGGTATTTAATCATTACTTATAACCTGCCTTAGAATAGGTAATTATGAGTCTTTGGAGTTTTGTCTTTTCCCTTTCTTGCCTAAAGTTTTACTGTTGTTTTTAATGATCCAGTGTGTTCCAGGACCTGCCATGTAGAACTGTTCCTTTATTTTTGTATAGCACATTATGTGATGAGGGCCTTGCTCGCATTTATTTTTTGTTTCTTCTTACTGCAAAGACTAAGGAAAAAAAAAAAAAGTGGTTCAGATAAGTAAGTGGACACTTTTAGTTGTCTTAAATGCAAATTTTTTAATGTCATTCTTCTAGTGATATATTACTGTAAAATGTCTAGCACAACTATGGAAGAGAAAAGTGTCCAAGAAAAGAAATTTAAAAGTGGTCTTTTTTGCACATCTGTATTATGAACTCCTTAAAATGTCCTGGGCATTTTTTCCTAGTGCAGTTGTTTTAAGCTTCTGCTTTTAGTAAATCTTCTGTTCAGACTGTTTGCTCCCAAATTACAGTCATTCTAGCACAGGTGAACTAAGTGGGGATGAGGACTAGGAACCTCTCCTTTTACCAAACTACATGTGGCATTTTGGTTGCCTGCAGACATCAAAGGAACAAGGAATGACACTGATGGTTTTAGCAGGCAGTTGGGTACATCTGTCCTGGCTTTGCCCTTCTGATAAGGGATTCTGCTGGGCTGCTGCTGCTCTGAAGAGGCACCCGCTTCTGCTTCTCAGTTTCCTTTCTCTCTAAGTAACTTTGCCAGCACTGTGCATATTCTTCCGTTCACCATTTTTAGTTAAGGAGCTGCAGAGACAATGTTGTGATCTGAAGGATTCATAGCAGTTCAGACTGTTTGGAAATTCTGCTAGTTCTTCACCTGGAGCCACATAATAGCCCTGGGATATTTGGTGCAAACCTAAACAGAAGTCTAGTTTTCTTTCCTTTTTGACATTCAGACTTTCAGTTTTCAAACACTCAGAGCATGATCTGGCCCACTATATAATTATTGCCCAGTTTCAGATGTACAAATGTTAAGTTATTGTCTTTGACTATTTATGCCATGGGTCTGACCCATGTTAAAATACATGCATGTGCTTATGCACAGCTGGCAGTCAGGGCAACTGGCTGAATAAACAGAAAGACATGAATATGACCTCAAGAAAAATCTTTTCTTCCATTCTTTTTTGTTGTGCTTGGGCTAGCACTGTATTTATGTTGCCTTAAAGATAGAAGATAAATCTTGGTGTTTTGGAAAGGTTGACTCAATTAAATGATTGTCCGAGCAGAAATGGAGTACACATGCTACACCAACACAACAGGCAATGCTGTGTGTGGCTGTTGTAATGAAAATGGAAAATCAGAGGTAACTTCTATAATTGCAATGTTGCATTTAATTACTTTCTGTTTGCCATGCTATTTATGAGCCAACAAATATACATAGTCTTAACATTTTAGGTGGTTTTCATTATAAAGTGTTGCTTGAAGTTACTAAAAAAATACGTAAGTATCAAATAATGCTCACATTGTTGCTGCAGAAAACACCAAGCTTAACGTCTAATGTTCTTGCAGTCCACAGTAACACAGACTAAGCTAACTGCCTGTGTTTGGTTTTGTTTGGTGGTTGTTTTGGTGTGTTTTTATTGTTTTTTGGGTTTTTTTTGGGGTTTTGATTTTTTTTCCAAGTAGGTACCAAATTACTTGCTAGTATAAGGATAGCAGATGTTTCTCTTTGCATTTTGTCATAGCAGACAGGACAATGAAGTTCTGTGTTCCAGCAGTATCCTTTTTTACAATGGTTCATTCTGGCTTATTTTTGGATAATGGTTCAGAGCAATCTTGTAGGTCTTATTTCAGTGTGTCTGGATTTGTATGCCACATATGGAAAAAGTAGTGTCGTTCTCTCTTCCAGTAGAGAGCCCTAATTATTTTATTCTGCATAAAGAGCAGAAGCAGTGTCGAGGTAATGAATTATTTGGCATCCTAAACTACTGCCTGCCACTGTCCATTATCTTTCTCTGTAATGACCCTCAGATTCCTCTTGCCTCTGACATACACTTCTTTTTGGGCATCATAGCCACCAAAGCTGGTATATTACGTCCTTTTTCAGGTATTGCTTTCACTTAACCCTTTGTCACACACCAAATCAGTTCTTCAAAGATGATGGAATAACTAGTGACACATTTTTATAGAGAGATGTATATTGAGTTTTCTGCTAAAAATCTTTCTTTAGAAGTGACATATTTATGATTAAATTCTTCCCTTACCTAATCGTTGTGAAACCATGCTTAAATCCTACGGAGCTATAGTTGCCACTGTAGCTCTAGTGGGAAGGAAAATGTTATTTGGAGTCTAACTGGAATTTTTTTTTTTTTTTTTAATCAGCCATTCTGAAAGGTGAGCATTTTCCAGCTTTACTTGTTGAAACTGAACACTGTTGTGGAGATAATAAAACCTCCATTTTTTTTTTTCTTATATTTAATGAACTACATCTGTTCATCAATTAGGAAGTCTGTTATGTTACGCAAAATGTGTTTTCTGGGGACTGTTCTTGAAGCTCCTTCTGCTATAATAGCCAGCGCAAAACTCATGTGTGTGTAGAAAACACTGAATCAGCATGCAAATCTATCATTCTGCTAAAAAATAATGTGGGAGACAAAGTACCTTTTGAAACAGTGCTATTATTCACCAAAGTATAGACTCTTTTTTCAGTACTGTCTCACCTTTCCTATAGTGATTTCTTCTCATTGTGAAGGGAACAATCATGATTTGCTAATTCTTTTCTTGCTTCTTAACTGCACTAATCTTGAATGGAATATAGTCATATGTTTGACTGACCCATCTTCCTCACCCAGTTTGAAAATGCTATATATATTTTATGACTCATTGAATATGCTAAGTCTTGTGTTTTTAAAACTATATTCATAGCTACTGCATTAGACACATGTCTGGATACAAACATTTCACTGCAGATTGAAATGATGCCATCTAATGAGTAAAATTTTTTGAGATAATTTAATCAGAAACTTCCAAATATGGGATGTGTCCAATTTTAAACATGAAATAATAGGCTATGGGAAGAAAGTAAAACAGCATTCATAGAAAACTATAGCCACTATGTTGTTTTTTTTTTTTTTTTTAAACATTCTATCAATCTAGAAATAGCTATACACTGAGAACACTCAAACTGATAGCTGTTCCATGTTTGACTTTTGGAGTTGACTCTAGTGACTTATGACACATTCTTTCACCAAATAAAAAGCTATTGAAAAGTTTGACATGTTTACACTGCTCCCTCCTAAATTATGAATCCAGGCAATTTGTTATTGACTTGTGCATATAGCAGGCAGTCTGAGAACTGCTACAATTGTTTCCACCTCCATGAAACTCCAAGGAAAATAAATTAGTGTGGAGAGATATGAGTGACAAGGGATTATAAATGTTAGAAACTTAATTAAACCACAAAAGCCTCTGCAAGGTTCAGGCTGGTAAACTTATATCTTGCTTTGCTGAACTAAGATAGGAAAAATTATTTTGGTTGCCTAGCAACTACATTGCACAGACTAACTCAGTGGAAAATCTTTGGGTTTGATAAGCAAATTAAAAATGGACATTTCATGTGAAGAGAATAAAAATTCTTCAGAACCTTTTGTCAACTGACAAATTAATTGCATGTTATTGCAGATTAAAATAGCAATGGGTCTAGAAATATTTTGTGGGGAATTGTAGATAGTCAATATTGATTAACGTCTTAGCAAAAATGATGAATTAACTTGCAAATAACAGAGCACTAAGTGCATTCAAAGCACACAGTGTTTATCCGTGGAGGAAAGGCAAAGACTGAGAGCCATGGTGAGAAAAAATGATTATTTTGTAAGATCTTGTTTGTATCTTCTAGTATGTAACTGCATTTTACACACTCATGGCATTTATATTTAGTAGTTTTTCTGCAATTTTGTCTTGAATCGAGAAGGCAGAGGAGTTGAAGCAGTGAAGTTGGGCCTGGGAAGGAAGTTGAGGTGGGGGAAGAGGGTTTAGAAGTTTTTTCCTTTGTTTCCCTACCACATCTATTTTGATTGGCAGCTAATCAAGCTAATTTTCCTCAGGTTGAGTTAATTTTGCCCATGATGATAATTGGTGAGCAATTCCCGTATCTTTATCTTAACCATCAGTGAGCTTATTCATCTTATTTTCTGCCCTGTCCTGTTGAGGAGGAGAGGTAAAAAAGAGAGACTTAAAGTCTGGCAGACATCCAAGATCAATTCACCGTCATACAGGATTAATTTCAAAGTTTCATTAGGTTGCTCTTAGTTGATTATTATTTTCTTTTTTTTTTTTAAATCTTCATGGATTAAGGTTACTCAGACCCTCTGGACACCTCTATTAGTATTTAACTTCTCTCCTTGCAAAGAATATCTTTCAGCACACTTCAACTTTCAGTCATTTACTCCAACATAATCATTTGGAAAGGCAAGCAGGATTCAGGCAAAATATTTTTATTTTTTAAGACAGTTCTATAATGCGTGTATCAATAATTGCTTTAGATTATATACAACAAACCAGGGGCCTTGTGCTTTCTATGCAACCATATTTTAAAATCTCCTTTTTTTCCCCTTTTCAGAGAATAATACTATCTTTGGATGGAAATTTGTTCTTAAATTGGCTTTCCACACTAAACAAAATCAAAACATTCCACATTTTAAGACTCTGGGTTCTTTGTCTCTTCTTTCTATTCTTCCCCCAGATATTCCCTCTCCAAAGGCACAGGCTCAGTACTTTTTTAGACTTACTGGAAAACTAGTTTGAAAACCATACAAGAACAGGCAAACATTAGCTCATGAGAAATATATCTTGGAACTACAGCTCTGTCTTTTCAGGAGAAGCACCTGAGAACTGAAGTTCACTAAACCCAGTACCAAAGCTTGAAGGTATCTAAATTATACTTTCAATTTGTTCAATGAGCAAGGTGATTCTTAAGTTGAAAGCTTATATCAAATCAGGAAATGCTCAGAAAGTTTATCCTTCAGTATTCAAAGGAAGTGGATAATCAGTGGTGGCATGCAGGAACATTTAGACCGTTATAGAATAAAACTGAAGGGTCATGCAAGAAAAGAAGGTACTGAAGTTTAAACAGACTAGAGCAAGGGGAGCTGACTATTTTGATATTGCTCATTCAAGTCTGTGTACTACTGCTGAAGTTAATTGTGACTTACTCTAAAGCACATGATTCACCAAGAAAATATCAGGGAGCTGGGATTATTTAGCCTAGAGAGTAAAAAGGGAGGTGGGCTGCAAAAGGAACATAATAGAAGCCTTCCAGTCCTTATGGGGAGGTTATGAAAAGATGGAGTCAGGCTCTTTAGATATGTGTGTGACAGGGTGACATGGGATAATAGATATAAATTGAAAGAGACAGAAGATCCATTTTAAGGGGTGGGAGGAGTGGGTATGCCATGAAGACAGACAAGGGTTGGAACAGGCTTCCCAGAAATGATGAAGAATTTCTGTGCTGGAAATTTTCAAGACCAGACTTCATAAAGCCCTGAGCAACTTGGTCTGACCTCAGAGCTGACCCTGCTTTAGTTGGACTAGAGACTTCCTGAGGCTTTTCCAGCCTAAATGCCTCCGCAATTCATTATTGATTCTATATTTACTCTTGCCTGGTTAAATAATAATAGATTTATTTTTTAAAAAAAAGTAAGTTTCATATGATTTCTGATAAATTTTACTTATGGGAATTAGTTCTGTGGTTGATATACTACCAGGGCTGAGGAGCTGCACAAATGTACAGTTCTCCTTAAAAAGTACTACAATATAGTTTTGCTGACCTAGGCATTCACTTAGTCATCCCATTTAGCTGCAGCCAAAGTCAACCAGCATCTTGTACTGTGCTGATTTTCTATAAGCTTCCTTTCATGAAGGTTGTGTGAATGACTGACTGTTTTGGAGTCAGTTCTCAAACAGAAAGTTCAGAGTTTATAGTGAAGTATTACATAATAGTTCTGAGCAGGATAATAAAAAATCCATTCAGATCAGAACAGGTGACTTTTTTTTTCTCAGATCAGCCAGCAAGTGTCACCAGCTAGTGGTAAGCAGTCTCACATTCCAACTCTCTCTGAATTGCTTCAAACAATTTTGGTGTGTCTGATAAAATACTCTAGAAAGAAATTTGTGTTGACATTGAAACCAGACAGTCACGCTGAAGGTTCAGTGGACATCAGATGTCTGATTATTTAGCCTAAAGCTGCATGCTCCTTTTTTATTTGTGAATTTGTTTGTCATGTAACGTCAGTTCTTATTCATTTTTAGTCATGATTTGCCAAGTTTTGTAGCTTTTGGGTTTTTATGTCTAACTATGCTAAGTAAGTATAATTAGAAATTCTGAATGTGGGAGAATGTAACTTTCATCATACCTTATATTGCATATCCACAGCACTCTTCACCCTGCAACTTACACAAACTGGAGTGAAGCAGCAGATTGATTCATGATTACAGTTTCCCATACAACAAAATCTTGAGAAGGCAGGGATTAGATAGACATTGGTTGGTTGTGACTTAATAGTTATTTTCTGTTTGTGCTCTACCTTTCTTAGCAAGTTTTCTACTCAACAGAGTAACTATGTTCCAGTAAAACACGACTTTTGAAATTAAAGGTCTTTTCTGCTCTTTGTGCCTTAGGAGAGAAATAGTTATAAAAAATACCTAGAAAGATTCACTACAAAGATTTTTTTTTTTTTCACTCAGTTGTCCAGGCTTCTGAAACATAGGACAGTGTAATGAATTCTTGTTTTTCAAAGGTTTTCTTTTAGTATGGAATGTTTGTTAAAAAGTACTAAGACATATTAGTACTTATTCTTTCCTGTACGTATATTGTCCCTCTCTGAAATGAAACTGGGGTTAAACATTGTATTTATAGATTAATTATGTTAACCTGTTGTCTTTCCATCTTAATCTCTTGTGTTTAAGAGAATGTTGGAAAATGGAACAGTAGAGTAAGAATGAATTTTTTCATATTACAGATGGAACGAAAGACACAAGCATGTTTCCTCCCTATTCCTTTATTCAGTTTGCATACATTTAACTGTAGTACAGTTATAGAACCTCAGTAACTTCAGTGAAATACTCTTAGTAGTACATTTAGTCATATATATTTAATAATTTAAGTTCTTTGCATTTTCAAATCTTTATTTGTTTTTACCTTGGATTTCAATACAAGGTGTCTTTTAGGATGGTGAGGGAAAAAGCACAAGATCTTCCTTCTTGTGCCCAACTCATATTGCAAGACACATTCTAGCAAAAGTATTTTACTGATGCATTGTTCTTTGAGCTGTTGACAGCTTAAACTACATTGGAAGTATGTAGTTGGATATGTGGAAATTCAAAAACTTTCTTTTTGAAAAGGTGTGTGCATGTCAAAGATCAGTCATACGGGCTTCTTCTAGATGCATGCTTTGAGAAGTTTTAGTATTTGTTTTCCTTTCTCTTGGAAACTCTTGCTTTGCCTGCAAAACGTTTTGGTTTACACCCTTTAATTACAAGACTTCTGTTTATCTTAATAATTAAAGTTAAATCAGAATGGAGTAAATTTAGTTCATTAAAACAAAACAAAAAAAAAGTGTCCATCCATAGTCTATTTATCACTGTAATTTTTAGTTCTTAGTTTTCACGTTTGATCTTTTAAAAAATCTATTATTGGGCTTCATATCTGCTAGGTAGTAAAGATAAGAGTGGCGATGAGCACAGCTCTTGACTTCCTCACTGCATTTGGAAAACATTTTGGAAACATTTTTATTGGTTATCTGGCTTCATTCATTTGCATTTGGAATGTCAAAAGCAGGTTGTTTTGAAATCAGCTTGTGTTAACCGATTTTAATTTTTTCTGCGTGACAGCTAGACTTCTGAAGGTTCAGAACGTTCCCAAGCAAGAGTAGATGGTACAGGAATACAGTAGCTGATATCTCTGTGCAATTACAAACGTTTGTCATGTTGCAGAGCTGCAAGTAGAGATGTATGGAGAGAAGTGTCCTAAAAAACTATTTTCTTGAATTCTTGTAGAGTGAATTT
>JAWWEU010000081.1:76343778-76366218 GCA_035583155.1 Acropternis orthonyx | reverse complement strand
GACTGTGTTCAGTCACTGATCACAGGAGCTGCCACTTGCAGCCTCCCCCACTGCTGACACCTTAGCATTTACACTGAGCTGTCAAATACGCATCAAAAAGAACAAGTGTTATTATTTTATTAAAGTTTGCCATTCTTCTGTCAAATAGTTTGAGCCCAGATTCAGTGGACTCCCATCCAGTAAGGTCAGTATAAGGACTTCTATGTGTCACTAAGGAATTTTAAGTGCAGATACTCTCTCATGTTTAGCAGACATGACAGGCAAAGGACATCTTCAGCACTGTTTCAGGTGCACGCTTCATTTCCCTCTGATACTGAATATCTAGTGTGTGATACAGTCTGGGGTTTTTGCCACATTATTTCCAAATACTTAAGACTATTTAATATGTTTATATATTTATTCTTAACACAGAACAGACTGATGGAAATGTCAGAAAAAAATGCAGTATTTAATAAGGATACCTTCTTGATCTGTGTAATACACTTGTTACCTGTAATAACAGATGTGCAACAGATATTTTTGTGAAAATAATAGTTTTTCAGTCTGAACTGAATTTGGTAGAAGTTTGGTAATTAAAAAGGACACAGGAATTGATAGAACAGAATTTTTCCTTTTCTGAAACATAGATGTCATTTTTATCTATGATTGTTAAAACAGTATCAGGAAAACTAAATAAAATTTCAAAGCTTTAATGGTATTTAATTGACTTCTAAGGAGTTTATAATAATTTTTGACACAATATGCAACACGTACATTGTTTTAATCTTCAATAGTGATGTATTTTAACTGATGAATTAGGGCATTACAATATGAGTATCATAAAGAGATATCTATCCTAGTGAAATATAGTAATGAATAAAGAGTCTTAAAACATGCTCTGTTAAAACTGCTCCTTTTTCTCCTATAGAAAATTACTTTTTTAAAGTATTTTAGTTATTTTATATCTTAACAGCAGTGTATATTTTTTTTATTATATTGAGTATTTCAATATTGACACTAAAATGTGTTAAAAATGCCAAACCACAATTATTAGTTCTCTGAATTTCTTATCTTTTGTGATTCACCATAGCACTAATTTCCTGTACAACTTGTTGATATACTTCAGTATCAAGAATTCTAGTAGTTTAACTTTGCTATCAGTAATTTTGTGGTCCATGGTTATGCTTGCATACAATTTTGTTCCTGAGCAAGATGAGGTATTATTCCAAAACAGGTGTAATCATACTCTCTTGTGAAACCACAAGTATATTTTCTAATTTTTTTCCTCTTATTTATATAGGAATTTTTCTAATAAGCAGTAGCATTTTCAGAGGTAGTATTTTTATTTGTTTTATTGTGGTGCTATGAGATACTTTATGATAATGATAAAAGTGGTTTACTTTGTAGTGACAACAGAGCTAAAATATTAAGGTGAACTTCAAGAAATAGTAATTAAAACATGAATACTTCTAAAAATAGTTTTTCTTTTGGGGGAAAAAATATTGGTGTTCTTAGCCATTAGAATAAAAGACATAAGAGACAGAATGGCTTAAGAATATTGGTTTGGTTGGACACATTAAAAAATTCAAGATGTGTAAATTGGTAAAAATGGTTTGCATAGCATCCAATTTTGAAAGTATATTTTCCTCAGCATAAGACAGAGCATGTGGTAAGATAAGGAAAGTTTCCTCACATGTTCTGAAGAACAAAACTATGCAACATTCTAAAGAGTTGATAGTTCCCAGGCTCTTAAAAAATAATGATGAAAACTATAGATATTAGTACAGCATTATTACTGATACAGAATAAACAAACAACCAAAGTAAAATATTGCTCTGTAAATACTCCAAAGTGGATAATAAAATCATTCATTGTTTTATCTATTTTCTCTGTCTTGACCTTGGGTTAATATATTCTTGGTGCAAAGAATAAAGAATTGAAATCTGAATTAATTTTAAAATTTCCATATATATTAAATGGCTTTAGATAGGCAAGAAAACCTGTTTGAGCAGTATCACCTGTACTAAGGGAGCAAAGGTTTTTTCTCAGAATAAAAATATATTTTTGAGGCATTCTCTCTTCAGAATTTTGGCCAAAAGTTTTTTTTAACCCTAAGACTGCTTCATACAGTCTCTTGACTGCATTTTACATGAGATTTTCCCATCTGAATCACCTGAGATAAAAGGAAAATGAGAAAAATTCTTCTGTAATTTTAAAAAGAAAGAAAATACACCAAAATTCAGAAATTGTATTGAATTTTACTGAGACAGAGTTTTCTATGTGTTGAAGGGAAAACCAGCTTAGCTATGAGGAAAGATTTAGTGAGGAGTCCTTACAGAAAACTCATGAGGAACATGGACAGGATGAATTGGAAATGGAGGGGCTTAAGCTGGAACATGAAGGGCAATGAGGAACAGTGTCCTTGGAGAAAAACTAGGAAGAAATCCATGCTTATAAAAGAACACAACAACTGTGCTTCTGATTAACATTGAGGTTTCCATATCTCACTATTATTTCTTATCAAACAGCAAATAGGGACTCACTGCTAAGGTTTCTCATTTCTCTGAAGTTCTTTTCCAAACAGAAGATAAGAAAACACTGCTATGAACTCTCCTGCTCACTCAAGTGGTGCATTTGCTTTAGAGTTTGTAGTTCTTGTTGTACTCTGGTGAATTGCAATGATTTACAACCTGATTGAATGCTGTTTGAATTTACTTCTGAGATTGTAGGTCAAGCATTCTAAAGTTGCTAAAATTCAAAGTGTTAAGTTGCTTATGTTGTCTTGATTTATTGTCCATATGCATAGGCTCTGTGATTGTTTTATTATATCGTAGTGTATGTCCTTTAGGACACAAATAGACTCTGTAGCCTCTCTGGGGAAGGCTTGATCACAGAGCCTCACTTTTTCAGCAATCAGAAAACATGCAGGAAAAGAAACATGACTCAGTGGTTAAGCCACTCAGAATGTGTGTGCCAAAGACTGTGTGAATTCAAGACAAGTAGTTTACAGGTGGTTCCTGGTGAGGTGCTTGGTTCTGGATGCAAACAGGAGGTACTGAGTCACAGTTGCTGCAACTGAGATCAGTGAGGACTGTGCTTTGAACCTGAAGTACTGCAATAATCTAACTATTCTGAAGAAGAATAATCTGTTTTGTATGGGCACACTGTGTAAGCAGGTTTTTGAATCCTGTTTAGGGTCTATATTCTATTGAAAATAGGGAACAGATTTTCATAAGCCTGAGTATTTTTTAAAGCAATAATTATTTGACTCTTCAGTTATCTCTATTGCACACAAAATAAACCAGAACAGTTTTAACAAGGCAGAATAGACATACTTTTATAGCATAAATCTACAAAATTCACAGTAATTAGACAGTGGACGCAAGGTTATCAAATTAATACTTGACTCAAAATGTACTAATAAAAATTGTTTTCTTAAAAGAGATGTCATAATTTTTGAGCATAAAGTTAGAAGCCTTCTCAGTCTCTTCAGTAAGAGCAGAAGACCAATGACATTGAATGGGCACTCTCTTTAAACTTCAAACAGAATGTTATTGTGCTACATCCTAGAATTCCTTAATTTTCTTCACTGAAAACATTCCTGTTTCTGTTATGTAGATGTTCTAAGGAGAGATTATGTCTTGCATGAGGCTGTCTATGGATTCTTTCAGCGTGACTTCAGATCTAAAGCTCAAATTACAACCTCGGTTGTTAATCTCATCAAATAGATTTTTCCTTCTGTAATTTATGCCTCCTTACCATCTCTGCTCACAACGAACAGTCTTTCTGCTACAGGCTTAGCATAATGGTGAGGTTTGAATTAGAGGTAAAGTGAAAGTATGATTTCAAAAATAGCAGTGATCCCTGTCATGCCCATTCAGTTTTTGCCATTATCCTGTTCTGTGGAAAAACAAGTAGTTTTTTTCCAGAGTTATCAATCCAACCTTTATCCTATGTATTAAATATGCTTAGGTGAGATCTTGAATCCACTTCTGTAGCTGTTCTAATGCCCACAGGCTACTCTATCTAGCTTAACTATAGATCCTAAGACATCTATTTTATGTGAAACAGTTGTTCCAGACTCTACTAAAGGCTAAATTTAACAATCTTTTTTTTTTTTTTTTAAATCACATGTATAATCTGTCATTCATTTGCAATAGTCATCTCTAGAATGAAAGAAAGGACATATGTGTACTAGAGATGCAGACATCTAAAACTGACTCAGTTTTCAAAAATCTATAAACAAATGTATTCATTTCAAAGACTGTGTTCTAAGCAACACATTTTAAAAGGGATATGTTTTAGAGTACTGTGGAACTGCTTTCTCAAAACTGCAAGGGATTTGTGCACATGAAGGCTAAGATACTTGGAAAGTGGAAAATTGAAAAGTAAGGCAGCATGGAGGCTTCAGGCTTTCTACAATCACAAGCAACAAATTCTCAGAAAACACATCAAGCAAAACCTAGCAGCAAGTGTGTGAAAATGATGAGCATACTTTCATTTTTGTAACTCATGAATATTTGTTTAGTGGATTTCAGAAGATATGCAGAAGATTAAAAAAAGAGAAAAATAACACAAATTCATGGTTTAACTCATGTTGGTAGCAATGTTTAGATACTCAGTTTGATTTTTTTATTATTTAAAATTTCTTCTAGTTTGTGGGCTTGATATTTTGAAACATTTAGAGAGACGTTACTTTGGCTGTAGTCGTAATGTAAAATAGCCTAATAAACATTATTTATGTTATTGAAACATTTTACGTGATTTCTACTCCAAGATAAAAGTTCTGACAAAACTAAAAGTCATGATGGAGAAGTCTAGAGTTTTAAAGAATTACTCAGTTTTACTAGATGTGGAGATGTTAGGGAAAAGTAGAGGAAAGTAAGAAGGTTAAATATGAGACTTATGTTTTAGTTTCCTGTAGTTTTTCTATTTTAAGATGATAGTATTATGCAACCAAGAAGGAATTTCTTGAAGACTGATTCTCTCTCTTCAAGGAAAGAAAAGAAATATTTCTTTTCATGTCTAGATCTTCTGATGCAGAGGTATTGCCAATTGTTAAACAATTTAAAAGCTATTAAGCTCCTACAAAGTTAAGTATGAGTACCATCTGAATAGCAGCTTCAGAAGACTGTACTCTCAAGGTCAAGCAGCCCCATGAAGGTAGTAGTTGCCATTCCCCTTGCTTGTAGTCACACTGTAACCTTTTTAAACTTGTTTTAGAATAGGCTGGTATACTAAGGCTAATTAATGCATAAAACCGATCTTATTACTGTATCAGAAGACAGGAAGCCAGCTGTAAAGTTGTGGTGAAGCTTATCATAGTGGTGATAAATATCATTATTATCTATTATGTATAGTGAAATACTACAAAAGAGAAATGAAAATTAAATGTTTATAAGAATGGCTCTGCACTAAGTCTTTGCATATTTTAATTGATTTTTCTACTTGTTAACCTATGCAATAGCGGTTTTGCACTCTAGGCATTTTAAGTGGGGGAATATTTCAGTCAGCCTTATCTTAGACACAGTTTTACAAAACATCCCTTCACACTTGGCCACATGTGCAATCTTATCTGATGATGTTGTTTGCACCATACTTGTAGCCCAGAGGGCCAGACTCTGTTGTTCTGTGGAGGTGTCAGAGCAGGTTGTGCAAGAAGCCACTGGATTGCCTTGCGTAGAAAATTTCTTGCCAGCTAGAACTGGCAGCCGTGTGCAGCCCTTTGTATGACCAGAGCATGGCTGCATGCCAGTAGTTTTCAGAGGATGTTTGTTTCTCTGTTTGAACCTATACTTTTGTAATATTGTAATGAGACTTTCAGAAAATGTTTTTGGGACAAAAATGCAATGTATCACAGGTTTCCTCACAGTAATATCCAGCCACAGTCAAGAGCATACTTCATCATGACGCTTTAGAATGGCTTGAGATCAGAATAAACTTTTCCTCTGAGTGTGAAAATCATTGGTGTTTTTCATTTCAGAAAGCCATTTTTTTGACTTCTATATCATCCAGGGCTCCTGTGGGAAAATACCCAAAGTTTTGCCTTAGTGTCATGTCCAGGGCTACAACTGAGACATAGCACTCCACCAGTCACAACTTTTGTTCAGAATACCTTCAACTTGTTTCAGGAAGCCTGTCCTTGGTCCTGACCTTGGCCATTTCCCTGCATGTTCCACCTTTTGCTGTGAGTTTACTACATTCTCTATAAGCAATCACACCTTTAACTCACAAATTTGTAGTGTTAAAGCCACACGTAAATAGCAATTTTCTTTTCAGTGAAACATTAGTTATTCCTTTTTTTTTTCTTTTCCTCCTCCACCCTCCCTGTCAAAGATATAAAAACTAGATTGAATCTTAGTACTTCTGCTTAAAACTCATTAAGTTTTAATTTTCTCCTTCCAGCAGCTTTCATCCAATAAGGAAAATACTCATTACATTCAATCTCATCTTGCTGTGGTTAGCCCTTTAGAGAATCATTGGTAGATTTTTTTTTCCTAACAGTACATTGGATGCTATTTTGGTAAAGATTACTGCCTGATGCCTTTCTTCTTAAGTGGTGTGTTTGATTTTTCTATTATATTTTCTTGTTGTGGGTCTTAGTAGACTTCTTTTTGCTATATTTCATGATCTGGTCAGGAGATATGCTCAGAAGCCACACTAATTTTGAATGTAGCTTATATACAGAAATCACAACTTCAGTCAGCTTTCTAGCAGGTGCATACAGTGATGCAAGTGTTTCTTCCAGTCTCCTTGAAACACACATACTTACATTCCTTACAGGTCAGGCATTTATGTGCTTCTTGTGAGGACTGAAGGCTCAGGCCAAGCAATAATAGAGCTGAAATGTCAAGGTAGCTACAGTTTGGAGAACATAAGCATGAAGTGGAAAGGAAGTTTCTCATAGCAGATCAGAAAAACTTAGTGCCCAAAGAAATATTTACTGCACAGGTCAACAGGCTATATGTTGCATCTTCAGTTTTATTCTGTTGGCAGTTAGTTTGGCAGTAGGTTGAAGCATGTTAAGATTTAGGCTCTGCTTAAATTACTGCATAAACTAGTTAAGCAAGGACACTGAATATTGCCTTCTTCCCAGGATGAAATGAAGACTGAGGTCTGGGCAGAGTTCAGTTGCCTCACATCATTCTGCTCTAGGAACCTGCATGACTGTTGGGTCTCTTGACCACAGAACAAGTCTGTAGATACTTTCTTCCTCCATCTCTAGATCCTCTTCATCACCTTTTGTTACAGTCAGAGCGAACACAAGAAACAGACTGAGTCAACAGCTGTCAACTAAGCACCATACAGCTGCTCACTCACTCCCCCACAAAAGGGATGGGGGAAAGAACAAGAAGAGTAAAAGTGAGAAAAATCATGGGTTGAGATAAAAGTTTAAAAGGAAAAGGAAAACACAGTGCAAGCAGAGAAAAAGAAGGAATTCCTTATCTGCTTCCCATTGACAAGTAGGTCTGTAGCCATCCCCAGGAAAGCAGGGCTTTGTCCCAGTGACTTGGGAAGACAAACACTGTCATGCTGAACAAACCCCACTTCTTGCTTCTTCCCCCCTCTTTATATGCTGAGCATGATGCCATATGGTATGAAATATCCTTTTGTTCAGTTGGGATCACGTGTCCCAGCTGTGTCTCCTCCCAGCCTCCCATGCATCCCCAGCCTCCTCACCAGCAGTGCAGTATGAGAGGCAGAAAAGGCTTTGGCTCTGTGTAAACACTGCTCAGCAATATTGAAGACATCTCTATATTATCAATGCCGTTTCCAGCACAAACACAAATTAGTTCCATACTAGTCACTGTGAGGATTAACTCATTTTAACCAGCCAAAACCAGAACACTGAGGCAACGGAGCCTGAGTCCTTGCAGGTCTGTGAACAGAAGCTCCTAATGCTCTAGAGCTGGGACTCAAGGTGAGAAGATAAGCAAGGAACGATTGTGAGGAAGTAATTTTCTCTTTAGTTGAATTCAGGGCTCTTCAGCTGTGTTGTAGACCTTCTTCTCATGTCTGATACTCTCCTCTTTCTGCAGAGTAAGAATTTGTTTTTGACTTTGGAAAAATAAACTTGATTGCAGCTATTGCAGCTTAAAAAGATTTTTTGCTCCTCACAGGTGTGCTTTCATAGAACTGTGTGATCTGATATTTGATGGATAGACTGGATTCAAACAAGACCAACTCATTAGAAGGCTGGACATTTTCATTTTTAGGGAGCAATTCAGAAGTATTGTCACCACATCTTGATTTAAGCATGTAGTTTGCCACATGTGCCATCACTAGGGCTCTACAGCAAAGCAAGAGATTGTATAAAAATAAATATTAGTTGCTGCAGAGTGGTCCTGATAGAAAAGGAGTTAAAAGCATTCATTCTTAAGTGTTTAGAAAAGAATTGCATAAAGAGACTTGGTAAAGCCTGGAGATGTTTGTGATGGAGATCTTATATATAGCATCTGCTGAATAGAGCACAAAAAATGAATATATGCCCCAACTGACATCTCTAGGAAATAATTTACATGAATGAAACCAATTAATCCAAGAGGTTCATATGAAAAGCTATTGGTATACCATTATAAGCAGAAATTTAATTTCCTCAATATGTTTTTTTCACTTTTTTGACAAACTTTGAAGCAGTTTTTCAGACTTGAAAGGCCAGATTTTTTATTTTGTGTCTATTTGTACACTGCATCATTCTAAAGAACCTCTCACAGACTGGCAGTTTCTACTTAAATTTTAAAGCTTTTCTCCCCTTCACCTTGAAGAATTTTCTGAACATTGAAAACCATGGCCTGTTTATTTTTGCTTGGCAAATTAAATTTTTATTTGGAGAGTCTACTTCTGCTGAAGAAACAAACTGCCTTGTCTGAGTTATTTCTTCGAAAAAACAGTCCGTGCACTCCATTGGTTCTTCAGAATTTCAGTGAGTCTTTTGCAGCTCTAGAAGAATAAATAAAACTCATGTCTGCACATTCTTTTCCGCTGGATCTGTGTCCTGAACCCTCTCATATTTTTTTATGCTGAGGAAGACCACAATGCAGATGGCACTGTTCCTCTTTTCAATATAGCACCACTGCGTCCCTCTCTTTGAGCATTCCAAGTGCTGAAGGCAGTCCAGTAGTAGGTCTTTGTCTTTACATCTGAGGGGAGTTTGCTCTCAGAATATGAAAGAAACTCAAGTAGAGTATCTGGTATAAAAAACATCTTCCTTTTAGATCCTCACTCAGCATTTAGTTCACTTGTAAAGGACATGCAATGAATAATGTAAAATCTAGCTAAGCATATTTTGCTATTTTTCTGTTTTAGGCTCTGCACAAGACCTAAATTTGAACTTGATCTAAATCAGAATGGCAAAAACCAGAAGCGCATTAATTTTGCTCATGCTCTCAAAGACCCTTTCCTGAGGTCATCAGGTCACGTCTTAAGTTCCCACTCACCAGATTTCTCAGATGGTTGCATTGTACAGACTCCTCCAGAAGAAATATCTGGCTATCTTCAACAATTGTTGGGCAAGCTTATTTCAAAACTAATGAGGAGCCTGGCTTCTTAAAAGATCCTAAGAGCCACTTTCTGAGTTCAGGCCTTATGGTATATCACAACCTGTTTGTCCAACCACTTAACAGAAATGATCTTCTGTGCAGTTTTTAGAGGGAGAGGCTGACATGCAGTCAGTTCTCCTGTAAAGGCTCTTAGCTATTAAACATTTCTTATTCCATGTTACTATTAATTTCCCTAAAAGATTTATAGTTTTACAGAATTGAAGGTTGTATTTTGTCTGCATGACTGTATTCTTTCAAGATGTCGTCCTAAAGTTATGAGAGCTGTCACAGGTTATTAATAATTATTCTGCTATGAGAAAAATTGGAATACACCAAAGACTATTTTTTTTATCATTTTTGTATTTCTAAATCTAAACATCACTAAATCAAAATCTATCTTTCCATGTATAGTTGAATTCACCTCACTTAATTTGGAAAACAGACCCCCCAAAAAAGGAATATTTTTTAAAAATACACAAACAAGAGTAAATTTCATGTGCAATTATAGAAAAATTCTGATCGTGAACACAGATACAGCATAAGAAAAAATATTAACATTACACATCCTGACTATTTTGACAGAATTAGAACAGGTTAGTTAAAGTTCATCAATCTCTTTCTGCCTGTCATTTCCTCCCTCCCTATAAAGTGATTAAGCCCTAAGCCATTTTTAATTCAAACCAAAGTGAATGTTTATTCATTTTGGATTTATTAATTTTGTGTGATATTACCCTTTCAACAGAGAAGTGAATGATCATGACATAGTTTAGTTTAGTTTATTGATGTTCCAAAAATTGTGATAGCTGTGGTGCTGGCTCCCTGTCTTGTTCCAAATTTCAGCAAACTTCTAATTTTTTGCTCTGAGTTAATTTAGCAGCTTCTTGCTATGTACCAAGAATAACATTTTACACAGCAGGTAAGTAACACAGGCACCAATTTAGTCAAGCTCAGTTTGATATTCAAAATTTCACTGGGAAACTGTATAGGATTGAAGTTCTACTTGTCTTCCAACAAAGAGTGAAGTTAGTCACAGCACTAGTGTTATTTGAGATATGGATGGATATCATGTCAAGGAAGATCATAGATTTTTGGCATTTCAACATCTTTCAAACATCATGCTGTTGTTTTGAAAGTCCTTAAGAAGACAAGTTTTTTTCCATTGTGAAACGCACCTGCTAACTTTTGATTTTTTTTTATACTATTAACATATTTCTTGTGTTCTAATGTATGTCTGACTCTTTTTAGCAGGAATTAAGAAATCATACCAGAAATTGTATTTGTTTGTGAACTTTCTCAGTTTATATAGTTCTGTATATATATGTATGTGTATTACTCTCGTGGATCATCACAGCTAGAGTGCAACAGTGCAGTAAGTAATGCACAGTTTTCCATAAAATCCGGAAGACAGAATGACTGCAATAAGAACCTCACTTTGTTGGTACATCTTTACCATAACAAGACATAACTAACAAATATTATATATTTTGTATTATATTATCAATATAGAATATTTTTATGATAAGTGTTGGACACATCAACAAAGGGTGTTGTACCAGCATTTGTTATCAGCACACTTTTACAAAGTGTGCTCATGCTGACATATAACACCAGGCCCTGAAAGTGTTGCTCATAGATGTTTATTTGTTCTGGAAATGTCCTTTGTATGATGTGGAAACATCATTTTTGGTGATTTATTTCTGTTTTAGGAGGTGACTTAACTTTCCATTAATCTCCTAGCTTTCAGGTTGGAAGGCATAAGTAATAAGTAGTGTCACAAATGGATCTCCTTCCCAGTATGGTATGAGAGAGCTTATTCAGACAAATAAACTAGATAAGCAGGTCAGCCTCTGATAATTGAAGAGACTGACTTAAAGGTCTAAAAGTAACATGGAATTATAGTCATGAACTATTTTGTGTTTGAATGAAGTTGGTTTTATAACTGTATATTTTTTGCACAGGACTATAGTGAATCTTCAAAGTGTGGATGTACTTTTTAAATTCTTTTTATTTTATGGAGTTCCAAGATAAAAGGAAACTGCGCAAAATTAGTTCTGTAGAGAAAGATGTTCTAATTTCAGCTTCTCCATTATTCTCTTTTTTAAGTTTAAGAGTAAAAAGATCCAAGTCCTCAGATACTGAGTTCTTATTTTTAGTTGAAACTTTCCTGATTTTGTTGATAAACCGTAAATACCATTCCAGCTGGGACATTCTGAGTCTCATGGTATGAGGAAGAGAGGGCAAGTACTGTTATTTTACAGTTCCTCAGACATGTAGGACTCATAAAAATGAGAAGCACATTTCTCTCATCTTGGTTATTTCAATTGGCATGAAAGTAGAAAATATCAAAGACTCATAGAATATGTTGAGTTGAAAGGGACCCATCAAGATAATCGAGTTCAACTCCTGGCCCTGCGCAGGACTCCCTAAGAATCACATATTACAGCATTGTCCAAATGCTTCCCGAACTCAGACAGACTTGGTGGTGTGACCACTTCCCTGGGGAGCCTGTTCCAGTGCTAGAAGTAAAGCAGAACTGGCTTTTTAGGGGGATCAGAGTAATTAGGTGTCGTCCTAGTTTTACGCGTAAAATTTGAATGTAAGCCTACGACACATGTACTTATCCTAACATAACACTTTTGCAAGCCTTAGATTTAGAAGTTAAAGCCAAGATTAGTAAAGACTGTTGGATTCCTCATTCCTCTCAGATGCTTACTCCTTCCTGCATCCGTATATCTGATGAAGACAAATGTGGGCTCACTCTGTCTGTACTATAAGCTATTTTGCAGAGTAACTGTGTTAGCATAACAGAGAGCCCAACCAAATCTATTCTACCTATTCAGCTTTCGGTTCACTTCAGAGCTGTTTTACATTTAGTTAAATGTGGGCAAAGGGAGCCTGCACCTTTCTCTAACATAATGATCATGTGTCCTGAAGCAAGCACTCAACAGCCTCTGAGAAGTGGTTCCTCAATTACAGTGTGTGAACCATTAACACGGAGGTTACTTCAAAGTCAGTGCATGTTTTATGAGCAATAGAAATCCTGCTGCCAAAGTGCCTAGCCCAGCGCTAGATGGAATTGCTGCTGTTGCTGCTAGTACAGGCATCCTTACCTCAGAGTGTGGGAATCTTCTCAGCACTCGTTTTGAGCTGCATATGGTACCTTTCTTCTGAAGACACACTGTGAGCACAATTATGTTTGTTCATGTAACTTAAGGTGTTGAAATAGACATCTAAGACTTTATGTCAGTTCATTTGGTGACAGGTTTTGTGATTTGTTGTTCTTTTGAAGCAGATGCCCAGAAGAGGACAAATATAATGATATAAAACTGATGTAAAATTATGTGTTAGGGTGCCTTAAGTTGCACTATTGCAGTTTAGAGCTGATAAATGTTTGATTTGGCACAGAACCATGTCAATCACAGTAGAAGTTTTAGGAAAGAAAATTGAAAAGAACACTTAAAAAATGCCCCCCCCCTTTTTTTTTTTTAACTCTCCTAACAACCATTTTAGTAACTATTAAAAGTAAGAAAAGCAGAACATATAGTGATGAGAGAGAGGGTAATCACTTTAAACCTGAAAGAGAGTAGATTTAGATTTTCTATAAGGAGGAAATCCTTCACTATGGTGGTTTTGGGGCACTGGAGCAGATTGCTTGGAGGAGTTGTGGATACTCCATCACTAGAAGTGTTCAAGGGCAAGATGATGGAGCTCTGACCAATCTGGTTCAGTGGAAGGTAGATTGAAACTAGATGATTTTTGAGGTCCCTTCTAATCCAAACTATTCCATAATCAATGTTAAACTAAAATGAAACTACTTTGCATACACCATGAGACAGTATGAATTAAAAATTATTCTTAATCATTAATTCTATAATTTGGCTTAAACACAGCTTGAGATTGTTTTTTATATAAATTAAACATGCTTCTTCTCTCTTTACCTCATTATCATGGCTTTTCAAGTGAACTATGAACTGAATGTAGGGCAAAAACTTGCAAGGTAAGTTGAGTCTGAAAAACCAAGTTACTGAGAATTAGGCTTACAGAACAAGTTGTTTTGTGTGGCTTGATATACCTGTTAACTTCACTGTCAATTTCTGTCCTATTGGTTTGTTCGTCAGGCTAACTGCCTATTATTGCACTCTAAATGCAATTTATTCCATTCCAGTTACTTATTCAATAGTGAAGCAGTTACACATTTGGATTCTATTACACAAGTTGGTCACAAATTCCAAAATGCTTCAACTACACTTACTGCTCTACAGATAGGGAAGGGGTTGTCCACCTCTACTTGGCTCTGCTGAGGTCACACTTTGAATTCTGTGTTCAGTTTTGTGTCCTTCACTGCGAGAAAGACATTGAGGTGCTGAAGCATGTCCAGAGAAGAGCAGTGAAGCTGGTGAAGGGTCTGAAGCACAAGTGTTATGAGGAGTAGCTGAAGGAACTGGGATTGTTTAGCCTGGAGAGAAGGAGTCTCTGCAGGGACCTACTTGTTCTCTACAACTACCTAGTTAGGTGGGAGGTTGTGTCTTCTACCAAGCAACAGGTGATATGAGGGGAGAAAATGGCCTAAATTGGCACCAGAGGAAGCTTGGACCAGATAGTTTAATTTTCACCAAAAGCATTGAAACAGGATGCTTGGGAAAATAATTGTGTCACCATCCCTGAATGTATTTAAAATATGTAGATATCTGACACTCGGGGACATGGTTTAGTGGTGGATTTGGCAGTACTGGGTTGGACTTGATCTTAAAGGCCTGTTCCAACCTTCTATGATTCTAACAGCATTCTAAAAAGTTTCTGCTCATTTATTTTCACTGAAGGGTCACCTGTAAAACAGGCAATATGGAAAAAATAAATGTTCTCAGCATATATAAAGTGGATTCATATATTCATTTTATACATGGCAAATGCTATACCTATGCACTCAGATAAATGCCATAATACCTTACAGTTGCTATGGTGACTAGAGAGCAACTGAGGTTTACTTCTTCTATATTTAGAAACAATATCTAAAATGTCTCAACCAATTAATACTGCTGATAAAATTTTACCCAGAAAGGAACCATCAATTGTGCCATAAGTGACTCTAATTCATCATCCTGAGGCATGTCTGTACAGGGTCATATCTGAGTAAACCTACAGACCTGGCTGACAAGTGTAAGCTGCATAGCCCATGGCCATGACAGAGCACATGTATGCAGGTGTATTTCCAGGCAAACTTGGGCTTCTGGATTAAGGCCAGCTTGGTAAGTCTGTGTAACACACCAACTAATTATGCTAATTTTTTCCTGCACCTGCCCAGACAAAATGTTTCAGAGTTTCAGCTGGACTTCTAAATTATGAAATGGTTGGTCCCCTACATTATTAAGACATTACAGATGTACCAAATGCAGTCTTCATTCAGCACTGTTTGCTACAGACACAACCACAGAGCACATCGTGCAAGGGTTACAGGTCTGTTTAGCTGTGGCAATGTCAGAAACCCCCTGAAAATGGTGAAAAATCATGGCAGGTAAGGTGTCACAGTTTGACCTCTGATTAATGCTAGTTTATCTGAAGCTTAGTAGGGAAAGGCTGCATGCTAGGTGCATTTTATTCCTCACAAACAAAATGAAGAAAATATAAATATTAATTAGAATTCTGATTATAAATCAGGTGTTAAATGGAAATCAGTTTATGTGAGGCTGAAAGGCAGCACTAGTTGAAAAGCTCTCCTGTACTCTCTAGAAAGCTGGTTGTTCGCTTTTTCAAAAGCTATTATGTTGAATATGTTGTTAAGTATTTTGGGTACTGGGGTACTGAAAGACATAATATGATTGAGCACTGAACATGGAACATCTCTTAATTGTGCATAAACATTTTGCTAAAGCTACAAATACTGAAGGAACTGTTTCCTTAGAAATTATATTACTGGGTGGTTAAGTCATATGCTTGGTTTGTGGATTCGGTTAAACTTATCAGTACAAAATCATCTTTCTCCCGTAATTTTACTGCAGGTTTCCAGCTGAAAGCCTGCATAGCAAATGGTACAGCTATAGCTGTATACTGGTACCTGTGCTGATCACCAAGAAATTTTGGAAAAAAGATGGGTTGAGGTTGAAAAAAAACAATAGAAATTAGGTAGAATGACTGCTTAAATTATAATTATGGTTAATGTTGGTACCCTTAAGATTCTCTAGAAAAAGGATATCTTAAATATAATGACCAACTCTGTCAAGGTTGGTCCACTTTGTCAGCCCAGTTGAGTTTTGCAAGCAGTGTTGTGGTGAAATACATAGATCTCATTCTCCAAGGGATATGTTTTTCTTCTTTCTATATTTCAGACCCATACAAGCTCCATAAAAGACAAAAAGGTAGAGTATCCACTTTATGAATTTGAAAATAAATGTAGCACACAGTTTCTGCTCTTTCCTTGGTCTATAACCTCTCCTCAACCAGAGGATTTTAGAGTGTGTGTCTCCATGCTTTCAATAAGACAGATACTGAGTGGATGGTGTGAACGTAGAGGACAAGAAATTTCATTTTGAGAAAGGAGAAAGTGGCTGGTTTTGCTTTACATGAATTCTGATAACATTTTAATTGCAGTTCTGTTGCAGTACACTGTTTTGTTTTGTTTTTTCCCCTCTCTTTTTTCCTAGAAGAAGAGATTAGAATAATATTCTATTCTATTATCTATTTATCCATTCTCCTATTCTTATGTTAATATGTGTCAGCTGCTGACTTATCTCAGCAGAATTCCTCAGTAAAGTATATGACAGTGACAGTATGATGTGCATATTCCCTAGTATCAGTGTTCATACTTATATTCAGTACAAGTGGTTAATAAAAATACTGTGTGCCAACCATAAAATCCAGGAGAGGCCAGTGTATCCATTCTTAAAAGGAAAAAAAAAAAAAAAAAAAGATGCAATACCCTACTATCTTATAAAATCATTCCAAGCCATTGTGTGGAAATGGCTGTGTCATATACAAGCCATTGTCTGGGGTGGGGGGTGGGGGGTGGGAAATCAATCTGAATTTCTGGATCCTATCAAAGCTGACATTTCTTAACTTACTTTATGGAAGATGAACTTAAAATGATATTTGTTTTTTACTTCCTTCAGTCTCTACTAGTAGTCTCAATTTCATAAGGTTACCTAGGAAACAGACTGGTATAAATTTCATGATTATAAAGAAGGCATAGATTTGGAAAGCACAGCTGCTTTCCCTCCATAGCGGCTGAATTTGTCTTTTCCCACTGATATTTTTTTAAATGGAAAAATTTCACCACCTGCTGGCTCCAAGGAAGGTATTGCAGCCTTCCAAGCAGAGAAACATATAGGCAATGTGTATTACACAGTGGACTGCTTGTATAATAAAAGCCTATTCGGGATTGACAACATTTCTATGCTGACACTTCAAAACTGCTGCATTTGTAGTAAGTAGTCTCAGAGTTGGTTAGCCTATTTGTAATGCATTCAGTCAAGGGAATCGGATGTATTCCAATGGATAACATTGTCCCACATATCTCTATTATAAGTGAAGGCAGCCTGAGCTGTTCAGCTGCAAACAAATTATTCAGGACCAATTCCCAGGCCTTTCCAGTGTCTCAGACACATACTTATATGGACAGTTAATTGTACAAGATCCTGAAATATTTGTAGCCAGTAGGGTAATAGCCATTCTCTAGTAGGTAGGATCATAGCCAGTGACACTTTCAGGTATGTTCTGAAATATACAAAGCCTACAGCACTAGACCAGAGACATTCAAATTAATTGTGTTTTTGCTGCTGCAGGCAGAAGATGAGACAATGAAGCTAGCTGCTATACAGGTTTTCTGTGTCTCTGTGCTAGTTTGTTGTGGTTTGTTTGTTTGCTAGTTGCTTGCAGGTGTTTTGGAGGGGGGGTTGTGTATTTTTTTGTTTGTTTTTTTTTTTTAAATTTATTTTCTCATTCAGTATTATCAGATTGAGCACACATTGTGTTGGAGGAGTTGGTAAATATTCACTACAGCACTTGGCACCCTTCACACCTTACAAGGCAGCTTTACGTGTGTAGTGCCCTGGGATGAGATTATTTGGTTCAGGAATAACAGTGTATAGAAAAATGTAAGAAAGTCCTCAGTGAATGAAACTTTCTATGGAAGTGGATGCAACTGTGTAAATTTTGCTTAGTAATGTGCTGACCTTGCAGCTTCTTCATCCTGTCCTTCTGCTGATTACCAATTTGAAGCATGTGAAAAAAAATATACCTCTGTGAAGGGCCAATACCCTACAAAAGTGCCATACACAGTATAGTAGAAAAAAACTACAGAATGCCTATTTGTAAACCCTACACTTCACAGGTAATGAAAATCATCTCATTTTCCTCTTAGTACATTTCTTGGTTGACTTAAATACCTTAAGCCTCCTGCTCCTGAAAACATTATCTTTTCTTCACATTTTGGGGCTGATACTTGTGCAGCAGTCAGAATTATACTTGAAATAAACCTGATTGGTTTGGTGTATTTTTGGTTGTTTTTTTTTTTCCAGTGTGTCAGATCTTTGATCTGTCTGACTGCATAGCTGCATGAGAGGAAGAGCTGGAGGAGGATGTAAAACACAGAGTACTCAGGGAGGAAGATCAAGCCATCTCTTCCAGCAGCTCAGGTTTAGACCGGCTTTTGAAAATGTATCCTTCTTTAGGCAGAAATTTGGGTTTCATAGAGAACATGCACATGCAGGCATAATTCTTTGAAATCAGTTGTCTACTACTTAAGTAGGCAGGGGAAAAAAGGCCTTTTTTTTAATAGAGTGTCACTCTTTATGAAAGCTCACTTGCGTCACTAATTGTCCCCTTCAAGAGAAACATAGTGGACAGAAGTCCCTCCAAATATATGCATGTGAAAGTGATGCAAGCTTAAAATTTTAAGGTGAATGCCAGTGTTCATTTCCTACAGAGATATACAGCTATCTCATTCTCCCATCTGGAGTAAAGAATCACTATGTCTGATAGTAATTGCTCCCAGGTGATCTTATTAACTAGGACAGTCTGTGGATTTTGCTAAGAATATAGAATTCCTTTCTTCAAGAAGTAGGAGGAAAAAAAGCAGAGAAACTCTTCTTTTGTTATCTGTCTTTGCTCTGGAATTTTAAAGTTGCCTCTGTGCTCATATTTAATTAGTTTCTGCAAGCCTGAGGTCAAATGATGTGCAGAGCTGGCACATGAAAAGAAACACCAGAGGTCAATTCAAATCATTAAATCACTATCAAACTCATCTGGAGAAACTGAAAGATTTTTTTTTTTTCCCTTTAGCAAAGACTTTTGGGGAATAACCGTATGCTGAAGGGTACACGTTTTCCTGGACTAACAAAGGCATAGCTACTCTGAGTAACGACTGTTTCATGAGAAAACACATTATACGTTGCTTGAGAGATAAATGGTAGAAAGTCTTTCAAGTACCATTTTTTTTTTGTCAGCTTAGGTTTTCTATTTTCACTTATTTAAATCTCTCTCTCTCTCTGTATATATATATATGTATTATATATGCATACATAAACAACAGCAGAAAATACCTTGTTCTTCAGGAAATTAGTTAACCCTCTCTGACATTTTCTCTAGATGTATCTGTCTTTGCCCAAATGGAAGCGTCCAGTCATTTCAAGACACTTGTCATAGCCTTCTTAAAATGTATGTGCAGGTACAAATGAGTCCACTTAAACAGTATCTTTTCTCTTTCTGGGTGTCAGATAGTGACAATGATAGCTATTCTGGTCATGATACCTGCAGCTTACAGCAGATATCCATGATAAGCTCAAAATAGATATTTTTATACCTTCAAATTTGAAAAGTTATGAGGTTTGTCTCATTTATGTGTAGGGGGCAGACTTTGTTGCTTCCAAATTGTTCATTCCCTGAAAAAATGATGTTGTTCTAACTGAATTGAATCTCCTCTCCTTGTCTGTATCGATGTCTTGGTCAGCTGATCTGCAGTTACTGTAGACATACTATATAAATTTGAGGACAATGCAAATTCATAACCCAAAGATTATGTTCAGGAAAATAAGTTTTGCAGTCTTTTGCAGATGGAGCTTATTATGGTGTGGATGTGAATAAAGGTCTAGAAGAAAAAGAAGAAACATTTGTTTAAAATACTGTGATGAATTGACCCTTCCTGGACATCACGTGCCTGCTAAAATCCTTGGACAAGGGAAAGAAAATACAACAAAAAGCTAATGGGTTGAGATAAGGACAGGAGCAGCCACTCCCCACTTACCATCATAGGCAAAACAGACTTGACTCAGGGACATTAGTTTAATTTATCATCAGTCAGATCAGATTAGAGTAATAAGAAATAATAAGTAAATCTTCAAACACCTTCCCCCCCGCAATGCTCACTCCTTCACAGGGATTGAATTCTTTACCTCCCCATGACCAGCAGCACAGAAGGACAGGGAATAGAGCCTGCAGTCAGTTCATCACATGCTTCTGCTGCTTCTTCCTCCTCAGCAAGAGGACTCCTCACACACTTCCCCTGTTCCCTCGTGGAGTCCCCCCACAGGAGACAGTTCTCCATGAACTTCTCCAATATGGGTCCTTCCCATGTGTTGCAGTTCTTCACAAACTGCTCCAGCATGAGTCCCTTCCACAGGATGAAGTCCCTCAGGAACAGGCTGCTCCAGTGTGTGTTCCCAGTGGGATCACAAGTCCTACCAGCAAACCTGCTCCAGCATGCACTCCTCTCTCCACAGGGCCACAGGTAATGCCAGGAGCCAGTACAGGTTTCCTGCTGGGGTCACAGCCTCCTGCAGGCATGTCTTCCTGCTCCAGCATGGGGTCCTCCATGGGCTGCTGGTGGATTTGGATGCACATCTGTGGGACTTGCATGGGCTGCATTATGGGCTTCAAGGGAATCTCAGCTCTGGCACCTGTAGCACATCCTCCCTGTCCTTCATTGACCTGGAGGTCTGCAGGGTTGTTCCTCTCACATATTCTCACTCCTCTCTGGGTTCTGTTTTCTTCCCTTCCTAAATATGTTATCCCAGAGGTGCTACCACTGTTGCTCATAGGCTCAGCTTTGGCCAGTGGTGTGTCCATCTGGGACTGGCTTCAATTAGCTCTATCAGACACAAAGAAATCTAGCAGCTTTTCACAGAAGCCTCCCCTGTTCCAAAAACCTTGCCATGAAAACACTTGTCAATGGAAGCACTTCATTTGGAGCAATATAAGACAAAATATTATTTTTGCTTCATTTGTTAAGGTGGATCAGGACAAATAATAGCTTACTGCCATAAGAGTTTAGAACTTTCTAGAAGGAAATTTGGTGTACAAAGAGTAAGATGTTACCCCAAATAGAAGAATTTTAATGTCAGATTTCCACACAGATATATTGTATAGTCCATCAGATTAACATTTCTGTTATGATTTCAAGTTATTTGTTTTCAGAAAGGTTTATTCCTTGATGGATTAAGAGGTCAAGTTTGATATAATGTCTTCTATACACTTTGAAAAAAAAAAAGAAAAGGTATTTCCCTCTTCCCAAGACAAAAATAAAGTAATCAAGCAATTATGTAAAGCCCAGACCTGTTGAGGAAGAATGAGCACTTTCAATATTTAAGCACTTTGGATTACATATAGTATTATCAGGCTTCTTTATTGATAGTATTTCTGATGGGAAACGCTGAAAAGCTCAGAGTGTCATATGAAACTGGGGTAGTTTCTGAAAATGGCATTCTGCACTGCTTGGTAAAAAGAACACTCTGGATTTATATATCATTAAAGCATAATCCGCTCTTAAGAAGTCTTATGGACTGTCTGAATTGATTAACAGAAACAAAGTAAAAGTTTTTTAAAAGGTTAATTTGGGAATAAGCTGTCTGCATATTAATATGGTCTATATGCTTCCATAAAAAAGACAAGAATATAATCTTCACCTAATAAGTAATGAACAGATGAATACCTAGGCAATCCATATAGTTATCCATAAGTAGAAGTTTATTTATGATCTACCTATAGTTTAAGGACCTAGGACTTTAATACTGAATTATTGTATCCATGAAAATAATTTTTCATTGTAAAATTCTTAATGAAATGTCTTCTGAGTCAAAAAGCTAAAATTCAGGAAATGTTATTCACTTACAATGTTTTTCCAGTCATTTTAGGCCATGATGTAGCTTAAGCTTTTATACTTCTGTAATTCAACTCATGATATATCCTAGAGTCCAAGTTTAAAACTAAATTCCATTACTGTAGTCTCTTACGGAATTACAAAATCATTGAAAATAAGGTAAGAAGTACTTCTGAAAGTATCAATTTTGAAGGCACAATCACCTGCTATTTTTGTTTATCTAAATGGACCTTGAGTGAACATATGATCAGTAATTGAAGGAAGTTTATACAGGTAGATTAAGGAAATCTTAGTATCAAAATATTTTATTCCAGAGAATCTTTTGATTATTTTGCTGTGGACAAATGTCAATGAAACATTTCTAACTATCTTTTGACATGATATATTTTTGACAAATGAAAACTAAAATCTGGATAAAATAATATAGTTAATCCTTCCTACAACAAGGTCATTATTTTGGGTTTTGGTGTTTTTGTTAATTTATTAGTCCTGAAAAAATTTTGGCTTTCAAAAACCTTTCCTTGAAGTAGTTTTTTCCTCTATTTTCAAATATACATAATAAGATCTCATAAAATTTGTTCAGTTACTAGTTCACATAAGTTTTTGCTCATTTAATTGACCTTTAAAAATTAAAAAAAAAAAAAAAAAAAGACATGGAATTGTATTTATACTACAGTAAGAATCCATGACCAGTTGCAGTTCTTTTAAGTAAACACTACATTCTTAATACTTAAGTCCTCTAACACATCTTCTAGTGCTGAACTGTGCTGGTTTAAAGGTAAACCAGCAGGAGGAATGAGTCTAACTCACAAACAGATTACAAGTCAGAATTACAGT
>JAWWEU010000081.1:76332344-76343678 GCA_035583155.1 Acropternis orthonyx | reverse complement strand
CAAGCTGCTGCAAATGATCCATTGTTAGCAGTTCATGAGGGGGCCAGGTGGAACTCTTTCCTGTGGGGCATGCAGTCTCTTTCCTGGTTCCATGGTTGAAAAGGAGGGGGGAGGTGATCCCTCTGAGGTGCAGGGTTGGTAGATGAAAGAAAAATTCCAAGATTTTAAATCCATAACAAACCAATATGCCCCATTATATAGAGTTAAAGAAAGATGGAACCCTTCTTCCCATTATGAACATAATTTTTATTTTAATTTTTCAAATAAATTACAAAAAGGCAGTAAAGTTTTCTTTTTCTTCAACATAAAACTGCAGACATCTGATAATTCTTTAGATGGAACAAGGAGTTTGTTGAAATCAGATTTATATGTTCACATATGTAAATAGAGTATTAATTTATATTTCTCAATAATTCCATGATCTGCTAAGGTCATGAGCCTTAAGAACTGTGTTAAGAGATATAGTCACTTGTAGAACTAATGCAATATATGAATGGAAAACTTGAATATTATACTTCCTTTAAACAAATAGATATGGAGTTTCTGAATTAAAATATATCAGTTAGAGCACTTCTGTCATTGGAAGATATTAGGCTAATAATTAAGAAAGGTTTAAGTGAATGGATAAACAATAATGATGCTGAATATCACAAGTTAAAGGGATACCCTGACTGAAGGGTATACTCAAAGGTAGACTAATTCCCATTCTTCTTTCATCTTTGAACAAACTATTCTGATTCTATGTCCTGAAACTTACAATAGTGTCTTCAAGCATATGTGTTAGTATTAGTGTGCTAATGTCAAACTAATGTAACGCAACTCAAAGTACAAATAGAATTAGCTTAATTATATTATTTTTGACAGTTGGTTGATTGAAACTCAACAGGCAGTAATGTGAGGTTCCCACATGCAAACTTAAGATGTCTAAGGGCATGGAGCACACCAGCTAAGAGGAGAGGCTGGCACTGTGGGGACTGGGCTTGCTCAGACTGACAAAGAGAAGATTAAGGAGACACCTCATGGCACACTACAACTGAATGAAAGAGGATGTACAAAGATGATGACACTAGGTTCTCTGTGGTAGTGTCAGACAATATAATATGGAACAACAGTAAAAAAACCTACAATTTGGGACTGTTCAGACTGAACATTAGTAAAAATGCTGGGAGAAGAGTGCAGCATAGGAACAGGTTGTTGAATTATCATCCTTGAAAGTTTTGAAGACTGGCAAAGTCACAGCAAGCTTAAGATGTTGGTTATTCTTGATATGAGTGGAAAACTGACCTATGCAACATCTTCCAATCAATGCTGTACTGATTCCATACTAGAATTCAAATATGACTTGCCTAATACTTTGTGAAAATAAAGGACAGAAAAAAATTAATGTGAAAAGCATTCAATCTAATAGATTTCTATTGATATATTACTGAACCAACAGGCAAACAAAAATCTGTAGGGCTTCTTAATTTTCAGAATAGTGAAACTAATAATTGTATTTTAGCTAAATTCAAGTAGGACTGTTTTGAATGTCTATTGGAAAGGTACTTACCCTGTGGGGTTTTTTGTTAGTTTGATTTTAATCTCTGATATTAAGGTAAGTTTGTAGTCCTCATGACATTCCTTATTGTTTGGTGTAGATTCAGTATGAGAATTTCTGGTAATTTGCTTCAAGGTTTGCTAGCATGGATCACTTTTTCTGTGTTATGGAGCAAAAAGACATGAGATTTGTGAGAAGGAAAGTCAAGTGTCAGTAGCAATTCCAGGATTTCCAACTGAACTGTTATGTTCTGTCTTCCTAAATAATTGTGATAACTCGGTATGATGGAGTGACTGCCTTGGTAGATAATGGAAGAGCAACCGATGTCATCTATCTTGACTTCTGTAAGGCTGACAGTGTTTCACACAACATCCTTGTCCCTCTATTGGATAGAGGCGTTCAGTGGACTCTTTTCTTGTAAGAAATTAGCTGGATGGTCATATGCAAAGAGTTGTAGTCAATGGCCTAATGTCCAAATGCAGATCAGTGATGACTTCCTCAGGGGTCTGTATTGAGGCCAATATTGTTTAATATCTTCATCAGTGTTACAGTGGGATCACGTGTGCCCTCAGCAGATGACACCATGCTGAGTGGTCCAGGTGATATTCTAGAGGGATGGGTTGCCCTCCAGGCCTTGACATACCTGCAAAGTGGGCCTATGCAAACCTCATGAAATTCAACCAGGCCAAGTGCAAGGACCTGCACCTGGGTCCAGCAATTCTTTATATCTATGCAGAAGAACTGATGGAGAGTAGCCCTGTAGATAAGGCCTTGGGGATACTGGTAGATGAATATTTAAACATCAGCTGACAATGTGCACTTGCAGCCCAGAAAGTCAGTTGTATCCTGGGATGTATTAAAAAGAAGTGTAGCCAGAAGGTCAAGAGAGGCAATTCTACTCCTCTATTCTCCTCTCCTGAAACCCCACCTGGAGTACTGCATCCAGTTCTGGGGGGCCTCAACACAAGGACTATATGGACCTCTTACTGTTGGTCCACAAGAGGGTCATAAGAATGACAGGAATGGAACTCCCAAGGTTGGGGTTCTTCAGTCTGGAGAAGAAAAGGCTCCAGGGAGACCTTATTGCAGACTTTCAATACTTAGACAAGGCTTATAAGAAAGATGGGGACAGATCTTTTAATAGAGACTGCAATGATAGGATGGGCAGTAATGGCTTTAAACCAAATGAGGATAGGTTTAGATTAGGTATTAGGAAGAAACTCTTTACTGTGAGAGTAGTGAGCCACTGAAACAGGTTGCCTCATCCCTGGAAGGGTTCAAGGTCAGGTTGGATGCAGCTTTGAACAACCTGACCTAATTTAAGATGTCTCTGCATGAAGAAGGCATATTGTAACTACATAGTCTTTAAGATCCCTTCCAACCCAAACCATTCTATTGATGCCTTAAAGACTGAGGAGGAAAAAAATCTCCAGGCCAATTTAGTAGGAGATAAGATAAGGAGAGCAGAAGCTTTAATGAGCCTTCAGGCTCCAGGAATACATATCCACATCCCACCTGTGACCCTGGTTCCAAGATTTTGTAATAATGTCCATCCAATCCTGTTCTGCTACCCATCCCCACTCTGCCCCCTGGCCCACCATGGGGAATTGAGTCTGGGGGTTTGGGACCCCTTTTTCATCATCTTTGCCTTCCTTGTGGCACGTCAGGTCCTTGGAGGCCTTCCAAAGTTCTAGATTTGGAGGTCCTTCGCTCTGTGTTTTTATCTTTTGGTGCAGGTCTCGTGGTGTTTTTCTGCAATTCTACCTTAAAATGAAGACTAACAGCTACTGGAATTTTGAGGGATTGATACAGGATGGAGTTAGTATGTGTAAACATTAAACTAGTGAGGTTATTTTACTGGTACATTAAATCTACAATAATGTCTAAAATCTATAAAAATTAAAAAATTAAAAATTAAAAAAAAATCCTAGGTCATGACTATGATAAGACTTGTAGCAAATTAGTGGCATGGACTCTTGGCATGGTACAGCAAGAATTGTTTATTATCTATTATCAGCTCCTATTTACACAAAACCCAGTTTTTTTTCAGGCTTTTGAGCTAAGTATTACTTTGTCCTATTAGAAAACAGCATGCATACTCAAACCTATCAACAACTAGTATGAGTTCTTTTTTCAACCAATTAGCTTCTTCTTGCTCATGTATTTAGCTTCTGATCCAATGATAACCATCTTCTTTTAACTTTTCACTCTTGCTTCTAGCATGGTCCTTGGTGCTCAACAATTTTCTGTTGTTCATGATTCTCCACAATAGTGAAGGGTGACAGGAGGATGTAAGAGAGATGAACCGTTTGTATTTGATTTTTGTTGTCTGGTGGGTTAGCATGTTTCTACAGGAAAAAGCTCTTATGCAAGACTTAGTCAAATTATTTGCTCTACTCTTCTGACTTCTTTTGCCCATAGGTAAGTCACTCTATTAATATATTTTGAACATCCAGCATATAAATGAAAATGTAAGACAAGAAAATTTGAAACAAAGTAGGTTATCCAGTTCGCTTCCCTTTTTGCGATGTGAAGGCTTACGGTGTTTGCTCTGTACTTCTCTCTATTTTTCCCCCAGCAAGTAGCATTTCTTATGCTGTGAAAGCTTGCAATTTTTGGAGTTTCTGATCTTACAGCCAGTTTATAGGCACAGTAGTAATACAAATCTATTTTTTCTTTGCAGTTGAATAATCTTGCTGAAAAATCATGACAGGGTTAAGGGACAGGCAGCTGAAATAAAATGCATTCTCAAGTATGGGAAATAAGATATACCGGAAAGTCAGGCAGAAAATTCTGGTTGCTTATATAGGTATAAGCTGTTAATGTCACCTAGATCAAGTTAAAGCAGGCAAGAAAGTCTCATAGGATTCTCTAGGCATATATTATAGACTAGTCTGTAGGCTCCATGTGTTTTCTTATCGCCCTGAGAAATGCAAATGAGGAAATCCAAAAGTCCTGTAATCTGTTTTATATTTAAGGGCTTCAAAAATGTTGTGAAAGTCTGATTTTCTGAAGATGAGAGTATTGAAACAGACTATTTTCTCAGGGAACTTTAGCATATATTTTCAAAAATATGTTTAACATCAGTGTTTTCCTTAGTAAGTGTCAATATTAAATATAGAACACATGCATCATTAGTATGCAAAGGAATAATACATAGGCAGAAAAAAATAATTTGCTTTGTATGGATTCTGTTTTAGCATGATAGTTTTGTGTAGTTATACATCTATATCCATGTTTGCATTGAATAAATATGCCTTAAAGACCTTTCCAATCACAAACAGAACCTGACTGAATTGAGCTTCATCTTCCTACTTTTGCACAATTACTATCAATTGTGGGGAGGGAAATTATTTCTGTGTCTAACAACATCTTGCATCTCTCACAGAAGAGAAAGGCTAAGATGTTTCAGTTGACTGACTGTATGAAACATATGCATTTGTTTTGTATGGTTATCTGTCTAGGTTTTGAAATATCTGTATAAGATTCCTAATATTAATCTTATTTTAAAAATTCTTAAATGGCTATCCTTACCCACCGTACTTAGTTAAAAAAATAGGAGTTAGAAATAACGTATTGGGTAGACTGATGAATAAAAATCCCTATTAGCCAGAGAATCACTTTCTGGGTTTCAGCCACTATTCCTGTGCAGGCAAGGAAAAACTGGTAAATGCAACAGACAATTTCATAGCCCACAAAACACAGATTCACCACAAAGAACAAACATATCTCTCCAGTGTCTACATCAGTATCTGCAGTTGTAGGAAATGTTTTGGAGGCTGTCCATTCATTTTACAGTGACCAGTTTAAGATTCTAAAGACAATCACCTAATGCTCAAAGTTGCAAGACAAGAATCTATTCAAACTGGGCTTGGAATGCATGATTTGTAAATAGCAATCTTTCTCAAAATGGGCACATGGAATTATTAGAAGCCCTTAGAGTTCTATTTTTCAAAATGAGATTAGGGTGCTTCTTCACTTAGAATGTGTTGTAATGAAATATATTAATTGTTAAAGTCTTCAAATATAATGATGGGGCAGTGAAATGCCACAGGGAAACCAACAATTCAGTAGGTCTTCCTTTAAAGTGGAATCAAACAGTGAGTGGTAAATAAGACTTAGAAATTACATTGAATAACAGAAGAAACTATGTAACAGTTCATCATCTAATGAGCAGTGTCCCTCTTAGGAACAAAAGGAAGTAGTAGTATTGTTTATGTTACCAAGGCATTTTGAGGCAAGCAGCCTGGACCATGGAGCAACTGTCAGTTTTAGCTGACACCACCTTGTGTGAAAGAAAATACCATTCATGATTGGATGCTGTCTGCTTTGCCAGGCATTATGAAACTTGTTTGTAGCATTAGCTACAAGCTGAACTTGCATTTTTTATAGACTTGGGGCTTTTTCTTTCCCATGCTAGTTTTTTCACCACTATTCCGTTGTTCTAATTTTACAAAGACTGTTTTCCTCTTAGGCTGGTCTTTCCAGCCCCTGTATGCAGAAAATCCTGTTCGCACTTAATGATACCCATTTGTCACTGTCAGTCTTTTCCCCAGCATTTAACTGGCTCCTAGCCTTACTCTGTTATATTTGCTTGCTTCTGCTCTATGTTTACCACCCATTTGGACCTACACCAAATTTCTCCTACTAGTTTTTGAGGTCACCTCCTCTTTTTCCTTCTGCTTTGTTTTTATAAATCCTCCAAGTCTCTTTGTATCAGCTCCCAGTATTCTTCAGTAATCTATTTATTTTCCAAAAAAGATACACAGTTCTGTTATCTTCCCAGCATATTATGCTTTTTTATGTGTAGTCTTAATAGTCATACACACTCAGCACTGAACATACTTTCCAGGAGGAGTTTGTTGCCTGTTGACCACATCACATGGTTCCTACAGCAGTGGCATGTTCACTGCTGCTACCTGGGGCTGGACAGCCCCAGCTGGAAGAAAAATACTCCCACACCAACGACTGATCGAGTGTTCTTCCAGCCAGAGTGTTTCCACTCATACTGCACTGATTACTAATCCTGAGATCTGAAGGCTTCAGATTTTCATATTTTGTTTGATGTAAAAGGTCATGACTTTCCTCAAACACCAGGTAATCCTCAAAATTTTGTGAGCCAGAATATTTAGGGAATAACAATATCACTGGGAAACCAGATTCAGAATTCCATCAAATTACTCAAGTCTATTTTCCATTTGTGTTGTGATTCCAAAAATATTGTGAATACGCAGTAGCTAAAACATTCTTATGTAATTCACTTTACTTGAACTGTTCATTGTGGTGCTGTATTAATGATAACACTATCTTGTTCTTCTTAAATTTGACATGAATAAGTTCTCTCTCTTTTTTTAATCTAGATGGAAAAAAAACTATAGAGGGAGGACTACATTTTCATACATGTGAAAGTACATCTCCAGCTAGTCTTTTGACCAAGTTAATAAAAATCACATTTAGGCTTTGAAATTATTTTTTTGTTTATCCTCAAATATGAAGGTGTAATAGTTATAATTTATTTATACAGAGCTATTATGAAATATCATAATACTAAGACTTGTGAAGTTTTCCTGCACAATGTTGTGGGTAATTTTATAGATTTCTTTAACCTAATTATATTGTTTCTGTCATTTTACAATAGTGCAAAGCATTGCAGGCTGTTTTCCCTTTTGGAGCTGTGTCATCTAAACTGTCACATTGTATACCTGATAAAAGCACAGAGCTCTGTGTGTTTTGTTTCCTTACAAAGTTGGCTTGAGGAGGCTCACAAAAGTCTTACACAATTGAGACTATGAGGTGTCTGCAGACAGCAAAACAAAGAAAGGGATTCAGAACCTTTCTATTGTCATCAGTTCCCAAAATGTCTCACTGAAACAAGTAGAAGCAAATAGATTAGTGTAAATGTGTGGTTTTAAGACCCCAAATGATAACTAGGTAAACAATTTTAAAATTCTTCTTGGCCGTATAATAAATTATTAATTAGTCCCTTGATTTTCCCACAGTAGAAATGATGGCTATTATACTGTAACATTTCTACTTACCAAAACATATTTTGATTTATTGTTTTGTGCAGAAAGTTCTGTATTTTTTTCAGTCTCACAAAAGCTGATGAGATGCTTTCATTCATCATTCATGTTTTACCTTCAATTAGCCTGTGTCCTAAAATGTTCATTTGTTGTGTTTATATAATGAGGTGGGACAAACAACTTGTCCTAATTCACAGATGTTGTAAGTTTCAATATTTTCACATTTATCCCATGTTATTACCAGAGACAACTCAAGTGACTTTACATCACTGGTCTGTTTCTCCCCCTAGCATGTATAAAATGTACAGATTCAATTTTTACCCATTTTTATTACTTCAATTAAGAAATAATAAAAAACCCTCTAAGTACTAGATTTCATTTTACTTCCTTTAGCACAGCTGGAATGATCTGCACTCAGTATGCATAGCTCTAGAATTATGTTAACTCTTGTCTGATGTAGCATTCACAAGATGAATTTTGTTGTTGCTTAAAAATCCATCCAGAAGTCCATAAATGCTATTATGCTGTGTCAAATGGAGGGACAAATACTTCTTGCAATTTCTATTATTAGTTTCTTATGTCACTTTCAGAAACAAAGAGTGTAGTAAATTAAACAATGAAGTCTTATAAAGGATATGAGAGTCCAATACCAGAGGGCATCCTGAAAATGCACCTAATTTATCCTCCAGTCACGGGCAAGGTCAGCTAAACCCAAGCCACTTCTGATATTTATCTGTTGGGATCATGAGTCTTATTTTTGAAAATACTTATTTTGGGAGTGCTTGTTTCACATTTTTCAACAGCTCTGAACAGTAGTAAATAAAACTCCATTTACTGTCAGGTTTGAACTTGTTCATCTGGTCAAAATCTTAATGTGTAAATGCTATGTACTGTGTCTACAAGATCTCTTCTGTTTCCTAGTACAGACAAGTATTCTGGTCAACTGACTTTTCTGACATTTTTGCTTTCAAAATAGTTCTCTTTTGCTCTCTTTTGGTTTGATATAATTAAGAATAATATGTGAAAAGCAACATAAGTAAAAGCATTGTCATTTAATGATTAAGGTTTATTTTTTTAATTATTTTCAGTAAAACGTAAGTATTTCAACACTCTCACTAGAGCAGGATGTACAGGAAAACTCTACCTTTCTCATCAAGCCTAAATATCAGCATTTGGGCTAGCTACTGTGATCTCGGAATTACTGAGAATATGTTTTTTACTTCATCCCTTTGCAACAATTCCTAGAACAGTTTTGCAGATAGATCTCAAACCTTATATTCTTCCTGTCTGTTCCAAACTAATACTTATCTTCTACTCTTTCCCCCAAAAACCCTGAATTCAGTGCCTTGTGAATTGAAAAGTCAAGACTGGCTTGTTAAATTTCATCTCTAGCTGTACTTATGTTTTGCAGATCAATTCTTTTGGCATCAGGTGGACTATTTGAAAGGAGAGAATTTAATTTTAATAATATTTTCCTTCATTCATGATTCAAGTAACACCACCAAAATAGTAAAATAGTAGTGGCATTTCCATAGTAATTCAATATTGAAACAATTAAATAGAATTGCCATCAATAAAGAAAAAAAAAAGGGAGGGTGTGGAAAATCCCTTAGGGACTGCTTGAAATAAAAACAAACCTGTTTTATGCATGTTCTACTATATACATTCAGACTAAACATAAATCTATGAAAGTTTCCTATACTTTGCTCTGATTTCCCTGTAACCTTCAGAAGTGTCATCAGCTACAAATTAGTTCATAATCTCTTTTGATGTTGTACTACTAGTTTATTTTATAAATAAAACAAAAAGCCTGAGATATGCTACAGGCACAGAATTCCACAATATTCGAATATATTGTTCACACTTAGCAGTTGTGCAAAAATGAAATATCCTACTCCTATAGAGTAGCAAAATTACCTACAAAGACTTGGGAAGTTAAAAAATATGGTGTTTAGGGCCAGTTAACCTTAAATGCATGTATTTTACTAATGCAATGTTCTTTTCCTGTTTTAAAAATGAATAACAGTGGTTTACTCTGACTTTTGAAGGTGGGTGTTATATATCTGGGCATGTCAGTATGATCTTTCTTGTATATGATCCACAGTGGATCTACAGCAAGTTTCTTATGTCTCTGCATTACAGTTAGTTCTGGATTACTTGGCCCATACTCAACCAGAGCTGGAAAACTGAAAACAAACTCTTAAACTAAAATACAGTCATGAAAATGATCAGACAGCTAGAAAATACTATAGACCTCAGCAGCTCAATGTATTTTGAGAGATGTTTCAGGTATAACTGTCAGTTATCTCAAGGGATTTAAGCTTAGATAGCATCTCTTGAACTTGTCAGAAAGATAAAAATTAAGATCCAGAGGATGGAAACTGAAATTGGAGAAATTTAAAAAATGCTGATAAATGTACATACTTTCAGCAGTAAGAGTAATTGACTGTTGAGAAAGTTAAGCAGGAGCTGTTAGGATTTCCTACATGCATAATAAACTTTTGTTCAAGATTAGTATTTTTTCCACTAGATGTTATAGTATAGTCAGAAATTAATTCTTGTACTTCTCCTATATATGAAATAGGTCTAAAATGATTCTTTCCAGCTTTATTTTTCATTTGTGAAATCGGGGTGGTTTAGGAAACATGTTGTTATCCAGGTATTTGTAGTGTATTCAGTGGTCATATCTAATATCTGATGATACCCTGACTTTCTCTGCTTTACTATTCTCTCTTTCATTATTAGAAAAGTAAAACAACATCTCTTATCTCATAGCCTGCAACACAGGCCAAATCATTTAATCCAAAGAGCTTTTTTTGCTGTCAACACTAGGGTTTTTCTTTTCCAAATAAAATAACAAAAAAAGTGTCTGAATGAGGAAGTAAAGTCGGGAGGTATGAAGGCTTTTTACTACACTGCAGGTATCCACAAATAAGTATCCATAATTTTACAACTCATAGGCAAGCCTCCAGCTGCCTGCTCTAGTATGCTGCACTGGGATCTCCTTTTGAAAGCCTACAACAAAGTTTTGAAAGACATCAATTATCTTGTTAGAAATAAATAGTACCATATAGTCAAAACATCTCCAAGCAATTTGAGATAAATATTGGTTAGACAATAAGCAGTTAACAGAGATCAGATAACGCCTGATGAACTGAGCCCTTGAATCTGAAACAGGAGAACCTTGACCCTGAATCAGTCCTGAATCTCTATACAAAGAACTTATTATTTCATGTATTTATTTCATTAACTTTATAGTTTATTTCTTTTCTCCACTATGCCATTCAAACAGCTGTATGGGATGAAAGCTCTGCATATGCTTCAGGTATTTGACATCTTTTATATGATTAAATCCTTCTGTTTATGACATGCAAAAGCAAAAAGAGTATTCTAACCATATTTGAAAAATGCAATACTGCATGAAATAAGCAGAACCTAAAATGGACTGAGATGACAAGTTTGAGTTTGAGTCCAGGGATGATGATGACAAACTTGAAAAATAGATGTATGGAGTTATTTTTTACCCCTCTATACTATTTCTGATTAGAACTTCTACCTGAAAGCCAGTGCGGCTTCAGAGCCAATAGGAGTACCGAAGACATTGTATTTGTTCTCAGGCAACTGCAAGAGAAATGTAGGGAACAGAACAAAGGTGTCTATGTGACTTTTGTTGCTCTCACCAAAGCTTTTGACACTGTGAGCAGAAAAGGCCTGTGGCAGATTTTGGAATGATTAGGATGTCCTCCCAAGTTCCTCAAAATGATCATCCTGCTG
>JAWWEU010000081.1:76297553-76322344 GCA_035583155.1 Acropternis orthonyx | reverse complement strand
ACCCCCGCCCCCGCGTTACTTGAAAACATTTAAACACTTTTATTTCAAATACTCAAAGTTTGCATTTTGGGGGGAAAAAAAAAAAAGATCTGGCAATACTCATTGTGATGGTTATTATCAAAACCTGAATACATGAAAAAAATTTGACTTAAAGAAATTGAAATATGTTCTTATTGAACAAGGACATCAATGATAGGACCAAAAGTAGAATATGACATAAAGAGATGAGGGCAAAGTATGTACAGAATGGTTGCTGAAGTCTACATTAGCTGCAAAACAAGATTTGTCAAGAAAAGCCATGCACCTGATTATTCATCTGCCTGCATCTCAACCAACTAGTGTATCACAGGATTTCTGGGAGAAAACTTGGTTCATTCTTTCACTATATGCTTGAAATAACAGTTCATCGTGGAGTGTACTACCACTTTTGGCAAAGAGAATAAACTTCTCTTGCCGCTCAAAGAGCTAGATCAACTTTGAGGATTTAGGAGCCAGAACAGAAATCAAGCTCTCCTGGATGTTTACTTGTCTGTTTCCCCTGTCTGTTTCCTCCATCAGTTTCCCCTCTCTGTCCCATTAGGAGGTTAGTTTAGGATGCACATTTAAGAAATTACTTCATATATTTGCTTCAAACAATGTATTTTAAACCCCATCTTTCCTTGCTTAAAACTGAATCACCTAATGGTTGAAGCAAGTGAAGAAGAAATTAGCTACTCTGCCTAGTTTGAACTAGCAACTGCTAGAATAAGTTACAGATCTGGAAAACTGGCATTAGAATCCTCCAATTAAGCACCTGATTGAATCAAACCTTTTTTAAACCTTTCCTGGAATTTAAAATTTGATGATGCTTAGTATATTTTTAGTACTATGGAAGCTGAAGTAGTTGATTATTACAGATAATCCACCATAGTAGTTTTTTATCACAAGAAACAATCAATCCTAGGCCAAAATTACAATTAATTTCCCGTAAGTAGAAAGATTTACCCCACTAAAATATGTGTTTTTTATTAGATGCACTAATTTTCTGAATTTCTAAAAGTTACTACTCATATATGAACTTTCTTAACTTTTCTAGAAATATATCATGCTTTCAATGATGAAAACTGAGATGAGTTTAAACCCTCTTTGCTTTAATTTTACTTTTACATCAGAAACTATTTCAGAGAAATAGGATAGGAAAGGAAAATCCCTGATGTCACAATGAAGACATCCAATTCCTTATTTAGAAAAAAAAAAAAAAGAAAAAAGTCAGCATATAACTTTTCAAGGCAAGACTACCATCTTGTGGCCTTTGTGTACAGTGACTAGCTGAAAGCACAGATAAAGATACTCACATGAAGAAATAACACTCACTTCTGCTTCTGTTTGTTGCTAACAGCATCTTTGTGCAGGCAAAGCTTATATATTTTTCAATGGAAGTGGTTTTGAATCAAAGACTTATTTGACTTGATGCATGATTGGCATAACAGATGTAGAATGATATTCAGAAGCACAATACGTTTTGTGTAAATCAGTGCTGCTGAAGATGTGTCCTGTTAAAGGAGAATCACTAGTCAACAAAACTGTGCTATAGTCTCTCTATTTGACACACATGCAGTAACTGGACTCTGCTTTTTTTTTTTTTTTCCCCTGGCAACAGTATTGTTTGGTGCAAATAAGAAGCAGGGCAAACACTCAGCTGACTGACCTCGTGAATGCTGAAATTTGTTTGGATGGACTGCTGTGGTTGTCTAAGGTGGCTGATTTAAATTTTTTTACAACTTGGTTTTATGTGTATTTAATGTGGTATTGGAATATAACTCATTTAAAGTAAAACTTCTGTCTATGGTATTTCATCTGTACTGTGCTTGAGAGACCTGCCTTCTTACTACAAATGAGATCAAATTTAGTGTAATTTAATGAAAACTGGGGGAAAGCTCTCTTGATCATACATAGAAAAATGCTTAGATTTATGCTTTACGGGGCAGCTGAAGAAACTACTGTTTTATTAGACAACATTCACTACAATCTTACAAATTATATGTATATCGCTGATACATTTTACCATGTCATATATCTGAAAATTAATATTTGCAGGGCTTGCTTCTAATTAACAGCTCTTTAGAAGAGATGCACATTTTTTACTCTTACCAAAATGGATATTGCTCTGCTATCACAGCATCTAGCGGTCTCTGAGTTGAATCTCCTTTCAAGGGAGAAAGTTCAAGCTTCTTTGCTCACCCCAGCCTTTCTAACAGATGCAGGCACCTGGGCAGTCTAAGGGCAAATTGCTCCAGTAACAGCTAAGGGAAAAGAAACCTTTGTGGCCCTTGGGTTTTTCCTTGTCTTTTATCATGTGGTCACTAAGAGATCCAGTTGGTCCTTTGTTGCAGATGTCACCTAGGCATTCTGTTTTCTTGTAACTTTAGTGTGAAGCTATGAGAAGGGTCTGCCTATGTTTTCTCAAGGACATTATAACACAGCAGAAGAGGGCGGGATGTGACTTCATTGGCCTTTCTTCTCCAGAGAGACTCAAGTCAGTTGTGTAGCCTTTCCTTGCATATTCTGTGTTCTGCCTGTTCTCCCGGGCCTCTTGGGCATTTGCTGCAGCTTGCTAAGGTCTTTGTTGGTGTGGTGAGTACTAAACTGGACTTAATCCTCCTGCTGTGGTCTGGCAAGTGTTAGAATTGTCTTTGCCCATACTGCTGGCTGGAGTCTGATTAACAGACGGAGACAGTGGTGAGTAATGGGACACCAGCCTGAGACAAAGGTGCCTTGAAAAAGGTGGGCACAGGCTGTAAGGACCTTCCAATGGCAATTAGAGACTGTGTCAAAAGTATTTTAAAAATCTAGATAATGAACTTCTGCTGCTTGCGTCTCATTTAATGATTCATTTCATAGTAGAAAATTACCAGTCTGATCAGGCAAGGTATAGTAACAGCTTTTTTAACATTAACTTTACAGTACCCAAGACAACCAAAGCTGGTATAAGGCTCTTATACTTGATCCAGGTCCTTGTAGGAACAGAAACTATTCAACTTTTTCAAGTGCTCTTGACACTTTTCTTCTTGTCTTCCCTATACTGAACCAAACAAATGAGGGAGAAATCCTGAAAAATATTAACAACCAGTTTGCTGTCTGTCTCATTTATGAAGAGAATTGTAATTTTAGTATGACCGTATACCTCCCCCCCCATCCCCCTAAAGATTTTATTGCTGCTTAGTGCTTGATATGACTGATTAAAAATTTTATATGGACAGCCTGCTATATATTTCAGTCTTTCACTATGACTTAAAAAATGTAAGGTAATATGTAGTACCACAAACAAACAACCCGACAAACCTTATCTTTTTCTAGGGCTTGAAAAGTACTTTATATATAACACAAGGGTAGGAAATATATGCTTGTCAGTGTCACTGAAATATAAGTGTTCATGAAATATGTAATTACAGTGTTAATGGTCGTTAGTTCTCCAAAGCAAATTATTATTTTTGGGAATACATTGTCACAAAAAAAAAATTAACAAAGCAAACTAGTTATAATGGCTGTAAAACTGACATTACTTGTTCATAATATAGCAGAATCTGAGATTTCATATAGTTACCACACTACAAATAGAAAAAAAAGTTTCTCTAAGTAAAATACGATGTCTATAAATCAAATAACTTAACTACTTGTTTTTGTATTTTTATTCTATCTGAAAAGTATTCTTGATTGTCATGAGTGTGTATTTTGATAACGTTCAAGACAAATCATAACTGTAATTTTTTTCAGAAAATAGGTTAAGCTAAAAATAAATAAAAAATGCTACAAGAAAACCAACTAGAATAACCCAAAGAAAAGAAAGCATTCATTTTCTCCATGCACCTTCCATTACATGCTTTCTTGTGTGCTTTCTCTGTAGCTTTTTAACAGTAGCTATTTTTCTCCACTGAAATGTGGAGCTTCCCTAGTCCCACATGATTTCATGTTAAATTCAGTAGTATCTATTTAACTCAATTTCCTCTACAGAGACATAGGAAACATCTTGGGTTTTCAGAAATGCATGAATGTGCATGCTTTTTATAGAAAGATAGCATTTCCAAGCAGTTAACTATGCAAAGTGGATTTCAGTTTCTCTGGAGTAACTCTCATTTACCCCAGGGACTTTGTGTCTTGCAGGAATAGTACTGAGTGATACATAAAAAATGTCTTTTTATATCTGTGCCAAATAGATCCTATTAAAATAAATCAGTTATGTGGTCTCACCACTCTTCTGGGAGCATGAACCCCAATCAGATTAAAAAAAAATAGTTTTAAAAGTCATTTAATACATCTAGGTATCCAGAAAAACTTCTAAATGAACATTCTCTAAAAGTCCTGTTGTTGGAAGACACACTTGGTTAATCTGGTTATTTAGATGGACTGTTTTTCATGTACCCTTCCTAAACCTGAGAAGCAAATGTTACACACTTAAACATAGATAACAATTTTTGGAACAGTTCATCTGACTGAAACATTACCCTGTCCAATAAAAATGCTTTATATCGTAGTCACAGAGTCAGGTTGGAAGGGACCTCTGCTGAAAACAGAATCAACTAGAGCAAGTTACAGGTGACAGTGTTTCATCATCCTCACAATTAAAAGTCTTATTCTTATGTTTAAATCGAGTTTTCTGTATTTCAGTTTGTACCCATTGCCTCCATCATCATTGCAAAAATAGAAATAGTTTCTTCTATACAGGTTTTTGTTGTCAGTTTTAACAATGATAGTTGTTGCAGCCTACCTGATCTGGGCTAGAGCACAGGTTAATGAGTGAGCTTTGTATCTATTCTGACAGACTGGACACATACACTTTTATAAGTCAAGTTGTTAAAATGACACAAAGTAGTTATCATGCATTAATTTTTTCATTTCAGCTTCACTCAGGCTGGCTTTGTCTTTGTCTTGTGTTCAGTAAAAATAAACCTGTCATGTCCACAATATTTAAATCTTTTAAAATCATCTGTTCTTCCCTGACAGGGACAGTAAGTCTATTGCAAGTGTGTTATTTATTGTGGTACTTCCCCTGTCCTTCCTCCTGTCTTATAGATTTATTTTTTTTTTTTACAGAAGTCTTTTGATAGGTCCTGGTCATTTTTCCTAGAGCTATTCTAACAACATGCAAATTGATTATCGATCACCTGTAAGTAATGTACTGCAGTGACTGTTCACAACCTGACACTAGCAAAAAATATAATTTCAGAATCATATTTCAAAGTTAGTTGAACTATAATAATCATATTTCCAAATTAATTATCACTGACTATTATGTCTAAACAGATTGTGAATTGTCTTACAACCAGCATATTTTATCTTCTAATGAACATTCCAAATTTTCTGACTTTCATCATACCAATGCATTGAATAGTACTAAGTTTTAATCTGTTGATGAAGTCTTCAGTGTTAAAATGTCATATGCAAAGTTCCAGAAATACCATCAGATCAAAATAAGCCAATGACCTGATCAATGGAATTACTTTGTTTATTCTGTGATTAAGGCCAATATTAAATGCTTTCTTCTTTCAGAAATGTCTATTAATTTTTTAAAATTTCTTGGTTTTTGCTTACTGAGATGAGTTGAAAACACATCTATCCCATAAAATAACATTTAAGTAGTATACTGCATTTAGAAGGAAAAAATAGACCTTTGTTTTCTGGGGTTAAAATTCTTGATTCTGATTACTATTATGGAAATAAGTATTGTAGACTGTACAATCATCATGAATTTCATCTACTAAAGTTTTGTTGTTTCACAGTAATTGTACTGAATCTTTTGCATCCATGCTCAAGCTGTCCTCCCTATTGCTTTCTGTCCAAAAATTTACTTAATCAGATGACTTCTTTCTCCAGATCTGATCATTTCACAGCTACACTGGATTGATGTTCCTTTCCTATTCCAGCATTAAAACTTCCTAGAAATATTCACAAATAGTAGAGGTGAAAAACTAATGGTAGAAGAGTTGAATTGGACAGGTGGACTGAGGTATTTCTGTTGCTGCCTGGCCATCAGGATACTTTGTGGTAAAATACATTCCTTTTTCATATCTCAAATTCATTAGTATGCCCCTGTTTCCCAGTTAAAGCTGGATGAATCAATATAAATTTTGCTTCTTTCGTGTATCTTTCTGAACTGTAGATGTCACTCTAAGGTTGGCAATTGTTATGTGCTTCTTATCAAAGTAAATTATCAAACGCAGCAGGAAGGTTCTGAAGATTTTTATTGTTTTCTCCTGAAATATTTATGTTTTTATATGTTAGCTTGAATTTTTATATGTTAACTTGAATTAGGAATTGCAGTAAAAATCTTGCACTGAATTATGAATTATCAATCCTGGAAAAAAACATCAGTTTTTCAGGATCTTATCTGACTGAATATCTGAAGTATTTTTCAGGAAATATAGTTCTAATGATTGTTAATTTTATTGCATTCAGGAGACTTCTGAAAGCCAGATAGATGGCTTAAAAATTTTGGTTTTTTTTAGTCCCTAGCAAAAACAGTAATCTTGACTATCTTGCATTTAGACAAGGACTTTAAGATGACTACTATATGAGGTGTCTAAAGCTGAATGCCATTTAGGTAATCTGTTAGGCTAACTGGATCTCAGCCTTTGCATTCACTTATATTAAGATTCAGTAGTGTGTTTACATTAGATTTAAAAATTAGAGGTCCCAAGAAAGTCAGTTGCAGCTGATAAATTCGGAATCTGGTTGTGAATAAAACTGGAACCCAATTGACATGGGTATCCATCAATTCACTGTTAGCAAATTAGCATGTTAACAGTCTAATGAAATACAAACGGAATTTTTAGTAGTTCAGTTAAAATAACACTAACACATGACAAAATATTATAGACAGACAGGTCCTGACACCTGAGATGTTAGGGCACTACAAAGCCTTGTGCTCCCTTCTAGAGAGAGCAAATCTTAGTTTACTGAACTATAGACCAAATGTGTAGAAAGTCATCCATGGAGGCAATAGCAGGCATTGTGCTCAGCACCTGACTGCATTGTGATTTAGACAATAACTTCTACAGCATGAAGAAGGAACTGACTCCAGAGGGGATTTCAAAGTCTTAAATGACTGCTTCTGTGATGTTCCAGGACAGGCCAAACAGGGACAGAAGGGGTCGGTAGTGCCCTCAAGAGCCTGACAAAACCACCCTGGAAACACCATTTACTTTAATGAAGTGTTAAAAGTTGGGTGTTGTGGATACCAACTCTGCTTCTTTCAGGTGTTACCATGCCAAGTCTTATATTTTTAAAATTTTCATCAATCAACTTTAAGATGCATTTTCTTTTACTCTGTTCCTCTAAAATTTTGTCTAGGAAAGAACAACAGGTTAAATCCCTGCAGAAGATCTGTGGTTTTATGGGTACAATGTCCCCACTCTACACTATTCAATTTCTCATTCTCATACCTAAAATTGCTTTCTGAAATCTGCCAAGAGGTTCAGATGCATTGTTAAATGGATTTTGAGGCATTTGAGAAGATAAGAATTCCTAGCAGGTTTTGAGCTCTAAAATAGGGAAAACAAAATTTGAGACCTCTACTTAAACTGAAGGAAATGACTGTCAGGCAGGTGACATGATCTTTTCTTAACTAAAACTTTTGGACAAATGGGGTCACGAAAGGATGCAAAATATTAGAATAGCACATATATATATATGTGTGTGTGTGTGTATGTATATATATATATATATATATATTAGAATACTAGATATTAGTACATTGGAATACCTAATGAAATCAACTTACTGCTGGATTAGTATGGCAGAATTGCAGTTTGTAATTTTTGTGTAGCCATGTGTATGACTTTTCTAGAGAGAAAATATGCCTTTGGAAAATAACCAATATGAAATATATATATTTGGAAAATGAGGGAAGGCACTCTCCCATTTGAGTACATTAGTACAGTTAAACAAATATTTATGAACATTATCTGAGACAACCTGCATTGATTTCTAACAAGAGCAGCTTGAAGGAGAGCTGTCATCCTACTTTTTCTGGTCTGGCAGTGCTCTGAATATTTCTTGTTCAAATGCCATATGAATTCAATAACTTTCTATTTTGTCTCTAAATCAGAAGTCATGGTAGGTACTCATTTCTGTAAGAACACTTCTCAAAGAAAATCAGCGTATATAACTATTTACCTCATATAATTTGTATTCTTTTTTTCCTCCCATACTGGTCATTCCCTTTACAGGCAACATCAACTCATTTCTTCTGAGTCCCTCTGTAGAGTAGAATCATATTTTTAAACAATCATACAAATCCTTAAAAAAACTGGTTCCGCAATTCCATATGATGAATCACTGTCCTTAACTTTTTCTGGTACATCTTCAAAAATTCTGTGCTTTTTGAAAGGGATTGTTTTCATATCCAGTTTTTCCAACAGAAAACTGGTGGAAAGCTGTTGGCAAAGAGAAAACCATCATTCTCAGCATGAAGACGCTGTGAATAGAAACTCTTTATTCAACCCATATTTACTCCCCCGTGGTCAGAACCCCTAAGGCATTGATTGCTGAGGCCCTTGGTTTGACTGCCTGTGCTCCAGACCATCTGTGATCCAGCCCAGCTCTGGGTCTTTGGGCCTGCTGCTGGAGAATCCTGCTGCCATGAGAAGCAGGCACCTGGCTCAAATAAACCTTACTCTGTTCTTAAATGATCATTCTGTATACTTTTTGTGGATATTCTAATTTTTCTTGATCTTTGACTTTTTTGGGCCAAGAAGACAAATCTTAAGATGAACTCTAGGTTTTTGTTTCAGTTGCATGTGAAATTTTTTACTGGAATGTAAATATTTAATAATAATAATAAAAAATAAATTCCTACTTAATTTTTTAAACTTTTAAAAGTCAGAGTCTGCATTAAATTGCTTTTCAATGGAGTTTTAAATGCATCTCCAGCAGAGGCTTTTCCTGACTGTTTGTCAAAGCAGTGTGTTAGGTAAAATATTATATAAATTTTTGCAACGTTGTTGCAGCATTTTACTGTGTCCAGTGAAATTCTGCATTAATATGATTCTTTCTGACTGTAGGCATTTCTACATACAGATTATGTTTAGCTACTCATTGTGGTGACTCTTGAACTGATATGACAATGTGAATCAGAGGAAGTATTTACATAATTTTCTGAAGTTATGTGCAGAGACTTACGGCATTTATGAATACAAAGAAATCAGAATGGCATTTAAAAAAAATTATGTTCATGACATACAGGCATCATTCTTGTGCATATTATCTACAAGTACAATAAGAAGCTCAGTTTTGATTAATGACAAAAACAAAATGTCTGAAAAATCTCTAAATAATACCCTTATATTGAAATCAAAAGGTTAGAGTACTTTGTGATATTCACACTAGAACTGTTGAATGCTTTAAGTACATAATTGGCTGCAAATATTTATTACTTCAAGAAAAATTTAAAAGTAAGGAACTGTTTAGCTTTCTAGGCCTAAAATAGGTGTATACTTTTTACATCAAGCACTGGGTGATCAAATATGAAACAGTGTTGTTCTGCTATTTAATGATGGTATTTAATAATGGGGATGGAGGTTCCCACAGGTCTCTGGATTTATTTGCAAATTTTGATGTTTCTTTTTCCTCATTCATTACAATTTTAATTGAAATAAAAACAACAATTTACAGAAGTGCAGAATCCAGCCTTGTTTAGTGCAAGATCGTCTTAGCTTAGGGATACCAGCTCCAAGAGGTATGTTTGCTTCCCCACATATCATGGTTCTTGAGTGTAACAAGCTTTATGATAGGACACACACAGAGCAGAAAGTTTCCAACCATGGGATCCTCATGAATATTAAGGAAGCATCAAATAAAACAGAAATTATTGATCAGGTTGGAGGGTTGCTTTTGGTTTGGTTTTTTTTTTTTTTTTTTTTTTTTTTTTTTAAAACTTGACTAAACTTTTCTATTACAATAGTCACGTGAATATAATGAAATTTACCTGTTTGTCCTGGAACAGACTATAAGTTTTGATGCAAACAGGGTAGGTATTAAGAATACTAGAAAGTAACATTACTTTGGGGTAAAGATTTGACACATTTGCAATCTTTTTCCCTTGGAGTGACATTTAAGTCATTTAAGGAGTGCTGTGTTGTTTATTTTTAAACAAAGTTGAAGATTTATTACTGTGAGTAAACAAAATGAAGGAGTAGCAGGCACAAAAGTAAATAATTTAGGAGATACAGTGTTAAGACCACGTTAAGTAGACTTAACTTGTGACATTGTAGCTGTGGTAAACAAACTTCAGCAATCAATAATGACATTAATCAGCTTCAGATAAGTAAACAAACATATTTGCCTCAGATTTCAGGTCAAAACCCAGTCAAAGGATTCCTCATCCAGCTGATGAACAAATGTGTCAGTGTTTGATCAAATTCAGACTGAGCAACTGACGAGATTAATCCCCATGTACACTTAAAAGACAGGCAGAGAGTTCTTCAGCATGGAAACATGCACCTTGTATCTAAGCTGATTTTACTAAAAGTACAGCACCAGCTACGGGTGTTGTGCTCTGCACTGGTAAGGGTCACGGCTCTGGAAGCCTCTGTGGTTACAGAGCGGGGAGCATTATACTGTGTCAGCTCTGTTTCTCCCTTCCCTCTTCTCCGTACATTTTGTGCATGGTAGACAGGAACTGCAAAGGTGAAGAGGAAGCCCAGGGCATTGTTTGTGAATGTGACTGTGCACATGCAAAGATCAATGGGGAAGAAAAGGTAACTCTCACTTAATAACTTTGAAATGCTATTCTGCAGTATAGTAGCCCTGCCAGCCTGTTGAAACCACCATGACTATGCCAAGATGGACTTTTCAGTAAGCATGGTTTCGTTTCTTGCTCTCCTTCATTCTATTCCTGTAGTAGTGAGAATATAACTGGAGAATACAGCTACATGCAGCTGAAAGTCTCTATAGGCCTTTCAGCTCTCTGTACCATGAAATAAATTGGTTTTTTTTTTTTTTTTTTTTTTTAATGCCACATAATTAATATTAGTGGGTTGTGTGTTCATACTGGCATTTTTTTACTTCTCCTAACTGAAGATTAGAAAGTATTTCTGCTTTTATCCTTGTTGTTCTGCAAAAGCCACAACCCAAAAGAAGACATTTAAGGCCCTCCATCCTCAAACTGACAAATATATAGTAATGTTCTTTCAATATTACCATTGAGTCTTATACAATTTTCAGTATGGGAAGAAAAGCAGAGAAAGGAGTTTTAGCTTTTTCTTTGCTTTTCACCATCCAACACTATTTTTAATTGGCAATAAATTAAAATAATTTTCAGCAAGTTGAGTCTGTTTTGTTCATGACAGTAAGTGTGCCAAACACACATGTCAAGGCAAGAATATAAGAACAGGGTAAGCATGTACAATGCATATCAGAGTATGCATTCTTGCATTTAGTAGCCCTCAGTGAAAAAATCCTTGGAGTAAAAATCAAATTACTTTTTCAATCCTTACAAGCATTTGTTGCCTTCAGTCCCCTTTGGCTGTTTTCCAGATTACTTATCCATCATGTGAAGACTTTTGTTTGTAACTGCCATCCATTAGTTTCATCTGATATCACCTTTTATTTTTTTTTTTTGTAAGAGACAGTGAAAAATAGATTTCTACTTTTATTCACTGTCCCTCATGACCATGAAGACCTCTTTCATATCAACTTGAGTCATCTGTTCCTCCATTTCCACTGTTCAATGCACAGAAACTATTTCAAGTCCCTCTTGTAATCCTTTCTCTGTACATCTTCAGAAATTCCTTTGAATCCTTTTTCAGGTGGAAGGGATCAGTACCCATAACCGCACACTGTAATCAGGATGCTACTAAACCCTGGATTCATACCATGTCATAAATCCCCTTTTTCCTTTTTCTTTCTCAACAGTTTCTAGCTTTAAATTTCTTATTTTTGATAGCTCCTGAATAGTGAGCCAACATTTTTTATCAATCTATTATAGTTCCAAGTTTTCATCTGAGCTGTCAGTCAAAAGATCACCCTTTCATATGTAACATTTTCTGATGTACAGCATTTGACATTTATTTACAATTAATTTAATCTGTAAGTATTAGAACTTTTGAAGTTCTTCTCTTGATCTTGATTTAGTAGCTTAGCATCAATAACAAAACTTGTCACTTTATTATTCACCCTTTTTGATAATATGCTGAATTGTACAGGTTCCCACAGATCCCTGTGAGATGCTACTGTTCTCTCTCCATTGGTAAAACCTTCTGTCCCATTTTTCCAATGTTTTGATTAATTTATGCATCCATTCTTCACCATGACACTGCCTACATAGGTCTTTATGGCATAAAACCACTGCGAGCAAGTAATTTTTCACAATCTGTAGAAGGAAGTAAGTCATGCTACAACTCTTGACTCAGATGGGCTAAGTTGTGTTCTCCAAAACCTAGCAGAGCACAGAAATCTATTTTAACTACATGCTATTCAGCTGATGCACTGACCATGATCTATTAACTAGTTGAAGTGCTCTGTGTTTTCAGATGTGTAGGAAAATATTTTCTGGGGCATCATAAGTAAGGATCCATTAATCCATTGTTTCTGCAAAACCTGAAAGAATTAGCTTTTTTTTTTTTCTTTAATCTAAGATTTAAACTGGTAGTCTGCTCCTAGAAGGAAGGTTGTATTAAAATGAAGAATTTTATAGACTCTGTGTGTAGTTGCGTAGCAGTGAAGTTAACAGGAGAATAGAACTGAAAGAAGATAGCATACTTTCTGAATAATAGCTAATATATGTGACAGCAGGTTAATCTTTCAGTCAATTATTGGCATGAGATCATTTTTAAATAGATTACCAAGCATAGTTACTGCGGGACAGTTATGTCTCAGTTGCCATGCAACTACCTATATTGAAGGAGAAAAGAACAGATGTTAGTCCTCTTATGCAAAAAATATAGTTAATGAAGAACACATTTCATGAGAAAAATGTCTAAACATATGTCATTACTAATGAAGGCATAAATAACTATACCGTGGCCTTTTTGTGTTACTTGTATTTAAGTTAAAATGTTAACCAAAACATAACATACATTTCAGTACAATATATGTTACAATACCTAAAATGCTATCCAGTCCAAGAAACAGAAAATCAAGAAAAATCTGAACTTTCTTTCAGAAAGTGTACTATGATATTGATATTCAGATAAGTGTACTATGACATTTGATGCTATGAGATATGACACATTGAAATTTGCTATGGACCTGTAAGAACAAGAAATTGATGAGCTGAACCTGGTTGGTCAATGCCTTCTGTTCTCCCAGAAATAAATCAACAGAGTAAAAAGGTTTCTAAAGCCATGTAGCACCATGCCATTGCCAGCAGTTTTCATATGTGATACCATCTTCTTCTACTGTTGTATGTCAAGACGAACTTCATTTTGTGGGCCCCAAAGAACTGAAGATATTTTATATTTAATTTTTAATAAGACTATGCTATGCTAGAATGTAATTTCCTAATTTTAGGCCCACAAAAGTTTACCAGGATAAATCTCTTCAAGTAAGTCAATATCTTAACAGACACTATTTTGCAATGCAGAGGTGTGGCAGATGAGTTTCTTTTGCTGGTTTTCGAGTCACATGCAGAGCTTTAAGTATACTGCAATGTATTTCAAACATAAAAATCTGTGAAGTATGAATATTCCACATACAGACTCTGTTGTGAAGCAGAGAGGATGAATTCAGGATCCTTTTTTGTCTTTGTCTTTATTAAAAAACATCAATCATCTGACATGACATTCAAAGCCTACCATTCATCTTGCTTAAAATGTTGACAACTATTCCAAAATTTACTAACTAGTTACTGAAATGCGTAAGTCCTCACTTAGGTGAGAAGTAATGGTAACTTCATATGGAGAATTTTTCTACTTATCCTGGACATCAAATGTCTTTCAGAAATACTGTTCTTGGTCGTGAAAGGGCTTTTTAGATAGCTCATTTCATATGGATTCCTAAACTTCAGATAGTTGGAAAACGTAAAATCTATTTTGAGATTTGTTATTTTCACAGCTCTAACCATTGTTTATGTAGATATGTGTTAGAAACCATGTGGGACAGTTCAAAATTATGTTTGAAGAGAGATAAATAAAAGCACAGTTCACATATCCAGGGAACAGAATATGATTCTCACTTGAGAATTGTTTCTATTTCAGCAGACTGCTGCTTTGCAAAAAATGTAGTATTTCTTCTGCTGGAGAAGAAAGGTACAAAGAAATATGAACATAAGAATGTTTATGATCTAAAAGATTTCCTTAGGGTCTGGCTGTGGTTAAAACACATGCGTCCTAAAGCCCTTTTTTTACTTTCCATTCTCTTTGTGAAATTTATGTGAATCTTTTGAACCACATTCTTCACTGGTTGCACCTTTGGCAGACCCACATATCAGTAGTAATGAACAACATTAACTTCACAGAATATCCTTAAATATATCCAGGGTTCTTGCTTATTTAGAATGACATTAGTTTTGATGTCTTCCTTCTTTTTTTTTTTTTTTAGGAAGTGATATGACATTTTTGTGCAAAAAGTTTTGTATCAGTCATTATTCTTAGAGATCTTATCAAAGAATGAAATGTCAGTATTTGTATTTAAATAGTTAATAATTTGAAAAGTATGCATCTTGCAGTCATTAATGGTCTAGAATGGGTTTAGAATCAGATTGTTAAATCTTCAATCTCTAACAATTTATTTATGTTGCTGTTCATATACCATACATATTTTTCCCAGTACACTTAATCTATAATCCTCTATTTTCCTTCCAGAGGAAAATATTTGAGGTGTGCTAAAAATTAATGGAATTAGGGGATTTTTAGGATATAGGATTTGTGAAAACACTGATTTTTTTCCCCCCTACACGTTCTTGTCTTGTAGATTTTGTTTTATATTTCAGGGAAACCATCACTATCTTTGACCTCTAGTTAGTGAAAGGCCCTTACAGTTTCTCAGCATCCATTGAAGAAGTCACAATACATCTGGATATGTTAATTTACTTTATCTAAACACAAGTATTTAATTAAGTTGAAAGCTAAAATAAAAACACCTTTAACGAATTTGATTTTCTTTTTTGTTAAAAAAAAAAATCATGTTTAGAGCAGAACTCAGGTTATGCTTAAAGCAGTATTTTTTTCTTTGTTGACTGTAGTTTAACACTAATATTTAGTCATGTTAACAAAGAATTGCAACAGAATTGCAGACAATGGAACATAATTATATGTTTATGTAGTTGATTATAATGTTGCTTCTATCAAGCTGTACAGAGGGGAATAAAAACACTTGTTACATACCATACCTGATGAACATGACTGCCTCACTGTGTTTGCCAGTGAGAAATACAACTGTACTGAGTAACTTTGTATGTGTAAAAATTGTTTTGAAAAAACAGAATAAAGTATTGCAACAATAAAGTCCATGGGGAAAAGTAAGCCTTTCTCCTCTAATTAGTAATCTAGAAATTTTCCACAATGATCCTGGTGAAAGAATTAATTGGCTTGGATTTTATTTCTTTTCACAGGATAGAGTTGAAATTATAGCATGGGTCTGTATTATATTTTAATGTATGTCAAATATACTACAGAAGCCATGCTTATATTTTGATATGACATTCAGTATCAGGTTTTTCTATAGATGAAGCAAGGGCAGTCTTCTAGGAATATAACACAATCAGTTGTGTTGCTCTGGAAGAGCAGTCAATCTGAAGTATCTTCTGAGTCCTGTTTTGTAATCACAAGACCACCTGGGTGCCCCTACCAAAGGCTCACAGGTATTCTTGATTCAACAAGTTTCATACTTTTTATCCTGTCTGTATCTTGAAACTAATTTATTATATGAGCATGTGAAAATATAGGTTTGAGAGAATATAGGAATGTAAATGTTTAGTATTTAACTTAAGAGGAAACAGCTGCAGGGTCTTGCTATCAGAGAAATGCCATCAGAAATTGTTAAATATTTTCAAAATAAGTCATCAAAAGTAATATGTTGGTATTAGTGTGGTTCCTGAACAAGTAAACATTTGCCAGCAGTGATCGAAGTAAGCAAGTTTCATTACCCAATTAATTTTGCAACAATATTAACATGTTGTGATTAAAATCATGTTGCACATTTATTACTGGTGACACAACTTATTCTATTCTAGCATCATAGATAAGTAATTTGAAAATGAAAACATTTTTATACATGAACTATATAAAGAAACTCTCACTAATACTGCAGAACTTTTCATGTTCTATTAGACATAGTAAAATATTAATATTATGCTAGGTAAGGTTATAACCATGAATTTATTAAATAAATATGATATATTATTATAAATTACTTTCATTTAACCTTAGGGTTGCAGTTTCTTCTTTGTCTTTTATAATAAGAGAGCATGTCATAAGAGGTCAGCTAAGAACTCTGTGTTGTTGGAGAACTGCCACATAAAAAGCAATTTAAGGTACCTACAATAAAAGAATAAGGATTTATTCCTTTATTCCAACACTCTGATACTTTACAGCAGTATAATATGTAATATTTCCTTTCCACTAAAGAATATACCGAGTAATACACCCTTAATCCAGAGAAAACAAAACCCTGACAGATTTCTAGTGTTCATTTTCTTATTAAAAAATGAGACAATATAGAGCCGAAAAACCATAACACTGATACAAAATATGGTAATCCAAATTATTTTATAAGATGTTCTCAACATGTCCGTATTGATTTGTGCTGAGAACCATTGATAAAATGCTGGAAAGTATATTCAACTCAGTTTTACACAGAGCAGCTTATGTAGCTCAGTATAGAGTTCTGCTTAAAAATGTTAGTACCATATGGCTCTCCGTTGCTCAAAGCCTCAGTCTTCACTTCCACTGTTGAAAGTTGTTATTGTCAAAACAGATCAAGCACAAAGTCACTGAAGAAAACAACCTTAAGGCAAATCTAATGTAGAAGACAAACAACTATTTAAAGGGACAATTGTCTTATGCTTCCCATTTAACATTTTTCTGATGTTTTGGAATTTGAGAATTTGTGGTTGATGTGCTAAAGAAAGAATTAAACAAAAGCGTCTGAGACTTACATAATTAACATTTTCCCATTACAAATGGAAAAATGATCATTCCCATGATCAGACGTGGGTAGAAGAAGGTTGATATCCATTCTCATAGTTTTCTGCATGACAGAAGTCAAGCTACATTTGTAGCCAAGTCAATATGATGACCCATTTAATGTCAGTGTCAGCCCCAAAAGCCCACTCTGCTCCATGACAGAACTTCCAGCAAAGATTTCATACAACTTTTCTGTGGTTCAGCTATACTTGCCAGTGTCAGTAACCTTTAATTATTCTTTGTCTTACAGAACCGTGTAGAAGTTCTGCTTCAATGCCAAGCCTTCCTGTGCCAACACATACCAAGCAATAGCACCTTCCTCCCAGAGTAAACTTTCAAAGCACGGGAAAAGGTAGAAAAAAATGAAAAATCAGTGAACCTGAAGTCATATTGCTACATATTGAAATTGCAGTCTTGAAGAGAAATGGGGAGTGGAGTGAAGCCCCTCCAAGGGTGCAGTAGAAAAGGGAGGTTTTTCTATTGAAATGGTGCCTGGCTTATTTAGGATTGGTAGGGAAGGTTCTGGAATGGGGTGGAACTTGGGAGGGGTTTAGGGAAGAGCCTGGGAGGGGTTTGCAATACAAGGCAAAACCCTCCAAAACTGGGAACACAGAGGCAAATGCAGACCATATAAGGAAATGCTATCCTGTTGCAAGGAGGGACCAATCAGAGGCGGGTTATGAGGCATGAGGGATAGAACTTTCCAGCAGGGACTCACAGTGAAACAAAGGAAAAGACATATAACATGATAAAATCCTCAAACGGGGTACAGACTTTAAACAGCAAACAATCCTTAAACATAGGAATGGTCCATATAAACGCAGTAAGCAGTTTTCCAGAGCTCAGGCAGTCACAGATCTGGGCTGGTTAAGCTGTGCTTCCACAGCTGGTATCTCTCTCCTCCAACAGAAATAGTGCAGTATTGCTCATTTTTCTGCTACATAAAGAACTATTTTTAATATTTCAGTCCATGAGAAACAATAGCAATTAGCAATGCCTATAAATGAATTAAAGATGTTAGGTCTGCTAGTCAGAATTTTGTTGAATTACAATTCATAAGAAATGTATGTCAGGTATGATTTTGCACCTGATTTGCCCATAAAGTACCAGAAGGCAAAGGTGATTTTCAGTCTGTGTAACTTTGAGACAAGTATTTTTTAATTTCCTAGAGCAAATGGAAAAATATCTGCTATTAAGATATATTTTTTTTCAGTTGTGTGCTGTTCAGTACAGTATTTGTCTTGGAATGCATTCTTGGTTAAAATATGAAATAGGAAAATCATGTTTCTGAGGAGAGAAATGTCTTACTTGTGGTATATATTTCTCTTTTCCACATGACTCCGTGTTTGTAAACTGAATTTATGAACTTGCATCAATGTAGGCTGAATTCTCTGATATTTACTGTACCCTGAAAATTCCACTTCAGCACTTGAGTCATGAATCTTTCACATTTTGTATAATTTAGTCATCAGTGTCTCAATTTCTTGATTGATTGCTCAATATTCTATTATATGTTATATTAGGCTTATAAATGGGATCTTAGATCACTGTGTACAGAGTATAATATAAGTTCTTCAATTTTGATTACAGCAGCCAGAAAATGCTACATAAATCATTTCAAACCCTGCAAATCAAATTATATTTTCCCTTTTGAACTGTAAACAAAAATCTATCACCATAAAAACCCAAAGACATTTAGTTACACTGGTGTAAACTGGACTATGTCCAATGACTGTAGACTTCAGACATAGCAGCATCGGCTTGTAAATTTAGCACATCCAAGTTTTCAGAGGAAAGGAAAAAAACATTTATTCAGAGAAATCAGTACTTAGAGGGAAAAAAAAAAAAGGTGTTTTTTGGGGTAAGAGGGTCCCAAATTTAGGACCTTGACTTCTTTCTTTTTGCCTGGGGCAGGGGTCCATACTGACTATTTCCAGTTAACTTCTTGTCCTGTTTATCATTATATATGGTTTCAAAAAAAAAAAAAAAAAATGATTATTTATTCTTCTAAGGACTAAGGTCAGGACAACTATCCATAGTTGCTCCGATCCTACTTGATTTTCTTGAAGATAGGATTAAGTCATCCTTCCCAGTCCTAAGGAAACTCTCCTGAACAAGACCTCAAAATGGTATCACCCAGAACTTCCAACCATCTTGGGTAAAACACAGTGGTTGTCATGGCCTTGTAGACCTCCAGTTTGTCTATGTGGTCCCTATTTCATTCTGCTGTGGGTTATACTTCCCCTATGCCACACTGCCTTGAGGATGAAACCTGGGAGCCCAAGGAGAGATTGATCAATAAAGACAGAGAGAAAGAAGCTAGCAAGCATCTCTTCTATTTCTGTGTCCTTTGTCATATAATTCTCTACCTGTAGGAATATATTTTTACAGTCTATCTTTGGCTGGCAAACTGATGATAGAGGCCCTTCCTGTCAATCACTTCCAATGCCACATTCAACTACAGATAAACTTTGCATTTCATTATTCCTTCTCTTCATGATTGGGTGATATTTCTATATTCTTGGTAGAATCTGGATCATTACAACCATGTTAGTTTGGGAACAGCTCTCATGAGAACTTACCATTTGTCAAAACCCCCAATATATTTTATAATTACCTTAATAACACTTCTATTACAAAATGTTGCAAACTGATTATATTATTATTGATTACTGTTGATGCAATGAATCAAAGCCAAGGATCTATTAATTGAGTCATCTAATCTCGGAGACTTTGCATGTATAATGAAACCTGTGCTGTGTTAATAAAAGACAGATGTGCAAAATCTATCATAAACATTATGCTCACGTTTCCCTTTACTTTATCATGTCACAAAGATTTCACAGTTTTTAGTGGATTTAAGCAATATAAGTAATTCAAAAAACAAATGAGCTGAATAGTTAGTACGGAAATAAGATTTAAAAAATAGAAGTAAAGTTCAAGCATATGAACAGAGATTGTATGTTTAGAATACTAGTATTTGGCTTGTTTCAGCAAATCTTGAATAGAGCAATGATTGCACTTCTGTTTCTGTCAGTGGGTCTGATTCTACATTCATTAGTGGCATTTAATACTCTATTTTGTATGTAGCCTCTCTTGTGAAATTAAATCTGTATAATTATTCAGTGTAAGTAAAGGTAATGAATTTGAGCCCAGTGGTATTGTCTCAAGAGAAAGACTATAATTTTTTGACGTATTGACACTGCTATTGCTTTCTTGCTTCCATCTGTTTCTCAGTTCAAAAAAAACTCTTTATGAAGATTTTATATGTTTCACTCTGCTAAATTTGTGAAAATGAAATTCAAAACATGGCTGTCAAACAATAGAAATGACAGCAAATGATAAAAGAAGAATGAAGGCAGTATTTCTACTACAGGCAGTTGAAGGTTAATAAATATCTATAGTACTTTCAACAATAACAACAGAACTGGGGTTCATGACTTTAGATTCTGTACAGACTCAAAATGTAATCTGTTTTTTTTTTCTGATATCTGTATTTCTGGTTGTGCTGGTTTTGGCTGGGATACAGTTAACTTCCTTCATAGTAGCTAGTATGGGGCCATGTTTTGTATTTGTGCTGGAAACAGCACTGATAACACAGGGATGTTTTCTTTATTGCTGAGCAGTGATTACGCAGCACCAAGGCCTTTTCTGCTCCTCATACTGCCCTGAGAGTGCACAAGCTGTTGGAAGGGGACACAGCCAGGACAGCTGACCCAAACTGACCAAAGGTACATTCAGTACCATGTGACATCATGCTCCGCATACAAATCCGGGAGGAAATAAAAGGAACAGGAGGACACATGCAGTGATGGCTTTAAGCTTCCCAAGTCACTGTTGCGTGATGGAACCATGCTTTCCTGGGGATGACCGAACACCCACCTGACAATGGCATGTAGTGAATGAATTCTTTGTTTTACTTTGCTTGTGTGCATGGCTTTTTATCTCAACTCATGAGTTTTCTTTCTTTTCTGATTCTCCTCACCTATCCCACCAGGGGAAGGTGAGTGCATGGCTGTATGGTGCTTAGTTGTCAGCTGGGGTTAAACCACAATACTGGTACTGTTCTCAACTTGTTATCACATAATAAATTTTGAAACTGCCAAACAGAAGAGTTAATATTGGATGTTCATAAGGATACTTTAAAACCATGCGTTGCAAGAATGAAACCCACTTCATCTCTGCTCTTTTAAAAGACTACAGATAATCTCATGAAGGGTCAGAGAAGATACGTCATCCAATAAGAATGCTTTAAAATTAAACTCAAGAAATTCACATATTTTAGGTCATGAAAGACTAAACTGAAATAACTTATGCCCAGTCTGTAATTCTCTAAACAGAAGAACACACTCATCTCTTCATTTTGATAGGCAAAGTCAGTGTCTGCAGTGAAATAAACTGCAAGCTCAAAATGGGAAGACAATGCACATATTTATAATGCATAGAGTTAACGTGCATTTTCAAGTACTGTAATAAATGTTTTATTTCAACTGTTGAAACCTGCAGGAAGATATCTGAGCATAAAACATATAGCTGATGGTGTGAAGAATTGCAGTGTGGATTGTCATACTTGTTCCTTTTGTCTCAACTGTTTTGGTCCTAGACATGATGAGTGTATTTTGCATTCTCCATATGGCATATAATCCTTCTTATAATTGCTTTTCCTTTTGCAGATACGTAACTTCTTTGGGTGTTAAGCGGCACCAAGGGGGAAGAGATGGTAGAGGAGGAATGAAACTGATGATATTCTTACCTTTATCTGTATGCAAGTTTTCCTGTACTGATGATAGCGCTCTAATGTTTGGCAAACCTGCTCGTTAAGATTGCACCTAAAGAACTGTCTTGTAGAGACAGACTGAGGTCTGTGTATTGGTAATATACTAAATGCATATTTAGTAAGACAATAATATAATTTGCTAAGATTGGTTGACAAGTATAATTTAATATAACTTTCTACATATACTGTATTGTTATATTCTGAACTTTGAAAAACTATTTTTTCATATGGAACATGCTACTTTTTTTTTATAAAACTTCATAAAATATAAATGAAATATCTTTAAATAATGCTTACACAGTTTATGTAATTTTTTGTATTAGTGATTTTTTTTTCAACTCTATAAACATTATAACAAAACCAGATGAGTACTTTATAAGATGTGCATTTTATGAGATTCCTTCAATACAAAATACCAGGGAAAAAAGCTACACATTTTTGAGCAGAGGTTAGGTCAATGATTCAACTATAAGTTTAGAAGGCAATGAACAAGAAAAGATTAAAAAAAAAAAATACCACAGAAGAAAATAAGTATTATCTCTAAAGGGTACACTTTGGCTTTTGTAGTTAGAGTCGCTTTAAGAATGTCATTTGTCCTTCTGCAAAAGCTGCCTTTGGAGCCAGATAAATCTATTGCCACAGTACCACGTCTCTGAAATCTCTTATTCTAGCTGCAAACTCATTCATTTAATCCCTCCCTGGAGGTGTCCTCCCACCACTTGGTTTATCTCTCTCAGCTGTATTTGTGTTAGGAATCACAGCTGGAAGACCTCTTGGCCATAGCAAATTCATCTACTGCTAGCAGTGCAGTGAGAGAGTAGGAGATAGTGTGACATTTAAGGTGGTGGAGACACAGTCCTGGGAAAAATAGCAGACAATGCACTTTTGAACCACAGGTGTGCTAAAACTTTCCATAACGTCACAGAGTTATTCATGGACAATGTTCACACCTCTTTTCACATTTACAGTAAGCTGAATAAGTACTTTATAAAGGTACTTTATTGCCCCTCTGTCTCCAGCATGTAACTATTTGGAGAAAAAGTACAGCAGTTCTCATTTTATAGAATATAATGTGACACTTCAAAACTAATAGTCTTCATTATTGCCAAGCAAGGAAAGAAAGCATTTTAACTAAGGAGAACAAACTGTTAATGCTACCTTCAAAATCCTGTACTTAGATTTTTAATTCTCTCTGAGATTTTCTGTAATACGTTTTAATGCTCTCCAAAACATGACATATCAGTTAATTTAATTTAAAATTCTACATACTTACTGACATCTGTGATGTCCAAAAAGGAGTCCAGTATGCAACAGAGTGCAAAATAAGGCAGTGGTGACACAGACAGAAGAATATCTGAAGTATATACACCAAATTGATTACTAACAGGATGCAATTATGAGAAGTTTATACTTTCAAGACAATTTCACATGAAGGAAACAGTAGCAAAAATACATAAACAGTTATGGACCTCCTCAGAACTAAAATAAGACGTGGGAATACATTTATATAATACTTTTGCAATAGTTCTCAAATGTATTTCAGACAACACACTATCTTCTACTCACTTCTGTTCATTTTTCCATGGGTTACATGAATTTAATACAGGATAAAAACATATTTCCTTGGTCTTAACAGGAAAGATGTGATCTCTTATCTGGGGTCATCTTTTCAGTAGCCTTTACAGGATATTTTTAGGTTTAATTTTTTCCCCTGAGTGGGAAAAAACCTTCAAAGTTTAATTTATAATAGTAATTTCTACTTCTGTTTCTAAAAGTTCATTTTCATACAGAAGTGGAAGAGGCAGTAGATAAGCACTGATTTTTTCTGCGTTTTCTCTAAGGAAAAATAACTGTTCACAAAATGATTACTTGAAAATATTTCGAATTTCATATTGTTAAAGTATTTTCTTTTCTTTTTATTCCTAATTCTTTCCTCATTTGGAATGGATAGAAGGGATTATGAGGAAGATATTCCACTTGGGTTAACTTTGACTGTCTTCTTGTTCTGCTTGTTTGCTTTAAGAAATACCATTCAAGTTGTCACATATCCCTGTTTTTTTATCTACTCGAAATCTCTGTTATAAAAAAAATTCTGAGGTTATCATAGGAATCCCATTGGGAAGACTGAATCATGAGGACCTGATCAGAACTGCAAAAGAAAATAAGTATTAACTAGTGGTCCTAATGAACTCTACAACCTGAAATAATTATGTTAATTTTGGTTAAGTTAAAATACAGAAATTCTAAATAATTTCTCAGTGAAAACAGGCTTAGTAGAAGTAACATTATCCATAAAAATCTAGTGGGATACCTCTTAATTGTTTTAATTATCACATGCAGTTACCTTATCCAGTGATTATTCTGAAACTATATATTTCAAAATAATAAAAAATAAAATGTCTCTGATTACACTGCATCAAAAGAAGTGCTTTGGATAACATTTAATTTCGTAATACTGAGATATTTCACATAAAGGCAAAAGTGATTTTTTTTTAAAACAAAAAGATTCTGTCTTTCAGAGGAGGAAAAAATGCAAAAATATTTAAGTTTAATGTTTGCCAGGTAGTAGATTATCACGCAAATGTTCCAGCACACTGGAAGAATTGTTGCATTTATTTCTGCGACATCTTAATTGTCTTAATCACCCTTACAATATCTTGAAAGCATGATGACTTATTAAGCTCCATCTGCCATTCTTGACCTTATTATTTAAGAAAGATGCTCTCAGTACACTTTCCTGGATCTTCATGATATTGCACACTGAAATGTCAATTCCTCTCTGAAACTGTAAAGAAAAGGTAAATCTATGGGCAGCTTGTGAGAGTTGACAATATCACCATGTTATGGGTTTAAAATCATGGAATTTTTCTTTCATCTACCAACCCTGCACCTCAGAGGAATCACCCTCTGTCTCC
>JAWWEU010000081.1:76213361-76297453 GCA_035583155.1 Acropternis orthonyx | reverse complement strand
CCCCCATCCTTATTTCCTCCGGCTTTTGCCATGGGAGCCCCGACTCCCCTTCCCCCTCCCTTTTCCCCTTCGCTAATGTACCTCCTGGATGCTGATTCTTTTAAGCTACGAAAAATTTCCTTTTGGGAGGTGAAACCCTCCAGCTCCTCCTGTTCAGAGGAAAGTGCTAGTGATGGTAATACGGGGTGACACTAAATAAACAGTTAAAGCAGGGCTGGAAAGATGGAGTTAATTATCCAGTGAGCTACATTTAAACCGAGACCAGGAGGGGCTGATTTGTTTTGGCGCAGGGAACTGAGAAGGAGGCGAACCACCGAGGTCTCCTTGCTCCTCTTTGGTGGCTTCTTAACTTGTCCTTGCTGTCACCAGCCCGGGGACCGGCGTTCTTTGGCCTGGGAGGGGGAGTCCCCGACTGGGACCCTCGAACCGCGGCCCGCCCGGCGCTGGGAGTCTCTGTGCGACCCGTGCATGGGAGCGGGCGATTTCAGGGGACCCAGAGGTGGGGGTGTGTGTGTGTTCCATTTTTGTTTTTCTTCCCCAGAAGTTTGATAAATTCTCGTCCCTGCGGCTCGCCGGTGCCTGTGCTCTCAGGTAAGTCTGCATCGGAGCAGCAGCCCCGCGTTGCGCTTTTGTTTTTTAAATTTTCCCTCCTCCTCTTTCCCTCTTTTCCTCCTTTTATTTTTTTCTCCCTCTTTTTTTCTTTCTTTTTTTTTTTTCCCCTTTGAGAAGTCTGATATTAATAATCCCCGTATGCCCCGCTTTCCGGGTCATTACGGTACTGCTGGTCTCTAATCAATCCTAATGCGATGGCAATTGGAGTCTCTGATGAATGCATCTCAGGTTTCTTGTAATGGCTCTACCACATTTTCCTGGACCTCCTTCTTTAACCTGAGATGCCAGGGGGACGTCTCCGTTCTCAGCTGCTGATTACTTCAAGATGTTTGGGCTGGTGTGGGGAGAGAGGGAGCGAGCGAGGCAGCCTGCCCCTGAATAATCTGGAACTGAATTGGATGAGCCATTTCCTAAATCAAAGGACAACGGCGGAGTTTAACTCCTTTTCTGCACGGAAGCCTGCCGGCTTGCCTTCCAGCCGGCACTGGCTGGGCTGCATCTCCCCCGCGTGTCCGTGTCCGTGACACGACCCTCGGGTACCCACCCGCCTGCGGACCGCGCAGCTCCCCCCATCAGTTGCAGTCCCCCCACGCAAAGGGGGGAGACCCCCACCCCCTCCATCCCCAGCTGCTCACGCCTCCCCGAAGCCCCTCAGCGCTGCCGGGCTGGTCTGCACCCCCATCGCGGGGGGTGGAAGTCCCACGGCGGGCGGTGGGATCCTCACTCCGGGCCGGGGGGGGTGGGTGTGGGGGTGTGGGAGCCCCCCGCGGGCGCGTAGGGACCCGCGCGGAATTAGCGCGGCGATTCGCTTTTCCGCGGCATTGTTTTCCTCCCGCTTTCCCGGCATAAAGGCATCTGCCACTACCCGAGACAATGGTAATTGCGACTTCTGCCCCCCTCCCTTTTTTTTTTTTATTCTTTATTTTTCATTTATTTAAGTAAGATAATGCAGCTGGGATTAGGCTGAGGCCAACGAGCCGCGGGGCTGCCGCGGGTTCCAGCGCTGTTTCCCCGCCACGGGCAGGATGTTCCACCGAGATGCGTCTCCTCCGTGGGAGAAGAAACACGCCCCGGCTGCCCCTCCGCAGCCACTCCGCGACAGGCAGTGGGATATGTCCTAGCACAACTCAACACGCGTGGGCATCTTCGTCTTCCCCGCCTACGAGAGGAGGGTGTGCGGGATGGGGAGGCGGAATAAGTGTTCGAAACGAATAATTTAATTCCTCAGCGCCGGATGCGATGTGAAAATGAGTCCCCGGCAGAAAAGCAGCGAGGGGTAAAGCTAGCCCCTTCCCCGCGTGGGGAGGCGGGAGCGCGGTAGCGGGGCGGGTGGTACATGTGCTGAGTGCGTGGGTGGGTCCTCGCCGCACCTCGGCGGTGCCACATCTGCCAGGGATGAGTCACTCGCGAAAGCGAAACAAACCACGGGCTCCTTCTACCCGCCGTGCGCCCGGCGGGGCGGCTCCAGCCCGGTCCCCCCAGGCAGGGCTGGGCTGGCACTGCAGGGCACTGCATCCCCCGCCTGCACCCACGCCGAGCACCCACCCGTGTGCACCCCGTCACCCCGCGGGCAGCGCCCCAGCACCCACCCCCGTCCGTGTGTACCGACCACTGATGTGCACACACACACCTGTGCCCCTCCTCCGCATGCTGACACCCCAAAATCCACCGGTGTGCACTTGCCCACCCGCGGGTGGGGACACTTCCCCCGGAATGTACACCCCTGTGTGTGTGCAGCTCCTCAAGCGGCACAGACATCCTTGCCTGCACTCCCGTGTGTGCACACCCCCTCACCTCTGGGCAGACACCCGTGTGGGCACATGCTGAGCCATGTGAACGCCCCCCCCCCAGTCCTGTCCGCGTGTATCCACCCATGTGTCCGCACCCCACCCACGCGTGCGCCCCCCCACCCGCATCAGTGACACCCACCCATGAGCCCATGGACCGTTCCCACGTGTGTCCGGGGCAGGAAGCCGGGTGCTCAGGAGTGGAGTGTGAGCAGATCCCATCTGCCCCTTCCTTAGGTGATGGCTGGGTCAGGGGGGTGCTGGACACCGGGAAAACTGCCAAAAGAACACAAATTCAGTTATTTTTTTTAAAAAAAAAGGGTTGGGGTGAGCGCAGTGGTTTATTTTTTTTCTGCAAGACCTTGGAATGGCTGTAGTGCAAAATGCTGGAAAAGAAAACAAACTTCAGGCCCTTCCTGGCTTGAGGAGGGCAGCCCAGGGACCCTCTCTTTTCACGCCATCCTCAAGCCGAAATCCGTCTCCCCACCCGGCTGATGCCCACACATGATCCATGCTTGGAGCAAGGTGCTGCCCGGTCGCCGGATGGGTGGCAGCTGGACCCGGGAACAGGATTTACATCCAGGGTTCTGTTTTCTTCTCTGCTTTGCATTTGGGTACTGAACAAATGTTTCCATTGCTGGGGGACTGTGCCAGTTTCAGCTGGGCCAAGGGGAGAAAGACATCGTCAAGCCCTTGGATGAGTGTGTATCCCTGTGGTGGGTCAGTGGGCACCTGCCTGCGGGGATATGGGGTTGGGGGGCAGCAGACCCCTGCCTGCAGGGATGTGGGGTCAGGGGGACAGTGAGTGTCTGCCTGCAGGGCTACAGGGCTGGGAGGCCTGTCCTGCACCCACCGCCTCCATGGGTTTCCGAGTGAGCTGCAAGGAGGGGACCTTTCACCTCTCATTAGTGATGCCATCAGTGGCTTGGCAGAGCAGAGCTGAGGTCATGTTACATATGGCACACAGTCTGTTCAGCGCCGGCAACACCAGCTTTGAAATTTTAGAGAGGGGAAAGGTCACCTTGCGTAAGCCGAGGTCTGGGGGTCCCCCGCTCTGTCTGCGCCCTGGGTGGGTCTCCATATGCCTCCGTCGTCGCCAGCCTTGCTCTGTCTGGCCCTGAGAGATGCTCAGTCCGTCTTCTCTTCCACCTCCTGAATTTACAGGGAATCACTTAAGCAAAGGCAGTACTTTCACACTGCCTTTCCTTTTCCCTTACAGTCTCTCCCAGCACTGTTTTTTTCTGTCCTTTCCCTTCCCAGCATAAACCTGTCTCTAACAATTGATTATTTTTTCAAACAACATTTAATGCAGCTTTCCAGGAGAAAATGAGTTGTCTCTGTTTATCAGCAGATCTGCCCAGACGGATATGTTTACCCTTCTCAGACCTGGGTGTATAATTTCATAGATCTTCAAAAGTGTTATGCTTCCATGGTGATTAAAACTTCTCACTCCTGAAACTCGCTGGGGTATTTCAGGTTTCATGCCACTGGATCTTAGAAAAGAACATCTGTACAGCTGTATTTCTTTCATCTGAAGAGCAGGAAAAAAGCAAACCCAGTATGTTTTGTGTTTGGAAAAATATGACACTTTGCAATAAAATAATTCCTGGTGTCATTGAATTTCAGTAGGATGTTGTCGGAGCTTCATCTGGAGTGATTCCAGAGGTGATGACTGTGGGGAAGAAGTTACCAGTTTCCCACGTATGATGGCTGACAGGTAAGTTCATGCCCCTTCCCAGCCCTGCTGCAGAATCTTATTTTGCACTTTATTTTTTTAAATACATGGGGCCTGATTCTTGAGCTCTCCAAGTAACTTGGCTGGGAGTCTCTGGCATGCAGCTGTTGCAGGGAGATCTTCAAAAGGATATTTGCTTCTTCACAGGTCATAACTAAAAAGGCTCTAAATGAAATAGATGCTTATCTTGAGAATCCGGGAGAAGCTGGAGCTGAACCAACATGCGGTGTGGATTCGGGATACACCTTTCTGCCTGCTCCAGCGAGGTATCCAAGCAGCCACATTAAAGGGAGCTCAGCCTGATTTCCTACTAATAGAGCTACTTGCACGGATTTTAATTTTTAAATAGGAATATTCTTCCGCTGCCTGTCAAAGAGGGAGTTTGGGAGGGGAGGTATGAGACAGCAGACTTTCAGAAATGGAGAGGCTACAATTTTTTTATGTTTTTTGTCGCAAACGATGCTTTCCTAGTGCGGGGCTAAACTGTGCCCTTGGTTACTGAATGCAAGTCTGTCGGTTTAAATGGAGTTCATTGCAAGTGGGAACGGGATTTAGCTGTCATTTTCTGCTGCTGTCTAATCACTGTAGTCTGAAGAAAAGCAACATATGTATAATGGTAGCTGAGATGCAGGAGGGGTGGAAGCTTTCTACCAATGAGAACCACATTAAATAATTAATTCCCAATTGCCTTTCTACATTAGTGCTTTCAGCTTTCAGCTAAAAAAGCTGGTCAGTTTTGTAAGGCCCCAGGCAATGAAACATTTGGTGCATTGTCAGTCCAAAAGTGGAGGTAATAGATATCCAGTGTGGCTGGAAAAGTGCTACTCTCCATCCTGCCATTTACATATTCCAGCTGTGCAGCCTCATTCCTCATCCCCTCCTATGCCTTACTTAAGTTTGACAGGACAGCATCTCTTCTGAGGTGGCTGCTGAGGAAGCCACAAGTGTATTTATTTTATCAAAAAACAGAGGAACTTAATGTTTGAGTCTAAAAATGGAGAGTACAAAGCTGATCTCTCTTTTATCAGCAGACAAATCTGATGGGTTAATAAGGGAAGGACTGAATTTCCCCCTCCTTTCCCATTTCCCCCCTTAACCCATCTGCTGGTCCCCCAAGCTCAGCCTGTCACCTCAGGTCACAATGGGATCTTTTGGGCTCGTACGTCATTCACAAGAAAGATCTTGCCATGAGAAATGAGTTAACAAACCTTTTGATGTGCAAGTCATCAGAGACTGCCCCGCTCACCTTCTGAGATAAATATACATGTGTGTAGAAAGCTGAAGAAGAAAAGGAAGCATTGGAATAAATTGCCTGGGGAGGTGGGAGATTCTCTGTTAAAAACAGGTCTAGACAAACATCTGTCAGAAAATACCGACGTCTATTTGATCTTGACTTGGATCTGGGGAAAAGACTGAATGGTGCTGTCAGGTCCTTTTGAGCCCTGAGAGAACACAGTTATATACATACATATGCTCACGTGTGTGTGTGTAGGTGTATATATATGTGTGTGTTTGTATAAATGTATTTATTTCTACACTTTTGGTGACGGGCTCTTGGCCTCTGTGATACTTTGTGGCTGTGAATCTTGTGGGCTAATTACACACAGGCTTGCGTCTCTCAGAGTTTCAGTTCAGTTTAATGTCCTTTGTGCCTTGAGTGGGTCAAATGACAGTGTCTAATCTGCTGACTGTATGTTTCCCCCCTCCCCTTTTTCTCATCTCTTTAAATAACAAGTGAAGTCACTTCAACTCTGGGAGGTTTCCAGTGGTTCCACTTATGGAAAAGCTCGCAAAGCACATCTGTGAGCACATGTGGGGCTACACTTCATGAGGTAAGGTTGTGACAGTAGAAACTTACCTTTATTACTAGTTTTAATAGGTGAGTGCTTGAAGAAACTGTTTGGCTTTGAGGATGGCATGAAAAATTTGGGCTTTTTTTGTGATTACTTTCATACACAATCACTTTCCAAAGCATTCCTCTGCTTTAAAGACAATGTGGTCATGGCTGCTGCTGGCACCCTGTAACTGCTTCCCAAGCACGAAGACAGACCTCAGTGGGACAGAGGAGCTGCAGGATGCAGCTTTGAGGAGCGTGTTGGCAGCTTACTTGTGTTTGCTTATGGGGGACAGGGAGATACCAAGGCCAGGACTTGTGATCCTCTCCACAGGAGCTAATATTAAATATAAGTACTTTTATTAAAATTCATTTGAAAGGGAGTTTTATCACAGTGACACATGGGGTCCTGTGCAAGTCAGCATCGGACACAGAGGCGAGGCTGCTCCATGACAGAAAACTTACACTCCAGGTCGGTGTAAAAGAAGTTTGATGGGCTGGTGCAGAGGAAATTGTATAGTAATTCCTCTGTTACCCCCCCCAGATCACATTTCCAACAGGCAGTGCAGATATTCCCTTGACACCCTGCTGAATGCTGGGTGGAAGAAGGAAATGCTGCAGTGAGTTCCAGGAATCAACACGAAACTTTGTAGCAGAAATTGAACCCTGAATTTCTGAAGGCAAAAGCCAGGACAAGCCAGGCTGCAAAGTTCTTTGTGATCTAGGATTTTAGACCCTCTACTAGGCCTGCAGGAGGTCCTGTCCATCTTATCCTTCCAAAAGGTCTTTGTTCCCCCATGATGTACCAGCTGAAGTCACCTGCTGCTGCATAGGGCATTGGTGCAGTAGGTTATCCTCTGAGATGCCACAGACACACCGTTACCGTTGCCAAGACCACAGCAAAGCAGCAGCCTCCCTTCTGGGGACAGGCAGGGGGCAGAAAGTCCTGAAACTGCCTCAGAATGAGCAGCTGGAGCTCGTGAGTCTGTCCTTGGGCAGGGTTTGAAGAGCAGCTGTGAATTAAGTTCACCTTTTGGACGTACCCTCCTGGCAGACGATGAGCTGAGCTCTCCTGTGCGTTCATCCAAGGACTGTGAGCAACAGGGGGGAGAAGGTGACTTACGAGCTCCTTGGGTGTGCAAAACCACAGGGCTCTCCCAGGGCGTGCTGTGTCTCAGCTGACCATGGCATGTGACACAGGTTTTGACACCAGGACAAGGAACTATTTGCAAGCCAACCTCCAGCACAGCTTGGTTAGGCTGTGCAGTAAAGGCAGAGGTAAGAGAAGGGAGTGTGACTGTCCCCTCTAACCAAGTCTGAGAGGAAGGAGTCATTTAAGGGGAAGGACAAAAGGGGCACAGGACAGACCAGCACAGGCTGGCTGTGAGAACACACAATCTGCACATCGGAACAAGGTCTCCAGCCCTCAGTACATGACCTTCTGCAGCAAAAGTGATAGAAATCATGCCAATTTTACAAAGGACCTCAGTGAATGTATGAAGGGTTGAGATGGGCTGTTCCCTTGCTCTCATCTCACCCTTAGTATTTTAAGCATCACTGTTCTTGGGCTCTGTCTGCACAGGGTTGGGCAGGCACGACACCAAAGGCAAAATTCCCGGCCAGCAGATCTGTGCCTTTCCCAACTGGCACATTTGCATGCATTGCCGGCATTGACCATGTCAGATAGTCTTTTGGGGACAAGGCAGAGGAGGAAGAGGGGGGACCTTCCCCCCATCTTGCTTTCTACACTCCTTTTGCTGGTGAACCTCTACCATTGTGGCTGAGGCGGTTTGTCTGATGCCTCTTGGGTTTGTACTGCAGCCAGTGCTTCTGATTCTGTCTGGCCACATATTGTATTTGGCTGGTTGGCTCTCCCTAAAAATTCCTCTATTTTTTTGTGTTTGGGTTTTTTCTTTCTCTGTGGCAAATTAAAATCTCACAACAGGCAAGCTTTAACACAGGTGACAAGTAAAGAGCCCATTGTAAAAGAGAATTTGGGGAGAATTTCTTGAGTGTGAGTAGTGCTTTTAAAGCATTTCTTCCATGATACTGAGGAATTACAAACAATTCCTGAGCTAATGGTCATGTAAACCACCAGGAATTATTCAGGTAATAAAAATATTAAAACCATTTTAGGCGAAACTAGGTGAGAGTGAAGCTGTACTGACCTTGAAAAGTTTCTACAGCGATGAGAGAAAATCCATATGCTTTTGGGTGGGGAGTGGATGCAGTTCAGCTATGGGGAAGAAAAGAGGAGAGCCACAAATCCTTTATGTTAATAATTCTTTAAAGCCTCTGGTAGAAAAAACATTGGAAAGCTAGCCAGGACTGTGGTGTAACTGGCTCAGCACTGTAGGTCCAGCCTTTTTATTCAGGTTAGTGAAAGCACTTCAGAGCCTTGCTTGGCCATGGGAATTGTGGAGAGCTGGATGGTGGGGATCACACAGCCAACAGATTCGTGCAAGGAGCAGGGACCCCTTAGCAGGGAGATCAGCAGTGGGTTTGTTGTACTGTGAACTTGCGTAAATACAGTTTTGCCTCAAACCCCTTCCTTTCCGTGATCTAGAGTAGGTCTTTAATCACCTGAGAGTTCCCACATTCTCTTGTTTGCCATTAAAACTTCCCAGCTGTTAAGTCTTAAGCTGTTAAACCTCTTGCCTGGCAGGGTGTCTTCTTGTCTCACATCCATCCTCTCCTGCCTGGCACATGGCATGGGATGCATTAGCAGGTGCTGGGAGGCTGCAAGGGCACAGGTTGGGAGTGATGACAGCTCAGAGTCCTTCCCAAGGACTGATTTTAGTGAATTCCAGTCTGGCCCAAGGTCATGAAGGACTCCTCATCCCAGGGGAACAGTGTGGTCCTGGCTCAGCATGGAGCTGGTGTGCTGTGGGGTGGGCCGAGGCTGTGGCCATGATGGAAGGTGCCCAGTTACAAGGACTCTGGGATGGTGGTGAAATGCAGTGCAGGGGACAGCAGTGTGGAGATGGATTAGCTAATTAATGCACAGCTTGATCAAGAAGTTGGAGCCAGGCATGCAAGCCCCACTCTCCTCCTCTCCCATTGCTAGTGCTGACCCCTCTCATCATGACTGTGACACAGGGAGCCACTGGAGTCCACTGTAGGAAAAGTAAATATTGTTGTTTCAGATAGAGAATGGTTTATTCTACAGCAGAACAGAGGGTGCCTTCTCTTTGAGAGGCCACGCTGAGCTTGGGGGGGATTGTAGCTCACCCAGCTACCAGTGAGGCTGCTCTTTCTGACAGTCACAAGCCCTGGTGCCACCCTAAACCCACAGGTGACAAGGGGATGTGCGTGGGGCTGGTGTGAACACATCCAGTGGCTCCAGAGGCTGCCCATCATCTCCTTCCTGCAAGCAGGTCCTTTGCTGGTGTTTGGGCCCAGTTTTGGGCACGATGTCCAGGGCAGGGTGGAGTCACTGTGGTGCCAATGGGAGCTGTGTGGGGTGTGGTGCCGTGGGAGCAGGGGCAGAAGCCAGTGATGCTGGGGGAAAGGAGGGGTATGGGCTGTGCCCTTCCCCACTGAAGCTGTGCAATCCTTTGTATAATCCCTTTAGCTTCGATGGCACCATGGTGATTTACAGCACTAATGCTTTGATCCAGAACATGATGGACCATGGGACACGAATTAAAATATGAGAGATGACCGTAAAGCACAAGTTTCCATTTGTGGCCAGCTATTTTGTGAAGACGTGACCACAACCAGGTGTGAAGATCTTGCAGGAGATGAGGGAAAACCAAGCCAGTCCAAACAGATTTGTTAGAATGTGAATGGGAGCGCAGCAGCGTAAGTGCTATTAATAGGATTTACACAGATTAGTAAACTAATCTGTGCATTTCAGATTGGATTTCACATTATGGAAAAGAAAATTAAGCCACATACCATGCAGACTTTCCAGTCAGTGGTTTGTGAGTGTGGTCTGTTTGCTGGTACAAGTGGCTGCTCAGAAAAGTTGTGGCAGCTCCGTTGGGTGGGTAAGGGACACCCACTGTCAGCCTGTTGTAGGGCTGAGAGTTGTGTTGGTGGATTTAGGAGACGGACAGTGAACGGAGCAGGACTGCAGTCTGTTTAAGGAATGGCTCTTAAAATGCACTACCAGGAAGCAAAGCAGTGTCCAGCCTTGGCTCTATCACCACTGGTGCAGAGCTGTCTCCTGACCTGGCTAAAATGAAAAGGGAGGAGAGGTGTGAAAAAGAAAGGCTCCTAAGCCAACCATGTCCTGGGCTGCATCAAAAGCAGTGGGGGCAGCAGGTCAAGGGAGGGGATTCTCCCCTCTACACTGCTGTGGAGAGACTCCACCTGGAGTTCTGAGTCCAGTTCTGGGGTCCCCAGCATAAGAAGGATGTGAGGCTGCTGGAGCGAGTCTAGGGGGAGCCACGAAGATCTCGGAGAGCTGGAGTACCTCTTCTGTGGGGAAAGCCTGAGAGTTGGTGTTGTTCAGCCTGGAGAAGAGAAGGCTCTGGGGAGTCCTTAGAGCACCTTCCAGTACCTAAAAGGGCTACAAGAAAACTGGAGAGGGACTTTTCACGAGGGCCTGGAGTGATAGGACATGGGGCAGTGGCTTGAAACTAAAAGAGAGTAGGTTTAGATTAGATATTAGGAAGAAATCCTTTACTGTGAGAGTGGGCAGGCACTGGCACAGGTTGCCCAGAGAAGCTGTGGCTGCCCCATCCCTGGGAGTGTTCCAGGCCAGGCTGGATGGGGTTCTGAGCAACCTGATCTAGTGGAAGGTGTCCCTGCCCAAGGCAGGGGGGCTGGAACTAGACCTTCAAAGACCCCTTCCAACCCAAACCAATTTATGGTTCTATGATAAATAACTTTCCTTTCTCTATATGTGGACTGAAGAGGAGCAGAATTGGCCAAATGTTATTGGTATGGGAAGGAAAAGGCCTCCTCAGAGAGGAAGGGCAGAGTGCAATTGCTGTGCCCTGCTCATGCTCCTCCTGGTGTACAGGATGTGGAAGGTGGGCAGGAATAGGGACATGGGAGGCATTAGCACAGCTGAGGGAGAGACTGAACACCCAGGCCAATTCTGAACAGTCATCTGTGTAAGGGGTAAATTTAATAGTATCCTAACAATGCATTATATATATTATGTATGTAATATATATAATGCGTTGTTAGGATACTATTAAATATAGGCTTATATATAATATATATAATATGAAATACATAGAAAAATATATGCTACATAGGAAAATACACTATACAATATATTTAAACATATATGATGCATTTATTTATATATATATATATATTTATATATGGGTTTTTTTCATCAGTAGGGTCTAGCCTCAGAATTTTCACTGTGCCATCCCAGATGAGTGAATCTCAGCTTGGCTGTGCCTCTCACCACAAAGGAGGGAAGTGCTGTTACTGTAGTTATAGTGATGGGTAGATGGAAATTCAGATGTTTAGGAACTGGACTTTTGTTTCCCAATGGTTAACATCATCTAATCTTGGGAGAGTTACACTTCAAGCTGCCTCTGACTAGGGCTTGAAAAATAAAGTATAACCCATCTTTTCTTTTTGTGCTCCCTGTTATTTTGCAAAAATAGAAGTATTTGAAACATTTCAAAACCCATTATAGTCAGGACTGAAGGAAGAACACCATTGCCCCTTCAAATTTCTGTTCTAGGCCAAAGCTTTAACTAAAACTCAAAGTGAGCAGAGCAGCCCAATGATTTTTCTTCCTGCAGCATCTTGTTATGTTGCAGCAAACAAAAATATCAAAGTTGTTTTGGTTTGTCTGGGAGAAGAAACGTTTCAGAGTTTTCCTGGACCAGGGCTGAGGGTAGTAGTTAATACAAGGCACATCAGAAAGGTTTCTCTCCCTTTTCTGGCACCTTTTCCACAGCCCTTGAAGTTTGTCTGGCCTTTGCTATGAGTGGTAACTCAGCTGAAAACCATTTGTTACAACTGGGACCCATTTGCTTGTGATAATTATGGATACACAGAATTGCAGTTTGTATGCAGACACATATTTAGGTTTGGTGTTGAACTGGGGCCTTGAGTAACCTGGCATGGGATGGCTTGTGCTGCCAGTCTTGGTGGGAACTGCCAGGCACAGGATGCTCTGAAAATCTTGCCCATGTTATATAGAGAAGTAGAATAAATTTGCTTGAATTTCTGAAATACAGAACTGCTCTTAGAGGAGCTGATTTGTACAGGATGCTATTTTCTGGGGGTTGTTTTTAGGTCAGTGAAATGTTTCATTAACTTGAGTTTCTATAACTTCAGTTATACCAAGGTTTTTAAAAAATCAGCTATTAGCTTTATTGATTGCACTGCAGTAGTCTAGTAAATTAACTCAGAAGTCTAATTTTAAATTTATGGAAATTTGGATCCAAGGGCATCTTTGACAAATTGCTGAATTTGTACACCATTTATTAATTTTAGTTCTAAAATGGCATTTCTTTTTGATACCCTGGTTTATCCTCTTGAAGCGCCTTGTTGCACACAGCGCTATCACACCCAAAGGCTTGGAGAGCATCAGATGACACCAGCTTTGAGATAAAGTGCTTATATACAGTGAGATAGATAAATGTGATATAACCAAATTTATATGTATTCTGGTTTGGAGACCTTCAACATCTCCACATTTATTTGTGTTTTTTAAAACAAGAAACTTAAGAATGAAGTTCATCAGGAAGCTGTGGCCATAACCCCCTTGCGTACTTCTGCTTTCTCACCAGCTACTAAATATTGCAAAGCTCATAAATTGTGAAAGCTGGCAAATCAGAGCATTGCTTAAGTTTAAGACCGAGACTTGGGGCCAGGAGATTTCAATCCTGTATCACCTGGAATATATCATTACTGGCAGACTTGCTGGGATTCGGTTTCTACCAGCTATAAAGTGGGATTCTCAAATTATGTCATGCCAGCCTAGTTGCCTTTGATGACATGATATGCTGTTTGGAAAGGGAAGAGCCATTAGAAGCGACACAACTTGGCATCCGTCAGCCTTTTGATGCTGTTCCATGCCCCAATGAACTGAGGAAATGCGATCTGGGAAAAGCCCACGTAGGATGGGTGGGAAATTGTTCTGAAACAGAGATTATCTTGTAGTTCCAGGTCAAAACACCATGATCTCTTGATCAAGGGTTTCTACTCAGCACGGTGTTAGTGTTTTCAGGAAGATGTTGGATGTTGGAAGAGCGTGTGCTTACTAAATACAGATAAGCTGGCGATTCTGCACAAGTTTCACAGGGTGGAGACCTGGATCCTGAAACACTGGCTGTGGTGCCTAGAATGGAAGTAGAGTTTGCAGGGCAGGAGGCACTGCTTCCACTGGACTTGGCTCTGGTCAAGCCCAAGCAGGAGTGTTGTCTGGTTTTGGGCTTAGGTATGTCTCTCCTATTGCCCTCTGGTGTTGTGAGTACGTTCATAGCAGCTGCTTATGTCACATGGATATTTAAGTTATTATGGCTTCTAAAAAGGTCCTCAGAATTGAGAATAGCTAAGAAATGAGCAGAAATAGGCTCTACCCTGTACTTTAATATGAGGGACTGGTCCTCCAGTCCATCAGAAAATGACTATTCCTTGTTCATTGTGTCATTCACATGAACAAGTCTTGCTTTTCTAACCCAAACTGTAAAGATCCAGATCTTTTTTGAGAAATCTGGAAGGAACATGAGCACTTCTCACTGTGTATATGTGAGCAATACTTGCTGTCATTACTGAGTAACAAACATAAACCAAGAGCAGCTGGTCAAGTAGTCTCATTTGCTGGGACTGACTTTTCCAAAGGAACAGGATGAAGCTTTGCTGACTTGAGGCTCAGGTTAACTCTGCCTTTGGTTTGCACAAAAACCCTCCCACAGTGGCTATAGGAAGCTATTCCTAGAAGCTGAGACCAGAATGGGTTCACTGAGACCTGCCATGTGTAGCAGGAGGTGCCAAATGTGGCCCTGGCACCGCTGTACTGGGCCAGTAAATTGTTGTGGAGCCATGGAGGGCTGGCTGGCACGGTCTGATCTCCACGCTGGGACCAGGCAGCCTTCAGTGCTGCTGGCCAGCGCAAGGCGACCCTGCCTGGTATGTGCAGCATTCCCTGTGCTCTGGGAGCGCTTCCAGGCTCTTACTGATAAAAGCAGTACCTCGAAATAGGCTGCTGTCAGCAGCCTGCTTCCAGCTACTGTTGTTTTTGTAAGTCCTGAGTCCCACCTCCCTTGCATGGCAGAGGTTTGGGGGCTGAGCAGAAGATGGCAAAGGAGAGTGGCCCCTAAACACCCCTCCTTGGAATTTATCTGGGGCATCCTGAGAGGCCTCAAAAAAAGGTGCTGTGGGGAAGAAACCATGGGGGCTCACTCAGCTGAAGCACATCAGTGCTTGCTGACTGGGAGAATGGACCTGCTGTGGTCTTGCATCCAGCCCTTGTCCTTGTGGGTAGATGTGTAAAACTGTATCTTACTTTTCTGTCCCTGTGTTGGTTGGTTTCTTGGCAGATCTCAGGGACACCCAACCCTGCAGGTGATGTAAGAAGTAAAAACACCTCAGTGTTTTGAAACTCTGGGGAGAACACCACTACATTTATAAGGAAGAAGAGAAGAAAGGCTATAGCAGCCTTCAGAAGCTAATGTGACTCCCCACAAAGGGGTGTGCTGTGCCTAAATCCTTCCACATGCAGATGATATCATGCCCCTAGAGTTTGTAGCTCTCTCTCTTACTGATCCTGCTCGAGCCTGCTTCTCCTCCAAGGACAGCACTAACAGGGCAGTCAGACCCTGCTGCCTCTGCTGCTCTTCTGCTGCAGGCTCTGAGCAAGGGGGCAACACATTTAGAAGAAGTAGGCCAGGAATCTGCACCTGTCTGGGGGTGTTGACCCTGAGCCAGATTCCCTCATGGGGTTTCGGGTTTGGGGCTCTATTATATGTTGCCTGCAAGAGGGAGCAGAGGCTGCTCCTCTTACACAAATTCATAGTGAACCTCAAAACAAAGAATTTTTTTTCAGACTTAATCTGGTCAGTGCTCACTTCTACCTGCATGCACACAGCACAGCAGATAACGTTTTTTAGCACAGACAACCTCTATATTTTTATGTGCATTCTAAATGTGCTTGGGTTGGTACAGTGTTGCCTTCCAGGTCTGCCTTCTGACCCCCTTTGGTTTACATAAGCAGCAGTAAATAGCAAAATCCCCAGCATCTTCCTAGGACAGTGACAAACTCTAAATTGTCATTTATTGTTGATTTATTATTTTAAGAAACCACTGGCTTAGGACATGCAAGGGTATGCACAGCCCAGGCTCTGGACTGATTCTTCCTCCCTCTCCTGGGCATCCTTCCCCCTCAGCTCCCTGGACTTGGTGGGAGATGAGTGAAGCCTTTCTCGGGTCACCTTGATCTGGAAGTGGGTGGCTTTGGAGTCCTTCAGGGCCTGTGTGTGCATCACCCTGACAGGGTGATTCAGACAGAAGCAGTTTCTCTGGAGCCTGAGTGCTTGCAGGCTCTGGGATGCTGGTCCAGGGCCAGCCTAGTTATCGACAGGGCTGTCAGTCGGCGTCAGAAGGTGGCTGTAAACACAGCAGATAAATCAAAGGAGCAAACTCAGCTTTGGTGTCAGCAGCAAGTCCTCCTGCTGCTGTGGGGGGGACATCGCATCCAAGCGGGACTGGGCTCCCAGGGAGGTGGCGTGAGCCAGTGGGCAAAGCAACAGGGGGAGTCAGAGACCTGGCTTTGCAACCTCCCTCTGCCACCCGCTGCCGGCATGGCCCCCGGCACATCACCTCGCCTTGCTGCCCTCCCCTCTCCCATCCCAGCCTTGGTTGCTTTTATTTCTGTGTGGTGTAAAGTGCCTCAGGGGAGGGGCTGCACTTTCCAGCTGCAGGCAGCGTAAGGGATACCACCAACACCGAAATCATGGGCTGTCAGCTTGCAAACCGGGAAAGAAAATGATGTGCAACATTCCGGCAGTCCTTTTGGGTACTATAAGATCTATCACAAAGCACTTTGGCTGCAACAACAAAGCTTATTGATCAGCCCCAAGTATTCCAAATTGTGTCTTTCTGCCCGAGAAGTAGCAGGATGAAGAACTGGAGTACTTACACAAGAGAATATTGTAGATGAGTTATGGAGTAACCATCAGCTCCGCTTCAGAGTTGCTCCATTCCTCTGGACTGCATGCAACTTCTGAGCATTTTACCTCTTTCCTTCAGCTTTTGGAGGCATATGCCAGCTTCTGTAGCACATAAACTAGGTGCTATTTTTATTGAATCTGGCTTTAATGCAGTAGATTTTTCACACGTGTGTTGGTTTTTTATTGTTGGTCTCATTCCTGAACTTTCTGGCACCTCTAAGCGTAAAGTCGCTTATGTGCACGTTGTTTGGCAGATGAATTCCCATTTCTGGGAATCATTTTCCTTCTAAAATGTATTTTTTATATTAAAAATGTGATCTGAATCCACATACTGGACTTAAGACTCCAGCCCAGAGATTTCTGCAGCCAGAGATCACAACAGGAGATGCAGCCCTGTGACAAGACCTCTGCTTTCCAAGCCTTGAGTATTTATATTAAAATCTTGTTTTACTGACCCAACCTCTGCCTCTTAGAGCAGAAAAATTCCCTCCTGATCTGGCACGGGGGCAATATCAAGCCAGAAAGGGGATAATAAGTGTTGTCTTCCAACACTGTCTCCCTTCCCAGCTTGTCTCCCTCCTAGATCAAGAGCAACTGCCCATCTCCCCGAGCTTCCCTGCTATCGGCCTTATCCCAGCTACTGCCTTGGCAGCCCCCTGTCCTCAGGCCTCATGTGAAAGGCAGGGGCTTGGGCAGCCAGCTGCCCACCTTTCCAAAGGTGCTGTCCCCCCTGCACAGACTGCCAGGGGAGAAGGAACTGTGGCTGTGTGTGGTTTTTCTCGCCCAGGGTGACCTGGAACACATCTGCAGAGCCCTCCAAAGTAGCAGGAATGCGCTCCGTTAGGACATGATTCATCCTGCATACCGCATGGGTGGCTGCTCAGGGAGAATTCTGACATTTGCATACACTGAGACTTTCTGCTTCTCTGCTTCTCTTGCTCTCCAAGCCCTGCACTTCGTCTGGTGAGGAGCAAGGGGGCTGCACAGCCAGGAACGCCTTCCCAGGGGGGATTCCGCTCAGCTGGAGCCAACCCAGCAGTGGTGGTCCTGGTGGTCCTCCCCCTGGCCGCGTAAGGAGGCAGAAATGAGAGAATCTGCTCTCAGCCACCTTTAGACCCTCAGCTCCTGCTCCTAGCAAAGCTGCTGCCCAGGGATCGGTTAGGAACTTGGTATCCGCAGGGTAGGAATATATTACCACAGACTTACTGCTCAGGCAAAACCAAGGGAAGTGCCACGAACAGGACTGAGTCAAGCACGCTGCTTCTGGGGAGGAAACAGGAATGGGGCAACAAGGCAATTGGCTCTACCTTAGGGCTCCTCCCGGGTAACTGGTTTAACTTTGGCAGCTGCAGAGCATGAGTTGGATCAGTCTCAGGCAGAGAGGGGAGATGCTCCTGGGGTTGGAAAGGGACTCCTGGTGCTTTTCCACCGGGACTGCTGTTGGTGGAGCTGCATGGAGGGAGTGGGACGTGGATGTGATGAATGGGAAAGGTGGAGGAACGGTGACTAACAATAAGGTAATGTATTTGTGATTGAGGACATAATAGGTATTATGTTTTTGACTGGATCTACGGAAAAAAAGAAAATCTCTCAGACCTCACCTTGCTTCCTACGGCCTAAGTACAATTTAAGGGGTGTTTTCCTGCTTGCATGTGCAGGCTGTTAATTACTCTAATGAATATATAGCTTCAGCAAAGGAAACTATTTCACCTGTACAGATTAGTCTATTTGACCCTCCTGTCACTCATTTTGGCATCAGAATCTTAACTAGGCAATCCTGCTACTTGTAACGCAGATTTAAAGTAATATGGTAATGTGTTTAAATCCTTTAATACCAAGGGAACATAACATTTCAAGCTGTTCTCAAAAGGCTGCCAAAACCAAGTCTGACACTATGGGACACATTTTAAAGAAAAATTTCAACAAACACAAGTTTAGCAAATAGGAGTTTACCTACCCAAAAAAAGCCCCTGACGCAGAAAGCATGCTAATGTCATGGCAGCTACAGGTAAACACTAGTCCTAACTAGCAGGTGGAAACATATTTTAATAGTATCTAACTAATTATGGTATAAACTTGGTTTGAGACACAAATTTAATAGCTAGGTTCAATATGAGATGTAAGATTTATGGGTTTTAATTTAGTATTTTAGAAGTAAAATTAGGGTCTGACAAAACTCTCTCAGTCAACAGAAAGCTTCACTCTAGCTTAAGCAGGGTTTAGATCAAACCCCTGACGAGCACAGGTGTTCCTGGTTGCCATCAGCTTCATGATGAGTCATTAAAGCCAAGTTTCTGCTTTAGGTTGTTTCCTAACTCAAAATTCAAAGCCCCCACATGATATTCAAACTGAAATATTTACACAAGATGTGTATAAATATAAAGTTTATTCAGTATAGTGTTTAGAAAAATAAGTTCACATCATCTCAGAATACAAATAAAACACTTAATTGTCCAGGCACAAACCCCTATTACAGTACAACAAACATACATACTTTAGATCTCTTTGGTTGGGTAATTAAGCACAGATATGTTTGATGATACACTCTGGGGCAGCATCACCTAACAGTGCAGTAAAGTCTCCTTGATTATTCCCTCCTCTAACGCGTACATTCCGCTTAAGTTTCATATTTGTTGTAAGGCACAATGAACTCACATTGGAGAAATAACTGGTTAGTTCTGGACAAACAGTACATGCAGCAAAAGAACAAACATCCTCTGAATGTGAATCCTCAAAGTCAGAAGATTCACCCCCCCTCCTTGAGTTCAGAAATATAAGAAGCAAGTTTTAAATTATATGAAACATACAACTAAGGTATAAAATATCCTTCAAGATAATAACTCCTAGGAGATACAGGAAGACTTCAGGCATCCTTGATTGTAAAAGAAGATGATTTTTTTTCCCCAGAATTACAAAATTACTATTCTTTTGATGATTTGACATACTTCTTCACCACAAGCATTAGGCAATTCATGCCCCACCAGAGTCCTGCACACATATTTCGTATGAAACTGGAGAGATGCACCCTCTTGTTCATCTGCCCTTGCTAAGAAATGTGCACAGGCACTGAAAAGCTACGTATGGGAAAAGCTCCTGTGCACGCAGGGCCAAATTCTGCCCTGCTTAATTTAACTGAAAATAGTTATTGAGGTGATTTTTCGGGATTTGAAGTCAGAACCTGTCCATTATTGTCATCAATCTCAGATTGATGTAAAGCTGCTTTCTTAATGAGTCTTCCTGAATCCACAGGTAGGGAAAAGCAGTAAATGGGAAGAGGTATATGCTTTGATAGACTGTGACTGTTTGGTTCTACCCAAGTGTCAGCCCTGTGCTCTGGTTTGTGCTGCCACCGTTTACTGGGCCAAATCTGTCCCTGACCTAACACCAGTGAAATGAATGGACCATATTCCCAGCGGGCATGAAAGGACATTAATGGAAGTGTGCTAGTTTAGCCCAGCTGAGGACCTGGCCAATAGATGTCTGTGATTTATGTTGCTGAAATGTCCTTGTAGGTAAGACCACAGGAATAATGCTGCAAATAGTCCAGACATAGCATTCAGTTTAAAGTGTTTCTGGTTTTCTGCAAAGCTCTGGGTGAAACAGAGGCAGCTTTAATCAAAAGTAGTAACAAACAGAGGGGCTTTTAACACCATGCTTTGTAAGAATTTGCTTGAACTTTAAGCGTATTTTTCAAAGCCGAGTCTGGGACCAAAAAAGTAGTAGAATTTGGCAATGCTTCCTGTAAGATTTCCAGTGGACTTACAAGTTACAAACATATGTGAAGTCGAAATGATCCTTTATTCTCATCCATAATAGAGAGAGAAGGAGGGAGGAGAAGGAACATGTATGCCAGATAGACATACCTTCCATTTAAACAACAGAATGTGGTAATAAGGGCTGTCTGTGGGGCTTGGACACTCAGTGCCTTCCCATGTGTGGGAGACAAGCATCCACAGCCCCTAAACACCACGTAAAATCCTCGGTCTGGGAATCAGTGGAGCAATGCCTTATTTACAGCAGCCAAAGATCTGTCCCTGGACACTTTTTGGGGCTTTGAGGACTGTCTAGAGCAATAACCCTGCTTGCTTGAGGGCCACATAATAAAAACTTACCCTTGGTAAGGAGTAAAACTACTTATTTAAATTTCTATTTTAAAAACATTGTACCGTGCAATGAGTCTTTATATTGTGCATATGTACCTGCAGAAAACATGAGGTTATAACTACATTATCTGGAGGGAATGACACTTATTTTCAATGGGAGAAAGAAAGAGTAGAAGATAATAATAAGTTACTTGATATCTGGAAGACTAGAATCGATTAATCTTACTTTGTCCCAAACCACTGCTTTTATGTACATCCTCCCCTCCCACTGAAGAGTGGGAAGTCTCCTATTAGAAGTACCAGACACTCCAAGATATGTTCCACTGTAACAACATACACAGTTTTCATGTCAAACTGTGCTGCAAAGCCATGGAATTCAGAGCTTCAGTAACACAATGAATGCAAAGGAGGAAAAATAAAATAAAATAAAAAAGTAACAGATACTGGTGTAACACCAGAGTCTTTTCAGTTATAAGACCTGATCACACCAACAACTGCTCTGAAATATTCCCAAGCTTGCCTCCAAATATAGTCTGAGCTACACAGACCAAATGTTAAGCCCCAGTGAACTCCTTCAGAGCCAAGTACACATTCTCCATTAAAATGACAATGATACAGGGTATTTCTAATTTTCCAAATGGCTGAAAAATTTCATGCAAAGCATATACAGCTACTGTTACTATCATCATCATCATCTTGGTTTTATGGGTGAAGAAGAGGTGGGAAGCAGGTTGCTCATGCTGGGGCCCAGCAAACAGATAAACAAGCAGAGTGGACAGGAGAACTCCGGACTATCCAATTCCCTGCTCATGCAGAGCAACCCTGAATGTCAGGGAAAAGTTGTGCCAGGGAACATACAGCTCCATGTTCTGCTTGTGATAATCACTGCTTTAAAGCGCTTGCCTCAAGCACCCTGTTTGCCTGGGAGCACGTGGGGACACAGCCAGCTGCTAATGGGCTGCTCCTGTCTCCAGAGCACCAGTGACTCCGTACAGCTGCAAAGTGCACCCCTTGCACACTTGCTCCTCCCTTTCCCTGCACTTTTCCCTGCAGCCCTAGAGCCTCTGGCTCGCAGTGTGGGCTCCAGTGCTCACCAGCAGGGCTCAGCTTGAAGGTTCCACAGGAAACCTTGCAAAACATGCTGTATTCAACACAGTGCAAAACTACAGCAAGAATGCTGATGCCACGCTCACGGTGCATGGAAGAACCTTCACTCCTCAAAGGCTTTCCACAGAAGCAGTCACAGCCAAGACAAACACACTGGGATGTGCTACCTCAATGATATTTCCTTTCCATTTTTTTGTCCTTTGCAAGTGATCTTGTTTTGTCCTGAGCCTGATTTGGAGCCCACAGAAGCTTATGAAAACATTTCCCATTGCCCTCCAAAGACTTCAAACCAGGCCCTTGATGAGGACGAATGCACGCTTTAGTTACTGTATATATTCACATTAGAATAAAAAAATAACAAAACAAGACCACATGGATTAACAGCATGTCATTTCTGTGCATCTGCATTCTTATTATTTTAAAGCTTAAGGATGTGCTACAGAAAAACTCCTCTGGAGGAAAGGTAAGATCTCTTCCACCTGCCCAGAGCCCACCTGCTTCTGCTGTCCTTGGGGAGAAAGGTGTGGAGACCCATCCCCAGCCAGGCAGGGACCATGGCTGCTGCCAAGAGCCCTTCAGGCAGCTGCAGCTCCCACCTTCAGCCCTCATGCTGCCTATCCTAGAAGGATATATACACACTTAAGCACACTCCTGGATGGAGACCTGCCTGGTCAACCAGCAGCTGAAGTCCTCCCACACAGGCTATTTGGCCAATGGGCCCGTGTAAATGTAGGGTTCCCTTCCCTGGCCTGCCCATCCAACCCTTCCTGCTCATCTGCCCAAGGCTGGAGCCAAGACCTTTCCCTGGGCACAACAGCTCTGCCCGTGATCCCTCTCCAGACTCCTCCTGCCCTGCTGAGGAAGGACCCACCTTTGGCTCTCTGCACCACTAGTAAATGTCACCCACAATGTCCGAAAGACTTACAATTTCTCTTCTTACTCATGCAAGTGTACCCAGGTCAGCGGGTCTACTTGCAGAAGTAAGGCATCAGGATTTGGCCCTGAGGACGGATATTTGCAAATCAGTGTTTTTATTCCTCCTGCCACTGTGCTTTAGTAACAAAGATAAGGCCACTAGGAAGAAAGGCACGTGGAATTCTGTAAAAAATACACAAAAAGGTTCAACTAATTCGCAAATTACTAACAAAACAAACAAAAAACCCCTGAACACAAAGACAGAGGGGGTAGAGACAGTGACCTCCTGGGTTTGTGAGACTGGGAATTCATTTTCTAGTTTCAGTGTGATTAACATTTTACTTTTACAGTCTATTGCTTGAAAAAAACTACAAAAAAGTAAAACCTTGTCAGAAATAACTACGCTTACTTCCTGCTCAAACAATAAAAATAAATTAAACAGCCAGAAAACGTTTTCCTTTTCAATGCATTGTGTCTAAAGTGAAAGGGAACATAAACCATAAATAAAATCCATTGTACTAATTAAAAAAAAAAAAGTCTCCTTTATAAGAACTGAAACAATATTTACATTCATACTGGAGAGAAAGCTTCTGAGTTGCATAATTAAGAGTTTCAAATGATGTTTTTTCTGGTGCACTGACAAAATGCTTGCTGTAGCATTTAGAAACCTGTACATGACTGATGTGAGATTTTTGGTTTGAAGCAGTATTATTCATGATTTTATTTCGTTTCTTAACCTCAAACAACATAAAGGTAGCCGGAGAGGTATCATCTAGAGTTCCTTAAAGACTTGTCAATGCCCACGGACTGGAAGTAAACAGCAAAAATGACAGCATTGTTTCTACGTTTTTGGAGCAAGATTTTTCCATCTGAAGTCAGGAGTGTATACTTACTGTTCAGAGTATGTTGTACTATGGAGAGTCTAGTTAAATTTTCAGGGTAGTATCTGGTAGCCGAACCTGTATCCATTCGCTCAGTACTTGCCCTGGCATTTCCTTTCTCCTTTAATCTGCTTAAAAGAGAATACTGCACGCAAACCAAGGGTGGCAACCTAGTTCCATTGCTGGAGATTCCTCTGTACATCAATTCAGACCATTAAAATGTTCTTCTGGTTTCTTTAAATGAAAAGAAAAGAAAAAGAACACCAAACAAAACAAAACCCCAAACACCCCACTCGGTGCTTGTTAGGGCCTCAACAGGAGACTTACCTATTAAAACAGAAAGCAAGGGGGGAAAAAAAAAAAAGTTACAAGTCTTGCATATCTTCATCTATCTGAACTGTCTGCAGTTTGGCAAGTTCTTTTTTGTCCGTTTCCAGTTCTTCACAAACCGTGTCAACCATGTTACTCATGACATACTTGGATTTGGAATCCAGCATCATTAAATTGCCAGTTGACTTACTCTCAGAATTAGGTAAGAAATTCTCTTTGACGTCAGGAACAGCTTGAAGGACTAACCTGTGCTCCCTGCCAAAATCCTGATGTACTTGTGCAGAGGGGTGGCTGACCCGGTCTCCGCTCGTAGAAACTATTTCTCCAAGCACGGGCTGCGCTGCGGAAATGGACAACAGATCTTGACTAGTAATGAGGGAACAGTTCTGAAGGGTTGCATAGTTAGTGTTGCTGATAGATATCACTGTAGAGGTACTGGTCACGGGCGATGACATGGACTGGCTCTCCGAGATACCAGAGTTCAGTTCTGCAGCATTTAAAAGAGTTGGTGGTGTGAGGGAAAAATTATGGGATGGCGTTACATTCACTAAGGAGGAGGCCAGGGACTGGAGTCCTCCGCTGGATATATTTTCAGAAGACATGTTTACATTTAATTGTGTGTTCTGACTGACTGGCATCAACTGAGAAAACACCAGGCTTCTTTCCAGTCCTTCTTGCTTGACAGAGCCTACTGCCTGGCCCGAATTGGGAACTGTATAAACCACTGCACTCGGAGCGAGGGGGCTGAAGAAAACCTTTCCTTGCTGCACTGTTGAAGATTCAGTTGTAAAAGTTCCTCCATCAGATGTGCTGGGATTTACTGAAACATTGCCTAGGGAAAGGGAAGCAAAAGAAAGGAAAACAGAGATTACAGTTGGCAGAGAGTTGTGCAAGCACTTTTTAAAGTAGTTCTGGTCTTTTTTACGTTTGCAGCACACACACATGCTAGTGTGCCACACAACTCTGAACAGCAGTTTTTGTAACAGGTGAAAGAAAATTTGGTATAAAACCCCAAAAGCTGTTAATAGAAACAGCTTCTAGAAAGTAAAATGAAAGGGTTCTGGTATATGAGGTATCTTTCAGACTCTCATTAAGGGGCAAACAGTCCCCCAGCCATGTGACTAAAATGAACATGCTTTGGCCTTCACTAGTTGCCACCACTCAATTTCTATCTAAGAATAGAAGCATGAAAAGCTATTAAAGATAGTTCAGTGACAGACGACAGCTTGTGTGTGGGAACTGGAGACACATCACATGAAATCCACTACTGCTGGGCAGAACCTTCCTGAGTCAACCTGCACAGAAAACATGAAAAACCGGTCATTTCTATCAGTTTAACAAGGCAGTCTGTCAGGCACTCGGACCTATTGCCTTTCACCTTGCTTTATCACATATTTCTAAAATCCTAACCCTGCCACCTCCACCACTCTGTGTAGCCACCCAGCACTGCCTCCCCTTGCTGAAAGCCACAGCACCGCTCGCGTGATGTTGCAGTGAGCCAAGGCAAGGAGAGGTGGCCAGAGATGACCTGAAGTTGTTTTTACTGGACATGTCATGCAAGTTGTCATTATGATAGTTCCTAAAATAAGAAACACTGACTCTTGGGACTGGGTCCCACATCAAACACCGCTCTTTCTCAAAAGCAGTATAATTATAGTTTTAGGAGGCTACAGTTGGATGTACCTGAACTTTTCAGAAGTGCAGCAAAGATGGATTTCTCACATGGGGAATATTTTAGCTCCCTATTAATTTCACTTAATCAATGATTTTTTGGAATATGCTATGCACATGTGTAAACTAGAAGAATAAAGTGAGGCAACTTGAAGTTACCTGTCAATATTATTTACTGTGGCTTACTTAAAACAGCCTGCAGCACACTTCACTTGGAATAGGCAGCCAGCTACCCACCCATCTCATGTTAAGAAAACCAAAACTTTTCTCTGCACCAGACCAGACACGTGGTGGACCACTCTCCAGTGGGAATCAGCATTTTTAACAATGAGTAAAATGGTCAGAGAGGAGCTTATTAAGAACCTCAGGACTTTTAAGCACAACACTCCGTCATTACTTAAGGGACAGAACTGTCTCACCGTTGCTGGCTGTCAATTTATGCCTCGGAACATGTGGATTAAGTGGCTTTTGTAATTACAGGTGGCATTCAGACTAAATGTCTTCTCTTTAATCTTGGTTAAACTATATACCAATAACTTCCAGTGCCTGTGAGTGTCGCATTTTAGGAGTTTATAACTGTGCACTCATTTAAAATGTGTTTGCACAGCTTCAGTGTTCTTCCCTGTGCTCCAGCAAGAATAATTCACTCCCTACACACACTTCATTCAAAGAAGCACATGAGCACAATTTGATTTTCATTGTAGTATTCACAGCTCCTGAAACTGGAGAGATTCATTCCAATTTAATAATTTTCATAAGCAAAGACATGGTGGGTAATGAGTAACAAAAGAGGTTCATTTGTGCCTTTTAACTGACCTGCTTCAAAACAAGGATCCCAAACTAGGTTTGTGCTCCCTGGGATTCTTCCTGGCTGGCTGCAAGGTTCAGTCTGTGGTATGTTAAGACAACCTCTAAAGCAAACTCGGGGAGGAGCCTGCACACTTGGCACGTGAACCTGCGATGACATATTTCCCTTTGACTGAGGGCAGTTTTATACAAATACCCTCACATTGTACACCTACAAGCTATTGCTTACTTCATTGTTTCCTTCAGGTTTAATCTTTCTTAATTATGCAACAGAAAATGTACAACTGTAACTGCTTCCTCTTGTTGTGTCTATAATAATTTAAAACGTATTTATATAAAGTGCTTTGGTTAAAAAAACAGAAACCCAAACCATCCACCACAAGAGCAACAACAGTAACAATTTCCAGCTGCCACAATTTTCATTTTTATGAATCTTCTCATTAAATAAACTCAGTGGCAAAAGGGGAATATTTTGAATTACTGAAACGTGTAAAATTTACAGATATTTGTGAACACTGCTATCACAGACTTCTGTAAACAGCATGAGATGAAAGAGGTGTAAATTACCAGACCTCCTTCCCTGGCCTTAGCAGAGATCAGCCTCATCTAACAGTCTGCCCAAAAGCATAACCCACTCTAAAGGGAGGCAAAAGGTATTATTTGATGTTCTGTGTGTGACCATGGCAGAGATACAGTCCTGGTACCTTGGAGGAAAAGAACAACAGCTTCTAAAATGCCAAGTTGCCCGATTCCAACTTTTTCCTTGTACCTCTTACCACAAGGGACAAAACTTTTACCTTGCGAAGCTGCCACAGAAACAGGAGGCAGCTGCAGAGAAGAAAAACCAATGCTTCCGTTCAGCAGCTGGCCATTTGTTCCTGAATTGGGGATCTGGACAATGCCATACTGGTTTATTTGGACAGGAGCAGTAAAAGTAACTACGGAGCCTCCATCTTGGGAAGCAGCAGTTTCTACGCCTTCCCTTTTCACCTCTGAGCTCGGTATCAATCCCGGGAAAGAGACTGGGATGTTGCTAGGGCTGAATGTGGCTGCTGTGGCACTGGGGACAGAAGCCTGAAGGAGTTTGAAGTCTTTAACATCTTCTGACGACGACGATATTATGTCAGTGATGGACACCCCGTTGCTCACGACGCTGGACGCGGTTTTGGGCGAATTCAAGGTCACTGTCTGCGAAGTGCCCACGCTGAGTCCATTGAGTATGACACCGTTGGGTCCCTGAAGAAAAGAGCTACCATTGAGGAAGACGGGAGAGGTACTGGCAGGCACGAGGTTTCCATTCAGCAAGACACCAGATGAGCTCAAGGCTATTTTAGTGTTTCCAAGCTGCTGCATGTAGACGGGCTCCATGTGGCCGGGAAGGCTGAGGCTGGTAACGCCGTCGGATGAGCTGGAGAGTGGATGGGGAGATAAATCCTCCTGCCCCTTACTGGATTCATCTTCTGTGCTAGGGTTGCCATCTGACTCGCTACCGGAAAAGATGGAGAGATGACACTGCATTACCACGGCGTGCCAGGAGCTCTGCACCGAGGCTTTAACACAAGTTTGTGAGATTTTCCACCAACATTTTTTCCCCCTCCTGCGTTTTGCCTTTACAAGCCACTTAAAACGAACGTTCAGGCCAAGGGTAGGGGCGGGGTGGGAGGGGGGTGTGTGTGTGTGTGAGAGGTTTCTTGGAAAAGAACACATCAAGCCAAACACTCGCCGGGGAGAAACTTTACAGACTGTGTTATGGAGTTGTAAATACATTCCTCCAGCCCGGCCACCGAAGGGGGCTGCCCGGGGTGTCCGCACGTGTGGGAGCGGCCGCGGCCATTTGGCACAGGAGGTGCGGGAAGGCTGGGAGGCGCCTCCCGACCCTCAGGGGGGAAAAGGGGGGACACCCCCGGGGACCCCTCCGGGCCGGGGGGGGCGGCCTTTGTGCCTCCGCCGGGTTTTTTTTTTTTTTTTTTCGCTGACTGGTCCGCCCTCGGCTGCATTTTTCGGCCTCTCCCTCCCCCCTCGCCCTTTGATGTGTCCCGCGGAGAGGGGCCGCGGCGGCACAATCGCGCCCTTGCCGGAGAAACGCCGTGGGGCCCCCTCCGCCGGCCCGGCCGCCCTCCCTCCTGCCCTCCCTCCCCGCCTCTCCCGTGCCTTTCCCGGGAGGAAGAAGGCGGGCAGGTCACCTCCACCTGCCCGGGCCGGGCCGGGCTGGGGCCGCGCTGCCTCCCGCCCGGCAGCCCCGCGAACCGGCCCCGCTGAAACCCGAGCCCGGCCCGCTCCCGAGTCAGGTTTCAAAACACAGGGAGCGCCGGGACCCCGGCCGTCAATGATTAACTCTGTCAGGCGCGACAATTGAATAAAAACAAGGAGGGAGTGGGGACACACACACACACACACACATACACACACAGTGGAGCACCCCCCGTGCCCTGCGGGGAGCCCGCCCGGAGCGCGGGGCGGCGGGGCCGGGCAGGCCCCCCGGGCCGGGTGGGTGTGCTGGGAGCGAGGGAGCGGGGAGGAGGAAGGAGGGGAAGGACGAGGCGCACCGAAGGTAAGCGCCATGTTTGCAAGGGAAAGAAAGAGCCGGGAGAGGGAGAGGGGGGCGGGGAAGGAAAAGTTTTTCCCTCACCTTTTGGACTGCGTCTCGGAAGGGTTGCGGTCCCGCTGCCTGCGGTTCTTGAACCAGTTGCTGACCTGGGTGAGGGACAGCCCGGTGATCTTGGCCAGGTTGCGCTTCTCGGCGGGCGAGGGGTACCGGTTCTGCTTGTAGAGCTCCTTCAGCGCGTTGCGAGACTTCTCCTTGAAGCAGTAGACCGTCTCCTCGCCGTCCCAGATGGTCCTGGGCAGGGGGTATTTCCTCCGCAGCCTGTACTTGTCCACCGCCCCCAAAGGTCTGCCCCGGGCTCGCTCCGCCTCGGTGTAGCGAGCCTTGTACCAGAGCTCCTGCAGCAGCGGGTGGTTGGAGGAGTCGAAGTTGTGGCTCTCCAGGATGCTGTAGAGCTCGGCGTAGATGCCCTGGTGGAAAGCCACCAGCGCCCGGGCTTTCATCAGGCTCTCGTTGCCACGTAGCAGATCGCTCGGGGGCAAAGACCAGAGGAACCTGGCCAGGCGGTCCAGGTTCCCACCTTGCTGCAGCGCCTCGCACACGCAGGCGACGTGGTCCGGGGAGAAAGCCAGGGGGGTCTGCGAGGAGGAGGAGGAGGAGGATGATGAGGAGGATGAGGGAGAGGAGGCAGCGTGGTGGTTCCTGGCCAGGAGCTCGGCGTGCAGCAGTACCTGTTCCGCGGCTCCCTCCTCGCCGGCCGAGCCTGCGTGCTCCATGGGGAACGGGGCAGCAGCGGCGGGGGGCGGCGGCGCGGGCGCCTCGGGGGCTTCCGAGAGCATTTCCATCACATTCTCCTCCTTGATCTCCACCGCGATCACGATGTCGTCCGTGGCGGGGGAGGCAGAAGACATGTTTCGGTTTGTTTTCCTTTTATTTTTTTTTGTTGTTGTTGTTGTTTTTTCTTTTGTTTTTTTTTTTTTTAATTGAAATGAACATTCATGTTGTGACTGTTCTACTTACTCTGGCTTCATAACTGAGTTGAGCAGTGCTGGACAAGTAGCATGAATCTTTTCTTTCAAGTATTTATTGAGCATTGCAACAATAAATCCAACCAGCTCCACATGAATATAGCTCCACATGTGTCAATAGATAAGGGAAATTCATCCAGCTGCACATTTTGATGGTGGTCTCAGCACAGCAGTATGTGTTAAACAGAGTGTCAAAAATGTAGCCAGCACTGCCTGCACAATGTCCATATCTACCCTGCCACAGCCAGTGGGTCAAATCTGTTCCACATGTGAGGAACTTCTGGTTTATGTGGCCAGATTTTATTTACATTTTCAGAGGAATCCTTCATCTCTGCAAGCTTCTGAGTGTTTTCATTCTCTAGTTTGGTCATTAGACTAGGTGACATAAGTGATATAAATTGCCACTAGAACACCATTGTAGTTAAGAGATTTTATTTTTTTGTCTCACTTAGAGTATATGCAACATTCAAATTGATTTATTTGTTTGTGTCTTGCTTGTCAAACCACTTGATAGACAATAAAAAGAACTCAAAAATATGTAGATATTTGGTCTACAGTTCACATGCCTGATAAACAGACTATGCTCATAATCATCTTCATGTATTTTCCTTTTTAAACATTTTCATCTGTAATAACCAAAGTCTGAAACTGCTAGTGGGTAAATACTTGGACAGTTGGTGTGCAATTGACATTCAACATACACATCTGAGAGACAAAACTGAAACTCTTTTTCTATTTTAGCAAAAGATGGGATAACAATCTGAGCTGGTATTACTGGAGGGCAAAGTGTCAGGAAAGCAATCAGCAGATGAGCAGATAAAATGGTGGTGGAATGATATCACATATGAGATGAACCTGTGAAGTAATGATCAAACAAGGTTAGAGAAAGATGGAATGGATGTGGAGAATACTTCTGTGACTGGATCCCTCAAAAAGCCCACAGTACTTGATATGAATCTGCTGAAGAAAAGCAATTGGACAAGCCACAAACAAAGCTTTAGAAGTGCCTTGTATGTCATTGCACAATGTATCATCTCGTTTGCCAAGATTATCTTAATTAGGTGAATGTAACATTATTTGAATTATTTGTTGGTCTCAGAAGTCTGAGACTAACATGCATTACATGACAGAGATCATTAGTACAAAAAAGCATCTTCTCAGAAAAAACAGTCTTACAATTTTTAAATAAACTGAATCATAATTTAAAGAAGATTGAATAACTTTGAAAATTCACATTATTTTCTTGGTGAAGTTTTTAATGAAACCAGATGATTTTGGGTTACCAAGAGCCTGATAAATTATTTCTCTATATTTATTTTTAACAGTTTGCTACGTTTTTCAGTAATTAGCTATTTTGGTGTGAATTTTATTTATCTTACAGCTATGCAAGTCCAGAATAATTCCAATGATTTTTTGTTGAGTGACTGAATATAGTGAAGAGGCCTTGCCTACTGTTTTCAAAATTAAGGCAAGCAGCTGAACTGTAATGAAATGTTTTCTTTTTTCTTTTTTTTTTTTTTCTTCACAATCTTTTGAATATACAATAATTTGTACCATAAGATCTCAGGTGAAAAAATTCACACGTTTTAGAAGTCAGATCTATTGTGCAGTGATTTTCTTAGATCATGCATTATTTATGTGTTTTGTCTGGATAGATTTACTACAGTAGAAGTCTACATATGGAGATTTGTACTGGAGCACGTTTCCTCTAATTTTTATTCCTTTGTTTTTTAATTTGTTTTTAATAAATGCATTGTACGGAGATGGAGTGAGTGCTGCAGTTCATGTATAATGGAATATCTATTGGGGAAAAAAAAAATGCTTCAATTGTTTGCAAAGAGAGAAGTTAGTAATCTACTCCATAATTTATACAGCTCAGAGTGTTGTGTGTCTAATCATTAAGACTATGCATTTGTCCTTCTAAATGTAACTCAAAATTATTTTTTTTCAATTCAGAGATTTTTAAGAAAAGACAATATTAAAAAATTGTCATTACCCTTATATTCATTAGTTTAGTGTTTAAGGCAATAATCCAAAATATAAAGAGATCTGCATATTCATAATCTATTTAAAATATATAGTCAATATCATGATGTAGGATATTCTGGGAATGGGCATTCTGTTAGGAGTTAACTTGGAATAATTAACTATAAAGAAATATGGTATCAGGTCTAACAGAACAGTCACATAAAATTTGGTAGAACCTCGGTCAGATTCCATCCTGCAGTCCAGGAACAGCACCTCTGAAATTGGAATCATAGAGACAGAACCACACAACAACCCAAGCTGGAAGATAAGCCTAAAGACAATCCGATTCAACCTTTCTTGGGAAAGACAGGCTGGATGAGATTATTTGGCAATCCAATCGTGTCATGAAAATTTCCAATGTCAGGGACTCTACCAGGTTCCTGGAGATGTTGTTCTAGTGAATGATTGCTCTCACTGTAAAAAAAATATTTCATATATTGTGATGAATCCATGACTAATCTTGAGCACTGTAATCAGAATCTGGCAAGATTCTTGTTCCACGTGGTTTCTGTGATGACAACATGGGACACAGGAAGGAGAGTCAGTTTCAGGTAAACTAAACTAAAACCATCAAAATGATAGTGAAGGATCTGAAGGGGAAGCTTTATGACAGAACCACGGGTGAATTAAGTCAGATTGAATAAGTGTGTCCTTGCACACCCTTCTTTGGAAACAAGTTTCCTTAGGATGACATTATATTCTCCTAAAATATTTTCTAGATAGTTAACATAGTGGGTACATGAAATGCCCAAGTTCCAGATCTTGTTCCAAGTAATATTTCCTGATGGAAGACATCATTAAGAAAGTTTAATGATGCCGTGGCAGGTAGTGCACTGTTCTGGGAGCTGGCACTGTGACTTCAAACTCTGTCAGAGGAGAATATTCAGCTGGAGACTTTATTACCCTGACTAGAGATCCTGCTCAGTATTTATTAAATGAACAAAAAGAGAGGAGATGTTTTTTTCCTACCTGAAAAGGTAGTTCATGTCCTCCTATTTTTCTGCTGGAAGCCATATCTCAAGTTAAATCTTGTTCTAGGGAGGAAAGCCTATAATACATAAGAAAAAAAAATACTCAATATCTAACAGGTAAACTGTTTAACAATTTAAATTAATATAAAAGTTTGTTATATTTTGGCTTGAATTATTGCTGCCAGTTATTTATTAACTAATGGTTACTACAGATGCTAGTGGTTTATGTATTTATTAGAAAAAAAAAGTGACGTTTCCTGCTGTTTCTCCTTTGGCAATAACTCAACAGCCTTTTGAAGGAATGACTGCAACTTGAAAGGATAGGGTAGGGAAGGAGCTGCCTCAGTCTTGGCTTGTTGTCTCCATGCTTGGCATGTGTCTTGCAGCTCTTTTGTTGAAAAGGGGCCTGAAGTAGTTTACTGAATAATCTGAAAAACACAAAATACAGCTTTATCTTAAAATAATTAGTATTGTTACCTGCCAAACCTACTTTTCCTCAGAAAAATGCTGTAAGGCAGTAACAACTTACTTTGTTGCTAAAGATGTGCTTGAAGTCTATTATAAATATATGAGAGTACCAATCAATGTATCTCATAATTTAGAAAAGCATCTTTGATGTTCAATTTGTCATTGGTAAGAGGGGGTATTATGTATATGCAAACAGGATAAAATGTTTTGTAATAAATATACTGAAAATACATTCATCTTCACAGCCTTTTACAGACATAGAGGAGTAATCTGTGGGGTGTACCTGGAAGAGAGATAAGGAGATGTTAAAACATGCCAACAGTCATGGTAACCTCATCCCTGTTACTGAGCCTGCACTTTGATGTATGAGTTAGCTGGAAGTACTTTAAAAAAAAAAAAAAAAACCAAACCAAAAAAACCCAAAAAAACCCAAAGCCAACCAAACAAAAAAAGCCAAAACAAAAACACCAAACCCCTCCCCCCCAAAAAAAAAAAAAAAAACCTCCTGTCATAATGCTTTGGATATCAGTTTCTAATTTTTAAGTATGACTAGATGGTTTTCTGCACTCATTTAGGATCATGCGCCTCTTTTTTTCCATTCAAAAAGATCTGCATGAAAGTTTTTTAATGATAATTTCCTGTATTAACTTCTCTGACTGTGTAAATCAGAGCACACATCTCTAAATTTGAGGCAACTTTTATTTAATAAATAAGAATCGCTAGCAGGTGACATTAGACACTAAATAATTTGTGCTGTGCTGGATGCCACACTGGTCTGTACTGAAGATAGACTGAAGTAAGAAATCTTTAGGAATGTTCAGATTCAGAAGGCAACTTAATAGTGTTCAATTTCAGATTTTCCTGTCTCAGAAGTGAAAAAGCAGTTGTCTTGAACTGTCTGTAGGCAGGATTGTCTTTCTGTTTCCAGTGCTTCTCCTAGAAGATGCTAGTAGAGGAATCATCTGCAGTTCCCATCATGAAGATACTATTTTGGGGCATGTACCAAAACATCGGGAGTAATGCTGGACTTGAGGAAAGGATGGCATTTTCATCCCTCCTTGATCTCTCATCAAGGTAAATTTGTCACCAGTCTCAAGATCTACCACCACTCTTTGCTGGTGGAACCCTTTGAAGGAAAACTGAAGATATCTCTATGGTTTTTGCTCTTATCCTCTAGGATGTGGACAATGGAATTTTTTGCCAGGGAAAGACTAAGAGGTTAGCTTTTGTTTTTTCTTATGATAAAAAAAAAATATTAATTAGCCAGACAATATTGCTTTCATTGGTCTGTGTGCACCTGCACCCTTAGAAGCAAGTCCTCAGTTTCTGTTGCCTGGGAAAGAAATACCTATGACATATATTCAAAACTTCAAATATGTATTATTTGGTTATATCCACAGGAGTATTTTAAATAAGCTTCCATTCTTTTGTTTCTGAATTTTATTGTAGAGAGACAGTGTTTTCAGTGGAAAGTAAATAAAGACTGCCAGCAATTCTAGTGTTCAGAAACAAAAATAAGTGTATGCTGTTCAAGGATGTGTAAAAATGCAGATTGACATAAATTGAGTCAATATTACAGGAACCATTCATGCAAAGCAAACAGGAATGCCATGATAAACAATAAAGTGAATATAGGGAAATTACTATTTTATTCATAGTGAGTCACATAATTCTTTTTTAACTGCCTGAACCTTAGCATATATTTGATTAAACATGGGAATTTTGGACATAATTTCAAAACAAAATCACTTTCTGTAGAACAAGCAAAAATTTAAAACAGAACAATGTCATTTAGATTGTATGGCTTGAAGTATGACAAAGATGAATTATCTTGATCAGTAGAGTAATAGAAATTGATTTGTAGTGTGCCAGAATGTCTGATGTTTTATTCTGCTTATCAGGTAAAAAGGAAAGATACATGGATTGAAGATGAGGGAAGGAGCTCAAATCACAAGATTTATGTCTTTTTGGACCTGAGATATTTCTCTGGGCTTTCACCTTTTGCTCTATAAGTCTCTGCAGTCAGCTAAATGACTTTGTGGTTCTTGGCACTAAATTTCACTGTCAGTTTTATTGTCAAGTGCCTTCCATTCTACCCCTTGTGGTGCTGTGCTCTCTTTCAGTGTCTTAGCAGATCATTCCATTTCTCCTCATTAAGGCTAATCCACTTATTTCAGTTACCACCAAAATTTTGGAAGGTATGGAAAGGCTTTCTAACTTAAGGATCACAGAAAGTCTCTCCAAAAATTCCTGGGCTCTTTAACCTTTTTTCCTAAAGATTCTGAAAACAGGTTTTAAAATGTCTCAGAAGAAGTCTGGGTTTTGTCCAGTTTTGAGAGCTATACTTCTCAGTATTCTGCAAGGAATAAGAATTTTTTTTCCTTCTGTATTTTACATAATTTGTTGCCACTGATGTATTTGGTGCTCTCCGGAATGTTGCTGGTAGAACACACTAAAAATTGGTTCAGCTTTGGCTGTCAAGTAACCTTTGTAATATCAACATATTTTGTTACTTTGCAGTTCTCTCTTATTTTCTAAATCACTTCTATGCAGAACAGGATGGGCTGCCAACATTTTAGTGATATCAATATTGGATTATAATCTGCTGCAAAACCTAACCAATTTATTCCCACTATTTTGCATCTGTTAGGTCTTCTTTCAAAGAAACTCTCCTCTTTCACCATGTCAACTTATCTTCCTATAAATATTTTGTAAAGCATTTCATTTATTCCTTATTCCACCACTAACCTCATCTTCTGTGATGAAATAATTGAAATAATTTTTCATTGCTGGGGTTTTTGTATTTCCTACTGGTAGTTTGTACCTTAGACTCCTAATAAATGTCCAGGTTATGAAACACATTGCTGTGATAAAACTTGGATTTTTGTGGATAAACAAGTAAGATTTCTATGGTCAAAGTTAACCTATAATTAGGTAGTAAGAATGACTGCACATGTCCAAGCACTATGTGTGTTGTCATCACATGAAAACTCTTTAATCACAATAGACAGTTGATGAGACATTCACAATCTTTCACCACTGCGCTTCATCCTCCCCAATGTAATCCAATTATTTAGTACACACTTTGCAGGAGAAAAAGTACTTAAAGAAAATCACAGATGAAATATGCCTGGTTTGAAATTTCTTCCATTTTTTGGATCTCAATTTATATATAATCTCAAATTAAATCCTGAAATCTGATGATTTCACATCTGTTTATTAAAAATTAGGGGAAATGAGGAACGGAATGGAGAATATTTTTGTTCATAGCTTAAAGATAAGAAAACTTATGCTTTCTTATACGTGCTCTGTCCAATATCAGTGACTGGATCTGTGGAAATCCAGCAATAGAACCCAGTCTTCTAGTTCTCAGAGATCAGTTTTAGCTACGATAAAAATACTGGTTATGTCATTTAGCACAAAGATGTCAGATTTATATATCACCGCACATTTCAAAAGTGTAATGAGGGCAGAAGTATTTTTCTCACTGATAAAATATTAATTCTGAAGACTGAGGTTGCTCAGGAAATCATAAAAAAAGGCAGTTCCTTTGGAAAACCATCTCAGACACATTCCACATCCCCTCTCTCTTACTGGTTACATTAATAACACATCATTCAGTGCATTAAACTTTGCATTTAACAAATAGCAATGGAAGTATTACTTCCTATATAGAATGACCAAGGCAGTGGTGTAAGAAAATTATTGTCAGAAAATTCCTGTAATTTTCTGACTTCTGCCTGCCTCAATTGTATAAAAAAACAAAGTGTGTTTTGCTTTTTGCACCCCTAACTAAATTCCTCTCATGCTGAAGAGAAGGTGAAAATGCTGAAAAAATCTCAGGTTACATCAATTGGCCTTTTTTTCTTGAGGACACATAATGTGTGTGATGAAAGAAGATGACTTTTCTTTTCTTCCTCCTGATGCTTCCAAACTTGTATCTGGAGGCCTGACATCCACCGTATCACAGCAAGCTCCTAAAAAGAATTAGTAAACAGAGAGAGAGCTTCTCATACCTGAGTACTGTGGGTAGAAAGGAAAATACAGTACATCTCAGCCTAGGACTGTGTCAGGTTCTCTTGCTAGAGTCGCTAGTTTGACATTCATTGTGTTTTTGCTATTGACAGAAGTAATTTATGCTAGTATTATAGTATACTTACCTTTAAAAAGTTATTCAGCATGCCAATAACACACATAACAGGAATCTGCCTTTATGGGCCTCATGAAAAATAAAGTAGGAACTCAGGCACATACACTCTTCAAGTTTAGATTAGATAGAGGAAGTAATGAAATTGATACATAAATATCAAACCTGCTATGAATTGCCCAAATCATATTTTCACCTCTGTACCTAGAATGCCTGCTGAAACCATGTTTTTATTTATTCCCTACATCAACCACCAGCCCCATATTTATGTCTGTGTGGTCTAAGTTCTATGAAAAATCAAAATTGCAGGGAAAAAGCCCATGTATAAAAAGCATATAATTCTTAGCTGTGAAAGGTGGCAGGTGGAATTGTGTGTCTGTGTCTAGGGTTCTGGAGTGACTGGATCCCACTGTCCCAGGCAAAAAGCTACCATAGGATTGACAGATATGAGATAATCTGTACTGTGTTCCATTTTTCCTCATTTTATTTCACAGTAATTTTGATAGCAGTTTATTTTTTGTGTACATTTATGTTCTGGATAGCTTTTCTACCAATGTAAATTTTTTTTGTGTGTGTGTGTTTGTTTGGTTGTTTGTTTTTTTTTTTTGTTAAGGCCATCTTACTGCAGTTTCCTAAGACATCAGGTTGTGATACCTTCCTTGGGTATTACATTGCCTGAAATTATATGAGAATGTCTCTGTATTTCATGAAGTCTCCTGTTATTGAGTCAATGATTATGCAATTTGTATTTTGACAAGAATCACTGTAAGCAATAAAAAATGAGGCAAGAATATTTACTTATCAGAAGATAAAGGCAGAATAAAATCAGTTTGTCAGATTCCCTGCTTACCTCACAGGAATTTCTTAACCTTTCCCTGTATTTCACCCAGCCTGTACACCCTTGCACTCTCCCCACATCGCCAGCCTCTCCCACTGCCTGCATCCATACTTAACCAGAAGTAACAGTAGAGAACCAACTTCCCTGATTTCCTTCCAGTAATGCTTCCAAAACTGTCATGTTCTCTCTTGCAGTTCAATGACTTTAAAATGATATTTTAAATCAGATTGTTCCAAAATCACTGTCTGCAAGCTATTATAGGAGAATGGAGTTTCTTGAATATTTGCTGGGTAAGGAGAGTAAGGGTTATTCATATCACTTTTTCAGCTATTTAGGAGCACCAAAATATGGTGCTTGATTGGAAATATGTGGAATTTTTATCCTCCCTTCTCCTATTAAGTGTTCTTTTGACTCAGAAGATGCATTTTGTAAGAAATGTTTGAAATGTTACTTGCTGTTATCCTTTCAGTAACTTGCTGTGATCACAGACACTTCTAGAAGCCATTTCATTTCAAGTATTATAATGCTAAAGCTTCAGCTAATAACTCTTAAGGATAACAGAGTCCCCCTTGTAGGCCAAAACAAAGGCCCACCTAAACTAATGCCATGTCTCCTGTCAATAGCATTTAGGCATTTTGTGATGCTCTACCCAGCCTGAAGCATACCACAACTCAAGAATAGGTGTTGTTTTGTATATTTTTGTTCATATGAAATGATCAAGCACAATATGAAGTTCATTTAAAAAGGTAATTATTTGTATGTAACTTTATTTTTTTTTCTAATATTTGCTCTAGAAAGAAATATGTGAAAAAGCCTTGCTATCTATAAAAATCATAGTTGTTAAAGCCTAAACTTTGCACAGATCTCAAAGTTGTAAACTAAGTAATCTAAGTAGGTTTTTTGCTAGATATTTTGGAGTGATGACTCTTGCCTGTATAGATTTGTAAGAATATTGCTGAAACACTATGAAATCACTCATTGAATTGTCTCTATGTTACTACATATAAAGTTTTATTGAATTACTAAACCCCAACAATATTAATGCTTAGGTTATGTTCTGACAAAGATCATATTTCCCTTTTTAAAAGTGGATTAAGAGAAAAGTCTTCTAATATTCGTTTTGCTCTGTTACCTGCAACTAATATGAAATAAATTTAATCCATCTCTGTTTCAGGCATTAATTTTGCAGCCAGTGATTCACAACAAGCTCTGTTCTCTTGAAAACTGCATTAAAAGCTGTGATTATGACCAGAAAAAAAAAAAAATCCAAAATTGAGTAATGCTTGAGTTCTTTCTAAGAGTACAAACAAAAGTTTGTGTTTCTAAAGAAAAAGTGCATTGGGAAAATAGGAATAGAAGACGATGGTAAACTGAAACTCAGGAGCTTCCTAAATCTGTTTCTATGTGTCACTTATTTCTTTGAATTGTGTCAGGCAGAAAACTTTTGGTAAGTAACTTCTATTCACACTTCTTTATGGAAAGAAATACTGATATTGAATTAAATACGGAACTAAATGGCCATGATTATTATTCATAACAGCCTCTTTCCCAGTAAATTTAGAATCTACCAAAATTACTAAATGAATTAAGAGTGTCTACAAGTAAAATGTTATTCATTATCATAAGAGAAACTTAAACATAAAACCTGTATACTATGAAATTACAATGCCTTCAAATAATACGTCCATGCTTGTGGGAAAAGAGAGTATTTTCTGTTGCTTTTCAATTTGCAGAGGCATCGTAGTGTGGAAATGGATTTTATGTTATATTAAACATAAAGAAATAGTTTGGAGCTTTGTTTTCTATTAAGAATAAATTAATTTAGAAATGTTCATAAACTAATGGCCTTACTAGACTCAGAAAAATCTCATTGTGTTGCCAAAATATTTAAATGGCTTGAAACAACCTAGTAATGGGCATGGAATTTTGTCAACTCTGCAAATAACAGAAATGTACTAATAGAGTTTCCATTCTGTACCTCATAAATATCAGTTCATATAGTCAGATATGCTGTAATTAAGTGCCAGTGAACAGGACTAGTCTTTCAAAATAGGCAGATGCAAAATGACTACTCCAAATAAAATATTCATTTTTGTTTTTCTAAATTGTAGGTAATTGGTTCATTTTTTGGTTGTTGCATGCATTCTTAAAAGTTAAGAGGAAAACAAAACTACTCTTTCTGCTCTGTTTTTTATATACTTATTTTCATGTTTTAGACATTGAAAAGAAACTTAAGTCACCTGATGGTTCCCTCCTGAATTTGTATTATTCTTGCACGCATGCCATTTGACTTCTGCCAAAACAGATTTTGTAAAAAACAAACAAACAAAAAACCCCCAAACAAACAACCAAAATTCAAGTTTTGGGAAGAAGGGAACAAAAAAATTGTAAATATCCTTCTAATCTCTTTCTTTGTAGAAGTATCCAATAATGTCCATATCGGCCCAGAAAAAAAGCATTGTTTTCACCATATATTTAAATTGTGACATATATATATGTATATATATGTATACACATATATATAATATTTGTATATATTATATATTAGATACTCAAGAAAGATCTTAGCAAATAATGGTCTTAGCAACTGGGTTTATATGAATATAAAAAGAAAACAAAATATTCCTCTGTTTTGGAATTTTTTGTCTTTGTGTAATTCTTATTTTTCACTCCCATTTTCAGTGGTTAGTTAATTTTCATAAAAGTTGTAAAACTCAACAAATTGTCATTTTTTAAATACTCATATATGCTGCCCTCTACCATAATAAAGGACTGCAGTTGTATTAATAGAAACAAAGCAAAAATCATGTGTTAAGGTTAGCATTGCTAAATATTCAGAAGTGAAAAATTCTACAAAGTATGAAATTCTGTGGAAACCTTACATTAAAGCACAATTCAGTTTGAAGCAAGAACCCTGAATTAAGACCAAGTTTGGAAATAAAGAGTCCTTGTGTCATTATGACACACATGACCCCTCAGCTGAGTTTTGAGTGCATCAGTAACTGCCCACTACTTATTTGTACTATCAGCTCACCTCTATTGTATTTGATTGTGTCACTTGGATCTGACAGCCTCCTCATCTCTAGGGAATCTTCCCACTCCTAGTCACTCAGTTGCATTAATTCAAGAATGAAATTATAGGTAACTAAGTCACAAATATAAGATAAATTTGCACAGCTGAATACTGGACCAGAATGAATTTAAGTGAAGGGTGAGAAAAGCCTTATGATCCCAGAGTATAATTGCTCATTAGTATCCAACTGCAGACAGTTCCTAAATTCTGCACATGATTGGTAAGTCTTGAAGAAGTGTCTCCATTCCTCAGTTAGGTGTGAGTGCAGTTATTTTTACATGATCATTCTCCTCCTGTCTTGGATCATTGCCCCTGGTAAATTTGTTTCCCTCCCCCCCGCCTTTCTTTCTGTATGAGAAATACTTGGTTGCCTAGTCTATGTTTTGCTCTGGACTGATTGGATCTGGGTGGAGTTCAGGAACAGTCAAGGAAGAAAAGTTTCAGGGATTCAAAAATATGTTGGTTTTGTTGAGGTTGTATTAAGGGACAAAAACATATCTTATGAAAGTTCCGTGTCACTTTTCTGTTGCACTTGAGATCCAGATAAACTAAAATATATTTTGTAGGCAAAAAAAACCTTACAGTTTCTGGTAAGCTAAATGGCATATCTAATAATTAATAGACTTAGTTATAAAGCCTAATACATAAAAGAGGCACTATATGGATAAAGAAGCAGAGAGGCTGATGGTTTTCAACAGTGGCAGAATTGCTTCTTTTCTTTTCACTACAAGGACTTCACAAGGCTGATGTAGCTTGCTGCACTTTAACAGAGCTGAAGCCTTACAAATACAGACATTGTTACGACAATTGTTGTGTGCTTCCCTGATCCCATTCTGCTACCTGCCCTACCTGAGTGGAAGGTTTCTCGTACCTTCTAAAAGTGTTCCTATTGCTCCTAAAATCTCACTCCTCCAGGCTGTTTACGTGAAAAGGCTTCTAATAGGGCCGCCTATTACTAAGCAATGCCACAGGTACACTGCAGGTATAAAGAGGAGCAGCAACTGTTTCTGCTTCTTTAAATTTAACAAAACTTTTGAGATAAATTGGTCGTCTTGTCTGTGTTCTGTCTCCAGTCAGCTTTATTTACTAAACTTTTAATAAAAATAATTATAGACATTATTCAGTTTAGTAATGTAATCTGTCATGCAGCTTTGCATTGATTGCAAAAGTATAGAGTTTAGTTCAAGTCACACTCTGTTGTGTAAACACAGAAATTTTGTCCATGTAAGAAACTGAAGGAATGGAACTTGAACTGTAGTGTAAAATGGATGGGGACAGAGGAAGGGGGGATAAGAAACGAGAAAGTGAATGTCAAGGCATAGAAACCAGAGGGTACAATAGATAAAAACAAAAGAAAATCAAGATGACTTTTCGGTTTAATCAGAGCATCAGATACTTAAAGCAATGATTAATCTCTCATGACCTTGCAAGTGGACTACTGAGCTTATGTTTATTTAATACTGCACACCTTTCCTTTTATGCTCACATACAGCCAAAGTGAGGTAGATGCAGCAGTGAGGGGCAGGCTCAAATTCTCTGCTTGTTCTTGGTGAGCAGTGCACAAAAGGACAACAGCAGTGCAGTGACACACAAGAGATGTAACCTAGATATAGAGCAATCAGTTACCTTCCTTTAGGTGTCTTTCAGATGGCTATGTTATGTGAAGTTCATCAATCAACTCAGTTTAGGACTTTACTGTGTTGTGTCTGTTCTGGATATTGCAGGTCCTATACCCTACAGACGCTTATGCAGTCACTGATGTATAGGGAGGAATCTGTGATATTTTCCTAGTCATTGTATTCCTGTAAAAGAAAGTGATCTGTGCTCACTGCAAGCAAATACAACTATTATAATTTCTACATTAGACCTTCCTTTTCAGTCTTTTAATGGCTCTTACAGTAGCTGGGAAGGGGGGAGAAAATGCAGTAGTTCTCTGTTGTTCTGTGGTTTCTGCTCCATGGCACCAAATCAATTGTCTCTTAATCAGACAACTCATATATTTTATTGAAATATTGTGATGGTATAGTGCTTTCTAGGGTGGAATGAAGACCACAATTTCTTCTCCCTAGTGATATTATTCAGCTTTGAGGAAAGAGTGGAGACAAGCATAATCATCTTGTTAAAATTATCTGACAGGAATTAAAAGGCAAATAACTATCAGAGTATTAATAAGCTCTGAGTTAGTCTATTTGTAGGTTACATGTACTGTAACTAATCCCAACATGGAGCTTGTAATTTTAGGATAAAAACTTAACTCATCCTTGGGTTTGTCTATTTTCAAACTGTTTCATTTATATTACGTACAGTGTACACACTTTAGACAGACAATTAATTTTTAAAAAACTTCATTGTGGAGTAAAAATATGTCTTCTGTACTTCTTCTGCTTGTAATTTTTCTTCTGAAAATGCCAGTGCAATTTAAAATATTTTTAAAATAATTATAATCCTTGCTTGTCGAGCCTGTAAAACAAATGAGATTCCTAGATGAAACTCTTCAGTAGTGCTTGATAAATTAGATTTTAAATGTGCTTCATTTGTAAGTGCCTGTTCAGTTTGAATTATTTATTATGATGAGATGAACATTTATATTCATATACTGAAGAAATAAAAACTGGATTAATATGTCAATTACCAATAAAGAATTTGCAGAAAATATTGAAAATACACTGATAAAATGTAAAGTTTTAACATGACTCTTAAAATCTGTTCCTGGGAAAGAAGAGAAAGATTTATTGAACTAAGAAATTACTTTATTGTAATAATGTGAATATGACAAATGCAAAGAAACTGTACCTAAAATATTTTCCCCCATCTCACTGAACAATTCTTCAGAGTGTAAGTACAACACATGTTGCAGCATGCAGTCATTCTCAGGCTGACAGTTTTACAACAATTAGCAAGCATTAAGTTGTCTGTGATATTATATTTATTGAGACTCAGTTCCAGCTGGGGCCAGAGTGGGTACTTTGTATTGATAGATTTATGCCCCTGGGAATATTTCTTTAAAAAAACAATAAATGTCAAAAAAATGATATTTCTGCTGTCACAGTTTCTCAAGAGAGATTTTGTTTGGTTTTTTTTCCCCAAAAAATGAAGCAAACAAACTACTTTAATATCAAATAACTGTTATTGTTATGATGATTTCTTTTTTCCTAGGAAAAAAGCTTACATAAACTCCAGGAATAAATATAACTGGGCAAATACGCAACTTGCAATGCACAATTCATTAAAAGAAAAAAGGAAGAATTTAGAATAATTTGCTTATTGCACTAAAAATGTGTGTTAAAAGAAAAATACAAGCAAAATTATTAATATGTCTGAATTCCTCTTAATGTGATATATACTTACATCTTTACCTGCTTTAGCCTTGGCTTGTTTATATCACAGTTAAATTGAATGGATATGTATGAATAAGGCTATTAAATATAAGGTGAGCTATTTTCTTTTTTCAAATGTTCATGTAACTGTGATTGTCATTTGTAACTGATTTATTGACTCCTTACTCCTCAAAGTAATGTAGAGTTAAGAATCAGTAATTTAAGATTAATATCTGTGAATCTGCTAATGTACTTTTAATGAAATGAAGTTGACATTTTGAATAAAGTCTTCTCAGATCGTGAGAGAAGGTGATATTTGTGAATTCAAGATATTTGCTATTTATTAGAATAAACTGTGACATTATGAGATAGGTGTGTACTAGGTGTGTTTCAGGGAGGAGAATAATCTGTGCTCAGTCCACAGGGGCAAATACCAAAGAGTCATCAGAACAGGTGCTGAGGAAATATTACTTATCTATGAGGATTTCTTCAGCTAAATCCCAGTCAAATTCCTGGACAGCTTCCTCAGGATATCATTCTCTGGTGGGCAAAATTATTAGGACAGTAATAAAAAGTGATCACACGACCAGAGACCCACTGTCAATGACTATTAAGTTCTATCCTAAAAAGATAGAGGGTAAAAACAGGGACCTATTTATCACAAAGTGCTGGATGAAAATTTTAGTGAAGACGCTCTTTTTCTTACAAAGTCACACACAGAAGCCAAAATCCTGCTGAGTTTAAAAATAAGCCCAAACCACATTTTCACTTACATAAAAAAATATGCAGGACAACAGCTCAAGATTTGAAGGACTGGAAACACCAGATCCAAGTGATGATGCTTTTATGTCAAGCTGAATTATACCATAGCAAAAGAAAAATTTCAATAGAAATTTACAAAGGGAAAGAACATAACAGAAACTGAATGAAAAAGCACAATGAAAAATTGACCAGAGGAACAAATTTACAGAAAAAGGAAGATAATGAAACAGAAATGATAACTGTAGAAGAATGGGTAGTGAAAACATTATTTTCTGTCCTCTTGAACAGAGGAGACTTCCAGCTTGTGAACTATTCTGTTGTACACTGGTAAAAATAAATGGTACTATTTAGTCATGAAAAGTGGAATTGAACATATTATTTTCCTTCAAACTATGTAAAGAAAAATAAATGCTGTGAGGAAAAATTTTATTTAGAATACACAAAAGCTGGGGAAATAGCAACTTGAGCTATATAATGAAAATAATTCTATGGAAATGAGCTACCTATCTCCCTGAATCAAAATGCAAAAATTTTGTTATAATTCCTCTCTAGGGATACCTCAGTATTTCCCTTTTGAGGTTATGAGATATACTGAGGAATATGTGACAATCCAGTAACATACTCTGAAAGAATATATGAGGATTAAACTAAAGTTATAGTGGAAGATACATGATTTTAGCTAGCAATTTACCTTTTGGTAGTCCAGAAATTTGAACATTCTTATTAAAAAACAAACAAACAAACAAAAACCAACAAAAAAACAACCAAAAACCCCCCAGAAGTACAGCATACTTTCAGGTATTATACTTCATAAGTTACTTAAGAGGAAAAGAATTATCCTAACATATTTTTCCATGATGTTATCTGCTGGTTTACTATTTTCAAGTAGATCTTGATATTAGCAGGATGTAAGATAGCAAGATCTTGATATAACCAAGAAATCCCAATATTAGTAAAAATAAGAAAAGACACTATTAACCATCGTGACTACTTCTGAGAAATTCTGATCTTTTTTTAATAGTTCCACACTAAATTCAGAATTTAAAAAGGTAAGTTATCTCACAGATTTATGTTTTTAGACTGTGCAACACTACCTTTTGGGTTTTTCAGTCATTTTGTTCCCAAATAGCATGTAGGCCCAGGCAAAAGTAAATATAAGTAACTGAACATATTACCAGTTTTATCTCACTAAATCATGGTTGTTTGCTTGCTGCAGAACACAAATATAAGCCTGCTATAGAAGAAACAATTTTGCTGCTTGGTGTTCTTGCCTGCCTCTCATATTGTTTTGTTTTCTCTCCTGCTATTTGAACATAATTTCTTATCAATTTCCATAAACAAATAAGGTTTTTAAAGCCACTTCAAAGTTATCCAACAATTCAATTTGTAATTTTAAGATCTTTGCTTCAGTGAATCTACTGCATCAGTCAGCACTGAAGCAATTCTTTAATTTGCAGTTATACATTAGATTATATAATATTTACAAAATTAACATGCATAAACAAGAAATTAACTTCATTACAGAAATACTCTAATTCTGACAATGATAAAGAATGCAAATATTTCCTTTTATAATATGCCAATGACATGAGAGTAAAATGCTTATAGGCCTGGAGGTGCAATGGCTGTCTAACTTATTAACCACTGATGTGATCAATACTTTAGCTGAACTAAATTAGATAACATTGTGTTAATGAATGACCTTTTACTTGTCTATTTTGTCTTCCAGCAGTTAATGGTATAATGACAAGTTGAAATATAGACTCTGTATACAAAGAAATTAATTTGAATTGTCAGAGCTATGGGCTCTTACTCCAAGCTTGCCTGTTAGCTATGGACTTCATAGCTAAGGGCTATGAAGCATGCTTTAAATTCATCTTTGCTCTGCTGGTATAGGGTTTTTTTTTTGATTTTACTACAGAGGATTTTAGTACCCAGCAAATGATTTCTAGAGATAGATCCTTACAGCTGAATACTCAGAACAGCTTAATTTCTGTCTCTGTATACCTGCAATTTAGATAGAAGACTAATTAGAAATACAGTTTAGCTTTAATGTAGCATATTCATATTTTTCTCTTTATCTCTATATTGTTTACAAGACATAGATTGTTGCTTGGTCCCATGCAGACAGCAGAAAAATTTGCATTGTTTCTTTTCTGAAGAGGATGTTGTCTTTTCATCTGCACAGTTTATGTCTTTCTGGTAACAGGAGATTAAGAAGATTAGTACTGGAAAACTTTTGAATTGTTGAGAATTTAGTCAGAAAATTATATTTGGTCAATATATAATTTTTCACAAAAATCTAACCATAGTTAAGTAGCAGTAACATTATGGTGTTTCATTTACGAAAAATCACTGAAGATGACCTTCAGTTGTAAACTCATTTACTTACACAAGTTCTGTAGAAATTTTCTTAGCGTGTCTAAGAGGAAGTACAATAAAAGATAAAGGCCAGAACATAAGATTGGACTTGAGGAGTCAGTGATTGAATTTGTGGTTTGCTAGAAATAAGTCACATATAGCAAGAAAGATCAGTGCTCTTTTAAAAATTGTTTTCTATTATACATGGTAAGGATACAGATTTTCTGCTGGCTTTGACAGAATGAATAGCAGTCCACTGTAGACAGACACAGCAAGGGGACATATTTTGGCTAGTATTATTTTACCAAAGTGTGAAGTATCCTACTTTAAAGCAAATCAAAACTCTGAAGTAAAATAAGACTCATTTCAGTAGAGTGACTGAAATGTTCTGTACTGAAAGTGGCATCTTCTGCACTAACTGTGGAATCATCATCGTAATAAAAAGCATTTTTCCTTGCAGAATTGACTTTCTCAGCTATCTGTCTTTTACCTTGGAAAATCAGGTCTTTTTTTCACACACTGACTTATTTTTCCTTTTGCTTTAAAATGTATTTTTGACCAGAGATGACCCAACATTCGTTCTGAATGCAAACACATGTTCTGAAATGTCAGATGTCTTAACTATCCCAGTTAGTCATCCATAAACTTATGTAACATTCATCAAGAACATGCTTTAAGTTCACAAAGAGTTGATTTTTAAATAATCTTTTGAATTAAACTGAAACCCCTTTGTTATACAATGGGAAAATAGGTCCGATTAATCACATTACTTGTATGCCTGGTAACCAGTGCAAAGAAATAGCATCTTCTGATTTTCTGCTTTACTATCCTAATCTTACCATCCTCCCGTTTTAGAATAGCTATAAAAATACCTTGTGCAGTCCTGTCTCACGTTCTTCAGAGTCAAATTTCCAACATTTTTATAGCAGCATCAGTACTTAGGGGAAGGATAGATAGTGACTCCCTTTTTTCCAATATTTTGCTACTGAAAGGGCATGATCACTATTAAAGATGTCTGCAAAATTGAAAAAAAATTCTTTGATAGACAGAATGGCTCACAGACTTTAATGAATATTTCACTAAGGATTTGTATAAGATCATATTTATTGGAATTAAAATAATGATGTGGACCCAAATTTACTGGTTTTAATAGACTGCATAACTCTTCAGTGAAAGAAAATATTTGATCACAAGACCAATAAGGACATTACACAGCCAGAACCTGTTTCTCGAAATTTGGCCAAAATATCCATTCTTAAGACTTGCTGGATGGAATAGTCTTAGTACCCATATCAAGGTCTTGCTAATAAAGTAATCAATATTTTAAGATTTACTCTGAGTATAAGATAGTGTTCAGAATAATGAGTAACTTGGAATCTTGTGTTAGCTAAATCTAATGAAATTAAGTTGAACTTTTAGAAGGAAAGATGGTAACTTGCTTTATCATATGGATGGGATAAGACTGAGTCCAAGGATATGCTACTAAAATTAAATTATTTTAGGCAAATCAAATTTTTAAAGCAAAAGAAATTAATTTAATAATTATCTTTAAGTTTATATTGCATTTGTAATTCTTTTTGAAAGAGGTCAGCAACTCATTACGTGCAACAGTTTTCATTGATATATGCAAATGGCACAATATATAATGCAGTTCTTAGACTGCTTTTCCATTGTTAAATTAGTTTATATTGTTTCAGCAGGGCTCAAAAATATTAGAAGGAGACACCTATAAGAAACACATAAGCATATGAGATTTATTAAGCTAGACAGAAATAATGTAAGAACAAGGATTACAACTCATGCAAATTCTGAGTAATTTTAGGAAATATATGGGAAAAGTCTATTACTTTTTTCCTCATATTTATTGATGAGATTAAATGAGTTTTCTTTCTTTTAAGTAAGCTAAAGAATAACCCAGATTTGACAAATTTATTAATTCACCCAAAGCTCTAGCAGTTTAACCTCTTTAGAGGTCAATGGGAATAGCCAAATCATAAATGCATTCTTGTTAATAAATGTTACTGTCTTTTCTATGGCATTTCCCTCAATCTCTAATTAGCAAAAACATGTAACTGAGCTCCAACAATTATTGCCACATTAATCTGAGTTAATTTCTGAGCAGAAATAGCTGTCTGGAGCCTTGTATCAGATTGTATGCTCTAGTATTATCTGCAATACATTTTCCCATGAAGTAGCAGTGAGCCAGATGAACTAACAAAAAGGAGAAAAAAATTATAGCTGTTGATGTCATTTGGATGATAAATACATTATTCCTATTGGAGCCTCAGTATTTGTTTCTTTTCCTAAATTGAATGACTTTATCATTCTATAGTTAGTAAAATATTTAAGGAGGATCCAACAAAGCTTAAGAAACTGAAAATAGTAGTCATTGGTCAGTTTTAGACACCCAACAATCACAGGGGAAAAAAAAAAAAAAAAAAAAAAGTAAGTTTTTGTACCCCCCGAAAGGGAAATTTAAGTTTGTATGGGATTTAGGTAATAATCTCCCCTAGTGGTTGGGGGACTACAGGGGTGGCTGCTGTAAGAATTTGCAAGAAGTTTCCCTTGTGTCTGACAAGGCCAATGCCAACTGGCTCCAGGACAGACCCACCACGGTCCAAGGCTGAGCCCAACAACAGTAGTAGTGCCTCTGGGATAATGTATTTAAGAAGTGGTAAAAAGACTCCAAAACCCACAGCTGCAGATGGAGAGAGAAGTGAGAATATGTGAGAGAAACAGCCCTGCAGACACCAAGATCAGTGAAGAAGGAGGAGGATGAGGTTCTCCAGGCACCAGAGGAGAGATTACCCAGGAACCTGTGGTACAGATCACAGTAAGGCAGGCTGTCCCCCTGCAGTCCATCGAGCTCAACAGAGATGCAGAGATACACCTGCAGCCCATGAAGGACCCCATGCCAGAGTAGGTGGATGTGCCTGAAGGACACTGTGATCCTGTGGCAAGCTGTCATGGAGGCACATGGAAACTTCATGCAGATCACAAATTCAGACAAACTTTAATTTGCAAACAAAACCAATGGCTAAAACTAACCAACAACAGCGGTGATGTTACAACCTGCTCCTGAAGGCAAGAGTAACCCACATTCTTGTCAACAGATCCCCGTGGGTGGATTGGAAAGGAACAACACTGAATGACTGGTTATATATATATATATATATATATATATATATACACATGCCTTATTTTAGAAGAGTTTGGTAGTTTAGTTGCAGTGGAAAACAGGTATGTAGTAATTTTACTTATTATTATCTATGGTAATATAGCAATATAAAAGCAGAAAAATATCACTTAAGAAAAAGTATAAGGGAAAAGAAAGAAAATGAAAGAAAGAGTAAAATTGGAAACTTATCACCGCCATCCATGGATCTTGCAATGAGTGAAACACAGTTTAATGGGTTAATATAGACTCAGGCTAGATGGGAACCCCCAGGTACCTCCCCTGAGGGTAGAGCTTTTGGTCCTCTGGTGGAAGGCCTCAGACATTAGTCTGGGGACATTTTGAGGCTCTTTTGTTGTTTATGACACCTTCTAAGACATGACATTTCCTTCCCATGTCAGTGCACTTGAACCAGTCAGACCTTCCTCAGGGAGAGGTGTGGGGTATAAGGGAGGACAATTGCCATGCTAAAAAGTACCATCCTGTCTCTACAGGGTCTACCTCTTATCTGGCTCAAAGCCTGTCTTGCAGCCTCCAGTGGTGGATTCTTGACCCTCTCTGTGTTGTGCAGGCCAGAGGCTTGCCACTACACACCCAAAAACTTGCCTCCTCTGTGTAGGGTGCAAACCTAGCCTAGTGCCTAGCAAAATGCCCTTCTGCCTCCACAAATAGGCAATGGTTTTGAGTCATTAACCATTAACATTCCAGTCTCTCACAGATAACCCTCCCTTTAATCAGAGTAGAAAATTTCTACAAAACAACTCAGAGTAGCTTTCTTTGCTGGAAAAGATAACTTTTTTTTCCTAACATCACCTTACCTTTGGTCCAAGATAACTGAAGAATCCTATTTGTTGTAAATATGTCTAACCATATTGTCCTACTACTACACTTTTCAGTAGTTTGGGATCTGGCCATACAAGTCAATGTCTAGTATCATATATTTCCTCCATTCATATTCCAATTTGGAAATATGTTTACAAGTTGAGCAACTTAAGAAAGTGGGCTCATACTCATTCCACACTGTGATACTGGCACTGCCAAAAGATGCACGATTGTCTGCTCTTGTTCATTTAATGTGCCCTTTAAGAGCTGAAGAGTTGACTTAAAACCTTTGTGCCAGACAAGTTCAGCAAGCAAATTAGTAACTGTCAGGGAAGGATCTATTGAAAAATTCTCCTCTGTGAGTCACCCAACTGTTAAGTGAAGGATTATCACTGCTTACATGATGCTCACTCTCAGCTCAGACATGCTCTATGGATCAAGTTGACAACTTTCTGCAAGTTGCGAGCATCAGCGGTTGAATCATTTTCCTTCTGCGCTTCTGTCCTGCTTGTATATTTTCAGGCTCAGCATGTGCAAATAGGCAATTGTCATATCACTGAAAGTATTTCATTGCTTGACAAACTATTTTTCATCTGGGCTAATGAACTGTGTGAGCTTGCATTGATCTTCTGGAAGGAGAAATGCAGTATGCTCAGTGAGGAAAAGAGAAATTAGGCAATGAAAGACAGCAGAATACCAGACAGGTTGCAAATCTTTCTTTGTTTCATCACTTTGACCGCTATGTCATCAGTGACTTTATCAGGGACTTTTGTGTGCTGCAGATAACTGCACTGACCTTTTTATTTTTTTCCCTAAAAGTCTTGTCTCGTTATGCTCCAGAATCAAACCGTTTAAAACATCTGATTATGCAAACACCCCATTTAGTTTCTTTATGGAAGGTTACCACAAGCCTTCAAAATATAGAATCTTATCACTGCCTCAGAAACTGAGCTACATGAAAGATATTAAATGACTTGTCAGACTTAAACAAGAGGTCAGTGAAAGGAGTTAAGAGTTCATGTCTCACTACTTTTACTCTAGTGTTTTTTCTACTGAATCCCTCTTTCTGCCAGCTTTTAAAATAATTATGCCATAGACACTGGAATTAATGAATTGGGAGCCACCATAAGATGTATGAACTGATAATAATTCTTAGGAATTTTGTGTGGTTTTTAATCTAAAATGTTTCACTGAACAATGGATTACAATGCACAACCAGAGTTCATCTGAAACAAGCTACTCGTGTGCACTTTGTGCACCAATTATTTGCAAATTTGTTATAACGTATAGCACAAAGGAATCATTAGAGAGTAATGATGCCTAAATATTCTTAGCAATTAGATAGACATGCAAATAAACCTATTACTGATGATGTTAAGAAAGTATGTACTTATTATTCTCTGCCACAGTGAAAAAAGTCTAAAATAATTCATATATATTTGAATACTTAGCTTGCATAGCCTTACAATTATTTCAAAGTAAGAAAAATCCCACTAGATGAATGGAAAAGGGTGGGGTCTTTTCCACTACATGACAGAAAACAGTAATTGCATGGATGTGTTAAAAACATATGACACCAGCATGAAGTTATATGAAAACTTATATTTTGGATGGCTTTACCCTATCACTGGGAATTTTTGAAACACTTTGGTTGCATTGGATAAATTCCAGGTTATAGGTCATGTTTATGCTTTTCTCTCACAAAATACTAGAGAGATATAAGAAAAGGGAGAAATAGATTGAATATTTAATTTCAAAAACTCTGTTACTCAGTGTTTATGAATTGAAAAAAGTTTGAGTCTCAGAAACAATGTCAGGAAACTGTAACACAGGCAATATATGCAGACTGGTTTATTCAATAACTTTTTTTCCTGCATATTGGCTTACTAGCATGGGCTTTAAGAGTAGCTCGAGTTGGAAAACCACAGAAAATTTGAGTTAAAAATATCAGTCCATTTCAAATCATGTCTCCAGGTGTCACATCTACATGTCTTATAAATATCTTGACAGATGGTTATTCCAGCAAGTCCCTGGGCAGCCTGTTCCTATGTTCAACAAGCCATTTGATGAAGAACTTTTTCCTAATATCCAATCTTAACCTCCCCTGGCACAACATGAGGCTATGTCCTCTCCACCCATCACTTGTTATGTGGGAGACGAGACTGACTACCACCTTGCTACTACCTCCTGTCAGGTAGTTGTAGAGGGTGATAAGGTCATCCTTGAACCTTCTTTTCTCCAGACTAAACAATTCCAACTCTCTCAGCTATTTCTCATAGTGTTTCAGTTTCATATTCAAGGCCAGGCTGGATGGGGCTCTGAGCAACCTATTCTAGTGAAAGGTGTCCCTGTGCATGGAAGGGGGCTGGAATGAGGTGATCGTTAAGGTCTCTTCTAATCCAAGCCGTTCCATGATTTTATGATTCTATGAGTGATTCTATGACTCTGTTCTGTGATCCTATCTTCATGAGCTGAAAATATAAAAAAGGGAGATAGACACACTTTGATACAGGTTTTCAGACCTATGAGCATACAGCTTTCACACGGTAACTGAAGGAAGTAGAGAATTACACAGACTTTAACTGGAGAGCAGAAATGTGACAACCAGTCTGCTTCTAATGGGTTCAAAAAGATTCTGAAATGCATATTCCATTCATTCCAGATTTATTTACCAGTTTCCAGGAACAAAGCCACAGGACATAGTAATTAAAAAGTAATGGTGTAATGCAACAAAACTCTGGCTAGATGAGATGAGTGGCCAACTATTAATACAATATATGCTTCTCTGGCCTTAAGACTAGACTCCGTCTGTCTTTAGCATAGACTTTCACACTCTTTGAAAGAATTAAGCTATAAAGATAATTTTATAAAAATGTAGACTGTGATGACTTTCCACCCTCACAAGCTGCAGCTCTTAAAACTGATTCTCTTAAGTCACTAATCCCTGAGGGCAAGGCCAAAGACAGAACAAGGATTACCTCTACACTGCTATCAGAGTGATTCCATGAACAAGGTTCAAGGTGTAATTATCTACCTGTCATAGTATTGCTTGCAGCAGTGCCTGTGGCAACGGTCCAGGGACACACAGGTGTGACCTACTCATGAACTGACACAATGACAAGAGTTTAAGTGTTTTGGAGGGGCTGAAAAATTCACGCAGCCTGCAGCTTTCCCCTCTGCCCTTGCCATGATGATTCTGTGTGGAGAAGACAGCTGAAGACACTTACCGCAGGTGCTGTTTTTGACACTGACCATTGCAGAGGTGTGAGGGAGATACACACGAGATTAATTCAAGTTGCCAACAAAGGACACCATGGATGCCATGTACAGTGTTTTAGAAACTGGGTGGACAGTGGAGAGCTTCCTGTATGTTTTTTCTGTCTGGCACATTAGAGATGTGGATAATGATCCTGTCAGACAAATCTCTGCAATTTCAAAAGTTTCACACTCTCCCTCCAAGACACATTATAATGATAAGGATCTGATTCACTCTTACATTCACTTTCACATGCATTCTGTTTCATAGGCAATCACTTATTTTTCTGCTTTGTACCATAAGTGTTGCTGCAATTTTTTTTCCAGCAGTTGTACATAAAGAAAACTCCATGGAAGGGGTGGGGTTTTATTCATGCATATAATGTATAAAATATTACACCTGGTTTTATGAATTGCATGGATGTTGATACAGAAAATATCCATTATATGATGATGATATTTAAATAATAGTAATATGTTTAAAAAATACCCCCCCACACACACATTTCTATGTAAAATAAGCATACTTTCAGAAATATCTGAATTAGCTAAGTAGATAAACATAATAACCTTGATTCCTCTGGAAGTGATGAAGCACTTAATACCAGAAACTATTTCTAGGCATGCAAAGGACAAAAAATTTAGCAGGATCAGTCAGCATAGATTCATCAAGAAGTCATGTTTAACCAAACTGGTAGTTTTCCATGGTGAAAATACTGGTCTCGTAGATAATGGGAGAGCGGAGTATTGTCTACCTAGACTTCAGTAAGGCTTTGGACACTGTCTTCCATAGGACCCTAATAAAAATGTATGATGAAGTATGGGCAGGATGAGCAGACAGTGAGTGAGGTGGATTGAAAACTGGTTGAACAACTGGATTCAGAGTGTGGTGATCAGTGTACAAAGTCTAGTTAGAGGTCAATTACTAGCAGTATATCACAGATCTCAATACTGGGTCCATTCCAGTTCAACATCTTCATTAATGATCTGGATGATGGGGCAGAGTGTAACGTCAGCCAGTTTGTTGACGACACATAACTGAGAGGAGTGACTGACAGCCCATCTAGAAGGACCTGGAGAGCCTGGAGAAATGAGCTGATAGGAACCTTGTGAAAGCACCTGGGTAAGAACAGTCCCATGCTCCAGTATATGCTGTGGGTTGCCCAGATGGAAAGTAGCTCTGCAGAGCAAGACATAAGGATCATGATGGACACCAAGTTGAACATGAACCAACAATGTGTCATAGATGCAAAGGTGGCTAGTGGTATCCTGGGCTGCATTAGGAGGACTGTTGCCAGCAGGCTGAGGGATGTGATACTTCTAGATACTTCTCTCTTATAGATACTTCTCTACTCAGCACTTGTAAGGCCACACCTGGAGTGCTGTGTCCAGTTCTGGACTCCTCAGAGAGACACGAACATACTGGAGAGTCCAGTAAGAGTCTACTAAGATGTTGAAAGGATTGGAGAAAGTTTGTGAAAGCTGAGACTGTTTAGGCTGGAGAAGAGAAGGCTCCTGGGGGAATCTTGTAAAACGTAAATAAATACTCGATGGGAGAATGTTCAGAAGATGGAGTCAAGCTCTTTTCAGCACTGATGGATCAAGAGGGAATAGGCACAAATGGAAACATGGCAGGGTTCGTCTGAAGATCAGGAAACACTTTTTTCTGATGGAGGATTAAAACAGGAGATTGCCTGAACATTGGCACAAATTGCCTGGAGAAGTTTTTGATGATATTCAAAAGCCACCTGGACATAATCTTGGCAAACCATGTCTAAATGGCTCTGATGAGCAAGGGCACTGGACCAGATAACGTCCAGAGGCTCCTTCCAACATTATCCATCCTCTAACTGAAATACATATACCTTTCCTGATTTAATTAGAAGCTCATAAAGTAACATAAGAATACAGGACAGATCTGAATTATATTCAGTGAAGAATGTTGAATTTGAAGCAATTGTTTTGATTAGAGTCTAGATAGTAACCCATTTTTGTGTTTATAGAGCAATACATCACAGAAAACATGACTTAAACCCCTAAAAGTATGTTCCGATACAGCCGTTTTATTCTGTGCTCTGCAGATAGCTCTGTGAAAATCCTGACAAATGCAACAGTTCTTCATGTGGAGAATTTGACCGGGGCTGTGTTTCTCAAGTACAGTACTACTCTTGCCTGTGGGTGTTCATATAGCATTTCTGAATCTTCAGATATTAGACACCTTGACTCAATCAATCAACTTCTGGAAAAAATCTTACTTTTGCCCAAATTCCATGTTGAATCTGTATCTGTTGGCCCTTTCTGACCTGATTACAGCATGTCCAGTGTTATAGGACAGCATGGGACACTCATCTTCAGAGTGATGAGCTCATCTTCAGTGATGAGTTATAGAAGCCATGTCTGAATCTTTACTAGATTTCCCCAAATCACTCATAACAAAATTTATTTCACTAATGGAGTACTTTACTTTCAAATATAAAAATATTTAAATATAGGAATAATCAAATGTTCTGGTCTTCTGTTGCTCTAAATGATTGTAGCTTTCTTTTTTCTTCCATTACAAACATCTTTTCAGCTAACTGCCAGTCAAGATAGGAGCAATTCTGATTCACTATACATTAGTAAATACAGATACAAGTTTGTTGATGTATTTCCATACATAAGGAGTCTTGCAATTCAACTTGTGTTTCTGATCGTGCCATGTATGTCATTTTTTTTTAATCAAAATAATCTTCCTGGTTTTGATTTTTGATAATCACATATTTTAGGTCAAAAGCTAGACAGTTGTGTGTAAAATCTTATGAATAGTGAAATAAAAGGAAGCTAAAGTGACTATTGTTCATAGGCATGTGGAAAGTAGAATATGTGATTTTTAAAACTTTATTTTAATACGAACAGAGAAGTGAATCACATGGTTTAAATACTGCAACAGCACTAAAGATTTTGCTGAAATAACTTAATCTGTGCTAAGCAACTATATTTATATATGAGTTTACCAAACTTGTTTGCATTTATTTTTTAATCATTGGAACTTTAGCAATTATTAGAGTTACTATAGTCTAATATAGTCTAATTTTAATTTTACATTTTTCAAAATCTAGCCTAAGTATTTATATTCAGTTGAAATATACTTTTATATTAATCATCTAATCTACATTTTTCTTCTGATGTTTGTCATGAATCATCTTCTAGTATATTCTTCCCCTCCATGCCAGATGTTTCAGCTATTGCTCCTGAAATGTTTATAATTATCGTGTTTCTTGTATATCAAAACAAGTCCAGTTGCTGCCAAAGAGTTAAAAAAAATCATGACGAGAAAAAATAAGATATTCTCTGTTTTGCGTTAACTTTGGCTTGGAGAATTATCTAAATAATCAGTGTTACTTTAGGATTCTGATATTTTCATAATATTGAAAAAAGTTATTCCTGTCTCTCAATACTTTTGTAAAATTACTAGGCTTATTCCAGAATAAGAGCTATTCAAATAATTTTGGGATTTGTAGAAACTTAGTAATGTTCAATCAAGAATACTAATTTAATCTTATTATGACCTCAAAGAGATATATTTTATACCGAATATATAAAATTAGTAGTACATTCCCAAATATACAGTTTTGTTTGTGACATAAACAGTTTTGTTTTGCAAAATACACTTTTTTTTTAGCTATTTTTAGAAAAAAAAACAACTTTCATTTTACAGAGGAAGGAGGATAAAAACCTCTGGATAAAAACTGATATTTCTGGGTCATGATGGGATAATTTATATTATCTCCTCACACTCTTAGCATTTGGGACATCTTCTCAAATAATGTGTGAATCTCCATAAAAATATGAAGTATCTGTACATCACCTCTAAGTGTGCCTCTCAGTCATTTAGCAGTCCCAGACACTATGTCACCATGTCTGTTACTGAGGCACTATGGGTGGGCTTTGTTTTGTAACCCTATATTGATTTAGTGTTTGGAGCTGGCTTGTATTTAGTAATCTCAGACAGCCTGTGAACAGATCTGTCTGTTCACAAAAAGTTATGTCAACATGACCTAGAACTCGCTCGGGAATATTTTTGTCAAGATATAACTGCAGCATTATTATATGTATATTAACTAATTTATCTATAAAAATTTATGTAAGTCTATCTAAAGAGATAAATTAAAAATTCTGAATATTTCTGATGGATAAATATTCTGGATTGTCATTTCTGATCATTAAGTCTCCCTGAACAGAAAACTTCTGACAAATGGGTATTGTAAACTGAGAAAGGATTGTCTTTAGCTTACTTCATATTGTAGTACTAAATATTTTTTTACGTAGTTAGGGATATAATGGGTTTGTTCTTAATAGATCTCAGAATAGCTTGATTTGGAAGGGATCTTTAAAGGTCATCTAGTCCAAGCCCCCTGCCATGAGCAGGAACATTTTCAACTGGGTCAGATTACTCAGAACCCTGTCCAGGCTGACCTTGAATGTTTCCAGTGATGGGGCATTCACCATCTTTCTGGCCAACCTGTTCTAGTATTTCACCACCATCATTGTACAATAAAATTTCTTCCTTATGTCTAATCTAAATCTACACTCCTTCAGTTGAAAACGATTACACCCTCTCATTTTGCAACAGCCCCTGCTAAGAAATTTACTGTCATCTGTCTTACAGGCTCCCTTCAAGTACTGAAAAGCCACAATAAGGTCTCCCTGGGGTCTTCTCTTCTGAAGAACTCCATATCTCTCAGTCTGTGCTCACAAGAAGAGATACTCCACCCCTCTAATCATCTTTGCAGCTCTTTGCTGGACTAGGTTCAACAGGTCAATGTCCTTCCTGTGCTGAGGACACTATTCTGGTAGAATCTGGGGAGAGACACTCCTAAGTCACTCAGTTCATCTCATTGCTAATATAAAACAAAATAAAAACAAAATAACAGCTCTTACTGACAGGAAGTTTATTTTATCAGCTACCAATGGCATTTTCTCTCACGTACACCTCATCCACAAGTTTGAGTTATTCCCTCCTTTGCCAGTATTCCACCCACACAACTGCAGTATAAAGCTACCCATCCCAAGGTATGCATAACTATTATTCAGACATTCAAGAATTATGATGCAACCACAAGATTAAAATAGCCTTAAAAGAAAGACAACATTTCTAAAAGTTATCCATTTGCATTTTCTTTATTCAACTTTTCAGGCTCTTAGGGTTCATAATTTAAAACATTTTTTCTATGCAGCTGTAAGTGTTGGACGTTTTAATGTACATAGGAGAAGTTACCAGAGGGTCCTGTTGAGTAACTCTGTAAAGATCTGGAAGTTTGCTTTCCTAAATTTCAGGTTCTTACCAAAGAATAGTATTCCTCTTCACTTGCTGAATACAATTCACTTTTTCTATTATGAGATTATACGGTATTCCTCATTAAAGTATTTAATTGCAAAACACAGATTGCTTTGTTAGCAGTAAATGGCATTATTTAAGCAATAAGATAGAAATCCAAATTGTCCCCCCAGAAGGATAATTATACATCTACAAATACACTCCAGGATAGTAAATTAAATTTGGCTCTGCTTTGACCAGAGATTTGAATCAGATGACCCTCCCCAGTCTCTTCCAATCCAAATCCTACAATTCAGTAAACACTCACATAAAGTGTCAACTGAGGGATAATTTGTTATCCTTTCTGTGAAGATTTTCATGAAGCTTGTTGTTCGGCTTCCTGCCTTGTACCTTAAATAATGGGGAAATAATTTTGTGTGGAGAAGATTTTGTAAATATGCATTCTATTAGCAGTGGTAATACTGACTGCAGATTAGAGTTAGGCTGCTCTGAGACTGGAACTGAAATTTAGAGTATATGACTACTGTTACCTCATAGACTACCCTAACAGGAGGGGAAGGATGATGGTGCTCCTGCTGATCCTTCCCTCAAAACATGTCTTCATTCAAATATATCAGTTCAAGCTTGGATCGAGGTTTTAAAATTGGTGGTGAAGACTGTAATCCTATCCTGTCGCTGTTTTCCAAATAGATGTTTAGTCCTTCACTGGCAACTTTTCTCTGAGGAAATCTTCAAGAAACAGGAACAGAAGTAGAAAAATATCAAGGGACTTCAATGGCTGATGCCTCCTGATAAATGTAAAAGAGTTAGACATGGACCAATACCTTCCTTACAGTTAAAGGTACCATTTTCAGATGAACTCTGGTTATCCTAAGAGCTGGTAAAAAGATGGTTCTTCACAGGACAGTCAGCTTAATTAGTAGCTCAGAAACCCATCGGTGGCAAAGGGAGAACTCATTTGGCTTGGGTATGAGTAAAGCGCAATGCTTTTTGAATTTTCTAGTTTCTGAAAAATAAGGCAATTATTTTTCTAAAAATCAAGGTATTGTATGTTTACAAACCACAATACTCTTTTTTTCTTTCACAATATAGCTTTAATAAGGTGATGGTTATTGGGGAAAGAGGAGAATAATGAACACTGATGTGCTAGTAAACTTTACATTACAATACAGGGCTCTGAGTTTCTACCCAGTGTTTTTGCACTTAAGATGCTATACATTTTGGTATGGATGTAGATACATAGAAGACTTTGCATAGAATCTCTGAATTGTATCACAAGGTTTCAAAACAAAAATGTCAGGTTTTTTTCTTTAAACAAGGTTCTATAAAGAACTGATATTTAAAGTTTTATATAATTTAACATAAGATAAAGGAAAATTCAAGTTTTCACCATATATTTATGAAATTGTCAATTAGTGATGTATGTTTATTATTATAGCACTTTCAATCCATTCATCTGTGCAGTAGTATAGACTGAAATCCAAACCTAAATATCTGGGAGACATGCATATATTCCTTTGTTGGAAGAAGATCTTTCTAGATTCTATTTTATTAATTTTTGCCCCAATTCTGTACTTCAAACTTGTTTGAAGAAAATTGACTAAAACTATTTTCAGCAGACTTGGCTGAGTAAAAGAATGATTTAAGCAAAAAAGCATTTTTAATCATGCTACTTGCATAATTGAAGAGTCAATATTGTTGTTACAGAAAAATCACATTAGACCAAACATTGAGAATTTTAGTTGTTTTTATAATTGGATCACCAATGTTATAGGTTATATACACAGAGATAGAGATATATTTCTTGTCAAAGTATAATTGCTAATTCTCATAATATTGTGTGTCTGTCTAAAATGCATTTCTTCAGGTATTGTCATATCCAACCATGGGGAAGTGAGAATGTTGTCTTTTTTTTTTTTTTTTTTCCCCATTAACATTTTATGTGCCTTTTTTTTAAACTGTGTAATATTATACTGTCTGGTTGGCTAGTATTAAATCAAAGAAGTTTGTCGAAGAAAAACTAAGAAACAGAAATAATGAATAGGATATTAAACCTTGTTGAGACAGTATAGAGCACAAACAATTGGTGAATGTACTTTCTGCCTTCAGCTAGATGGTCTAGGTTTACTCATTATAGGACTGAACCTAGGATCAGCCTAAAACTACAAAGATCCCAATGCTGCGAAGACACTTATCATCAATCTAGTTAAGACACAATTACACAGCTCTGAAAGTAGGATATTCTCATGGCCAATAGCAGGATGCCCAGGGAAGACAGAAAAAAATATGTAAAAGAACAGGGTATTGTTAGGTTGTTCTAAAAGGTCTATACACACACGTGCAAAGGAAGTGTAATGTCCTAATAACCTTGTTAGAGGCATGAATTCCTGGTCTGGCCCATGTCAAGACTGTTACTGGAGGCCCATCAGCCCTATGGTCTGGGGGCGATACCCTTCACCTTTACTCAGTTGTTGGCAGCTCTTCAGAGCACCTTTCAAACTGAGAAGGGCTAGTGTTTATGCAGATATGAGATTATGGAATATAGGCAAGGAACATTTTTGGATTATACAATCATCTTAGGATGTTTAGGAGAGAAGTCAAAGGTAGGGAAGAAAGGGGTCAAGGTGACCTGGGGAAGAAAAGCAGTGGGGAAAAAAAATAAAAAAGCCTGAAGGGGATAAGTGGGACCAGCCATATGTAAACAAATGGTTGATCAATATGCTTGCCTGGCCATAACCTGCATATGATCAGCACATTATGTCCTGTCTTCTTATTAAACACAATTTCTAATTTTTCCTGAGTGAGGGGATATTTTATCTGTGTGCATGTGTGTGTATTGAGGTTTATGTTTCATTGGTGAATGGGACCACATGACACAGGCATCCATGAGCTTGTGGAGACAGCAACAGAATAGGCTGGAGTGCTTGCATGTGTATGTGCTTGTGTGTGTGCATGTGTGTGTACATTTTTGTAGGTCAACGTGTGATCGCCAGCCAATATTAAGCTGCACTAAACTAGTGAGTAGCGTAAGAAGCTTGGGTGCCAATTGTTGGAAAGGCTGTAAGTCTGGTATTTATACTGGAGAGAAAAGAGGAATTGCAGATTGACTACTGGAGGGACCAGGGTGGTGAAAGCAGCTCCTGTAGAGACCACTCTTCTGAGATCAGTTCAGCAGCAGAAAGGCCACAGATCTGGATCAGATTCTGGATAGACTCATCTGCATGTGTTTGATTGTCCATGAGGCAACTAGGAGATAGGGGTTGCAGGGGCTATTAGCTGGGTAGACCTACTGTCTTAAGGCCAGTTGCTGTAGGGCCCCATACTGCATGTGTCTATGTGTGTGAGAGGACGTCTGAGCATCAGTAGCTGGATTGGGGCTGCAGATTTTGCACACCCAAATGCCATCACCTGAAAGGTCAGAGGATGCAGCTACTGAACAGACCAGCTACTAGAGGGATTCATATACATGCATGTATTTTCCATAACAGGCTTCATTTTGACGAGCCTGAGAGCAGAACAGGATGAGGTAACTTATGCTATTTGTGATTATGTGAATGATGTGTTTCATATCCATGTTTATCTCTGTGCATATATGTATCTATGATATAGGTGGTTGTAGCTGTGAGGGTGTGTGCCTGTGTGTCTGCGGATGCATGTCTACTGGGACCTGGGAATAAGGAACTGTGGCAGATTTGCATCTGTTGGACTCTTGTATTTAGCAGCTGTTAGTCGGCATAAAAACCCTTTTAGTTTTATCCTCTTTAAAAAATTTATGCCTTTGGACAAAGTAATCTGGGAGGAGGTGGGTGCTGCCTGGCTGCTAACTTGCTATTTAAATCACTTTTTCCTCAGAGCTCAGATATATGCCTGTTGTGCAGTGGCAAAAGAGATGTGTTTTCTTAAGAGGCCACACTCCTAATCCAGACACAAACTGACTAGAACAAGAAAAAGCTCATGTGAGGCCTGTCTGGATTGTAACATATTGTAGTCTCTATCTGTTTCTCTAGTCACAGAAGTGTTCAAATGAATGGCTTTTGGTTAAGACTGGCAGGCAAGATCTTTCTGAGCCCCTCCCACCGCCCGCCTCCCCAGAATATCAATATGGTCAGTGAACAAATGCCTGCAGTTCAAAGAGGTGTTTGGAGAACTTCAAACTTGAAGGGTGCTTTTGAGAAGTGTCAAAAAATTCCCAGGATTTATGTATTTCAGTATAGTGAACTTTCTTCTATTCACATAATTGAGGGTTCTTTTGATATTTAATCACGGGACACAGAATATTCAATGCTGGAATAATAATGCATCTTCATAACAAATAGCATATTGAGGTATTTCAAATCCCGCTAAGCTCATCACTCAATGGGTTATCACACAACACACTTCTAGCTTTCTACTCACTGAGATCTGCTTTTTCTGTTGATGATTAATAGACTTACTCAGTATCTGTTTCTCTAAAAGATCTGCTGAAATAGAACATTATCTCAGACTGGAATTTGGATGCAAATTCACCAGATATATTTATGAGTTTGTTGCTTAACCAGTAACATGAATAATAAAGACAAGGAGGTAATTCATTGATATATTGCTTATACCTCCAAATACCTTTACAAATGGAACAAATCTGAGGCTATCTAATAAGCATTTCAGCACTTACATGTATTCTCTGGGCTAGGTGTGAAACTACACCATTTTCTAACTAACTCGCTATACTGGAAGAAGGATCATGGAACAATTTCATGGATTACATGTTTGTGGTTATTAGCAAAATATTGCATATCACTATTGGTTTTGATGGTGTCCTGATGTTGAATTTCCTGCAACAGGCATTAGCAGGCAAGTTGAAGAAGGTCGAGAAGTTATTGTCTTGATGAAACAAAGCTCTGGTAGAGGTGTGTTCTAGTTGTGTCATTATGATGTATTGTCACTTAATTTGGCTAAATGTTCAGAGTCAGAAAAGAATTCTTCTGCCTTTATGCTGAAGGTCTGAGTAGCCTTCCTTTTCAATATGAAAAATGTACAACAGCATTGAAGAGAAAGGTCCTTACAAAGTAGCCATTATTTTCTTAAGATACTGATTCTACAGTATGACCCCAAACCTTTGCTCTATAATTAAGAGACTTTATTGAAGTCTACAAAATACAAAGTCCTCAAAAATTTACGTTGTCAAGATTCAAGTTATGATTCTTCTGGTTTGCTTTAGAGTCATCGTCAAAATAGCTTATGGACTGTATTTTTGAACTTCCATGTAGGAGCTATGTGTGACACAGTTTCTGTGGGATCAGAAGACAGACATTGATTAATGATCAGGGAAAGAGACTTCTATGCAAGAGAGAATTATGGAGAGAACACTTCAGCCTGGAAAAGAAATAACTAAGATGAATATTGGAAACATATATAGATGTAATGACAGATGGGGAGAAAAGTGTACAGGTTTATACTGCTTTTTTCCTCTCTTAGTAGAAAAATCAGGGAGAATTAAATGAAATTATAAAGTAGCAAGTTCAGAACAAAGGAAAAGAGGTAGTGCTTTTCACAAATTTTAGATCAGTCATGGGAATCATTGAAATAGGATGCTATCAGTGTTGTAGTCTTCATGGAGTTTAAAAGGATCCCAAGTAAGTTTATGAACAAAAAATCCATTCAAAGTTACTCAGTGCTTAGAAATTGTATCTGTTTTAGAGAGCACCTGGTCAACAAATGCCTGAAGATTAGAACAATATATATACATAAATACACATCTGAATATCTAAGTATTCTTATACTCCACAGGTTGAGGCTGTTAATCACAGTCTTGGCCTGACCCTCTGCCGATGCTGTTATGTTCTTTCATTACTTTTATTGATGTGTCCCTATAGCCTTATTGCCTCAAGGGTTATTATCATACTTTCATAGGGTGTCCCTGTTTAACCTCTTGGCTGTTAGAGGGTAGAGATAGCAAAAGAAATACTATCCCTTTCCTTGCAGAACATTAGGTTGTATACATCTGTCAGTTTCTTTGCATCTATCTAAAGGATACAGACTTCAGCAAAATCCTAAGTAGTATATTCTTAACATGAATTATAGGAATCTTAGAAGCATTTGAAGCCTAGAATCAGATTACGGGGTTCTGTCCTTTCATATTGCAGAAAAAACATACCCTACAATTCACTTAACAGACTTAAGAACTTAATAATAAAATCATTCTTTCATGTTATAGCTAGACGACTCTACCACCTGTGTCACTCATATGGGCAGACTGCTCCACAATTATTTTCTGTGCCAGTAGGTTCTTGGATAGCTTCTTTCCTTTCTAGTAGCTATATTCTGCTGTGTTTAGTCAGAGGAGTACTCCCTCTTGGCTTTATTGTGTAAGATGAATAAATTGAATTGTCTTCATTTCATTCCATGAACTAAATCCTCTATTCTCAACATGCCAAGAACTGTTGTCTCTTCCTCACTTCCTCTTTAAATTCATCTTCTTGAACCCAGTTTATCAAAATCGATCAGAGTCCTTTTTAGGGTCATAGAAATACCTTGATTTTTTTCACCTTAGTACCACTGTACATGTCCATATACTTCTGACATACTTCAGAGATCAGGATCACTTCAAAATTTCAGTACTATATTTTAATGATAGGTCATATTCCCCTGTTTTGGGTATTTAACACTCCTAGTCTTTCCCTTCCTTGGGTTGTAGTGGAAAATACCAGTTTATAACAGAAAAGCTCAGTATCAAGGTCTAAGTGCAGGACTTGGCACCTTTTTCTCTAATGTTGTCTTGTCATACTATGTTTCTTCCTGTTCCTTGCAATTCTACCCTCTCATCTGATGATTCCTCCAAGTGTTTTGCTCTTTATCCAATCATAAACTTCACAATATATGCATATAAAGAAAATTCCAATTCTTTAAGTTTTCCTTTCTTCATTCAATGCCTTCTCTATAGTAAGTACATTACGTAGCTCATCAATCAAGCAGGGATGCATCCACCATTTATGTGTAGTAGATAGATGAAAAGTGTGTATGTGTGTATATGTATATATGTATGTTCCAGCTTTTTGCTGAGGACGTTTCCCCAGTTGATCCCATAAGATTAATAAAATGGACATATTGCTTCATCTCACCAGAGGTGGGTATGATGTTATCACCTACTCCTATCTTATAGTTTTTTAATTGGAGCCTACATAAATCTTTGTGCAAGCAATTAACAAAGACTACATTTATAATACATTATTTGACATTCATGAGTCTGACAAAATCTTTTTGTGTACAAACAAGACTTAAGGTTGAAGTAAACAGCTTATTCTTTGCAACACACAAATGCAGTCATGCAGCGAATCAGAAAAACTCCCATTACTGAAAGTAAATTAACAGCATTTACATTGTTCTTAAAAGAGATGTTTAATTTGCTAGAGGTTTTGTATTGCTTTTCTCACTTGGCACATGAAGTGTTAGAAGAGAATGTTGTTTGGACAAAATTAAATTTGCGCTGTTTGTATTGGAAAGAGTCTAGTTTTGAAATGAATACACATAATGGAACTAGACAGCAAAATGTATGTATCTTTCTCTCTAGGGAGTACTGCTCAGAGTTTTACATAATTGCTTCTGGCTGCTATTCTTTATTTACTTCTATCTCTCCCCATTTAAGAAAAAGATAATTCTGCAATCTCAACTGATAGAATATCACATTGTATGAACTCATAAGTCTTTTTCCCTATTATAATATAGTAAGACAAAGGAGAAAATAAGATTGATATCACATTGTATGTAGGTGTTCTCAGTGTAAGCTAAAATAAGATTGAACTGCATTTCCACTGCATCAAATATTGTTTGATATATTTAAATAATGTTGAGCTGCAAGACATATTCCTATACAGAGGCCAATTTAATTAATCAGCACTTTTTTATTTTCCCTTCTCATGTATACTGAAGTTGTTCTATATTTTTAACCGTAAGAGTCTGGTATTACAGAAATCATAGAAACTGCTTTATTCTCTGGAGCACTCCAGGAATACTTGTCCGTTCTCAGACAGTGGTTTGTTAGTGCTTTAAGGGTAATAGTGCATCCATTTGGAACTCACTTTTTTTATCTAATCGGGTGTCAGATTCCACTTTCCTTGACCTTACAGAAACTTTAAGCTCAAGCCCTTCTCCGTGCCCTTCATCAGTAAAATGTCATCTTTAATTTCTTCTGACATTTGAGCCTTTTGTCTGAAAAGCTGTGATCACACAAAAACTATTGCCTTAGTTGTTTTGGACATGATTCACTATCACTTCAAATGTCTTTTCTGTTCTCATAATAGACAATAAAAAATATTCCTGTGAACTGTTGCAAAACACCTATTTTAAAATCAAGTGCTACCAGTACTTGCCAAATCAAGTTTATAGTGGAGATTTCATACTTCAGTGTACAAATTACCTTGCACTTTAACTAGGCAACTAATTAAATCATAACTGAAAAAGAATGTTACATGATCTGCAAACCTTAAGAAACAATTGACTCTTTATGATCCTCATCTTTCATTTTATGGAGGTAGTTGTTCATTACAATGTTAAGCAGACCAGAAGATCAATGCTGCTTAGACCATAACTTATTTTTAAAAATATAGTTCTTCTACAAATTTTATAACTTTTCTCCAAAATAACCTTTAAAAAAAAAAAAAGGTTGAAAAACTTAAATATCAAGTTTAGGCAGGCTTAGATCATTATATCATCCAAATGTCATCTTGAACGTATGTGGCATACATAGTAATACAGCCTAACTGAAGAACAAACATACAAAAAAGTGGTATTTTATGTGTTCCTCTGCAGCTATGAGAGGTGAATCAAACTAATCAAAGGCCTGTATTTTTTTCCTACAGCATTCCTACTCCACTGCTTATGACTTATAGTCATATTTACATGCCAACAAGATGGGTGGGACACCCTTCCAGACAGTCCTCCTTATCCCCCAAAGTTCAAAGAAAGCTGAAGACAGCCATCACAGTTGTGCTGGTGGTAATGGTTTGCAGCTGGGTGTGAGGGTTGTGTGTGGGAGCAACACCTTTTCTTATTGTCTCCCATTTCCGAGCATTTATTTTCACCTTGTATGTATGTATTGCCAGACTTCACGAACGCAGATCTGGGGAAGGCTCTCCCCACAGGGGCATGCCCTTCCAGCCTGCGGAGTGGATTTTTTAGGTGAGGCACAGTGTGCGCAGAACTGGCCCCACTGTTTTTAAATCCTAAGGTCCATTTGCCACGGCCGAGCGAGCTTGGACAGTGACAGTGAAATCCTTGGGACTGTCTACAGCACCCAGTACTAACCGGGGCTGACCCTGCTGAGCATCTGAGATCTGACGGGATCGGATGGCAGGGAAGCATTTAACTGCCCAGGGAACTGTCCCTACTGAGACTTGAACTTAGGCCCTTGGGATTCAGACTCCAGAGTGCTCTCCATTACACCATGGGGCTGCCCCTGTACCTAACTTTAAAAAGTGGAAACATGCACATAGATGTTGATTGTCACCTTTTAATTTCGACTCACATGTTCTCACCAGAATCCACACTGCACCAACTTAATTGTTACAGTACAAATTATTTTTAATAGTAATCTTTCCTGCAAACCTGTGCTATCTTAAAGCAATTACAGCTAATTGAAAGAAGGAAGGCATGGTGGGTTAAGTTTAGCTAGAAGCCAACCCCCTACCTGGTTGCTCAGTCCTTCTGTCCTCAGCAGAAAGAGGGGATGAAATAGTTAAACAAGGAACAATAAAGCTCTTGGGTCAAGATAAAGACAGGAAGATTCCTTACCAAGCCAAATTGACTTGACTTGTGGAAAATTAATTTATTACTATTTGAAATAAATATTTGCAGATAGTGAGAAACAATATGACAGATATCACACATCAGACAAAGAAAAACTAATTCCTTCACCCTATGCCCGGGCTCAGCTTCACTTCTTCACTCCTTCTCCTCTACCTGCTCCCCCCAGAGGGGCACCGGGGGTCAGGCAATGGGTCCTCTCTGCCGATCCTTCCTCCTCACACTTTTTCCTGCTCCACCGGGGTCTCTCCCGGCCCGCAGGGCCATGCCTGCCGGGGTCCCTCCTCCCGCTCTGCCCCCGGGGCTCGCAGGGCTGTCTCTGCCCCGGTTCCCCTCACTCAGCCCTGGCTGCCGGGCAGCGTTTTGCCCTGCCTTGCCCAGGCTTTCCCCGGGGGTCTCCCGCACGCCCGGGGTTGAGGGGCTCAGCCTGCCCTGCGCTGGGGCTGCTGGCGCTGCTGGAACTGGCTGTCTCCGGCTGTCTCCGGGCGGGGCAGCCCGGGATGCTCCACACGGGGGGAACCCGGCACAGCCAGACCAACAACGTTTGGGCATGTAAACCCCATACAGAAGGTAGAGGTCAGCAACTGACCACATCAACGATTTTTTTTTTTTTTTAACTAAATTGTACCTTTTTCGTTTCAAAACATGAAATCTAACAGGTATGCACAGTTCCCTGAATACAGTTTTGCAAGCATTTCACTATCTGAAAAGCAAATATTCAGATGGAGAACTACCTACATATGTCAAAAATATTGTAAATTTTCTTCTACTGGACAGCGAATAAAAAATAATACATCATTTCTGTACTGTAGTATAGAATCTCTGTCCTTTAAACCATAATGATGATCAAAAAAGAGGAAAGCTTGAAAAGTATGAAAAGAAAAGGGGGAAGAAGGTTGGCAAAAGGATATTTTATGTTCTACTTAGTTGCATAATCTTCTTTGGATGAAATACCTTTCCAGATTAACAGTACAAGAGAAAAGTCCTTCTAAGTAAGAATCAAAGTTTTCCTCAGAATGTGTGAGAAAAAGGAGAACATTTTGTATGAAAAGAAAAACACACAAAAAATGATCATTCATATTAAAAAAGAAGCCTCAATATCTATTTAGGGAGAAAATTTGACTTTATGATATGTAAGCATATAAAAATTGTTCTATTCTTCTTAAATCATAACAAGAGGAATCATTTAAGATATAAAATGATATAAATAATTTAAGAGGAACAGTATAAACAGAAACTTTACTTAATATTCCTGTGATTCTTTTTTTTTAACCGTCTATTTAATTTTAATAACAAGCTCCTGACACCATTTTCTCCTTTTATTACTTTTCGGCCTTTGAATGGATTAATTTTGAACTGCATGTGTTTCCCTTTAAAGTCATTTTCAGTTGAGTTTCTGGTGTATCAAAAAAGATCATTTATCCACCTTTTTTCTTCTAAAAATTATTTTCTGAGGTCTTTTCTATGCTGGGGCAATTTGAATAGTGACTTTGCATAAATTATATGAAAATCATCTAGCCTTTCCTTAACTCTGAATGTTTTTGAAACACTGGATTTGCAAATTGATACTGTATGATAAGTAGAGCATGAAGTTTTGCATTGTATATAACTTGGCCACTTTTATCAACATAAACTTTGAATGATTTATATCTAGTAGTAGTAGCAGCTGGGAATTACAACCATTTATGTTTGGAGACAATTCCCAGCCAGTGGTCGTGCTAAAAGTGCTTCAGATGGAATGAGAGCTATTAAACTTAGTGGATTCTGTTTAAATAGTCAGATTTCAAGTTAGACTGTTATCCTGACTTTCCTAGAGGTGAATAATGAGACAGGTTAAATTCTAGTAATGTCTGACAGGACCTATTGTTAATTTTTCTCCTAATTAATTAAGATGACTGATTAATATAGATTAATTGCATCTGAAAGTCTTTTAGTGAGATCTATCACCACAGATTTTTAAAGATATTATGAAATATTTTTGCATAAATACATAACAGGTTAAAAGACAAGACAAGGTCTTTTTTTTGTTTTTTAGAGTGGAAGAAGATAATCAGGAAAATCCTAAAGATATCTGTGCTGGAACTAAAGCTGTTTAATCCATTCAGATAGAAAATAAAAAAAAAAAAGAGGTTAAGAATGAGATAATGCTAACAGTACTAAGTTGTTTTGTTCAGTGCAGAGAGGGGCCAGCATGAAGAACTGCAGAAGGATCTTGCAAGATGGAATGACTAGACATTGAAGTGATATGGAATTGAATATAGCTAAAAGTAATGTGAAACACTGCAGTCTATCCTAACCATATACCTGAAATGATATGTTGTAAGCTGACAGTTATCAGTCAGAATGAAATCTGGGGATTTTAAAAGATAATGTCATGAAAATGTCAGCTCAGTGCTCATTACTGGTCATGAAAAAAAAAATTCTAATGTTCAGAGTTATTGGTATAACAAGAGAAATCTGAGAGCTACATTGTGCTGTTACGCTGTCATATAAACCCATGCTGTTACAATACTGTGAACTCAGTGTACTGTTCTGTCCCTCATCATTCTGAAAATAATATAATAGAACTAAAGAAGGGCAGTAAGGACAATCAAAGGTTTGGATAGCTTCTGTACAAGGAATGACTAAGTAGACAAGTATTGCTCACCCTGGAAAAGAGAAAGAAACTATGACAGAGGACTTATGGCATGTGGAAGGCAAATTGGGCTTTATTGTTTGTTATATGAACTGAAGGCATCAAAACAAGCTGGCTGAGAGCAGCTTCAAAATAATCCAAAGAACTGTGATCCTTCTGGCAAAAGATGTTGAAGTAGTGGAATGCTAAGAATTGCATGGGTGGCCCAGGAAACTTCACAGAAGAGAAGTCTGCGAGGAACTATGACATACAGAAATTCTTCCTCTTATCTGGAAGGTTCCTCCAGTGAAAACTGCTTAAGGACAGGAAGGTTCCCAAAGACTTTTGCCCTTTTATGTATTAATTTGCTTTGGAACACTGTCAGTAACCAATTAATAAGCAAACACCTTTATTTTTTATGTCTTTCGGTCTTAGAGGAATGAATCTATTGGCATTTTGCCTCTATAAGACTACTGCTTTTCCAAGTATACAGGAAAAAGCGTGGTTATGATAAGTGTTTGGAGCTGTGTGAAAATAGACTTTTCCATCTTGTAAGTGAACACGTTATTTTGAATTAAGTTGCTCAATAAAGTGGTTAATTTTTTTTGAAGTTGTTATAATTTTACCATGGTATGCAACTCAGCATCACGTAGCCACTTGCTTACCCTCCAACCCCCTTCACCACTGTCTCTGTGGGATAAGAGAGAATTGGAAGGGTAAAAGTGAGAAAATACGTGCATTGAGATAAAGCCAGTTTAGTAGGCAAAGAAAAAGCTCTGTGTGCAATCAAAGAAAAATAAGGAATAATTCCCATCATCAGTCACTGGTTTAGACATTTCCATGAAAGCAGGGCTTCATGTGTGAAGGCTAGTTGGAAAACCAAGCACCATAAATCTGGACATTCCCCTATTCCTTTTTCTTCTCCCAGGTTTTTGTTGCTGTCCAGTTGGGAACAGCTGTTCTGCTGTGTTCCATCCCAACTTATTGTGCAACTCCAACTTACTCACTGGCAGGGCACCTTGAGAAACAGAAAAGGCTTTGATTCTGTACAAACACTGCTCAGTAATAGCTACAACACTAATGTATTATCAACACTGTTTTGGTCAGAAATCCATAATATAGTACCGTGTAAGATACTATAAAGAAAACTGACTATCCCTGGCAAAACCAGTACAGAATTTTAATTTAACATGTGAATGTTGCCATGATTCTAAAATATTTATTTTAAATCAACATAATTGTGTGAGACTGCACAGAAAGAGTGCAAGAAGAGATGACCTATGATGGAAATACATCTGTAGAAATGGACTCCAGTCAAAGAGTCTTAAGACTTGTGTAGATGTCTTTCTCTGTTGGATTAATTGACTATGGGATTTGTTCTTTGGGACAGTTAAAAACTAAGCTGAAATAACTTTCTGTAACAGGAGTGCATTAGTGCATTCTTCCTCACAACAACTTTCACCAGATTTATTCAGGCAGCTTTTGCCCACTAATACCATTTAGACTAAAATATTATTGATGATAGTTTTAAAAGATTTTTTTTAGTTAGCTGCTGTACAGAAGACTACATGGCTAAAATAAGGTTGTAATGTTTTTTAACTACAAGAAAGCCTCATTTTGTCTTTTTGTGTTGGGTGTCTGTTTAACAGACTGAATGACTTTAAGGAATTCTTAGACTAGAGAATCAACAGTCTTATGTGGTTAAGGTGTTATTTTTCCTTAATTTTTAATTACTTTTTCAGAATGAGTTTGTGGGCTGGGCAAGTATTAAGTGAATTACTCTTCAGAATTATTTCAAAAGTAACCCATTACCCTTAAGCTGATTTAATTCCAAGTTCAACATCAGACTCTTGACATCATGACATGCCTGCATAATCACAAATATATTTATTGTTATGTTCTATGCAACCCTGACTGCTTCATCTATAACATATGCTGAGAACATTTTTAAACTGTGAACACCAGTAATTCAACAGCAAGAAAACAAAATAGGATAGCTCCACATTGAAAAGGCTACCAAATTTCCATGCAATATTTGACACTTAATTTTATGAACTGTACTTGCAGTGTTGATCAAGAAAGTGTTCTTGAAAACTTCTACTGGAAGGTATTTCTACAGGATCTAAATCGATGAAGCAAGACTGAGCTGTCAATAAACAAAACTAAAATTCAAGTAAGTCATAATCACCAACTTTGTGTATAATTAATCATATAATAGATTAATGATGTGTAATTGTCATGCAGATACAGTTCTTGCTGCTTAGTTTAGAGAAAGAAGCAAGAGGAGAAAATATTTTAAGTGGAAAATACTTTGTGTTTTAAACAGGAAAGAAAATTGATTTTATTAGGTAGTTTAGTAATATACAATTTGAATATCTCTGACCCGTGTGAATAGAGAAAAAATCAATTTTTTTTCCTATTTGAATTTGGCATTTTTTTTAGAAAAAAGATATGCCAACTCTTTCACATCACCTCCATATGGCTGCTCCATATAATGTCCCGGCAATGTGGTGAGCACAGTCAGGAAAAAAGATAAAACAAATTCCTAAATTTCCTCCAGATTTACTGTTACTCTCAGTTTGTCAGTCTCATCTTTACCTTTTCCTGATAACATTTTTAATGTCTATTTCAAAGTAAAATACTTGCTTTAACTCAAGATGATGGCTTTGCCCAGCAACATACTGCGGCTAGTGATATATTTAGGGAAAGATAAACTTAAAGAGAAGCCTCGGTGAATTAATAAAAACTTGAGATGTGTCCCTCTGTTTCCAACATCTGACTCACATATTAGAATAACTGAGACAGGGGGCCAGAGCCAAACAGGGAAATTGCTGTTGGATATAGGCAGAAATGTTCAGAATTTTCATTCTTGATATAAGCAGACATAAACATTGTTTTCATAAAATGTTTTACATGGTATATTGGAATTTGTAAATACAGATGATAGTCTACCTGATCACAAGTAAATCTACTCACAGGGACTCCTGTATTCTCATGTGCCTTGTGAAATCTTACTTCACGGTAACTGAAACTCAGTCTTGATACTTGATCAAAATCCCAGTACTAAAAATGCGTTTGTGTCAAGCAGTAGGCATTCACCTCATACAGATAGAAGCAGATGTAAAATCTAAGAATTCACACAGGTGTTTTTATTGTGTTTATTCTTCTTTCTATTTACACCTGATCACTTGCTTTACATTTGTACCTTCCATACTGTGTATCTTGTGCCCCTCAGCCACAAGAGAAGAGGGGAAAAATGGAACTATCTGAGTGAAATCTATCCCTGAGGGCCTTTGCTATAAAAACTATTAAAATATGACTGCTGCAGCACTGGGGAGGAGGGATTAAGGAAGTCTGAGCTTTAAAATTGTCTCTTTCCTATCACTCTCACCACAGGTTAGCACAGAGGGAATGAATTTAAAATCAGTTGAAAAAATAATAACAAAGAAAACCCCTCAAATATATTTAAATAAAATGTGGGCTTTGAAGTACTACATTCTATTCCTTTTAAAAAAATAGCAATTGAAATAAAACCTTCTATATTCTAAAAGTGTCTTTTTTTACTAGATTTAACCTGTGTTTCCTTAAACTCTAATTATTGTCCATGTCAGTGTACTGTCTCAGATCTCTTTTCCTTTTTTATTCACCTGTTACAAGTGTATTTTGTCTTCATCTGATATTAACAGTACAATAAAAAGATATAAGATAACTAATTCTTACATTTCTGTGAATATTATGTTCTTTGCAAAGAAATAAAACAAACAATCAACTAATTCATATAGAGAAAGAAGCTGAGGGTGAGAGAAAGTATGAGGAATACGAGTTTGACGAAAATCTTATGATTTCCATTTAAATTGCTGTATTTTCTGAAAGACATGGAAGATAAGATTACAACAAATCTTTTATATGTTTTAAGCAACAGCTCATTTCCTGATCTAAGATAGGGTGTTAAAAATGTAACACTAGTAAGAATTCTCCTTGTTTAGGGAATGGCATGATCCACTGTTTTTCCTGATGACATATACACAAAGAGCACAGCCCTGGATGGTTTTGAGTATCAAACATCCTTTTCCAAGCACAGTTGAAGCAAGCGTACAGGACTGAAGTAAAATTGTAAAAATTATTCTAGCTGACATCACTCTGACTAGTGCAGCTTGTTTATTAGAATTACATGTTTTCTTTTGAGTTTGCTGTCACTGTGAGACTCTGGCAAGTTTCATTTCAGTGATTTACATATAATAAAGATGCCTTTCTCTAGAATCTTCATCTCTGAGACAGATGTCTGTGTATTTCTTTTCTGTGCTTGGTAATAAATAATTAAATTAGGAGGACAGAAATATTAAGAGTAATATTTTCTTTTTGCATAATTCAGTATTTATTCCCATTTCTCTTCTCCTGTTAGCACTTTAAAAATATGAATACAGAACTTCTAATTCTAAATGATCAGTTATTTAGTATCCAGCTGACAGCTAAGATAATAGTCAACCCTTTTTTTCCTCTATAGAAGAATTAGTATGGTCATCATGTCAGTAGAAGGTGAATCTTTCTTTCTCTCCTCGGGTTACTGTTTGTACCTGATTCATCTGACAAAATGATTTAATGGGCTCACATTAAAAATATAATTTTATGTCTGAGATTCAATACTAGATTCAAGACTGAACCAAAGCCAACTTCCTTCCCTCCTTTCCTCCTTTCTTACTATTTTTCTAAGACAAAATATTTCCCTCTGTGTTTTTTTCCAGCATATTAATGACTAGTTTATTATGTTGGTGGTGGATAACTAATCAGGGAAGAAATCTGATTTAGTTGGATTATACTCTTAATGATCAAAGGTTTGTCATCATTTAAGAGCAGTGAGTAGACTAAATGGACTCAGACACCAAAAAACTTCAATGAGTGACATATATGCACTTTTGGGAGTCAGTAATTTCCATGTTCCTCAAGGGAGACATCATGAGGCCAAAGAAAGGTCAAGAAGTCAAGTCCGCCCACAGTATGCAATGGGACTTGGATGTCTAGGTAGGTAGAGGACTCTCTGACCCTCTCTCTGTGCTTTGTCCTGAGTTTTTCTGCCTTGGATACTCTGGAGCCTCCCTCTGCTGACTGATGCAATTGGCTATAGGGTTGGGTAGGTAATACTCAATTGTTGTGTATGCTCCTCTGTTGTAAGGAACTGACTTTGCTGTGCTGCAGAGTTAGCAAGAGCTCATATACTACCTCATATACTACTATCAGCCAGGCCCAAGCCATGGCAGCCATCACAGTGTTGCAGTTCTAGGCTAAGGATGTTATTGACAAGTTTATGGCATTTCCACTACCTTAGTATTTCTGCAACTTGTGTTGTGGATATATCTACTTTTCTATATTGGGTTCATTAAAACATTCAGTTTTATTAAAGGGAAATATGCAGATAGGACAGCTAAAATGAACCCCTTTAGAAGTTCATTCTCCATGCATTTGGTTATTACTTTCAGTGGCTCAGATCAAAATAAGAAATTATGAATTTTGATTACATGAGCTCCTTAGCTTTTATTTCTAAGGCAATTCTCTGATTTACTGAAGTTGCTGTATCACACATAATCTGTTTACAAAGATTAGTGGTCAGGTCTTGAAAGAAAATATTCCTTTCCAGTTTTCTGTGTTCACCTATTCCTTTGATCTTTGAGACATTTTGTCTCTGTTTCTTTTTGATGTCACATGAAGGAGGAGGCAGTTCAAAGAAAAGTCAAAATAAGTGTTGGAAAATTGACAAAGCAGTTTATCAGCTGTGACAAGAAAGTAATGTTAGCTTTAATCAATTAATAGTATATACCAGATGCTGTCTGCTGCTGATATAATGAGTTAAATGAAGGGAATATGAAGGACTGGGCTTGTGTCTAAGTAAAAGTGATCTAGCTGTTAGTCACAACTCTTTAATACCACCCAAAAAGGTTTACTGGAAGTATCAGCTGCTTTAGAGTATGTACCTCCTTGTGCAATGGATAGTTTGGAGTTTAAGGATAATTTGGAACTGTATTATATAGGGTTTAAGTAATCTTTTTTGAGTAGGAGGAACACAAAGCCATTAAACATTAAAACTACCTAAAATTCCTAGATAGGATTTATTCAATAAGAAAGAAGTATATATAGATGTAATCACCATTTAGAAATGATTTAACACAAGAGGTGTATTGTTATAAGGCCAAATATACACAGGTATTCCCCAAAGGACGGCAAAGTGGTGGAAAGGATTCAAAAGGTTCATTTCAGAGGTGAGGACACTGAAAACTTACAGACCCTGATGGTGCTGTACAGGCAGTACTTGTCCTCAGAGCAAAAGGCAAAGGCAAGGCTTTCAGTATTCTTTGGGATCCATCCTCACCTCCCCCTACTTGGCTCCCCCATTGGCTGCCAAGGCCTTGCAGCACATCTGTGAGTGTTATCTCTCTTGTGCCCTGGGAAGTAACCTTCTGTGGAATGTATGCAGAGAAACACCACAAACCTTAGTGGAAAATAACTGCGTCTTTGGTAGCAATATCTTCCGGATAAGAGCTATTTACCCCTACAATTGTGTTGGCATATTTCTATTTCACATCATTAGTTTAACAGCTATCAAGCATAAAGCATTAAAAGAAACCAACAGCAACCCACACTGTAAAGGCACTGTTTACTGCCATTGTATTTTGGGGTACAGGTTTCTCCTAAATCTGAATTTACACAGCTGTGCTTCCAAAACGTTTTCACACAGAAATTCTCAGTGAAAGCTATAATGAAACTGTTACTTTGTGTTTGAATTAATTTACAGATGATATTAAATACACTTCCTTTTTGAATGTGAGTAATTTACAAGTTGAATTTACTTCAGTTGAAACAGTAGAATCATTATAGAACTTCTTTTATACTGCATTCAGATTCACATAGGAATTTAACCTTTAGAAATATCACCATTTGAAGGGGGAGAAAGGTAGTTAAACCACTAGAAAGAAAATAAGGAAGTCACAAAAAGACAGTCATTCTGCAACACTGTTTCATAATTCTTAATATTTGCCTGACAGTGAAACTTGGTATTCATAATTGACTTTTGTTGATAAGACTCTGCTATGCAGAGAAAAAGAAGACATGGGTAATTAAACAGGTGAAAGAAGCTGCTTTATTCAGTTGTCTGGAGCTTCAAGAAGTGAAATGCACACAAAAGAGAAAAACGTTTTTAATCCACATACTCTTCTCTGAAATAACAATTAAATAATAGTAATAATAAAAACCCCAAACCAAACCACTGAAAGCCAAGATACAGGGATTTGTCTGTATACAAAATACCTGACAAATAAAATATATCTTCTAGAAACAAAGTCAATTTTTTAAGACTATAAATAGATTTTGAATTTACATTACCGTATTTAGAAGTCTATACTAAACAAATAACTAAAAGTATAAAAAATAGTAATTAAATATAATTCTAAATATAAATTTAAAAGATGGGAGTGACAAAACATAAATTGCTATCTTTTGGTGGAGGTGAAATTTGAAATTTTGTTGTCCTTAGATAAACTACAATGTGCAGATTTGGAATTTTATTCAAAGCATTACCAAATTAAAAATCATCATAACTCCTCATCGGCTACAATCTTGCAAGAAACAGTACTAGTGCCATGAAGTTCCATTTTATATAGAGCAAGTGCACATTCATATAAAAGGGCAAATATTCTTGTTTCATTCTATGTTAGCAAGGTTACACACAATTTTAATATTATATGTTGTATTTAGCAGATTTGCAAACTCTTATGTATTCTGCTATCAGAGTTTTAGTGGAATGGTTCTATTTGTGACCTCAGGAGAATTTTTTTGCCCAATAAAATCGTATTTCTAATCATATAAATGTCATACCTCACATTTTCTTCCATTTTATAAAGACATGGAGATACAATAGTTTATTCTTTGTTCAAGTCCACAAATTCAATATAATTAAGTTCCAAGATAATTCTGTTACCATTCTACTTTCCATCTTTTTTAAATTAGCAAAATTAACTGGATAAGACCATAAAAATTACATCTATTTTGCTTTGTTGATTTCAGTAAAAGGCTGGACAAGATGACTTTCAGAGGTCTCTTCTAACTAAGGTTAACCTATGAATCTATTATGTTTTCTTTCATCTTCTATGACACTGTCTTAAATAAAAATACATTCTAAAAGGATTGTACACTGGAATATTCGTATGTAAAGTTGTTACGCATATTACTTTTTCAAAAATCTCTAAATATCTGCACGGCCATTTCATGTTAAATACTTCAGAGATACAGGTAAGTATCCTTTAAGTGATGGAAACTTTACTACCTCTACCTGGCAGCTATGATTTTAGGTGAACAAGTAATGATTAGCACTTCAGGTTAAAAAAAATAGAGGTGGGGAAGGTGAATTAGATGCATTCAGGGCATAGATTGCTCAACAACTGTTAGATGTGCTAACCCCACTGTTGCCTTTGGCTTGGGAGTTCATAACCTTCTGATTGCTGAAAGAGTAGTGGTTTAAAACAAGAGAACTAACAGGTGTAAAGAACAAAGCTACTCTCTGATTGCTCCATTTTTCACTCAGTTTGTTCCATTTTCTCAGTGATGGACTTCTAATCTGGCACAACATGGATTTTTTTTTTTTTTAATACTGTCAGAATGGCATAATGGAAAAAAATAGTAAGAGACATATTAAAAAAGAATTTAGGTTCTTAATGCAAGCTTTAGGCAAAATGAGCAAATCCATGATCTCAAAAGTGTCGAGCATCTTTACATTAAGCTTGATCCTGAGGGCTTCAAGGGTCAGGAGCTAGCAATTTTTCTTGCTAATTCCATGTGATTAAATGAATGTAGTTCAATAAACTGTTTGAAAGCAGCAGTTGCTGCTTTCTTTTTAGAGAAGTAGGAGAAGGTGCCTCTTTATCTTCTTTTCCTTTGGTATAAATAAAATCAGGTACACAGTATTCTGGTGTGCCCTGTCCAGAAATCTGTTGGCTCTTTATGAACAGGAAGCATCACTGGAAGAGTGCTTTACAATGCCAAAAAGAGCTGATGGCTAACTAGTTTGGAAAAAAACCTGTGAGACAGACCACAACTTCATTCCAGCAGGACAAATCCAAGGTTATGAGACCACACTGAGCATTATTTATGCATTTTTCAATATGCATGTGTATCTTTGAACTAAGGATTAGAATTTAGTATATTTTCTATTAACAAACTCCAGCTGGCTCCCCACTAGGTATATTGCTTCCAGATGACTGTGGGAGTGTCCAAAATGTGTTGGCTGGGGTGACAACCTTTTATAGATGCCTAGCAGTGTCTACTGTCTTCTTGGAAACCTGGACACATGATCTACAATTCTGGGAACTCAATTTCTAAGAATTATGTTAGATTTACCTTGAGTATCTGTTAGAGTCAGCAGTTAGGATAGTATAGCTTTAGGAACTAAACACACAGCTACCAGGTTCAACTACCATGTCTTAATTACATAACTGTTCTTCTATAATAAGCCAAAAATATATAAAGGCAACAAAATTGCCTTGGCTCTCTTTATGTTTAAAAGGAACAAAGAAATTTGCTAGAAACTTCTTAAATTTTAGGAGCAAATTGTGTCACAGATGTCTATTTTAGGGATACGATTTAGATACAGGAATGGCTTTTCTTAGGGTACCAATATTGTTTCCTAACTGATTGCCTCATTCTGCCTTCAGTGGCTCACACCTCTGTTACAGGCACAGCTCATCTGCTGAGCCATCACAGTTTTATAGTCCAGAATTATATTGTTTGGGTTATCAGTGCCCAAACTTATAGCAGAACACAATTGTTTGGATTGTGTAAACTGTAGCAATTCATCAGCTGCTGGAGGGATAGGAACCAATGCAGTCCAGCTGAACTTTATGGAACCACATCTTTTCTTCCCTTTTTTCGGAGGCAGTGCCCTTTGCTGATATGTTAGACTGTAGCAACTTAGCTGACTTACCTGGGACTTAGTCTTCCGAATTCTTTGCCAGGCTCTGCAAAAGGTTCAGGAAAAAATTAACATATTAGATTAAGTTTTGCAAATTCAGAATCAAAATTTTGATATCTAGTTGGTATTAACTGGAAGGTGTTATTTTTTTCTCTTCCATTTGTAAAGTATTATAATGTTAGCAATTCTACCTAATTCTATCTATTCCTTCCATCTTTTACATATTCCTGCATCTAGTGGTTCTAAACCTCACAATTCTCTGATACATTTCCAGCTTGCAATTGCTACCTTTTCAGTGCTATTATTCATCTAACTGTTTGGGGGGGAAAGTCCAGATTTTGCTTATTTTCCCAAACTTTTCAGGTGAACTGTACCAAAACCGGAAGAAAGTATGCAAGTCCCCAGATTAATTGTATGCGATACTGAACAATTAACAGAAACCAACCATTTGCATTTTAATAACATTCTAACCATCTAGTAAATGAATCCATTAATCTTTATTAGCTGGATATCAGACACTGGGTTTTAGAGTTCACTGTTGTGTGTAGGAGTAAAAAGGAGAATTTAAGTCATGTTTGAAATAATTTTTCCAGCAAAAACTAGAAATAATGAGTCAAACTTGACTAATACGATATAATATTTTGATCTATACTCACGGTAAGAAAAAAACAAGTAAAAGCTGAGATGTTTAAATAATGTGGTGGCTGTCACACAAATCCAGTGGCTGGTCATCAAAATGAAACTGATACTTTCAATCTACATTATGATATTCAGATTAAAAGAAAAACCCACTCTCCAGATTGAAGTTTAAAATTGGAGGTGGATTTGAACATTTTAGTATCAGGATTGAGTCTAAAATTAGTCACTGACTAGGAAGATTGGAAATGTTACGGAATTAGAGTGTGGCTGTGCTCAGAAAGAATGTCAGACTGCTACCAGTCTTTCATACAGAGTACATCAAAGCTCAACAGATGAACAGCATGAAGTATATATATTAGTGTGAGGAGATATCTTACTATTTTCTCCCACAGGCCTTGCTGGTGGGTTTGCATTCTCTTTGATGCATTGTAGTCACAGTTTCAGAAACAGAAATTACTAGTTAAATAACCTATTTTAAGTAACAGTCTTTGTTTCTGCAGAGGGTAGATCTTGATGGCGTAACCTTTTAAAGCTGCAATTTGACTCTGTGATTCTTTGCAGGGTGTGCATCGGTACTTATTACTCTTTCATTGCTGCTTTCTTCTCAACTAATTACTTCTCAAAGGATTCACAGGAGCATCAAATTGTTTTCAGCACCACTGCACTACCCAAGGAAAGCAAATTTAGTGCTTATTTCTTCCCTGATACTGAGGTGAAAACTGGATAAATGGAAAAAAAACCTCAAACAACATATCCACACCTTTTTCCCTGAAAAGGTATTGAGACTGTTTTGCTCTAGACAATAATTAGTAAGTGTTCTCCCTCTCTTATTTTCAACTCACAAGCTTTTTCAGCTGATTTTCCCCATTCTCCTCTATCCTTGTTAAGGACGGGTAGTGAGAGAGTGACTGGGTGGGCATATAGCAGGAGCTCAAGGTCAGCTCACCGCAAAAGCCTAACATCTAATTTGCTTTATGAATAGCTATTGAATATCAACTGGCATTTGCATAGAACCAGCTGCTAAACTCCCCAAGCATCTAACTGGTAGTGGCTTGCTGTTATGGATTTAAAATCTTGGAATTTTTCTTTCATCTACCAACCCTGCACCTCAGAGGGATCACCTCCTC